>FR990052.1:15815702-17015702 GCA_905404095.1 Glaucopsyche alexis | reverse complement strand
AGACAGAGCAATGCCGAGAACGCCGTCGGCCCATTGGAAGTCAATACCAGACACGTTGAAAATGCCAGCCAATGGTTCCAAGTGGAAGTACAGATTCTCCACGCGCCAAGACGCGTCCTGCTTGAGGCTATATACCACTATGCCGGGTCTGGATATATCTGGTACGTAAGCAAATGCGTCATCGCAGCTGTCCTTGTCTACTTCCACGACCTAAAAAAAAAGAAAATCCGTGAAAAATCACAAAACTTGGGGTGACTTCGCATTTCGTTATAATATACATTATACCTGCCTAGGTACTGTCTAATAACTAGTTAGTGGTGCTGTACTTATTGGTAAGCATTGTAAGTAGAAATTTAGGATATGGGGGTCTAAACAGGCCAAGTTAAGTTATTATGTTTCATAATTATTATTTTTTTTCAACTCATATTATGTGCGCCATTTTATTGAAAACTATCAAAATGTAGGCTTTCTAAAATGATGAAATCAAATGAATCGTGTAGCCGTTTTACCATTTCTCGATTTTTGTGTGGAAAAATATATTATGAAACATAATATGAAACACCTAAAATGGCCTTTTTAGACCCCCTGGATACGGATTACGTACGGATACGAATATGAGAAAAATAATATCCCGGTTAGAAAAAACCCTCTCTAAAATTAAGAAAAAATATATATTACTAGCTTTTGCCCGCGAATTCGTCCGCGTGGAACAATACTTTGGGATATCGCTGAAATTTACCCGCGACTTTATTTATGACTAACGAAAGCGGAATCCTATTTTTTTAAACGGAACCCTAAAATAAAAGTAGCCTATGTTAGATCCTATAACATCAGCTATCTGCTAGTAAAAGTCCCGTGAAAATCGGTCCAGCCGTTTCAGAGATTAGTCGGAACAAACAGACAGACAGACCGACTGACAAACAGACAGACGGACAGACAAAAATAAAAAAAAAATGTATTTTATTGTAAGTACCGAATATACTTTTAGATTCATTATGTAAAAAGCTGTTAATTTGAAGTTACAAACAGACACTTAAATTGTATTTAACTGTATAGATGTATAGATATTATAATGTATTATATTTTAAGATATTATCAATTTGATATTTATAAAATAACTAAACTATTTAACTAAACTAAACTAAACTAAACTAAACTAAACTAAACATTAACCCGCACGCGCACCCCGCCTTGGTGACGCCCACTTCGCAACGGGCCGTGCAGCAGTAATCGTAATATTTTAATTTCGCCATAACTTCAAAACCAAACGTCCAATTTTAATCATTCAAAGACCAAATATTATCTACATAAACTTTACTTAGTGATGAAATAATTTATTTTGATAAGGATTAATAACATGAGTAAAATAGACGCGTTTAAATGTAGTCCAAAAAAAATTCAAGATTTCTAAATAAAAAAATGGTTCATTGTTTTAAACACTTACGGATTTTGTCGCGGTGCACTTTTCTTTTACCCGACGTTTCGGCTACTTTCCAGCAGCCGTGGTCACGGGAGGACTGAGGTGTCAGTTGTCCTATTTGTTGAAGTTGTTCAAACTACCCGAAGATTCTTCAATTATTATTTGTGTTCCGATCCACGCAAAACATACTAACAGTATCTTGAAGCCGCGGTGTTTTTGACCTGAATTTTATTTTATTTATCACTGGATCCCAACTAGATGGCAGCACCCAGCCATCTTCTCGGTTAAAATTAGGGTACTTTTTAATTTCTATAGCCTCGCGTATCATTCTAGGGCGATAACGTTGTTCCTTTGCCAGTACTTGTGGCTTATCAAATCTTATGTAATGGCGAGGTTGATCCAGTGTGTGTTCGCAAATTGCAGATTTGTTGTTGCGGCGGTGTTTAACATCTGCGATGTGTTCCTTAACGCGGGTTTTAATTGATCTTTTTGTTTGCCCAATATAGGATAGACCACAGTCACAGTCGAGCTTGTAGACTCCTGCATCTTGAAGAGGAATGTTGCATTTCACTGTTGGTAAAAATTGACTTATCTTTTTGGGCGGCTTGAAATATGTTTTTATAGAAGCTTTCCTTAGAATATAGCCAACTTTATCAGTGACTCCTTTCATGTATGGTAGAACTGCAGGTATTCGTTCAACAGTGGCTGGTTTCACTCGGTCTTTGTGATGCAGGCGTGGGACTCGAAGCTTATTGTCACGTAGAACTTGTGTGACATGATGAAGCTCAGTATCCAAATGCTGCTGGTCACAGATTCCTCGTGCTCTTTGAAATAAAGTTTTGCCAACGGTAGATAACTGTGAAGGATGGTGGTGGGACTCACCATTTAAATATCTATTAGTATGTGTAGGTTTGCGATACACAGTATGACCTAAGGTGCCATTTCGGGTAAAAGAAAAGTGCACCGCGACAAAATCCGTAAGTGTTTAAAACAATGAACAATATTCGCGTAAACATAAGAAATCAAAAAAGTGGTTGTTGTGCCTCACTCGACATAGATAGGTATAGTGTATCGCGGACTTTTTTGTAGATATTTATAAGATCTACAATTAATTAGAACATTTTATTGTTCTATCTTTTATAGTTTAGGCAGCGTACGCAAAATAAGTAACTTTTCTGGTTGATTTTTTACACCTTGTGTCCGAAAACCCCAAATATCTTACGGAACCCTATTTTTTTCCAAAATAAAATTTAGCCTATGTTACTCGTGGATAATGTAGCTTTCGAATGGTGAAAGAATTTTTGAAATCGGTCCAGTACTTTTTGAGCCTATTCATTACAAACAAACAAACAAACAAACAAACAAACAAACAAACAAACATACAAACAAAGTTTTCCTCTTTATAATATTAGTGTAGATACCGGTTACGGATATGCAATCATTTCGGATTATCTGATTCGTATGAGATATATACTTACCTATAACGATTAAATAAAATCAAAAGTAAAATAAAAAATTTAGACTCCCGTCTTTATTTGAAAAGAGATGTTCAAGAAATGTATGAGGCCTGGGCCAGCCCTATGTACAGTATATGTAAATATAGCAACCGTTTCCTATTCTTTATTTTGTTTAATTTCACTTCGTTTCCATGTACATTTAAATTAACTTCGTCAAGGAGAGCAACACAAAGTAAAATAAAACATGGCGGATCAGATCAGAATTAACTAAAGAATGTCATTTTGTCAATGACATGACTTTTGACAAAGAAAGACGTATGACATTCAAGACGACGTCTCTTCGTAAAACTGTCTAAGTACGTCAAAAGTCAAGTCAAAACGACTGTCATGGCCGCCCTAAGAATAGTGTTCTCGCAATAAAAAACTCTTCAAATAATCATTTTTGTACGCATGTACCCTTCTTCAAATAATTTTTTTCGTATTTTTATGATATTCCCATATTTTTTCCCTATTTACCTATGTAGTGTACATAGAACTAGCCCAACATCAAACATCTCTTTTTCCGAAACTCTTGTATCGGATTCGGTTATGGTTACGGATGATTTTTTACATTATATATCTGACAGTTTCGGTTACGGTTACTAAGCTCCATAACATCCCTAAACTATTAGGCTGGGGCTATATGGGGAAAAAAGAATTCTGCGTTATTACAATAGAGTTGCTTGTTAGCGCTTTCTAGCGCTAAAACGTAAATGACAGTTTTCGGCTAGGACTCGTTTACTACCCCCCGATGGTTGCACGCCTTGTCGTGGCGGTGGGGCTTAGTAACCGTGGACTGGACACCCACGGTGAAGCAAAGAGGCAACCAGGGCCGGCTTGTTTGTCAACGGCTGGCCCGAGGAGGGCGCTCCCAGCGGGCTGGAGGAGTTCACTGCGGACACGCTTAGAGGTGGGACCGCAGAAGAAGAGGACTGGCGGTATTACGGTGCGCCGTACTCCCTATCTTCTGCGGCCGTGGAGGGATCGCAGGGGGAGAGGCGTGGTGGTGTTGTGTCAATCACCCTACCCCCTGCGAGCTCGCGGGGCTGTTCTGTATGGTTTACGGCATTGGTGGGGCCGCAGAGGAAGAGGCAAGTTGGTATTACGGTGCGCCGCTTGCCCTATCCTCTGCGGCCGAGGTGTGGTCGGTGGCAGAACCATAGCTCAGATCTGCCACCGGGTACCGGTTACGGTGGCTCGTATCCGTGGCCTCCTAGTAGCAGACTCGGGGGGAGTCTGCTACAGTACTGGTGGAAGCCGAGGAGGGAGGCGCACCTTACCATCTGGTGCGCCTGGGGCCTTCGGGCCGTGGATGGAGCCGCATGTGTGCGGCTGCCGCCGGCAGGGTCGCGGGTGTGTTTATCGTTCCCGTGGCCCCGTCACAGGGCGGCGAGGAGGAAGGTGGGGGGTGGTTTTTAGTGGGTATACCGTGGGTCTCATTAGCCTATATGGGAGTCCTACATCACCACTCGGGTGCCCCCTGCGCCTGGGTGGTATGCGTAATGCATTTTCCCCCCGGAAACAAAAAAAGGACTCGTTTACTATAACTTCATTAGCGCTGACATAATCCGCCATTTTGCTTATTTATTTTGAAATCAGTAGTGTTTTAGAGGATAACGTGTCCTAGAGGAAAATAGCATTTAGAATTGACAGCGCCTACCGCTTAGCAATCGCCATTTTGCTTATAAGCGCTTACATGCGCCTTTTTCGGCGGAATAAAGCCATAGTGTCGAGCTGTTGTATATGACATTGACATTTGACTTGACATTTGTGTCTTCGATTTTCAACTCTATTGTATTAATGCAGAGCTCTATTTTCATTTTCAGTGCTCTGATTTTTCCAAGCCTGGATTCCGGATCATTTAGTCCCCGCCTTTTTATTATTTTTTCGGCCAACCTTTCGTGAATGGTACTGAACACGTCCTATTTATTTATATAACTTTTTTGATCTCAGTTTACACCTGTACAGATGAACCGCCTCACTAGGTAGGTACAGTCCATTAATATTATTATTATTATTCATTTATTTGCAGTTTCTATAATACATCTAAAACATCTATCTATGTAATGATAACATCAAGTAACCACAGAGGTTTGTATAGATGTTATTACAAGTTAGCACCAACTTATAGGCAATTATTGTATCTATTCTATTACAACAAACATAAGTTTTAAAATTATATCAATTTATAAAATATTTTAACAAAGTTATAATGGAGAATAGAAGCTTAATGTGTCGCAACAAAATGATTTTTAATTTATTTTTAATATTATTTGGTTTAAATGAAGTTTGCAACTCCAAGAGGTAAGTTATTCTTATTGATTATCCGAGGGACTAGGTCACTAGGTACTGCGACGTTCGCTTGCCGTAAACACTATTCGTACATAGTACATAACCGGTTCTGCAAAATAGCTCGCGTAAGTACGGAATGATCTTTGTTAAATGTGTATCCATTGTCTGATTGCCATAACACAAGTCTTAACTTAGCATGGGATTAGATTGATGTGATGTATATTACTTGTTTATTCTATTGTATGTTATAATGTGTGTTTAATAAAGAATTTGAATTTGAATTTGAAATTTGAATTTTTTGCTCTATAAAGACTCATTGAAAAAGTTTAAGGAGCAAATATTGCACCAGATGGTGTATTTTATGAGTCCATGCCTCCATGGTATTGGTATAATTTGGCAGTAGTTAAATAGCCCAATGTCATCGCTACCAAATTGCTACTTAATATTAGGCGGGATGATTGTCTTCAGTATCTTTAATTGCAATTTATAAACATGGTCCAAGGAGGTCTTGTATGTCCGTCCGTAAATGGTGAGACCATATTGGATATATGATTCTGCCAGTGCAAAATAAAGCATTCTCTTAATAGGCAATCGGACTAATTTTTTTTTATTGCATAAATGAATAGTACTCTTAAATATGAGTAACTTCACAGAAGAAACCGTATATCAAAAGTGAATATTTTCAAAGGTACAGCGATTTTTATAAAAAATTTCGCGAGCCTCCTAAAAACGCTCCATACTAAAGTCGACCTACAAATGACGTCACTTGTAGGTTATAGTATATGAAGTAGTATATGAAGTATATGGCCGCAGGAATATATTTGTAAATATCTCCGATATTTGTGCGTTTAAGTTCATACTTAGGTACCATAATGAATGTTTTTGTATACGATGTAAGTAAACTAATGGTAACGAAATTGGTCAACAAAACCTACATGGTTTTGTTTACCAATTTCGCAAAAAAAAAAATTTTTTTGGTACTGGAGCGAGACTCGCGAAATTTTGTATACAAATCGCTGTACCTTTGAAAATATTGACTTTTGAAATACGGTTTCTTCTGAGAAGTTACTCATATTTATGAGTACTATTCATTTATATAATAAAAAAAAATTAGTCCGCTTGCCTATTTGAAAGGGGATTATGTTTGCGAGGAATTCCCTTAGTTTGGTACAAACATGGTCAATGTGATGGTTCCAATTAAATGTTGTGTCTATTATGAGACCAAGATATTATGTTTGTTCTAGAACTATATCAATAGGAGAGCAGTTGCATACAGCATTAGTAGAATGTAGGCAACTGTGATTATGGAATATTAAATTTTCAATATTGTAACATTGCCTTATATAAGGGGGATTTAATAAAAAGTAATTTTGTTTTGCTACCATTTATGACTAGGCCAGCATCGTGGGATCATTTATGAAAGCATCAAGGTCTTGTTGCATGAGTAATCTCGCTGTTTGAGGATCCTGCGATGCAATAACAAGCAGATATCGTCTGCAAACTGGTAGCAAGTGCAATGGGCGATACAACTGCTCATGTCATTAACGTAGGTCAAGAAAAACAATGGCCCCAACACTGAGCCTTGAGCTGTGCCTTCCGTTACTGTAATTGGTTCGCTGATGGTATCATAAATTTTTACCGAGAATGAGCAGTTGTGTAGATAGTTTTTACACCATTGTAGTAGTAATCCACGTATACCACACTTATCTTATTTATCTATTAATTCCTTATGCGTCAAAGTATCAAAAGCGCGTGTAAAATCGAAAAAAAGGACAAAAACATGTGGTGGCCGTTAACTTCGTCAGTAAATTTAGACAAAAGCTCAGAAGTACTCTTACCGGATTAGAAACCAAATTGATATTTATTTAAAACGTCGTGTATTTTATAAAATTTGTTCACATACGTGTTTTTCTGCAATTTTATCTATAGTTGATAGTAAGGTAATGGGACGATAGTTGGTATAGACGTTATATTTGCACTTTTCATGAATGAGTCTCACACTACCTACTTTCAAGTTGTCGGGATTCAGGCTTGTTTTAACACTACAGTTGATTAAGTCTGTAATGCTGGAAGATACACTTTGTCCTATAACTTATATCAGAAAGTTTAGTGCTGTCTGGCGTTTTATTCATATTTAATTTATTTATAATTTTATGAACAGATTGGGTAGTTGCTTTTTTAAAAAGGATGCTTGAGTCAATGGACTGAAAGTTTTCGCTTGAGCAAAATATTTTTTCTGTAATTTTCAGAATAACATTTTTAACAGAATTCTCTAAGTTGATCGCGAAATTATTAGCTATTTCTTTAGTGGTAAGTCCTTGTGTATCAAATGCATTCTGTTATAGCAGAATCGATGGATAATGTTACTCGTCCTAGCATTTGGTTAATCATTTGGAAAATCTTTCTCGTATTTTTACATTACATACATATAATCACGCCTCTTTCCCATAAGGGTAGGCAGAGACCGCCTCTTTCCCGTAGGGGTAGGCAGCGACCACTTCCTTCTACTTGCTACGATCCTTACATACTTGTTTCACTTCGTCCACTTTTATTCTTACCATCCATTCCTCCTTTTACATTCAACATACCGAAGCGGCTCTCTATGGGCCACTTTTCGCGAGAACGAGACGTGATAGGTGGCGAACCACATCGCCGTCATTTTGGATGATTAAATTATTTTTTATGATTATCCATTGCGTTCCCAGGGATTAGCGGAGAGGGTAGGAATAGGGAAAGGGAAGGAAAGGAGGTGTGGAAAGGAAGATTGGTAAGTTAGAATGGGAAATAGGAAATGTAGGATATTACCACCCAGGAGGGCAAGGGATTGGATAGTAATAGGTAGGGAAGCCGGGGTCGCATACCCGTATACTATACCACAACTACCGGACAGGTAAGTTGGGATGAGTATCCCATGACATACGTATTTTTAGTAATTCTAAAAATACGAGAAAGATTTACCAAATTTAATGTACTTAATATAATATTTATTCTTTTTAGATTGTAACACTTTATTTACCTGATTTTGAATCGTGTTATACTCTAGACTTAGTTTAGCATTATCAGTGTTATTCTTCCATTTTGAGAATAACTTATCTCGATTCTTACAAAGTTGAGTGATATCGGCATCAATCCAGAGAAAATTACATGTAGTGGGCTTTTTTGGTACGGTTAATTTATTTGTGGTTGCTAATTTATTTGCATTTTGGATTTTTTTTGTAGTGATACAGAATCAGAAGTCATCGTCTTACTGAAACCGATTGAAACTACTTACAATGTTGCCAAAGAAGGAATTTTCTTTGAAGGCATTCCCTGCTTTTGTGAAGAAATGTCTGTGAATCAGCTGATCTGTTTTCAGGTCGAAAATAGCTATCGATGGATTGGTGATTTGATGTCTTGCTCCTAAAAACATAAAATATTCAAATAATCGACATAAATAAACAGAACCTTCCTGGACTTTTTTTACACAATTTTAATAAGTTACCATATATTAATAATAGGTTATTCTATAAATTTAATGTTATATTTTACTACGCACCAAATACGTCAGCTATACCACCATCTTGGACCCAAAGTCTGTCGCAAGCGTCAATGGAGACCCTGAACACGGAGATAATTGATCTATTAGACGGCAGCTCTTCAGCATCGTCAGGTACTAGGTTGTCTGCCATGCTGGGGTAAGGTTTCAATGGCTGATCGGAAGGTCCGCCTAAGTCCACGTAACTCAAAGCTGATGCAACGCCTTTTCGCCATCTTGGCATCGACACAAATACTTTGTTTTTCCACCTAGCGACTCCTAGGGGTACGTTATTTTCCTGTATGAACTGGCCATCTTTTATAGCGTTCTCGCGTTGTTCAGGTGAGTCCCAAACATAGTCTACTTGTTTCCAAGCGAAATTAACATTGAGAGCTACTGCCGTGGTGGTAGCTACTAATGAAAGGACTATTATAATACTATGGTTGTACATTATCTGAAATTAGAGGAAAAAAACTTAAATGTTTATGAAAAATTATTATAACTCGACTACTTAACTTATATAGCCTATGTTACCCGGGCTATTATAACGAATTTATTGACAACTCATTCATTAAAATCGGTTCAGCAGTGGCGCTGGCACAGTAGGCACTGCGGTGGAACAAGCATACATACATACTATTACATACACACATACACTGCCAAAATCATTACCCTTCCTTTTGGCTTCGCCGTAGTCGGGAAAAAAATAGCTTTGTGTTGCAGGAGGTAGTGACTAGTGCCTCCTACGTGCCATTAGACTGAAATAGTTAAGTTAGGTTGTTAAAATCATTTTTAGGGTTCCGAGGTACGGAAAAGGAAAAAACGGAACCCTTATAGGATTACTTTGTTTTCCGTCCGTCTGTCTGTCAAAACCCTTTTTCTCAGGAACGTATGGAGGTATCAAGCTCGAATTTATATTAAATACTCAGGTCTTCTGTCCCTTGGAGCTGTAAGCAAATTTTCGACACTTGCACAAGGGAATCAAAACCTACAGGGTACTTCCCGTTAGCTCACAATCTTGAAATTAAGTACAAAACAATGTTTTATAGCACAGATAAAGGAAAATTTGCGAAAACCACATCTTTAGTTAGATACAATATCTTATAAAATATTTTTAATAATAATTATAAACTTACTACCCCTTACCTCATGAACGCGTAGAGGTATTAAATTGAAATTCATATCAAATACTCAGGTCTATAATACCTTTAAGCTGTAACAAAATCACTCAAGGTTTGTACGGAACCCTCGGTGCGCGAGTCCGATTCGCACTTGGCCGGTTTAATTAATAGTGTATCAATTTAAATGCAATAAATAATAATCGTTTAGACACTTAAACGACAACTTATTGCTTAAGCTGTAGTAAACTTGTTTTGTCGTAAATAATAAGTAAATAACAATATATAATTACTTACATAGTCTTAATGTATCTTGATTTAAAACGGAAAATATATTTTATCGAGTTTTAAATAATATCATTTTCCTGACCACTTTGTAGTATCGGTAGTCAAGTACTGTGTCACTTCTCACTTATCATTCATATCTTGTGAGTTTGTGACCCAGTAACTGCCAATAGTTGGCATAAAATTGTGATAAATTCTATTATCTTTGAGTGGGTACCCTGGGTTGGTAGGTACATTTATTAGTAAGGAGGTAAACATTTAGTCGAAACATAATATTGTTTGCCAATTGCTATAATATGAAACATAGTATGTCGTTTATCATTTCGGTATGCTAATTTACACGTAGATATGTATTTAGAATGGATTTTTATGGAAGTCTATTACTACATAGAACCACTGTTTTTTAGAGTTTCAGGAATTTATGTATTTAATGGTAGGCAACGTAGTTGCCAGGTCGCCAAACCTAATAGCCGGACAGACCAGCCAGTTTGGCCGGACATTTGGGTAAAAGAGCCTGATACCATACATTCTTGACTATTTGTCTCAGTATTAATAAATACGGCGGGTCCTAAAATCAAGCCTTTTTGATTTTCACCACAAAAATTATACATAAAAAAATGGAATGCCTGTTCATTGCCATCGTTTGCGAAATTTAAAAAGCCTAATAAAATCCGGACAAGCCGGACACTGTCTATTTTGGCCGGATACGCAAACAAAAAGCCTAACTACGTCCGGCTTTATCCGGACGCCTGGCAAACCTAAACGTAGGTAGAAATTACGAGAGTTATTATAAATAGCAAAAAAAAAAAGATGGAAATGGGCAACAGGCTGAGGAGTGAGCTAAAATACTAGCAGTATCTGAATAATATTGTCAGAGTTATTTTAAGTAGGTGCCGCTTTGGAACCTTATTGCCAGGAAATAAAGTTGAAAAGTGGTACACCGGATCTGTTTTCGACCGTACATATACACCTACCAGATTACTGCACTGTCAATATTGTACCTACAAGTTGTGATATAAAGGCTCTGTCCTATTTGGACTTAATCCTATTTGGGAGCCGTGTTTAAATTTTGATAAAACTCGGCGTGTCGTTACCTTTATTCTTTCATATATTATGTGACGGGCGTAAATAAAATCACTTATTTCACTGTTACACTTTTATTCGTCAGAAAGAGTGTCCGCCTTACAACAATTTTGAAGAAGTAATAATGGCGGCTTCGGTCGCTTACGTCGTTACGCGCCGGGCCCTTTGAAAGGGGCCTTGGGCGGGGAATCATGACCAGGGGCTTTGCCCCTCTACATGAGAAGTTCCGAAAGATTGCACCCAGTACGAATACTGGGCGCATAAAGCCTGTTTTTAGGGACGAACCCCCGCGACAGAACGCAGGGGAAACCCGAAGTAATGGGGTGTTAAAAAGTAGCGACGGCCGAGGTCGGCCAAGACCAACGGAGGACTCCGGCGACGATTGGGGTCCTGGTCCGGGGACCAGGAAGCGTGTATGGGTCCACTCCCCGCACGCCGCTTTTGTCGACCGCGGACACAAACCGACCTGGGAAAAAAGGGTAAAAGGGAAGGATTCCCTTGCCCCGGCATACGTACCGGGGGGGGAGCGCTGCATTTAGTGAGCGTGTGGGTGCACTTTAGCTATCTCGTGCGGCGGGCATACGACGGCAGCGGGTCGGAAACGACCACGACCGGGCGCATCGCTTCCGCTCGCACGAATTAAGAAATGGACAACACTGTAACACAACACACAGAATAAAAATTAAATTTGCCACGCTCAGGGAGCGCGGGGGCGACGGTGTGCATAACACCCGTCTGCATATGCGGAAAGCGCGTCGTAGATCTCCGGCAGTCACAGTCAGCTCCTCTGTAGGAGCGTCTGGATGCCGGAGATATCTAGCCGCGGGTCCGAACTTAAGGCCTAGGGACCCAAATTTTAATTAAGGCCGTGAGGGTGGGGGCGCCTTCTATGAGGGCCCGAGTAATGGTGGGCAGAACCTCCTCCCCGGCTTGAATTTTATAAAAAGATTTCATGGCCAGGGAGAAGAGGAACTGCAGTAATTCAGCAGTAGTTTGTGGGGCCCCGCTGTGACCAGGTACCTGGGATGGCGGGCGGGTAACAGATGGTAACGGCTGTTCAGCCCTAGAATAGGCTGGCTCCTGAGCGGTTATAGTTTCCACGGCCGTTTCGGCAAGGGAGGAGGCGCTAGAACCGCGAGGTAGGCGCGAAGGGCGCTGTGTAGTTAGGACCTCCGGGTAGGGGTCGGTCAAGAGTGGAGCG
Organism: Glaucopsyche alexis; assembly: GCA_905404095.1. Taxonomy (NCBI): domain Eukaryota; kingdom Metazoa; phylum Arthropoda; class Insecta; order Lepidoptera; family Lycaenidae; genus Glaucopsyche; species Glaucopsyche alexis. Next base: position 17,003,293 of record FR990052.1, on the reverse strand, counting down.
AGCGAAGACGGCTCAAGCTCACACTCGGTGGTAGCAGCGGAAGGGACAGTGGCAGGGGCAGCGGCCGCAGGGTGTGCGACGGCTTTCCTCCTGGAATTGGGCTTACTCTTCTTCCTCGGTGAAGGCGAGGTGAAGTTGTGGTCCGAGGGGGCGACGTACCTGGGGGTACAGTCGTTGGCCTCCGCCATCAGCGATGAAGAGGTTGGCGGAGGGGGCGGGACCTCTTGCTCCGGAATGGGCGGGTCCCTGTTTGTACAGGGAGGAGAGGCGCGCGCATGCTCTGCACGCAACCTTCTTGCGGCCTTCCGGTAGATCGGGCACTGCCGGCTATTTGCAGGGTGTGCCCCTCTGCAGTTCACGCAGGTGGGCGGCTCGTCGGTGGGGCGGGGGCAGTCCCTCGCATTGTGTTCTCCGGCACACCGGACACAGGCCACCCTACGGTGGCAATTGTGGCTCGAGTGCCAGAATTGGTAGCAGCGGTGGCACTGGGCTGGGCTGTTGTTGCCCCGCCAGGCTTCGATGGTAACGCCCGGCATATTTAAAAGTTCGGTGATTTTGTATATGCCGGGTACAACGTCCGGGGCCCGAATAATACGGGCGAAGTAAATTTGGCCGGAAGGTTCGGACCTCGCCGGGACGGCGAACACGTACTCCGCCATGTATCCCAGTTCAGCTAGTCCGGCCCTGATGTCCTCAGTATCAGTAGAGGGAGGTAGGCCCCTGATACCTACCTTAACGTTTCGGTCTTGAGGTAGAGAGAAAGAGAACCAGGAGGCGAGACCGTGCTTCTCCAGGTCCGTTAGGTAGGTCTTGACGGTCTTGAATTCGCGTTCACTTTGGGGCGTGAAGCGGATTTCAAGACCTTTAGTTTTAGCATGCGGTGCATGGCCCAGTATGTCACGTAGGCGACGAAAGTGGCGCACCCAGTCGTCGAGTTTTTCGACTACCAGGGGCGGATAGCGAGCAGTAGAGTGCGGCAGCGTAGTATTTTCCAGCAACGCCGGTGAGAGGGGCGTAGCTTTTGCTACTTTAGAGGTGGTAGCACTTACCTCAGCATATGACGGCTGGCGGACAGTGCTGTTATGCGGCGGTGTGCGCTTATCGGCGGCACAGTAGTGCGGTGATAAGTCGATGAGCGGTGGCGGGAACACAAGGGGGCGGTGGTTAATTACCGCAGTTTGTGAAGCTCGGAGGGTGTCGCGCAGCTTGGGGGCCGGCGAGACGTCTGGTGAGCGGGGTGTATCCGCAGTATAGCGGTGGTGGCGGGCTAGGCCCGCAGTGTCGCGGTTTATACCCGTTTGGGTATTGATATGTCCAGGAGGCGCAGGGGGGCGGCTAGGATCGCACGCCTGCGTTGAGCGGCGCGATGTGCGCTTCGATTTGGCCGAACCCTGTTCGGCTGTACGGAGGGGGAGCCCGGACTCGCCCCGGACCACCGTCGGAGGGCATTGGGGCGGGGGGGTACCAGTACACCCCCGCGAGAATGCCGAAGACGGCCCGGGTCGAGCGGTGTCCGTTCCGCACAAGCTAGGTTCAGCAGTCTGGTGGTAGTGCGTGCGGTCCCGATACGAGCGTGAGCTGGACCTCGAAGAGGCCTGGCTGAGCGTCGAGTTGGAATCCGAACAAGAACTTTGGTATTCGTGGCCGGATAGCCACGGGTCACAGGTAGACATGGTCGGTGTTCAACCCAGGGGGAACACAGACACATAAAACACACTTGTCACAGACAAAACACTGAACACAAGTGGACGTATAACACAGTACAGTATACTCACGTAAAACACGGATAGTAGGGACGAGAACTAAGTGTACGGACACGAGGACGGCACATACACTTAGGGGGGCTGACTCCCCGTGACCCCTACGCTGTGATAAAATCACAGCGGGCGGCCAGGAGCAGTGCAACTCCCCAGCAAGGCGTCAATTTACACCCTATTCTTACGAAGTAGAGTGTAAATTGACGATCGCTATCAGGAGGTTATAAAAAGCACTGGAGGGCTAGACAAGATGCATTAAATAATATCGACGGCGAACTTCGTGAATAAAAAATGTATGGGATTGACATAAGCGTGCGTTAAATGACATATTCAGTCGTATCGTTAAAAAAATTGGTAGCCAAGCAGCCACTTTGAACGAATACGCTAACGATGCACCCATATAACGAATTGCTCTAACGCGTTTCTCCATACAATGCCTAGACAAGCGGCCGTAAGTGACATTTAGCAGATCGTGATCTTTATCTTTATCGACCTAACGATAAAGATACCCAGATAGCTACCTTTATCGCCCCTACGAACAATATGGCGGATTTTTATTGATCAGCTGTTATTTGTAAATAATAATGATTTGCCTAAAGGCTCTATACAACACCTTCTGCTAGTAGTCTATATTGCATAATGTCAAAAGAAATCAATCTAAAGTATTCAATAAATCACAATTATTGTCAATACCTAATATTTAATTCATTGTATTCAAGTATAATTCTACACTTTGTTAAAATATAAATTTCTTAATTTGTAGCTTACTTGCAGTTTGTAGCCTTTACACGCTTACTATACCAGCTCAAAGCAATCTTTAGGTGTACCTATAGTTGGCACCTATCTAAATTGAGGCCGTGAGAACCAGAGTGGCCTAACCAGCAAATTGTGAAAAATGGTTTATGTGCCACATTGGTATTGAGAATTATGCAAAATTAATAAAATGTTTAGGAGGTGATAGTGCTGCCTCCTTGTATAAAATAGTTATAACTTTCTTAGGCCACTCTGGCTCTAAAGAAAGGCATAATTGGAACAAGTTTATGCACATAAACCATTTTTCATTTTTTCACAATTTGCTGGTTAGGCCACTATGGTTCTCACGGCCTCAATTATAGTAGGTAACAAATGGAGTTCTTAAAAAACTTGCTTAGAAATAAAGATTTGTATTTAGTTGATAAAATTTATAAGTTTTTCAATGTAATGATATTTTATTGTATTGTATATATCGATGCTCAACACCTTCGCCTTATAAATGGGATGTAAGCACACAAACACCTCATAATAGTTTTGAAATATTTGCTATTATAAACAGTCAAGTAGTGTTAACCAATTAAATACATAATATTTAATCTCTATAGTATATTTGTGACTAAATAATTGAAATATTCTTTGCAATTTTAAAGAACTATAACTTTAAAGGAAGTGTTATTAGCTGGAAGTAATAAAAATATTAATAGTAAAATATTAAAAGTACATGACTGTACAAGGTACTATTGCCATAAAAAACCTAACAGTTACTTACTACATATTGTATACAAAATATTACAAGCGGCCATAACACTTTGAATTTGTTATAGGCATTGTCTTGCTAGAATTATTCATTCATTCTAATTTAAGAGCTTCGCTCTTGTCGGTGGAGCTTTAGCCTGCTCTAGCCTGATACGACACAATTATTTTACTTTTTTAACTAAGTTTTAGTAAGAAAATAAACTTAAAATGTAAAAAATACTTTTATTTCTTGCAAAGGAATTACATAAGTCATGGCTATAGCCAATAATAACATTATACAATTTAAAAATCAACACAGTTAATAATTATTATTATTTACACACACTAGTTTGAGCCTGTCACAGAATGAATACAAATTAACTTAGGTTGGGTTAGGTTAGCGGTTTTGATACATTAATAACACTACGGCCGCTGTATCTTGATGGGTCTGAACATAGGCTCTGCGAACTGAAAAGAAAACTGTTATTGTATTATTTTTATATACCTATGTACTAATAAAATTCCCTAATACAGTTGACCAATTAGTACAAATAAAATAAATACGAAAACACTTAGAAACAGATATTGCACAACCTTCTGCGCAAAGTTCAGACTCGCCAAGATACATCGGCCATATTGTACATTATGAAGATTTTATATCACTATGGTTAAACTACTTAACAAACAACATTATTGTATAGCTACAATTCCTACAAATTATAAAGATTTAAAACACATTTTACTTATGTTATATTATGTATAAGGTAATGGTAATGTTTTAGTAGTCAAAAATCCTACTAATATTATAAAAATATAAAAGTATGTGAGTATGGATGGTGGAATGGTTGTTACTCATACTCTTTCACACAAAAAGTTTAGGCTCTGGATTAAAATGCTACTTTTTAGACGACGTGAGGCACGCTTTGTTTCATTTCCTTGAAATCTTCGGTAGAACACGTCCGTCGGCTAGAACTCCTCCACCTCGAAGGTCGGTAGAAGATGCGTCGGTACTCTCACCGCAAAGAAACTGAAGTTGACGTTGTAGCGAGACTCCAGACGCTTGACCCTAAAAGTGAAAGACGTCTTCTTTAGGATGTACTTAGTCCACAACGTCCTCAACCTTCATGGACCAGTGCAGATGGAGGTGGACTAGGCTCTACTCGAGTTCGCTGGGCGCGGTGCTGCTACGCGGCGAGCTTCCTCGTTTCACCTGCCCACCAATATGAAGACTTGAAGCCAACTTATTTAGGTTGTTTATTCTCATCTGTGTTTACCTCATAGACTTAGGGATAATAGTTACCTAACGTAAATTGTTAATTTGTTATCAATAATCAAACAAAAATTATTGTACTTCATCTTCTTCTTTTTCTACCCAGTGTTACCAGGATCATTACCTACACTATTTATTTGTAAAAGGTCATCCAGCCTGCAAGCTCAAGGCCGCGATTTGTAGGCAAAAATTTTAAATGATTGACACTAATTAATGGATCTACTTGTTATTCCTAAATCCTATTTATTATTATTAGTACCGGTGCTGGATTTGCTAGATGCATCATGCACCGTGAGTATATTATAATAGCCATAGATATATAATGTCAATGTGTGTCGTGGCACAGAAATATTGTCAGTTTTGTAAGGATATAACGTATCTATGTAATAATTAATCAAAGATAATAGCCCTTTATTAGTACCGATGCTGGATTTGCTGGACGCGCCGTGAGTATGGCCCTTTAGTGTAACATGTTAATATCTGTATAAAATGTGTTTCCTATGACCATTTGGCAAGCAATCCGTATACAGTCTGACAAGGATCTTTTGGCACGTGGACAAAAACAGAACTAACATCGCCGTCTTGTAAAATGTCACTTTTAGTATTATGTATTGTTTTGTAGTTGCGACACTTACCTTTTGGCACGTGGATAAAATCAGTACTATAATAACATCGCCGTCTTGTAAAATTTCACTTTTAGTAATAAATATTGTTCTTATTTACGACACTCACGCCCCCATCCAAGTGCCAAAAGATCATTGTCCGACTGTAAAATCTGTATTATCAATGAAAAATAGAAGTTATTTAATTAAATAATGTATTTTAATAGAATATAATTCTAAATAAAACTCTGGAGTCAAACAATAGAGTTGAAAATCGTACACACGAGTGGTCAGTCACATGTCAATGTCAAATAATAAACAGTTGTCAAATTGTGTGTCTGATTTAGAATGCAATAATAATCGCCTGTGTTAATTAAGTACTTACTTAATTCTTATTGTAAACACTCTAGGAACTTTCAGTAAAACTACTAGATACCGTTTTACTGAATCGACTGACTTGCACTGACTATCTGTATTTTGGACTTTGACTAGACATTAGACTTGAAAATAATACGGTGTTGAAATCATAAACAGGCTACAATAAATCTATTTCTCTGCCTTTTAAACTTGACACTGGCAAATAGTTTTAAGCCGTAACGCCATCATAAAAAAAAATTAATTATGACATTTGACAACTTCACAACTGACGGAAAAATTCTTATAAATTGTAGACAACTAACGTTTGAGCAATTCGTTGTTGCGATTCGAACAACATAGTGCATTTGGCTAGGGACAAAATGTCGTGATCTCAAAAGAGAAGTCGATACGACAGATCTTTTCTAATTTTAACGAAGGTAATTTGTCTAGGCGCCCTGTTCGCGAGTGGGATCGACACGTAGGCAGCTCGTAGAGGTATGGCTACACTGGCTACGAGCGCGCGCTGCGGGAGTCAGGACGATCCTAATGGCGGCTACAGACAGTCCTGCCCTTTTATATTACTTGAAAGTCGTTAGAGCTAGTCAAAATAAACACTATATATCCGGTATTACAATTTAATATAAAATAACTAATTAATACATGTTTAATTATATTTGATTATAAAACGTATGACTAAATTCTGATATGACGTCATTGGTCATAACAATCATGTTAAGAATTAGTACATTACGCTAAACGCCGTGCAGTAATAAACAACTTAGGCCACAAGTATCGTATCTGGGGGCACGGCAGTGCCCCCGCCAAGTCGAGCGCGAAGCAAACACTGCCGTACCATCCTTTACTGGAACCATTTCGCCGCATTTTCAGGCCCCTATTTGAGAACCTCTGGATAAGACCAGAACACAGAAATTTTCGTCATCCAATAAGCTATAATCACATACTTAAAATCCAAAATTTCAAGTCTGTAGGTCATTTAGTTCCGAAGTTAAGCGAAAGCAAAGTTTCGCATTTACGACACTCACTCACTCACTCATGATCATCAAAATAGAACTAGTACTTCCCATAAACTTAGAGAGCTGAAATTTGGTACAGAATTGGGGTTTAATGGCCACATAAAGGGAAAACTATAAAAACTAGGATAATCTATCTGGGGGCACGGCAGTGCCCCTGCCAAGTCGAGCGCGAAGCAAACACTGCCGTACCATTCTTTACTGGAACCATTTCGCCGCATTTTCAGGCCCCTATTTGAGAACCTCTAGACAAGACCAGAACGTCGATCTGGGGGCACGGCAGTGCCCCCGCCAAGTCGAGCGCGAAGCAAACACTGCCGTACCATTCTTAAGTGGAACCATTTCGCCGCATTTTCAGGCCCCTATTTGGGAACCTCTAGATAAGACCAGAACGTCGATCTGGGGGCACGGCAGTGCCCCCGCCAAGTCGAGCGCGAAGCAAACACTGCCGTACCATTCTTTACTAGAACCATTTTGCCGCATTTTCAGGCCCCTTTATTCTACTCGAACATTACACAAATTAAATAAACAAATTACACTAAAATCTAGGAAAATAAATCAGTATGCCCACGTTTCTACAAAAAGAAGTGAAATCCCACCAAAAACATTCTGTAAAAAACTAGCCAAGTCTCGATGGAGCTGCTTGTTTATCTCTCCATCCTGCATAACAAGCAGCTCCATCGAAACTTGGCTAGTTTTTTACAGAATGTTTTTGGTGGGATGATAATTATAGAAATGGTATAATGCAGCTTTTCTAGATCATACGCACTACGGTGCCTCCAGATACCTTTCTACCTTACATGCCTTACTACCCTCATTATTGTGCAGGCAATAATTTTACCCCTTACTAATAAACGCTGTATAAGCTTTGAATAGTTATACAGTGTTTTGTCTTCTTCAATCGAATTAAAAATGTCACTTGTGTGACGTGAACAAAACACTGTATAACTATTCAAAGCTTATACATCGTTTATTAGTAAGGGGGATTGAAAACGAGCTAAGCAAATCGACGAATCGCGAAGCGGACACTACTTTCTCGAAGCATTTCGTGAATACCCACATAACTTTGGCTTGGATTATACCAGATAAACTAAATTTTCAGGATATATTCCTAGTATTTCCTAGTAGCAGACTAATTAAACATTTAAATTAAATATTTTATTATTGTTATCTAAAAACCCCTAATTTCGTCACTGATTCACTGATGATCAACACAATTATAGAAAACTTCCGGATGTCATAGAAAGCTGAAATTTGGTATGGAAGCTAGTATAGCACATAAACAACATACAAATTGTCAAACTTGGAACTTTTATCCTCCAGCCCCTTAAACTAGTGGAACAATTTTAAAAGATAGATTTAACTACGCAAATTTTTTCTCTAGAAATCTGAAAATTCTTGTAGTAATCCATGTTACAAATATTAACATGTTATAACTGAAAATAGAAAATAAAATTACTGTCATAACAACTTTAAAAAGAAAGGAAATCCCACCAAAAACATTTTCATGTAAAGTGATGCCAAGTCGATACCATATATTATTTCAGATAAGAATATTCTATTTTTAAAGAATTTCATAAGTAATTATACATTATTTAGACCCTACCTTTATTCGGAATTCATCTAAAATTTTTGTATCGGATTCGGTTACGGTTATGGATATATTTTTATTTTTATCATTAAAATGTGACGTCATTTATGCATGACCCCTAACGAATACGAGAATTATTAAAATTCAAACAAACTGTACTATGCTAAATGGTTTATATGGTTTATTAGGTCTTGGCCCTAGACCCAATGTGGGGATGGTAATAATAATAACTCCCACACTGATTTCGGTGGCCGGTTTCATTTAAATCATCTTTCTTGTCAGACAATCAAGTGATCAGCCTGTATTGTCCTAACCAAACTTGGAAACAACAATTTTTGTTGTTCCAATGCGGGAATCGAACCCACGACCTCCGAGTCCAGAGCCAATGCTCGATCTACTAGACCACGGATAATAATAATAATAATATCTATGGACGCTTCACACCACGTCAATCTGGTCCCGTGGTAAGTTCTCGAAGAACTTGTGTTACGGGTACCAGACAACAGAAGTATATTTAATACTTTTTATACTATACACATATTTAAGATTTTTATTATATGGTACACATATTTAATACACATCCATGACCCTCCTAACACAGAAAAACTTTTTGTTCCTTCGGCGGGATTTGAACCGCGACCCCCGGCTTGAGCATCAACACGCTCAACCAATTGAGCCACAGAGGTCGTCAACCAATTGAGCCACGGAGGTTGTGGGGATGGTAGTGCACGATGATGATGATGATCGATATTCAAACAAGTTACATTTAGGTAAAATCTTTAAATTGGAGACAGTGTCCAATGAAATTCTCAGAATTGATGTTCAAAGAAGGATTTTAAAACAGATACATTAACCTTACTCATCATTTGTGGTCCTATCGGTTCTCACTAATGCATTTGTGTAACTGTATATCCCACCAAAAATATTCTGTAAAAAACTAGCCAAGTCTCGATGGAGCTGCTTGTTTATCTCTAAAAAGTAATGAAATCTAGACAAAGTCGTGCCAAGTCTAAGGTTCCTTACTGCGATTTCTTTATTATTTTAGTTAATGTTGTGTGATTCGGCCGTTGAACATTCTTTATACGTTAGTGGGTACAAGTCAATTTTGTTTACACGTAATGTATACCTGTTGTAACTACCTATGTTTGTTAAGCGAGATAATAGCCCATACTGGTATTGGTAATAGGACGCATTTTAGGCTGTTGTTGATTGTACAACACATGTATTGGAGCAATGGTGTCATGGAGCCCCTTTTGTACCCTCGTGTACCCTTCAACGGCCAAGTCACACAACATTAACTATAATAATAAAGAAATCGCAGCAAGGAACCTTAGACTTGGCACGACTTTGTCTAGATTTCATTACTTTTTAGAGATAAACAAGCAGCTCCATCGAGACTTGGCTAGTTTTTTACAGAATGTTTTTGGTGGGATATTACTTTATAGCAAGTGTGACAAAAACCCGCACTTTACGCACGAAGCATGCGTAAAGTGCGGTTTTAGGTCACGCCGTGCTATAAAATATAATATTTTATAATAATCAGTTGATTAATAATTTATTAAATATGAAACCAAATTGATATTAATAATAAACAGTAAATGTAAAATATTATACGGATCCGGATGTAGCATCACTGTCGAGGCTGAAGTCTGCTAGTGGTTGCTAACACTCGGCCATCCTGCAGCGACCGTGTCCCACGGTTTTCTCCACCATTTGTTACCTAAAAAAAAAAAGACAAACAAAACAGTAACATGGTAATAAGTATGGTGATAAATAGGTGATAAATTCGTCAAATAGGTCATAACTTATTGTATAGATAATAATATGTGGAGTCAGTGCCTCCTCGTAATATCATCCTTGTTAAATTACATATATACGTAGGTCACCCAGACTTAATATGCGGCGTAATACTTATATTTGTTACATAACAGTCATATAGACAAAATTTATCCACCTACTTAGTATGTAATGAATTATTATTATAAATAATAATAATTCATTACATACTTGACACCTAGCTTTCGAGTAAATCTATAAGATCATCTCGATCTACTTCTTTATCACTACCAGAAGAGCTATCAGCATCAGACATAATAGATTTGTGAGGTCTTGTGTCTAAATGTTTCGCCTCTACGATTTTTGTGAAACTTTTGAGTGTACATCCCACCTTTCCATAGTACTAATTGTCCTACTGCGTACTTTATACATCTTTTACGGGATTGGTCGAACCGTTTCTTCATAATTGTCATATTTCTATCAATATGTAATTTTGCTGTTTGCCGTCTGTTATTTAAATCATCTTCTCGGGATGCAACGTCATTTAATTGATCTAAGGGATAAGCTGGTAACCTAGAGTTTTCGTGACTGAACATTAATTTAAATGGGCAAAATGTGGTACTAGAATTCAGAGTATTATTTATTCCCCACACAATGTCTAAAAGTTTATAACCCCACGTGTTTTCACTATGAGACATTACTATGTCTGATAGTGAAAAAACGTGGGGTATAAATAGAACTATTTTAGATGGCTTAAATACTTTAAGCCATCTAAAATATGCGCTCCACTTGACCATTAGACCTAGGACTTGCTATAGCATTAAGTATGTGTCTAAATTGAAATTCTTGAGCAAATTCTTTAAAATAACGACTAGTGAATGCTTTACCTCTATCTGTAATGATTCTATTAGGGTGGCCAAAAACGTTGAGGATCTCCTTTAAATTTTTTATTGTCTCCACAGAGCTACAATTTTTAATCGCTTTTGCAAAAACGAATTTTGTAAAAGAGTCTATAATAACGAGCACGTAAGTATTAACCTTTCTTGTCTTAACAAAAGGACCCAAGTGATCGGCGTGCAAAGTATGCATTGGTATATTTTTCTTTTCCATCGGGAATAATTCTCCCTATTTTTTACCATACTCAGATTTACCGTAGGCACACTGTAAGCATGATTTATTATATTTCCTAATGAAACGCGTCATGTTAGGAAACTTGAATTGAGATTTTACTATTTTTTCACATCTTTCAAAACCCGGGTGCCTATTTGATCATGGTACTTTAATAAAAGACCGTATTTTGCTAATTTTGTATACCGTCTTTCTGTATAGTTTCTTTTCTTTGGCTACATATTTTTTTGTTAAATCAGGATTAGGACTACATTCATGCAATTGATTTAGTATATGCTGGATATTATCATCTTGTAATTGTAGTGTAACTAACCAATCGGATTCATCGATTTGAAATATAGGTTCAGCAAGGGGGTTCCTACTAAGCGCATCTACGTGTTTCATTCTTTCCCCTGGCCTGTATTCTATTTGCACATCAAAATCCTGGATGGTAAGCCACCATCTAGCTATCCGCGGTACTAGATCTTTCTTTACTAACGTAGTACGTAAAGCAGCACAATCAGTCACAATTTTTACTTGAATTCCAGTTAGGTAAATTCTAAAACGTTTTAATGATTCTATCACAGCCAGGGTTTCGAGTTCATAACTGTGGTAAAATTGTTCCTCCTTCGACGTAACCCTACTAAAATATGCAACGGGCTTAATAGCCCCTTCTATCTGGTACTGCATTAGTATACCAAATAAACCTAACTTGCTCGCGTCCGTATGTAGCTCCGTAATTGCTATGCTATCGTAAATAGCAAGGACGGGTCTCTCAGTCAATCTAATTTTTAAGGTTTGAAATGCGCTTTCTTGTTCAGATCCCCACAACCATTCTACGTTCTTTTTTGTAAGTTTAGTTAATAGAAAAGCTATTTCAGCAAAACCGCGAATAAATTTTCTAAAATAAAAAGTTAATCCGATAAACTGTCTTATCTCATGTACATTTTTAGGTCGTGGATATGTTGTTACGCAGTTAATCTTACTTTGACCAGGACGGATTGTACCAGCAGAAATTTCATGACCTAAATAATTAACGCTTGTTTTTAGGAACGAACATTTTTTTAAATTTAATTTTAAGTTTGCTTTTTCTAAGAGTTCTAAAACGCGCCCTAATAACCTTAATCCAGCCTCTATACTTACTGTTGGTAACATTACATTGTCCAAATATGTACTTACATCATTCGTGACGTCATTAAGAGCAAGTCGTATTAATCGAGAAAAAACTGCGGGAGCATTAGCTAAACCGAACGGCATTTTAAGAAACTCGTACTATCCGGAAGGAGTTATAAATGCAGTTTTATAAATATTATAGTCTTCCGTAATTTTTAATTGGTAGTAGCTTAGTAGGTAGTAGTAGGTAGCCTTGAGCTAAATCTAGTGTTGTAAAATAACGTTTCCCTGCCAATTTTGAAACTTGGTCGTCTATGTGTGGTAAGGGATAACGGTCCTTAACGGTCTGGGCATTTAGTGCCCTATAGTCTATACAAAGTCTGTAGTCCCCATCTTTCTTTTTGACCAACACCACTGGACTTGCATATTCCGACATCGACTCGCGTACTATGCCGGCGTCAATTAAATCCTGTACTTTGGACATAACTATTTCATTTTCCTTAAAAGATAATCTGTATGGTTTAAAATGAACTGGCCTATCTGTCGTCGTCCGAATGTGCATTTCCATAAGATCGGTACAGCCCAAGTCTTTAGAATTCTTAGCGAAAAGGTTGCCGTACTTATTTAACAATGACATTAATTTAACAAGGTCATCTTCTTTTTAATCACCCACATCTATCTCGCCTAAGTCTGTTAAATTAGATTTATTAGTTTGACCAGAACAATCTACAGACATAACATTATGGATTTTATCGGATATAGTGGTTACCAGGTTTGCACGCGCTATTAGCCTATGAGCCGAAAAGTTTAAAGACTCTTCACCTAAGTTAATAATTTTTAAATGTCCTTCGATGCAGATAACTCCTCCAGGAATAGCATAGCATATTTTACCTAATTCTACATAGACAGAATTAGTTAAGAAGTATAAATATTACGGGTACCAGACAACGGAAACATATTTAATACTTTTTATACTATACTTATAAATACATTTTAGAAGATTTTTATTATATTATAGACATATATAATACACATCCATGACCCAGGAACACGGAAAACTTTTTTGTTCCCTGGCGGGATCGAACTCGCGACTTCCGGTTAAAGCGCCACTGCGCTCACCACTGAGCCACGGAGGTCGTCAATGACAATGGACAATCTAGTTTCATTGTAAAGTACAGTCAGTTACATTAGTCTTCTATTACATAGCTATTCTTTATCACGATAGGTATGTATGAAGGAAAGTATTTATGTATATCTATTATTATTAAACATTCATGGTAAGCAACTTACAAAAAATATTTCAGATACATAGTCTATACTTAAATTAGCCGACTACGGCGAAGCCAAAAGGAAGGATAATGATGTTGGCTGTCTATGAAGGCATGTTAACCTGACTGTAGAAGGTGTCTGGTATCGAAAAAAAGAGCTTGAAGAGACCATTCTAAAAATACAACACTGAACACAGTTAAATAAAATAAAAGGTCAAACTCATCAAGCAGCATGAGTCTGACTCTGAAAAAAAAGACATTCATTTTCCTTTAGGGGTTGAATATCGAAAAATCATGAAACATGTGCTCACTTATTTTCTTAGCACTACATTTCTCTACTAATATTTCAAGCCGAAACGCTCATTTTTTTTTCTCTATACTAAGTTTAGTACCTCTTTTTACCCCTTAAAAGATGGAATTTTAGAAAATATTGAATTAGAGTTTTAGTAAATCATGCCAAAGAGCAATATCACGAAGTACCAGATAGATCTGACTTCAATAAAAAAGCTACATAGATACAACGTTGATACCCCCTTTTACCCCTTTAGGGGGTGAATTTCGAAAAATCCCTTCTAAGTGGACCTATACGTCACAAAAGGAAGCCATGGCACAGAATAAATATTAGTCTAACTAGCCACGGTCCAAATATTACGTTTCTAGCTTCAGTAGTTTTGTCTCGGCGTTGATGAATAAGTCACGCGTAACAACTTTATATAATAGAAGAATAGCTTTAGTAGTTTTTGGCATTTTTTACACCTTCGGTTACGTTACTAAAGTTTTAGTAAGGATCCTTAATCTTTTCTAGCAATAAATATAGCCTGTGTTACTCAGGGTAAATGTAGCTTTCTAAAGGTGAAAGAATTTTTGAAATCGGCACAGTAGTTTTTAAGTTTATTCATTACAAACATACACACAAAAATACAAATTATTTAAATATAAATTATTATTATTATGGCAAGAGACCGGACCGTCGACCCTGGTCCCTTGGAGAGTGGGACGGGCTCTTGTATGGGACGCTACTTGCGTCGATACACTTGCTCCGTCCCATGTCCAGGGCACCTCGAGCACTGCAGGTACGGCCACCAATCAGGCGGAGAACTTCAAGCGGCGCAAATATGAGAACCTTAGTGGGGATCTCATATTTGAACCGTTTGGGGTTGAAACCCTAGGTTCATGGGGTCCGGGTGCGCACAAACTTTTCAGAGAGATTTCCAAAAAACTAATTGAGGCAACCCGAGACCCCAGGGCCAGCCCAAAGAGTGAGTATCGCAATCCAGCGGGGAAACTCTTTGAGCCTTCTAGGTACTCTGCCTGGTGGGGACGACCTGGGAGATTTCTTTTTATTGTAGCTTTTTAAGTTTTTCTAGTTTTAATTTTTTAAGTAGTTAGCTATTAGATATTATACCATAATTGTTATTTTGTCGAAATTAATGTTCTTTACTTATTATATTATTATTAGTGTAGATTAGAATGGAGATTAGAGTCTGCAACGTCAGATGCTATATTAGGCCAGTGTTATGGAGACATGAATCAAGATTCAAGATGTCAAAAAATAATTAGGTAGGTATAGGTCTACCAGAATCTGATGGCATTTTAAAAAAAAATAAAAAATGTGATTTTCATATGGCAATGTCGAGTATGACCAGTCAAATCATAGTACGTGATCTGTCAACCGCTGCTAAAATTTTGTGAATATGTTCTTGGAATTTGTTGTTTTTGTGAAAATATCCAAAAAGGCAATTCGATCTCAAGCGAGAAATATTGTTTTCTATGTCTATAGTAAAATACAGAAAGAAGAAGGTATAAATCGAACTCAATCTTATAATTTAAAGCTCGTGGTAGAGTTGACCGGTAAGTTAGAGTGAGTTGTTTTGATACTTTTAGTTTTTTTATATTTTCTTAGGTAATTATTGTGACTTCTTTAAAGATATTTCCAGCATTACTATACGGTGAATCGTAGCTGATGGCACATTGAATGATGGTTTGTTTTCCATGCCTGGTAAAAGGAGGAGAGGAGGAAAAAAGAAAATCAACATAAGACAGTTTCGATTTATAGTTGATTAGGAATAAAGTAAACGAGTTCTATACAGTTCGGAAGGAAATTCCAACATTAAATAAACTGTTGCCAATTTAATTGTATGTTATTCGTAATAAATAAGTATATAAAGTAATTCACGATTGATTTATTTTTCATGAAATATCATTATATTACATCGTATAAAACAAAGTCCCTTTTTTGTCTGTCCCTATGTATGCTTAAATCTTTAAAACTACGCAACGGATTTTGATGCCTTTTTTTTAAGAGATAAAGTGATTTAACGGGAAGGTTTTTAGGTATATAACATGCATAACATAGTAGAGGTACACAGATAATTTTAGAGGTTTCTAAAGTCCTAAAAAATCACATATTTTGCGCTTATATTGAAAATGCTGGCTGAACACTACGAGATAGATCAAAATTATGTACTATAGTTTTATTATTCATCTTAAAAAAGCCTACAAAAAAGTCCGCGATGGCATATGTCTATCTCTTAGGGATAACCCACAATAACCATTTTTTTATCCTTTACTTTGATTTTAATTTAATAGCTTATTTACAAAGCGATTTTAAGCAATACAGTATTAATCCTTATCCAATTAAGTACCTTAAATACATTGTGCATTTAAGATAGATCAAGACTGCCTTTTACGGCATGTAATTTAAATGAATATTTTCGAAGATATTACAGATTTAAAATGCAGGGATATAGTGTTGCTGCGCGGCGCGGGCGCTCGCGTTTCTACATCGCGCTATCGAAAACGCGGGGCGTATACAGTATAACTCTGTTCACGAATATTTTGAACTGCAGCACAGAATACGTATAATAGTAACTGCAGTTCTTAATTCTTATGGAATATCCAGAGGTGGTTTGTCAGTTTTGTTGGTCAAATAACTTTACTTATTACATATTACATAGTATAAAACAAGTCGCTTTATCTGTCTGTCCCTATGCATGTAGGTATAGTATATTGTATGCTTAGATCTTTAAATCTACGCAACGGATTTTGATGCGAGATTTTAAAATAATAGTCTTTAAGTATTTAGTCTTTAAGATATTATAAGATTATGGCAAAATTTATATTCAAATGCGATAAATATAATATTATGTAAGTATATTATCAAGTGGTCGCGCATGTCGTGTCGAGGTGATAGGGTCCCATTTTTAACAATTTGCATTGGGCAAACCTAAAAGCATTTTCAATATTGTATCAGAAGTATATTGCTGTAAGAAGGTAGAGCGTTATTCGCCGAAGTAGTTTCTTCTCTAAAAACACTATTCCACGCGGGCGAAGCTGCGGGCAAAAGCTAGTTTTCTATATTATACACCGAACATTCTTCATACAGTCTTATTATAATTCATGTTCAATAATACTAAAGACATAATTAAATATTAACCAGTATCAAGATCGTTTAATCCAATTTCCCCAGTATTGCACACTACAAAATTTTATTTCCCTATTTGCCATGAGATTCTGGTACACCTATACTTGCCAGTTGCCACTAATACACGAGGGCGGGACTGAAAATTAGCTAAATTAGCTACGAAGCTAGGTATCCTTTAATGTCAACTACGTTACTTTTTTTTTTAAATATAATAATATGGACCTTTTCACACCACGTTATTCGTTAATCTGGGCTCGTGGTAAGTTCTTGAAGAACTTGTTTCACGAGTACCAGACAACGGGAATTAAGTATGTAGGTAATACTTTTTATTATTACCCGACTGTCAAGAAAGGTTATGTATTTGCGTATCTTAGGTATATGTATGTATGTATAACAGCCTCCGTGGTCTAGTGGATAGAGCATTGGCTCGCGACTCGGAGGTCGTGGTTCGATTCCCGCATTGGAACAACAAAATTTGTTGTTTCCAAGTTTGGTTAGGTCAATGCAGGCTGATCAACTGATTGTCTGACAAGAAAAATGATCCATGCGTCGGATGGGCATGTAAAAAGTTGGACCTGCGCCTGATCTCTCGTCAATCGTGTCGGTTATCCGTCCCCCTGGATTATGAGAGTAAAGGAAGAGAGAGTGCTCTTGTGTACTGCGCACACACTTGGGCGCTATAAAATTACTCCTGCGTAACTAGCCTGGTTTCAATGAAACCGACCACCGTCACCGAAAGTCGGTGGGAGAGTTATTTTTATGTACCTATGTATGTACCTACTATGTAATATGTAGGTATGTAAATTCCTTTATTCCCACGTATCTTCGAAACGACTGAATGGATTTCGATGATTAAGGTATCGTTTGATTTGTCTAAATAACTTAAGTGTCTTTAGATATCTAGTTCAAAGAAAAAATACATAAAATAAATAATAAAAAAATTAAAAACCCGACTGCAAAAAAAAAAAGACAGATACCTAAGCAATGCACTAAAAAGACCGAAAGAATATTAAGGAAACAGACTACACTATGAGCTGAAAGCCTAAGTGAAATAATTGACGTTATGTTTGGTAGCAGGCGGGACCCTTTCGCAAATTATAAATCGTACAAAAATATATTATAACATAACGTCAATTATAAATTATTTCACTGACTTTCAGCTCATAGTGTAGTCTGTTTTCTTAATCTTGTTTCGGTCTTTTTAGTGCGTTGCTTAGGTATCTGTCTTTTTATTTTGCAGTCGGGTTTTTTATTTTTTTTTATTATTTATTTTATTTTAGATTTTTTAGTTTTACCAACACACGTTTGGTCGATTTAAAGCAACAATACAATGATACGAACACTAACATATGGGCTTAAGGCCGTGTGGACCCAATTTTACATGACTTTGAATCGATAATAAACAAACAAATAGTAACTTTTAAAAGCCAAAAAAAATACACATTGTTGTTTACTTAATGTTCTTTTACAATTTGTGGTTCGAAACATAATATTGAAAACTTCACTCGATCAAAAATAATTCCGAAGAGGAGGCTAAATTTGAATATTTTTCTTTTTGTTCATGAAGTTCATGATAGTTTTACTTTCAAAAATCATATCTACGAAAAGCTAATAACTTAAAAAAGAATAATTTCTGGTTACATTTTGCATGTTGGTTTAATTATTTTAACAATAAATTAATATTGAAATGCAGCGTGCGTAAGCCGCTAGAGTCGCCCCACAGTCGCCCGCTAGGCGTTGACGAGGACAGACCTATGTCAGTTTTGCTAGCGCACGCCTTACCCGCGTATTTATCGAACAATTCTTTCGTTTCTAACGCAGTGTAGGAAAGTCAGTTTGTTTTGTTTCTTTTTATTTTTGAACTAAATTATACATATCATACACAATAACATGTTATATTTTATCGTCGCCGCGTCATTGCTTTTGCCAGATGAGACGACCTCTGTGGCTCAGTGATTGAGCGTGTTGGTGCTCAAGCCGGGGGTCGCGGGTTTGAATCCCGCCGAAGGAACAAAAAGTTTCCTGTGTTCCCGGGTCATGGATATGTATAATACAATAAAAATCTAAAGGAAAGTCAGTTTGTTTTGTATTTTTTTATGTTTCTTTTTATTTTTGAACTAATTCTATACAGATAAATAAAATTGAAGTGTCTGTTTGTAACTTCAAATTAACAGCTCTTCATATAAGGAATCTAAAAGTATATTCGGTACTTATAATAAAATACCAATTTTTTTAATTTTTGTCTGTCCGTCTGTCTGTTTGTCTGTTTGTTCCGGCTAATCTCTGAAACGGCTGGACCGATTTTCACAGGACTTTCACTAGCAGATAGCTGATATTATAAAGTCTAACATAGGCTACTTTTATTTTAGGGTTCCGTTTAAAAAAATAGGGTTCCGCTTTCGTTAGATCTGCGCAAACGAAGTTGCGGGCATCAGCTAGTTATACATATAACCATTCACAATAACATGTTACATTTTATCGTCGCCGCGTCGTGTCTTTTGCCAGATGAGACGACCTCTGTGGCTCAGTGATTGAGCGTGTTAGTGCTCAAGCCGGGGGTCGCGGGTTTGAATCCCGCCGAAGGAACAAAAAGTTTCCTGTGTTCCCGGGTCATGGACATATAATACAATAAAAATCTATAGGAAAGTTTGTTTTGTATTTTTTATGCTTCTTTTTATTTTTGAACTAAATCTATATCGATGGGTCCTACGTATATGGGCCAAACTAACAATTTGGCGATTTTGGCTTTTTTATTGTAAACGCATCCTATC
Organism: Glaucopsyche alexis; assembly: GCA_905404095.1. NCBI lineage: Eukaryota > Metazoa > Arthropoda > Insecta > Lepidoptera > Lycaenidae > Glaucopsyche > Glaucopsyche alexis. The sequence goes on along the minus strand of FR990052.1, from coordinate 16,983,738 downwards.
GATATGATTAATCATGTAACCTATTAAAAAAAATTAAATTCTACATGGAAATACGAATTCTTGCTACAGTATAACGGCATATGTAGCATGAATTTAAACGTACAAGGGCCAAATAGTAATTTGAGATTTATACGCGGGCAAACACGTTAGTAAGTTGACAGATTGTAAAACGTATAAGTGTCAATGTGATTTAATTATCTATATATCCAAATAGCTTTTATAACAATTCATTAAAAATCAACTGCTTAAGTTGCTGATAAATTTTATGAGAAAAATATATATTATATGCAACTAAGCATAAAACACGTATATAGGCCATTTTGACACATTGGCCCTTTTATGTTGTTTTTTAATATTATTAATTTTAACAAAAATTAACGTAAAAGGGCCAATGTGCAGTAAAAAAAAAACTAATCAATATAAATATAAAATAGTGTAATATAAATAAGGAGGACAATTGTCTTAGTAAACTAGCAAAGTTTCATAAATTTCGGTTTTATCAATCTAAAATTATACCAAGTTTAAACTTTGAACGCCTCTCCTGTAAAGTTGTAATTTTTCATTTTGACCCTTATACGTAGGACCCATCGATATACAGATAAATAAAAATGAAGTGTCTGTTTGTAACATCAAATTAACAGCTTTTCACATAATGCATCTGAAAGTATATTCGGTACTTACAATAAAATACCAATTTTTAAAAATGTCTGTCCGTCTGTCTGTCTGTCTATCGGTCTGTCTGTCTGTTTGTTCCGGCTAATCTCTGAAACGGCTGGACCGATTTTCGCGGGACTTTCACTGGCAGATAGCTGATGTCATAAGGTCTAATATAGGCTACATTTATTTTAGGGTTCCGTTTAAAAAATAGGGTTCCGCTTCCGTCAGTTAGGCGCAAACGAAGTTGCGGGCATCGGCTAGTTATACATATAAACATACACAATAACTTTATCGTCGCCACGTCGTTGCTTTTGCCAGATGAGACGACCTCTGTGGCTCAGTGGTTGAGCGTGTTGGTGCTCAAGCCGGGGGTCGCAGGTTCGAATCCCGCTGAAGGAACAAAAAAAATTTCTGTGTTCCTGAGTCATGAATGTGTATTAAATATGTGTATAATACAATAAAAATCTTAAATATGTGTATAATATAAAATTATTAAATATATTTCTGTTGCCTGGTACCCGTAACACAAGTTCTTCGAGAACTTACCACGGGACCAGATTGACTTGGTGTGAAGCGTCCATAGATATATTATTGTGTTTATTATGAGAAAAAAGTAGCTGATGCGTGGAGTAGCCTTAGTACATTATTGAATAAGCCAGTAAACAGTTTTTATGAATTTGTAACATCTACCATCTTCTTTGCCGTACTTTTCGTTTCTTTTTATTTCGATTTCTGTTTTTACAATAATAATAATAAATAACTCCCCACGCCGATTTCGGTGTAGCGGAGTATTTTTATAGTGCCCAAGTGTGTGCGCAGTACACAAAGGCACTCTTTTTTTTTTACTCTCGTAATCCAGTGGGACGGATAACCGACACGACTGACGAGAGATCAGGCGCAGGTCCGACTTTTTACATGCCCATCCGACGCATGGATCATCTTTCTTGTCAGACAATCAGGTGATCAGCCTGCATTGTCCTAACCAAACTTGGAAACAACATTTTTTGTTGTTCCAGTGCGGGAATCGAAATTAGAACCTACGAACTCCGAGTCGAGAGCCAAGCTCTAACCACTAAACCACGGAGGCTGTTCTATTTACAATAAAATATAAGGATACGTGCTCAACATCCGTCATGCTTGCCTTTGCAGAACACACCAAGTCACTCGCAAGTAGGGGTTGCAATCCGGATACTTCGAAATTCGAAAAATTCGAAAAATCCGGATTTTCATTTAAAAATCCGGATTTTTCGATTTTTTCGAATCTTGGTTACTACTATGAAAATTACATATTTTAATTGTAATTAGTATGTACTCTAGACGTACAATATTTGAATAAGGGATATAATTAATCGAGTGAACAAAAAATAAGTTGGTGACTAAATAGTTGAGCATACTGTATTGCTGAATTTGGCAGCGGATTTATATGTTGGCGACTAAATTACCAAACTGGTGAAATCACTCAAGTGACAAAAAATACAAAAATCGGCAGATAAGAAGTAGCGAAATTTAATCCAATTAGCACCGATGAGTTGGTGGCCATTATACCATGTAAGTAGCTAATAAAGATTTGATTGATAAATTAATAGCTGCTAAAAATTTAATTTGCAAGCTACGGAAAATCCCAGTTTTGGATACTATTGGAGGTTTTTTTTTCTTTGGTATGGGTATCGTTTTCAAGGTTTTTGGGGGTGCAGAATAAGGGGGAGGTAATTTTCATTATTTTTCAAGTAGGATGCACCGTTTCTGAGATAGAAGCCATTATAGAAAAAAAATACGATAATGCTCTACTTTGAGACACGAACGGTGTAAAACGCTATAGAAAATTTGGAAAATTTAGGATTTTCAGATTTTTTTTCTTCCATCATGAAGAAAATATGATGTTGCGGGGTTTCTAAGGGGGAGGAAATTTTCATTATTTTTCATTAGGATGCACCGTTTCCGAGATAGAATCAATTTTATAAAAAAAATATAAATGCTCTACATTGAGATACCGGGGATGCATAAAGCTATAGAAATGTTGGAATATTTAGGATTTTCGAATTTCTTTTTCTCCCATCATGAAGAAAATATATGGTTGCGGGGTTTTTAAGGGTGAGGTAATTTTCATTATTTTTCAAGTAAGATGCACTGTTTCTGAGATAGAAGTGATTATAGAAAAAAAATATGGCAATGCTCTACTTTGAGATATTATGAGCGATGTATAAAGCTATGGAAATTTTGGAAAATTCAGGATTTTCAAATTTCTTTTTCTTTCATCATGAAGAAAATTTGAGGTTGCGGGGTTACTAAGGAAATTTAAAATGGATGACTTTTTTGTAATCAGCACCCCCAGAAACCAACAAAGGGACAACCATATTATTTTTATAAAATTAAGTATGTCCGCCATATTGGAATTTCAAAATGAATGTCATTTTCGTATCCAGCACCCCCAAAAACCTGGTAACGACACCTATGTTAATTTTGCGAAAAATGAATAACCGTTATTTTTAAATTTCAAAATGAATCTACACAATATTATCTGCACCCCCCTAAAGTCGAGGAAAATTAAAAATTGGGAATTTTGTACGCTCCTTTGTTTTTTTTATGTGCGCTGGTTTGCTGCTTGTATGTTTTTTGAGTTACCTACATTACGGAAAATATATGTACCTATTCTTAAATTAAATGTGTACTCACAAAATATTGTCGCCAAGATGGTTATTTGTTCGCTAATATAATATCTGTCTGCCAGTTTGGAATATTCAGTGGTATTATTTAGTCACCAGATTTGTAATTTTTTATTCCTTACATTCTTTAGCCAACATGGTAATTTAGTATTCAATATTCGGTATTTTCACATCCAAAATTTAATTGTTTTGTCGTGATTGTTTTAAACACTTACAGATTTTGTCGCGGTTTACGTTTTACGGTTACGTTTACGTAACGCGACAAAATCCGTAAGTGTTTAAAACAATGAACAATATTCGCGTAAACATAAGAAATCAATATGTTTTGTCGTGAGTTTAAATACATGCCTTTGGATAATTTAATATTATTTGTTGTCCTGTTGAAATTGTTGACACATTTTTCCATTTATTCAAGTTATTTGGTAGAACATAGTCAATCCATTAAATGGTGATGCGAGGGATGAAGATCTGCTAAAATATTATGGCCGCTATATATGTATATGTATGGACTATTTCTAAGATACTTACCATTTTATATTTTTTCAGTAGTAGTACAGTTCAGTAATAGGTGATCCAATTTATAAAAACACTGAATATGGTTTCAGTTTCAATTGCACAAGTAGTAAGAAGTATAATAAGCAAATCCAAACCCAATTAAAGCTTTGTATTTTTATATTTATTGAATTCTTACTAACGAAAGTTGAAACATATTATTGCAATTTTAATTTCTGCAATCATAGAATGCCAAATTAATATGACAGCTTAAAAAGAAATGTAGTGGTTTAACTATATTTAATTATCTTCTAAATAATGAATATCTAAGTCCAAATACCTAAATCTTATCTCTATGATATCAGGAAGAAGTTTTGGAGTCGATAATACCTGACTGGTTGGTTTAAGATTAGAGAGAGTTTTGCCGAATGAATGAAGGTAATATTTTTTTTATTATTAAAATTAATTTGATTGAACTAAACTAACCTAAACTAACGAGTCAGTAGCAAAACTAAATGAAAATCAACGCTCCTGTTTTTGCGTAGAAATAATTATTTTTAGATAATATTTTAAAGATAAGATATAGGTGTCAAAAATAGCACCAACGATTTGTGTAAACCACAGTTATTTTTTTTAAGTAATGCAGTTTTCATCTTATAGCGGAAACTTCAAAGTGCAATGAAGAGTAAGATGTTACTGTTTATTTGTAAGTAAAATGTTAAAATAAAGATCTTACAACAGTTATAGATTTTAAATTGTGCTTAGAATTGCTTATTATACTTCTGTTAGTTACCGAGGGAATTAAAAGCACCATTTACGTGTTTAATTATTACCCAAACAGGTGGGTGGTTTTTAATTTCAATAACTCAAAAGTGGTCTAATTTCGTCCATACAAAATTATTTGTTCAGCCCCATGCTTCAAATGATTTGTCTTCACTCCCCGGATCTCGATTTAAAGGATTTTCAGTTTCCTACGTTTTATTAAACTGTATTAATTTTCCTACGTTAGTACTTTCACATAGAAATGGAACTTTACGAAAACGGTAGTGGTGAACTGTGGCGTAGATATGTAAAAAAAGCGTTAAAAATATCACAGGCTATTCCACTTTTTTATAATTCTTTCTGCTGGAACATTTAGTAAATAACAATATATACATACCTTATTTAAAATAATATACTAACTATAAAACTGAACATTGTAGGATTTGAAACTTAATCAAAAATATTTCTAAAAATGAAAAAATAAATATAATTAAGTATATAATTTTGATATAATCTCATTATGTTTTTATTTATTCAGATTGTAATTCTAATACTTACAACTTAAAATAAGAATTTATTTAAATTAAATTATAAAAAAGTAACTCTTTTTTTTTACTAATGAGTGTAAGTTTTGCTACAACATAGTAATAAAATAAACATTAAAGTTTTATAAAATATGCAACAAATTTAAAAAAAATAAAAAAATCTGATATATCCGGATAATCCGGATTTTTGGGAGAAAAATTCGGAAATCCGGATTTTCAAAAAGTCAAACGTTTGTGGAGGTTTGGATTTTGCGGCAAGTGGCAAACGTGCGGACTCGGCAGTAGGAATACATTTTTTGCAAGTGTCTGCCTAAGTAGTAACCATCAAATCGTCAGCACCTACCTGATACAGTATTTTTATCTCACGAAACCACACGAGCTAACGATAGGTACTCGTCTCCATGCACAAATCGAACACAGCGTGTTGCGTGCGCTACGTAAACGGCTCAAGTTACCAAAAAAATATGTATAAAATAATTATTCCTCTTTAAATGATGTAAAAAAATCTTTTAAGATTGACTCACTATAACCTTTTTTATGGTAATCAAATTTGGTCGAAATTAATGCATTATTGCGCCATCAGTTGACGCGGACGAAGTCGCGGGCAACAGCTAGTCCATACTAATATTATAAATGGGAAAGTGTGTGTTTGTCCGTCTCTCACGCCAAAACTACTGAACCGATCTAAATGAAATTTGGTACACAGATATTCTAGAGCCTGAGAAAAGACATAAGCTACCTTTTTATCGCGGGGAAATGTACGGTTCCCATGGGATACTTTATTTACAGTTTCACGTAAAAACCACTAAACCGATTATTATGAAATTTGGCACAGTTGAAAAGTAGACTACGGGGAAAGACAAAGGCTACTTTTTATCGCGGGGAAATGTGCGGTTCCCGTGGGATACTTTATTTACTGTTTCACGAAAAAACTACTAAACCGATCATCATGAAATTTGGCACAGACATAAAGTAGACCATAGGGAAGGGCATAGGCTACTTTTTATCGCGGGACATATACGATTCCCATTGGTTACTGTACATACGCGGGCGGAGCCGCGGGCATCAGCTAGTAATTGAATAAAATTTAAGCATTTTTTACTTAGGTACAGTCGCGTGCACTAATATAGATACATTGACAAATTTGCAATAATATGTCAACGTAGAATATTTCAAAAATATGTATACCATGTTGCATTCACAATGATGTAGGTAACATACAAAGTGTCTCAAAATTATGAATACATTTTTTTCACAATGAAGTGAACAACGGTTTTTCAGTGAATAGTAAACACCCCTAGAGCTATAATTATGAATACGTGACAATGTCAATAACATGTAAGCATTGCTTTATTCAATATAATGTCAACATTAATTTTGTGTTTCCGAAAATGTAAAACACAATCAATGTCAACAATAATTGTAAGCCAGAGATGATGTGGCTCAGTGGTTAGCGCTCAAGCCGTTTGGATGGCAAGCCGAAGATGAGTAGACGGATGGACATAACGAAACCATAAGGCCAGAAAGGTGCAACATTGCATGGATATGTGTATTTACTACGTCGACAAAGTGCTAAAATAAATTAACGAAAAATCAATTTTTTGGAGTACCTCCCCTACATGTAAAGTGGGGATGATTTTTTTTTTCGCGTCTTCCTCATATTGTGGAGGAGGAGATTAGGTCTCCCATATACGGTACGGTTTTGTCTCTTACCTCTTCACGCTTTAAACGCTGAACCGATTTTTATGAAATTTGGTATAAACACATTTTGAGTCCCGGGAAAGGATATAGGATATTATTTATCCCGAAAAAGTAGTGTCCCCGCGGGATAATGTATTTACGCGTGCGGAGCTGCGGGCAAAAGCTAGTTGTTTATAATTAATTTTTTTTAAGTTTTTCGCATTAATTTCGCATTTATTAGTTAAATTTTATTTTCAAACTTTATTTAATACATTATATATACCTAGTTTCAAAATACATAAAAATATAATCACTTTCTTTTTTCAAATTACCAACTCCTTTTCGTTTTTGTTATTGTCAGAATAAGGAGTAGGTTGTAGGTGTAGGTCGTAGGTATAGATCATAGGTGTAGATCGTAGGTGTTAATAGTAGGTGTAGGGCAGGGATTGAAAGAGATTTTTAACAAATTTTAACTAAATACCTCCGTATTGTCAGGCAGTGAGCGAGTTGATGATGATGAATAGCACCGAAGAACGCACTCGATTATGTCAGCTTTCATACAAAAAAAAAACCGCATCTAAATTGGACCTTTCGTTTAGGAGCTACGATACTACGGACAGACACACAGACAGACATACAAACACGTTAAACTTTTTAAACCCCTCTTTTTACGCCGCGGGTTAAAAATGAATGTGTACATTGTATTGCAACATACACCGATTACATTTTTTTGACATAATTATAAACATAATAGCAGAAAAGTAAAAAGTGCTAAACTTTTAAAGAGTGTATTCATATTAATGATACAATTATTGTTTCCATTGTAATGAAAATGTGTTTTATATTTTCAGAAACACAAAATTAATGTTTACATTATATTGAAAAAATAATGTTTACATGTTATTGACATTGTCACGTAAACATAATTATAGCATTGGGGGTGTTTACTATTCACTGACAAACAGTTGTTTACTTTATTATGAAAAAAATGCATTCATAATTTTGAAACACTTTGTAGGTTACATCATTGTGAACACAACATGGTATACATATTTTTGAAATATTCTACGTTGACATATTATTGCAAATTTGTCAATGTATCTATATTAGTGCACGCGACTGTACCTACCTATAATATCTATTCAAATTATGTGTGCTATGTGTTGCATTAAAACAGTTATCTATGGATATTGGATTTTATTATCTTTTTCAATACAAATAATAAAATAAATTGACCTACTGCTGACACGACTATACTGTAACACTTTGGGTTCATGTAAGTTCACGCCGGCGACGTAGGCGCGCGGCTCGCTTTGCGGCAATTGCGGGCAACTCTTGGAAGCGTTAAATGCCTATTTCGCTTGGTCTACCTGGTCTTAATGTGAGAATGGTTGTTACGCAACTTTAAATCGATATAGATCCTAAACGGTCAGTCGAATCGAAAAATGTTAAGAGAAAACTAAAAATGATTTTTAAATACCTATTCAACGATACCCCACTTGACATAGTTTGTTGACTTCCATTTTTTTCATTTTCACAATATGGCGTCCAGTAGTCGCCATATTGAATTTTCACTAACGTCATCTTTAGTGACACTCGCCGGACTAAGAGGAATCGATTGACATGCGAATCATAAAAATCGGCCTAGGCGTTTGGTGTGTATAGTGCTTCAAAGGAACATACATACATACATACAATACAATACATACATACATACATATTACATACATACATACATAGGCTGATAAACACATTACCACTCCTTTGCGTCGCGGAGTCGGGTTAAAAAATGGCGAATTTTCGCGTCTTATTGTAAGTAGTTAAAAAACTTTATTTTTTTATTTAAATTTAATCAGGAAAAATTACAACCATTTTTAATTAAACCATTCGAATAAATTTGTAGTCAATGCATTCAAATAGTCGTCTTTTTGATTTAAATCGGCTAAGTGTGTGTTGGTTAAACTAAAAAACAAAATAATATAAATAATAAAAAAAAAAATAACCCGACTGCAAAAAACGACAAATGCCTAAGGAACGCACTAAAAAGACCGAAACGAGATTGAGAAAATAGACTACACAATGAGCTGAAAGCCTAAGTGAAATAATTGACGTTATGTTTGTTAGTAGGCGGGGCCCATATATTTTTGTACAATTTATAATGCAAATATTATTAGACTATATACTATGGTAGGGGAAGGGGGGGGGGCATGACGGGGACCTTAACGTTTGAAGGGCATTAAAACGCTCAATTTAAATTATTTTAATTTATGCCAGAAAAATAAAAATATTGTTACGTGTTGGGGTTCGAAGGATTTGGAGAGAAAGACCTAACTCTTTTGAAGACTTTATTCACAAGCACTTAGTCCAACACAAAGCACTAGGTTTCACTGGTAAGCACTAATTCCAACACTAAACACTAACGGTGTCCTACGTCGTATCCAAGTCATAGGTTTCACTCACTGGTATCACTCTTGATCACTGGTATTCACTTATCGCCTAGCTCGCTTCGAAGGAAGCTCAAACTGAACTCTTGATCACTGGTTTTCACTTATCGCCTGTTTCGCTTCGAAGGAAGGTCAAACTGAACTCAACTCGCTCGCATTCTTCCGTCATATTTAGATCGGTCGACACAAGTCCCAGACCATTCCAGAAAAGTTCCCGACTAGCGTGACCTGGTTGGATTATTCCGGAAGATTTGCACAGTAGCGCCATCTAGTACTGAGTAGGGGGCCCCACGCTGTCCCTGTTCACACCGAATGGTTTCATTGGTTGACGCTAGATGGCGCTAGTCTCTTTGTGTGTTCGTAACAATATATTTTTTTGTCAAAGACATCCAACACCCGATTTTGACATAAGGTAGGGTAAAACGGGGTACGGGTATTTTTCATACTTTCTTCATTCCAACTCCCTATCCTGAAAGACATCCGTCTTTCGTTTATAATTCTTCGCCATTCTAAAGAAGATAAAAATGAAATAAGTAATTAAAAGTTAATCAAAAACATACCTATCTCGTTATAAAAATCATTATAAAGTAATATTTTATTCTTGAAGGGCAAGATGGGGCAACCCCGCCTTGCCCCATCTTGCCCTTTCATGTTTTTTTTAAATAAAATAACGTACCATAAAAAAACAAATCAAAATATTGAAACAAACATATTCTTACCTGCTAGTATAATAATTACTGATAAAAAATGACTTTCATTGAGTTACTGAAAGGTATATGAGGTGATAAACACATGCCATCCACAACGCGAAAATAACAAGCAAAATGACAAAAAAAGGGTTTTGGCGCAGGTTCACAAACGCGTAAACTCACAAACTTGTTGCAGTGCTGATTGAGAAACAATACAACGTCGCGTCATTATGAGCCAGAGTGGTTGTGATTGGACGTTCATACGACACGTGAGACTCTCTGGGCCAGGCCACACGGTGCGGTACGGCTGCGGCGCGGCGCCTGAGCGGTATCGCAACGGGTCTTTTACATATAAAAATGTATGGTATGCCACACGGCGCGTCCGGCGCCGCTCCGGCGCCGCACCGCAGGCGCACCGGACAGCGGCGCGAGGCAGATGAGGCGGGGAGGGGTGCAAGCAGTGCGGTGCCGCAGCGGCACCGCTCAGTTGTATGCACGTTGTATGTACGGCGTAAGCGGAAGTGTACGCTCGTTAGGGTCAACGATTAATTACGTGATACCTATTATATTTAGGGATATAATTAATCGAGCGAACAAAAAATAAGTTGGCGGCTGCACGTGAGCATACTGTATTACTGAATTTGGCAGCGAATTTATATGTTGGCGACTAAATTACTAAACTGGCGAAAACACTCGGGTGACAAAAAATTCTAAAGTTGGCAGATAAAAAGAGGCGAAATTTAATCCAAATTAGCACCGACATTTATAAGTTGGTGACTTAATTTCCGAGTTGGTGACCATTATACCATATAAGCAGCTATAAAACCAGATTTGGTTGATAAATTAATGGCTGCTAAAAATTCAATTTGCAGGCTACGGAAAATCCTATTTTTGGATACTGTTGGAGTATGTTTTTCTTTGTCATGGGTGTCATTTTCTAGGTTTCTGGGGGTGCAGAATAATATGAAAATAAAATCTGTTTCGTAATTCCACAATGGCGTAAATTTTTGTTATTAAAATTAACAAGGTTGTCCTTTTCCCGGTTTCTGGGGGTTCTGATTACAAAATTGTCTTCCAATTTCATTTTCCAAAATGGAGAATATTCAATCTTCGGAAAATGAATATGAATACTAAATTAAAAGATCTTTGGGATGCTAATTAGGATTGATGATTATTATTACAGTATGTTATGTAGTTTAAAGTACCAGCTATGTAGGTATAAATTTTTTTTAAAATTCAGGATTCATGAATTTTTCTGCCATTCATGTAGAAAATATGCGATTTCTAGATTAATAAGGGGGAGCAAATTTTCATTACTTTTGCAGTAGGATGTACCGTTTCTGAGATAGAAGCGACTAGTGTGCGTTACCCCAGCCAGATGTTGTGGATTTTGTTAACTTTTTACCTATGCTCAATTAGAGCGTTGTCTCCTGTAATTGAGCATTGCATTTTCATAATTTGCTCCTTTATAGTTTTCGAGGAAAACTCGAAAAACAGATCTGGCTGGAGTAACGTTTCAAAACGTTACTCCAGCCAGAGATTTTTTCTTCTAAAGGATATTTTAAGAAAAATAATATGCAAATAATTAGAGCGTTGCAGGGTGTAATTGAGCGTATAAAAATTTCATTTGTAGCTTGATCCGTTATGAAGATATTCAAAATCCTGCTGGAGTAACGTTTGGCGATTTCTTAGATCTCGAAGACTGTTGGATGCAGATGTACAATTTTTGGTACACGGCTTCTCCCAAATGTGCTTAAATTTGCTCGGCAATAAAAAAGAAATAATAATACACGCTTTACAAGTTTTTTGATATTTTATAAAAACTACTTAGCACGTTCTAGCACTTTTTTTAACAGGTCTAGAGACATAATTCAAATTGCATATTATAGTTTACATCAATCTTCAATTGAGCATTAAAGTCTTATCAAGATCCAGTTGGTAGTTATCTAATTATGACGAAAATTAATTCATAAAAGTGCACAATACCAGCGAGATCCTATAAAATCGGTATCTTGTGTGTTTCCTATTTCTAGGTGATACCAATAATTAGAGCGTTGGTTTAATTATATACAGGTAAATTTTTACCTAAAAACACTCAATAATTTGGGAGATAATGGAAATAATAACAAATTGATAAATAACGCTTGACAACCTGACCGAGTTAAGATGGTCACAAAAAAGCGGCCGTTTTATACATTAAGCTGACATTCTGAAATTTATAGGGTAATATTAGTACAGGTATGTAAGCAAGTGTAAAAATTTAAATTTATTTCAATCTAAGAGATCATCAGACTTCACTTTATTAATATCGCTCGAAAAGTTCTAAATCAAACCATTCCTAAAAATGGTAGGCATAATTATTGATAACACAATAAATGTATTGCGAGCTTTAAACAAAGCTTTTGGACTCTTAAGCGCTCGACATCTTTTACGTAAAAGACGTTGAGTGCATAAGTTTTCTAGTCCACTCAACAATGGACATAGGTAGATAGTACAAATAAGCACAAAAAATTATTACGTGTCGTGACACTTTTAATAAATCAATTAAATCTCTTTTTTCTTATTTTAAAAGAAAAAAATTATTACCTATGTCTTTCTCGGCCATTGAAATTTAAGTCTTTACAATTTTGGATATTAAGTTTATTTCTGAAAAAACTGGCACATTGAACAAATAAGCACTGCACTCCGGGAGTGCTGACAGAAGTGAAAACTTGAACTTTAAAATGGAAATACCACCATGAACCATCTAGGTTAAAATATACCAACTTAAATATACCAACTTTCATGCTCGCGTAAAGGAACTAAGACAGAAAACAGTTTCAAGTTGCATCTTACGATTTTTCAATCAGGATTCAGAACACTTGTCCTAACGCCGCTAAAGGAGTTTTCACTTCAAAAAGTGAGACTGCATATTTACCTCGTTTTCTCCAAAAGGTAGCCAAAGCCGCTGTAAGTCGCTATTTCTTTTTAGACAATTTATGTAGGTACACAATATTGGATCACATGGGCGTACCCGGGAGGGGTGGCCCTGCCCCCCTGGGTACTTGGTACAATTTTGGTACTTGGTTCTGGGTACAATTATAATATTATAACCTTCGCAATTTCTACACCTGTTACTTGTCGGTTTTATTAAAATAAAATTAAAAAATAAAAAGCAAGCCAAATTTTCGGAATAATAAATTATTCCGAAAATTTGGCTTGCTGGTAGAAAATAGCCAAATTGTGAGGGAGTACCCACGAGCGAGCGGCTTGCATTTATTTGACATGTTATATAGTTTTCAAAGTGCACAACGAGTTTTGGTTAAATTATGCTTATTCCACTGCTACAATTGAAAGGTCATTCAGCAAACTTAGACGTGTAAAAACGTGGCTAAATCCTAATGCTATCTACAGATACACGAATTTGGTACGGAGCGTACAGCGGACCATATCCGGAGACCAAAACCGGTGTCGCTACATACGCACGGATTTGGTACGGTGCAGTGGAGCGTAAAGCTCGACACTCGTGTGTTCGATTTTATGCTATATTACATTAGCACAGAGTTCTATTTACAGTGCTGTTTTTAAACGACGACGATGATTCCCGCAATTCATTAATAACGAGTAGTCATACCAACACTTAAAAAAATATTCTCCCCAAATTTTACCCCTGATTACTTATACAATTGACAGGTCTAAGAGATAATAAGCTAGAAAGAAAGGTTATATGTTTAACATAAAGACTTACGCGTGAATAACATAAAACTAACTTGTCTTAATCTGATTTCACTCCCAATACATTTTCATATCCCTGGCTATATACACATTAAAATAATTTTTATTATTACATACAAATTGATTCATAAGGAGTAAACTCTAAACATCCTGTCCCCTAGTAAACCCCCGAAAAATTTTTCCCTAATTTTGGGGGGTAGGTACATCCCTAATTTGGCAACACTGATAGCGTTGTACGGCCGTACCGCCGGACTGCTCTACACATGCACGGATCTGGTACGGAGCGGACCAGATCCGATGCGGACAACGGCGAACTCTTCGCCTTCTTCATAATTATGTTGGCCGGACTGCCCTACACACGCTCGGATCTGGTACGGAGCGTACCAGATCCGCTGTACGCTCCGTACCAAATTCGTGTGTCTGTAGACACCATAAGATCGACTATGACCGAAGGCAGATTAAATGGGCTTTGTATGCTCAGTGTGCTCAGAAAATTTGTTTACGGTATGGACGATTCTTTCATGGAAAAATTTGGCACAGATTTAGAGTAGACCATGGGGAAAGGCATAGGCTACTTTATATCGCGGAAAGATGTACGGTTTCTTCAAAATTAACTTTTGCGCAAACGAAGTCGCGGGCAACATCTAATACAAGATAAACTAATAAACGGCGGACAATTTTAAGGTCTACTATTTACAATTTTAAGGTAATACTAACAGTCCGCCTGCAGTCTGGTCCAAAATATATCAATAAGGATTTCAAACCAAATCTGACAGCGCGGCTGCCAAGTATTTAGTCCATAATAATAATAATAATAATATCTATGGACGCTTCACAACAATCTGGTTCCGTTCTAAGTATCGGAAGAACTTGTGTTACGAGTACCAGACATCGGAAATATATAATACTAGCGACCCGCCCCGGCTTGGCACGGGTACAATACTAATACTGCGGGTACTTTACTCATATCTCATAGATCTAAACTCCCCTCCCGCACGCGCACCCCCGCGCCCGCCATTGTGACGCCCACTTCGCAACGGGCCTTGCAGCAGAAAATTATCAGCTGGGAAAATTGCAAGTTTTTAAGTCTCATAGTTTAGAAATACCTATAATTACAAAAGACCTATTCAATGACACCCCACACGATGAGGTAATATGAAAAAAAATTTAATCCTTATTTCACATGTATGAGAGCCACCCCTTAAATATAAAATTATGATTATATTATACCAAAACCGAGATCTATAATATATTACATTCTATAAATATAACAAAAAATTTCATCAATATATATTTATATTACAGAAGCTAGAAGGGCGGACGGATAGACGTCTGTCGGACGGACGGACGGACGGACGGACGGACGGACGGACAAAGCAAAACTAAAAGGGTTCCTTGAGTACTACGGAACCCTAAAAAGTATTATTGTGTATTATGTATATGGGTGATTCTTAAATTCTAGTATTATAACATTTTAATACTTGCTTACTTAACTGTACTTTTAGTACCAATATCATCCTATACATTTCAGAATATATGCTTGATGTATGAAACGGCCGCTTTTTTGTGACCATCTTAACTCGGTCGGGTTGTCAAGCGTATTTATCGATTTGTTATTATTTCTATTATCTCCCAAATTATTGAGTGTTTTTAGGTAAAATTTTACCTGTATATAATTAAACTAACGCTCTAATTATTGGTATCACCTAGAAATAGGAAACACACAAGATACCGATTTTATAAGATTTCGCTGGTATTATGCACTTTTATAAATTAATTTTCGTCATAATTAGATAACTACCAACTGGATCTTGATAAAACTTTAATGCTCAATTGAAGATTGATGTAAACTATAATATGCAATTTGAATTATGTCTCTAGACCTGTTAAAAAAAGTGCTAGAACGTGCTAAGTAGTTTTATAAAATATCAAAAAACTTGTAAAGCGTGTATTATTATTTATTTTTTATTGCCGAGCAAATTTAAGCACATTTGGGAGAACCCGTGTACCAAAAATTGGACATCTGCATCCAACAGTATTCGAGATCTAAGAAATCGCCAAACGTTACTCCAGCAGGATTTTGAATATCTTCATAACGGATCAAGCTACAAATGAAATTTTTATACGCTCAATTACACCCTGCAACGCTCTAATTATTTGCATATTATTTTTCTTAAAATATCCTTTAGAAGAAAAAATATCTGGCTGGAGTAACGTTTTGAAACGTTACTCCAGCCAGATCTGTTTTTCGAGTTTTTCTCGAAAACTACAAAGGAGCAAATTATGAAAATGCAATGCTCAATTACAGGAGACAACGCTCTAATTGAGCATAGGTAAAAAGTTAACAAAATCCACAACATCTGGCTGGGGTAACGCACACAAGCGACTATAGAAAAAAATATGACAATGCTGAACTGAGATACGAGGGGTGTATCAATCTATGTTGGAAAATTCAAGATTTTCGATTTTTTTTTCTCCCATCATGAAGAAAATATGATGTTGCGTTATTCCTAAGGGGGACGAAATTTTCATTATTTTTTAGAATAGGATGCACCATTTCCGAGATAGAATCAATTTTATAAAAAAAGAAGTAAATGCTGTACATTGAGATACGACGGATGTATAAATCTATAGAAATGTTGGAAAATTCAGGATTTTCGAAATTTTTTTTCTCCCATCATGAAGAAAATGTGATGTTGCGGGGTTCCTAAGGGGGACGAAATTTTCCTTATTTTTTCAATAGGATGTACTGTTTCCGAGATAGAATCAATTTTATAAAAAAAGAAGTAATGCTGTACATTGAGATACGACGGATGTTTATAGCTATAGAAATGTTGGAAAATTCAGGATTTTCGAAATTTTTTTTCTCCCATCATGAAGAAAATATGATGTTGCGGGGTTCCAAAGGGGGGCGAAATTTTCATTATTTTTTCAATAGGATGCACCGTTTCCGAGATAGAATCAACTTTATAAAAACATAGTAATGCTCTACATTGAGATACATTCCTAGATGTATAAAGCTATAGAAATGTTGGAAAATTCAGGATTTTCGAAAAAAATTTTCTCCCATCATGAAGAAAATATGATGTTGCGGGGTTCCAAAGGGGGGCGAAATTTTCATAATTTTTTCAATAGGATGCACCGTTTCCGAGATAGAATCAACTTTATAAAAACATAGTAATGCTCTACATTGAGATACATTCCTAGATGTATAAAGCTATAGAAATGTTGGAAAATTCAGGATTTTCGAAAAAAAATTTCTCCCATCATGAAGAAAATATGATGTTGCGGGGTTTCAAAGGCGGGCGAAATTTTCATTATTTTTTCAATAGGATGCACCGTTTCCGAGATAGAATCAATTTTATAAAAAAAGAAGTAAATGCTGTACATTGAGATACGACGGATGTTTATAGCTATAGAAATGTTGGAAAATTCAGGATTTTAGATATTTTTTACTCCCATCATGAAGAAAATATGATGTTGCGGGGTTCCAAAGGGGGGCGAAATTTTCATTATTTTTTCAATAGGATGTACTGTTTCCGAGATAGAATCAATTTTATAAAAAAAGAAGTAATGCTGTACATTGAGATACGACGGATGTTTATAGCTATAGAAATGTTGGAAAATTCAGGATTTTCGAAATTTTTTTTCTCCCATCATGAAGAAAATATGATGTTGCGGGGTTCCAAAGGGGGGCCAAATTTTCATTATTTTTTCAATAGGATGCACCGTTTCCGAGATAGAATCAACTTTATAAAAACATAGTAATGCTCTACATTGAGATACATTCCTAGATGTATAAAGCTATAGAAATGTTGGAAAATTCAGGATTTTCGAAAAAAATTTTCTCCCATCATGAAGAAAATATGATGTTGCGGGGTTCCAAAGGGGGGCGAAATTTTCATAATTTTTTCAATAGGATGCACCGTTTCCGAGATAGAATCAACTTTATAAAAACATAGTAATGCTCTACATTGAGATACATTCCTAGATGTATAAAGCTATAGAAATGTTGGAAAATTCAGGATTTTCGAAAAAAAATTTCTCCCATCATGAAGAAAATATGATGTTGCGGGGTTTCAAGGGGGGCGAAATTTTCATTATTTTTTTCAATAGGATGCACCGTTTCCGAGATAGAATCAATTTTATAAAAAAAGAAGTAAATGCTGTACATTGAGATACGACGGATGTTTATAGCTATAGAAATGTTGGAAAATTCAGGATTTTAGATATTTTTTTCTCCCATCATGAAGAAAATATGATGTTGCGGGGTTCCATAGGGGGGCGAAATTTTCATTATTTTTTCAATAGGATGCACCGTTTCCGAGATAGAATCAACTTTATAAAAACATAGTAATGCTCTACATTGAGATACATTCCTAGATGTATAAAGCTATAGAAATGTTGGAAAATTCAGGATTTTCGAAAAAAAATTTCTCCCATCATGAAGAAAATATGATGTTGCGGGGTTTCAAAGGGGGGCGAAATTTTCATTATTTTTTTCAATAGGATGCACCGTTTCCGAGATAGAATCAATTTTATAAAAAAAGAAGTAAATGCTGTACATTGAGATACGACGGATGTTTATAGCTATAGAAATGTTGGAAAATTCAGGATTTTAGATATTTTTTTCTCCCATCATGAAGAAAATATGATGTTGCGGGGTTCCAAAGGGGGGCGAAATTTTCATTATTTTTTCAATAGGATGTACTGTTTCCGAGATAGAATCAATTTTATAAAAAAAGAAGTAATGCTGTACATTGAGATACGACGGATGTTTATAGCTATAGAAATGTTGGAAAATTCAGGATTTTCGAAATTTTTTTTCTCCCATCATGAAGAAAATATGATGTTGCGGGGTTCCAAAGGGGGGCGAAATTTTCATTATTTTTTCAATAGGATGCACCGTTTCCGAGATAGAATCAACTTTATAAAAACATAGTAATGCTCTACATTGAGATACATTCCTAGATGTATAAAGCTATAGAAATGTTGGAAAATTCAGGATTTTCGAAAAATTTTTTCTCCCATCATGAAGAAAATATGATGTTGCGGGGTTCCAAAGGGGGGCGAAATTTTCATTATTTTTTCAATAGGATGCACCGTTTCCGAGATAGAATCAACTTTATAAAAACATAGTAATGCTCTACATTGAGATACATTCCTAGATGTATAAAGCTATAGAAATGTTGGAAAATTCAGGATTTTCGAAAAAAAATTTCTCCCATCATGAAGAAAATATGATGTTGCGGGGTTCCAAAGGGGGGCGAAATTTTCATTATTTTTTCAATAGGATGCACCGTTTCCGAGATAGAATCAACTTTATAAAAACATAGTAAATGCTTTACATTAAGGTACATTCCTAGATGTATAAAGCTATAGAAATGTTGGAAAATTCAGGATTTTCAAATTTCTTTCTCTCCCATCATGAAGAAAATATGAGGTTGTTGGGTTACTAAGGAAATTTAAAATGGATGACTTTTTTGTAATCAGCACCCCCAGAAACCAATAAAAGGACACCTATATTATTTTTATGAAATTAAGTATGTCCGCTATATTGGAATTTCAAAACGAATGTCATTTTCGTATCCAGCACTCCCAAAAACCTGGTAAACGAATTTTACGAAAAATCCGCCATTTCTAAATTTCAAAATTAATCTACACAATAATCTACACCTCCCTAAAACCGAGAAAAATAAAAAATTGGGAAATTTGTACGCTCCTTTATGGTTTTTTTGTGTGCGCTCGTTTCGCTGCTTGTATGGTTTTTGAGTTACCTACATCAGGGAAAATTATGTGCCTAATCTTAAATTAAATGTGTACTCACAAATTGTCGCCAAGATGGTTATTTAGTCGCTAAAACATAATCTGTCTGCCAGTTTGGAAAATTCAGTGGTATTATTTAGTCACCAGATTAGTAATTTTTTTGTTCCTTACATTCTTTCGCCAACTTGGTAATTTAGTATTCAATATTGGGTATTTTCATATCCAAAATTTAATTGTTTTGTCGCAAGTTTAAATACATGCCTTATATTTATATTACATTTATATTTATATTACCTATACAAAAAAATTAGTACAAGTATGGAATCAATAGACGTGGACTACCTCATTTCGTTAATTCAAAAACGGGAAATACTGTGGGACAAGTCTCATGAGAATTTTAAAAACAATTATTATAAAAAAATATTGTGACTGTCGTCAACAGGGCAAGCCATTAGCCAAGTCAACCCTGTTGCGTGCCGCAGCGGTGCCGTAAGAACATTGCGGTGCCGCAGCGACGCCGTAAGAACACTGCGACGCCGCATTGCTCGTGTGGCCGCCAGTGCGGTGCGGAGTATTGCGGTGCGGTGCGGCGCCGCGCCGTGTGGCCCGGCCGTCTGTCCCGTCTTGCCAGCGGGCAAGCGACCCCGTCCTACCCCCCCCCCCCCTTTCCCCTACATATAATAAGGATTTTTATTATATGTATAATTCACATATTTAATTCACATCCATGGACCATGACCAGGAACACAGAAAAACGCGATAGCAATATATTCGTGAGCGAGTGAAAGAGAAAGTTGTCAATACAAACGTAGTGATTATATTCTCTTTGGTCAATACCTATACGAAATTCTACGTGCTTCACGATCGCACTTTAGCCGAAATGACAAGGACAGCGTTGTGACTTGAGCGTCTCTTAATTTAACTGTCGCTCGGCCTTTAGTCAAAATTCGATAATTTCGACGGCGAAGTTCGAAAACAAAATGTATGGAATTTTGTTTTCGAACGCGAAGGCCCAGTATTCGACCGTAAGTATATTAAATAACGATATACCTAAATACAATTTAATTGTTGCCTACTTATTTGAAATGTGTAGCCCTTCGGTTGTATAACAAGATGTTGTTATTATCACTCGATATCTCTTACTTCATGTCTAATCTATGACAGCAGCTTATACAGTATATTATCACATATTATTATAAGTCTAGAAGGCCAGATGCAATAAAATCTGCATCTTTATCCAAAATAGGATCTGTGGCATAAACAAAAAAAAATATTTTCCAGCAGCAGTGCTATTCTCTAATAGAGCTAGAGCTCGTCGTCGAAAATGGAGGCCATCGAGAACAAGCATTGGACCACTGCAGATCGCTAGGGGCCTAAAAGTTTGATATAAACCCGCCGGTCTGGCGGTTCTAAACCTGGCAGATTTTTTTTATTGATCATAATGTGTGAAGATTTTTTGAGTAAAAAAGGTCATAAGGAACAAGAAAACTGTTTTGATACACGGGTGTGCGCCAACTAGAAACCGATAAAAATGCAAGTCTGGCAGTCCTACTCTTGACCAGTTCCCAGCCAGACCGCCCTGAACGTGTAAGAATTTGGAGTAAAAAAAGGTCATAGGGAACAAGGTCAAGTTGTACGTCATACGAGAGGGCATAAAAAGTAAAATATAGCCAATTAAAAAAATATCACCATCATATTATGTAAAATTTTCCTCTAAGACTTTGCAGCGCGAAAACTTTTAAATTGACATAAAACTGCTCACAGCATAAATTGTAGAAAATTGCATCTAGTTAAATGTTGCTGAACAAACTTTTCTCGTAAAATGTGTCACTGAAGAGTTATTGTCAACATATTAAAGATACCTCCATTTTTTCATGATGGCGGATCGAGTGGTAGTAATATGAGATGGCAAATTTAAAATTCGGAAAGAATACATACAAATCTATTAAAATCACTTTTCATTAAGTGTAAATTAATCATAATAATATACATCTTAGTAAGTATCACAGGAGGTAGCTTCATCCCGGTCTGGCTGGGAACTGGTCAAGAGTAGGACTGCCAGACTTGCATTTTTATCGGTTTCTAGTTGGCCCGTGTATCAAAATAGTTTTCTTGTTCCTTATGACCTTCTTTTACTCAAAAAATCTTCACATATTATGGTCAATAAAAAAAAATCTGCCAGGTTTAGAACCGCCAGACCGGCGGTTTCATATCAAACTTTTAGGCCCCTAGCGATCTGCAGTGGTCCAATGCTTGTTCTCGATGGCCTCCATTTTCGACGACGAGCTCTAGCTCTATGAGAACATTTTCATATCTCGACAGCTGAAACCGCGGTGAGGTGTCAAATCAGCAGTGCTATTCTCTAAGAACATTTTCAAATCTCGACAGCTGAATCCGCGGTGTTTGTCAAATTCGTATACTAATTTGACACCTCACTGCGGATTCAGTTGGGAGATATGAAAATGTTCTTAGAGAATAGCACTGCAGGTCTAAAATGTCTGGACAATAAGTGAATCGTACTATGAAACATCATCTATTGAATTTCAGTTGATGTTTCATGAGTAGTAGCCTAGAGATAACAAAAATAACACAATGATTCAAAAAAGATTTAATAATTTTCATTGTTTCGTAATCTTTGTACCTAATTTTAAAGGTTCAAAGTTATACATTACTTATATACTGTTATACATTTTACATATCACACATTGTAAAACCAGACACAATAGTAACTCTTATCTAGAAATACTGAGTTATTCTTAAAAATAAACCATAGAAATTGTGGAAGTAAATAGGTACCTAGTAGCTAGACATATTGCGATATAGGTGTTTAATATTAAGTAATATTATAATATTTGTTATGTCTTATAAATATAAAATAGGTGATGCATATATAAGGTCTCCGAAAATCAATTACGAATACTTCAGGCACGTGATCCACTGCTTATGTAAAGACGTTTAGGCAGAAAAATAATTGTAATACTGGAACTAAAAAATCATCTAATGTATGAGCGACTCTTCGCAAAACGCATACTCGCCCATATAAAGACAAAATTTTTTTTTCGAGTATGACAATTATTTTTCTTCTTAAATGCCTTTACATGAGCAGCAGACCATATACCCGAAGTATCCGTAATTGATTTTACCAAACTTTATATATATAAAAAATATGCACATCTAAACGAGTATAATAAACTTGTTATTAACCTAAAAATTGATTTTTTGTAGTTAAGTTTATCTACCTTAGATATTCTTATTTTATTTTTATAACATAGGAAAATCAAGTGACCTCGTATGAAACTATTTTAACTATGTTACTGTATAAATTTATAAATAATAAGTATAATTCTTCTTTTATGTTATATTTTTTGTTTGTTTCTCATTTTCTTAAGGTTTCTTAAGATAATATAAATTCATAAAATAATTAATTTCCCTGAAGTTATACAAGTAAAAATAGCAAGTTTTAATACAACTATAATATAGGCAACATATAATTGTAAACAACATGAAAATGTAATTTTAGATTTTAGTAACGTTCGTTCCTTGTTGGGGTTAATTGTTTATATAAAATAAATATCTAAATAAATAACTGCAATTAAAAACCTAATTTTAAATATCATTTACTAGTTTTTACAAGTTTCAGCCAAAATAATGTCGCGGGTAAGTAGGTAGTAAGTACCTAAAGTAAAAACTACAATGTGTTCTTAAACACCTAGATATTCTGTAGTAACCAGGTAGTAGCGTATATTTCCCTGATACACAGTAATAAGGAATGTAAGTTCGGTTTTTTTTTCTAATACATTTTATTAGCTCTTTTTCACAGAATACAGAACATCCAGAATGAGTGTTCATAGTTCGATCACATTTGTACGCAGCGCACTGTAACCAAAACCATGGCGAAACACCGCCCCGCCCGCTCTTTACTTTACTCTTTACACTTACAAAACAAATCGCGTTATAATGTTACGACAATAAGGTATTTAATAAAAATTAATTGAAATAAAGTTGGGAAAAATATTCCGTTATTCTGTGACAACATGATATGTGTGGATAGCCACTCCAATTTGGAGTACTGTGAGTCTTGTGACGGCTTCACTTTCAATCGCGTTGACGTTTTCTGGGTGATTTCTGTATTCTGTGCTCTCTTTCAGTCAATGAATCGCGACAGTATCAGATTATGTATTTGTATTGTGGTATCACTGTGCGTATCATTTATTATAACTAAGGGGTCAATTCCAATTTTTAACCTATATTTTTTTTTATTTGTACATGTTTACACATAATTTACAGGATCTTGGTCTACAAATCAACATCGCACTATTCAGAGTAAATTTTTAACTAATAATAGGTGAGTAGTTAAAAGTTCATAGCAATTTCTGTGACAAATTTCATAAATTACCTACCTAGCTTTGGTCCAGGAATTCATTCATGTAGGTAAACAAAAATGGTCTAAACATAAAACATAGCCTTAAATGTTAAAATAAAAAATCAAACAGCTAGTTACTGAGTTTAGCGCGTTCATACGAACTCTTCAGTTTTATAATTTGAAGATCCTCAGCCCCAATTTCACCAAAGTATTGAAACGTGCTATTATTGTGCCGGAGTCGATCTCTCCCTCTCTCATTCAATGTTAGAACGGGACAGACTGGTCAAAAACCATAGCTCAGCATTACATGTGGTTTAATACGTTGGTGAAATGTAGGCTAATGCTGGGACTTTATTGTCAGGAATCCGTAAGCCTGGGGCAAATTCAGAGCATTGAAAATAGAACTTTGCGATAATACAATAGAGTTGAATATCGAACACACAAATGTCGAGTATGACAGCTCGACACTCGACACTTCGATTTTCAACTGTAGTGTTAGTGCAGAGTACTTTCAGACGTATTGACCAGTCATTCCTCTGGACTAGGCTGACTATGTTGTGAGAATGCCGTATGTGCTTGGGCAACCATACGACATTTAAAACCAAGTGACCCAGAAACTACAGTATTTCAGAAGTGGTTACTTCGCTCGGAGAATACTGTATAAATCATCTATTAACGGATGAAAAGGCCTAAGTTCAATTTTCAGTTCTCTGAGCCTCTAAATTTTCCCGGACCCGTCGCGTTCCGGATCATATAGCCTAAGTAGTATAGGTAATACATCTTTAGGCTTAGTTTTCGCAGGGTGTTCCCTTGATGAGATCCTTGGTTTTGATGCTGTAGATCATGTAGTTGAGCTCGTTGGAGTCCAGCGATCGGTACACGAAGCGCGGCAGTTTGTCCGTCAGCAGCCACAGCGTGCCTTCGTCGTCGACCTGATGGTAACATGTTATTAGTCAATAGTCATTAATCATTGGCACTGGGTACCAGTGGCGAAGGCTGGTTCTCCTTCGTAGGGAAGCCCCAGTAGCCTGTATAAAAGGTAGATTTTTGGATGAGGGTCTACAAAAGGTAAGTGAAGCTGATAGGAATGGATTTATTTACCCACACCACTGCTGGGTACCTATAGTACATGGGTAAGAAAGCTTCGTGGGGATTAACCTACCATTTTCCGGCGACCCCATCTAGCTTAGACCTAAGAGCCATTAAGAGCGTTTCGTGGCCTAGTGGGTAGACTGTTTGATTCGCAATCACTCGCACGTGCAGGTTTGATTCCCAGGTTGTGGCGTGTGCCAATGAGACTTTTTCAGACTTCAAGTACATTATACGGACGCTCTAACGGCGAAGGAAAACATCGTGGGAAACCCGCATATGGTTGGCCCCAGACGTATTGACCAGTTCATTCCTCTGGAATAGGCTGTGTTGTGAGAATGCCGTGTGTGCTTGGGCAATCATACGACATATTCATTTATCATTTAAACCAGCCTGTCCCAGGTACTACAGTGTTTCAAGAGTGGTAACTTCGCTCGGAGAGTAGGTAGGTACTAGGTACTGTATAAATCATATAATAACAGATGAAAAAATAATAGAAAAAAAAGTTTTTCTATCTTTAGTTTTAATACATACATACATACATATAATCACGCCTTTTTCCCGTAAAGGGGTAGGCAGAGACCACTTTTTGCCACTTGCTACGATCCTAACATACTCGTTTCGCTTCGTTCACTTTCATTCTTACCATCCATTCCTCCCCTTACATTCAACGTAGCGAAGCGGCTCTCCATGGTCCGCTTTTCACCTCCGCGAGAAACGAGACGTGATGGGTGGTGAACCACATCGCCGCCATTTTGGATAATTAAATTATTTTTATGATTATCCATTGCGTTTCCACGGATTGTTGGAGAGGGTAGGAATAGGGAAAGGGAAGGATAGGTGGTGTGGAAAGGAAAATTGGTAAGTTAGAGTGGGAAATAGGAAATGTAGGATATTACCGCCCAGGAGGGCAAGGGATAGGACAGTAATAGCTAGGGAAGCCGGGGTCGCATACCAGTATACTATACCACAACTACCGGACAGGTAAGTTGGGATGAGTATCCCATGACAGTAGTTTTAATAATCTTCTTATATTTTCGGAATATTATATTATTACAGTATATACGGGCGTAGTAGATGATCGCATTAAATATCCCCAAAGCTCACCCTTTTTAGGGTCACAAAAATTGGGTAGAGGAAAAGATTTCAACGCAAGCGCAAGCCTCCCTTAGCAAAGATTTTATAAGTAAATATTTGTATTTGTACTTGTATATTTTATTAGATGTTGACCGCAACTTCGTGCACGCAAAAAAAAAAGTGGGAATCGTACATTTTGCCTTAAAATATATAAATAAAAAGTAGCCTTAGCGTAGCCCCGTGGTCTTGCCTGTCCCATATTTCATCAAAGTCGGTCCAGTAGTTTCGGAGCTTATTCAATGCAAACAATCAAACTCAAACCTTTCCTCTTCACTATATTAGTATAGTTAATAAATTAGTATGACGATATTTGCACTCTGAGCCCTAATTCTCGTATTTAACTTAGATATTCAATTTATTTTCAATGAAGAAATCGTTTTGATATTATTTAAAACTTATTTTGGAGTTCGGACCAATCAAAACGCATTTGACTTTGGTTAGGTTTATGAGAATACCGAGCTGTTTTAACATATTATCGTTAAGACTGCATCTAAACTGTATTATTGTAAGATTTAATTAGCAGAATAGACTTAGGTACAGTCATAGATATATTTATCTTTACTAATATAATAAAGAGGAAAGGTATGTTTGTTTGTTTGCATCGAATAGGCTCTGAAACTTCTGGACCGATTTTGATGAAATTTGGCACGGATATAGAGTAGACTATGGAGAATGACATAGACTACTTTGTATTGTGGCAAAACTGTACGGTTCCCGCGAGATTTCCTTTTGCGTGCACGAAGTCGCGGGCAATATCTAGTAATTATATAAAGTTATAGACGAGTCATGTCAAGGCAAAAAGTGACCACACCTAAACTGACTTTTTTTTTACATGTTTTGTCGTCTTGACCTTCTGACATTTGCTTTCTTCTCATTCTTCACCTTTTGAAACCAAGATGGCGTAACTTTTTCTTGTGTAAAAAGTTTTTCTGTCAATTGTACGTCATAGCCCAGTCATAGCCCATCCCTAGTTTTGAAATCATTGTCTACAGTACTCACTTTCAAGTCATTGGGGAACTCATACAGCTTGGAGTCGCTGAACAGCAGCGGGTTGTTCTCGGGCGTGTACGGCTTGTTCGAGTTCCAGCACCCGATGCCGTCGCGGTTCACCTGGGAATTGACAAACACTATTATTGTCTAACTAGCTGATGCCCGCAACTTCGTTTGCATAGAACTAACGGATACGGAACCCTATTTTTTTAAACGGAACCCTAAAATAAAAGTAGCCTATGCTACACCTTATAACATCAGCTATCTACCGGTGAAAGTCCCGTGAAAATCGGTCCAGCCGTTTCGGAGATTAGCCGGAACAAACAGACAGAGAGACGGACAGACAAAAATTTTAAAAATTAGTATTTTATTGTAAGTACCGAATATACTTTCATATTATGCATTAAGTGAAAAGCTGTTAATTTGAAGTTACAAACAGACACTTCAATTTTATTTATCTGTATATAGATATATAGATGTATAGATACCTATCGACTAATAGCCGGTTTCAATAACCGATCTACCAATAACTATTTGTTAAGAACGTCGCATTTGGTATCGCTGTCGGAGATCTCGCTGTTACAGACAAAGATTCCATATTATACTAAGTTAGTTTATAGAAACCAAGGAATTTGTAAGGAAAACATACAAAGATAAATACTACATACTCTGTGTTGCCACCCTTCATTTATACATAATTAAATACGAAAAAAAACCTAATCCGCAAGGCGGTACCCAATTGTATATAAGGTTTGGTAAAATCAATTACGAATACTTCGGGCACATGATCCACTGCTTATGTAAAGACGTTTGGGCTGAAAAATAATTGTCATACTCAAACTAAAAAATCATCTCATGTATGGGTGACTCTCCGCAAAACGCAAACTCGCCCATATAAAAAAAAAATTGTTTCGAGTATGACAACTATTTTTCTGCTTAAACGTCTTTACATAAGCAGTAGATCATGTGCCCGAAGTATTCGTAATTGATTTTACCAAACCTTATATAAAACATTACTACACCCCTTTCCCCTACACCTAAGACTGTACCGTAGCAGGTAGGCAAATATCTAGTCCCTAGTTCTCTAGACTCTATAAATTATATTTATTAGGTATCTGTAAAGCCGAGTCTCCTTCATCGAAACATTACACAATACATCGAAACATTGGGGCGTGGCTATACACATTTGTCTAGGAGAGGATGACTTCGGAGACGGACGGAAAACATTTCCGCGCAGGTAGAGAGGGGAAGAAATGTTTCATTTCATAACAAGTGTTCACATCATTTACACGACACCTACGTACAGGTTTTTTAGGGTTATAGTTTTGCTTGATGTGATTTTTGTGTTTGTTTTTGTGATCGCTCATAATATATGGCCTGACTTAATTAAAAAACATCAATTTTGTCAGTTTTCAATAGAAATGCGTAAAATGGCGCACATATTTATGAGTTGAAAAAATTCTTTTATTAAACACCTAAAGTGGCCTTTTCAGAACCCCTGTTTTCTCCTAGATTCTACACGTGCAATCACTAAAACTGCGAGCGCTAGTACGTCTTCCTCATCGGAACTTAGATCTTGTCTGCACAAAATGTTTTGTTTCGACCAAAAACATTTTCTGTAGCTGTAGCTTGTGTATGAAAACAAATGTTTTTGATTCATATTTTCTGTTTAATGTTTTAAGCAGGAGTCACGCCTTAAGGTAGTGTTGCATAAATTATAAACTGTGCTAGAATTAGTGTCTATGATTGTGAATCTGTAGTCTATCATCTATGGCCTGTTTGGTAATGTCGTGGCCTGTAAAATAAACGTGCAATGTAACACCGAGTTTTAATAAAACAACTAACCCAGCAGCCTTTGCACATATTTAGCAAATATGTGACAGGGTAGTCTACGTACTCAAAGGTAGATTATTTATTCTTTAATTTGGTCCTCTTTTTAATAATACATATCTATGAATTTGGCACTATATTTAAGCAAATTCAATGTGAATATTTCGTATTGCAAATAGTAAACGCCTGCAGGTTTTATCCATTTCGTGTAATACGTACTGCGCTCTACGACCAATATATTTGCAGGCAAACTTTCTAGTTATGAATTCATTTTCTTGGTGAATGAAATGAAATTATATTCACGACCTTACTGTCAATTTAGTTTGATATTGCCGACTGCGACCGATACAAGTAGCCGGCACATATTGCATCTATGAATTCAATTAAAGGCCTTAATCCTTACCTGAGTATAGAACAACACGTTCGTGCCGATGTCATAGAAGCTGGCTGAAGCCTGCGTGCCCTCTCCTCGGTCGCCCAAAAGCTGAAAACAATTGAACATTGAACAATTAAGAAAAACTTTAGTAAAGAAAGTAAAACCTTTAACTAAAAAATAAACAACCTATAACAAAAGTAATTTCATACTTTTTTGTGTACTTTGGAAGTCGGTTTAAATTTTTGTTTAAAAATAATAATTTAAGATCGCATCAGCACAAAATATGATGCGATCTTAAATTATACCTAGGTGATTATGATCATTACTTTGATGACTCAATAAGTAACTACCTATATTGTTAAAGATCTATGGAAAAACCCATCAATATTCCACCGCAAACAACTTTTTATTACAACTTTTACCAGTCGCAATCACAAAATGAAGTCATACGTAACTGTTATCTTTAAAAATAAATCATAAATTACCCTGATCCGTTGACCGTTTGGGAAACATAATTTTAGAAAAGTATTTTATATATTTTAGTACGTAGCACAAGCAGCTGCACAAGTACAACTAATGATAGGTTTGAGTAGACTTTAGTAGACTAACAATTTTTATGGATTTCGTACTCAACATTAATAAACAAAATTTTAAATTTTAAATAACCCTGAATGGTCAAGTAGCGAGCTGATGATGATGAATTATAGCTAAATACACTCTTGATCATCAATCAAACAAGAAGAAATTAGATCAAAATCGGTTAGTCAGTTTGGGAGCTACGATGCCACGGACAGACAGACAGACACGTCAAACTATTGTTTAACACCCCCTTTTTTGCATCGTCTAAAAATATATCACCCCCCTTTTTTTGCGCCGAGGGCTAAAAAACGGAACTCTTACATGATCACTTTTTGTATGTGGGGATACTATCTTTCTGCAGAACGAATCATTGAAATTGACGCTATGACGCTTGACGATTGGATTGCTCAATAATCAAACCTTGAAGTCGTGGAAGGCCTCGTTTTTGTCGATGTGTGTATAATTGCGAAGTAGCTCCGTTGATACGCAGAACTCCTTCGTACTGGCGAACGCGTGGAAAAACATCGTGCGGTATCTGTAAAATAGACGTTTTATTTTATGTGACGTTCCAATAGCAAACGAGATTTCTACAATATTATGACGTTTTACTTTATGGGGCGTTCCAATAGCAAATAAGATTTTTACAAAATATAGACTTAGATACTTAGAACCTTAATGGCAACGTGAATAATTAATTGATGCATTGCAAAACGTATAATGAATAGTAGGAGGCACTTAGATATAAAGGAAGTCATAAACACGCACTGAACATCATTAGAATAGGAAAATTAATAAGTTTAATAATATCTAGGTAAATACATAAACTTTATTGCTCTCATTAAAGTAGGTAACACCGTAAAAATAATCAATATCAGCAAAATTTAATTGTATAACCTATGGGAACATAACTACACGACCAGTTTAGGGGGTGGAGGGGGTATTCAAAGTAGCTTGCTCAGCAGGTTTAAGTTTTAGTCAGGTAGTCAATAACTCAACATCTAGGAAAATCTCACGGAACGCTCGTGAGTATCGAGTATGACGCTTTAACTATGAGCTATATTTATTTTAAGTTTCTGTTTGTTTTTTTTTTTTAACTGTATAGTTATGAAATGTCTACTACGTGAAAAGGTCTCGGCGTATACGGATTGTCACCGAGGGAAGAGGAAGGTGAAATTGGGTAAAAAGTATTCACGTAGTATGGACGTTCCCTAAAAGGAGGTAAGGGCGGCATAATATCTCTTGACTACTTTGTTTAAGGTATCACCTTAATCAGAGTTATCACCTAGACGTTCGAGAAATCATAGTACGAGGTATGTAGAAGATCTACAAAAGGGTACGAATTCTTTATGACAATGTTACTGTCAATTTCATTCACGCCACAAAATTACGCAATATTTATTTACATCACACGAATCGATGAAAGTGAATTCCGTATTTATATTTACAACACGACCAAGGTCCCCCCCACTCACCCGTTCTCTCGCGGCTCGGACAGCGCTAGGCCGAATACTCCGTCCGTCCAGTGGAACTCGATGCCGGTGACGTTAAAAGATCCAGCCAAGGGCTCGAAGTGGAAGTAGTGATGGGACACGCGCCAGGAGTCGTCCTGCTTGAGGCTGTACACCACTACGCCGTAGCCTCCCAGATCTGGGATGTACGCGAAAGCGTTGTCGCAGGTAGTGTTGTCGACATCTACTATCTGAAAGATATTTATTATATATAAAAAATATATACATATATATAAATTTATTAAATCTTGAGAACAACTACTAGTAGTAGTCTTAAGTATATAACAGTGGCGAAGGCTGGTTCTTCATAGCGAATCCCTAGCCTGTATAATAGGTAGAGATTTGGATGAGGGTATTCAAAAGGTAAGTGAAGCAGATTGAAATGGAGTTATAGGAACCCCACGCCACTGGTTACTAAAATATTTAGGAACAATCGACAGCTACGTATTCGTAACGTTATGTTACGAAAATCGAAAATCGAAAACGGACCAGATTGCAAATGTATTTTATTATTATGAATATTATGAACAATATGACGTATTTTTCAAAAACATGGGAAATATCCCATTCTTGTAAAACTGTACTCAAAGTTTATGCTTCACGTATTAATACAATAATTATTATTTTAGATTAATATAATAATTATTATTTACTTCTTAGATATGACCTAAGATTTACTTACAATGTTGGCGAAGAACGAATCTTCTTTCATATCGGTGACTTTGAAGTAGTATCGATGTAGTAACTTGTCGGTGTTCAAGTCAAAAATTACAATAGATGGACCAGTTATTTGGTTTGGTGATCCTGAAACATTATAAACACATTTTAATGATTACAGTGACATTTTTTTGTTTTTAGTACCTATCATGTATCTAAAAAACCAAAAAACATAGTACCTTAACACGTAATTCCTACGTAATGATAACATTTTAAGGACTTAAAAGCACGACATCCGTATATTGCCGTGCTTTATGGAGACAGGGAAAGTCCCTGCATCCATAAACTGCTATCTCATTATCCGTGATGAGCATTCCTAAGATGCTACGGCTTTGATAAAAGTCGATGTACGTGTTAAAGCGAGATATGGAAATAATGATCGTTACCTAATATATCAGCCAGGCCCGAATCCATCACCCAGAGCCGATCACATGCATCCACGAATAATCGGAAAACTGATATGATTGAACTGTTCGATGGGAGCTCCTTAGCTGTGTCCTCCACATAATTGTCTTTCAAGCTCGGATAAGGTTTTAGCAGCTGGTCTTTTGCCCCGTCGATGTCGACATAGTTCAAGGACGATACCACACCATTCTTCCATCTGGGAACTGTCACGAACACTTTGTTCCTCCACCTAGCGAGGCCCAGGGGAAGATTGTGTTCGGGCAAAAAATGCCGGCTCTTGATAGCACTCTCTCGTTGCGTAGGGGTGTCCCAAACGTAGTCCACCTCGTTCCAGCCAAACCTGAGGTCTGGAGTGGCCGCCCTGCAACTTAGTACACCTGTTAGCACTGCAATAATGCTAATTGCCTTCATTTTCTACCTGGAACAAAAGGTTTTAAATCATTAACGTTTTTAGCAATAGGCGTATCAATGCCGTAGATATATTAGAAGTGGCACTTGTAATTTCGCTCCCACGCTTTTTTTCAAAAGTGAGCGAATCTCGACACAAATTGTTGAATAAAAACTGACATTGTACCGTACAATTATATAACAATACATTGTTACTGACGTTGCAAAACATGTGGGTGGAACTTGCACAAAGATGCCAAAAAAACAATTGTTTTGAAAGAACAATTAAAAAATTATATCAACGCTATTTTAATATTAGAACAAGAACAATTAAAAAATTATATCAACGCTATTTTTATATTAGAACCCAGACTCTATCATCGAAATTAACGAATTGTTTTACCTAATTAAGTATTGTGATTCTCAACAATAAACTTAAAGCTATGTGCATATTACTTTCTTTAAAATATCTTGAACATAAGTAAATGTCAGGGATATACTTAATATTATATACGTAACAAAAGTTTCCGTACAACAAAAGTCGTAGCTTAATGATTCATTCATTGTAATCGTAATCGATACTTCTATTCAAAGAGATATGGAAAACAATACATTCGTTATTAGACCACTAGAGTCTAGACCATAGCTAGGTCACCTAATAAGAGCAAGATTAATCTTTTTATCTTGCCTCAATCTTGTTATGTATGAAGGTTCCATGGGAACTATGGCGTTCGTTGCACAACTGGGGCTTCGACTGGGGTAAAACAGTGTGGTATAGTAGATTAATTGCTGATTATCAACTGCGTAAGTACTAATGTTTATTGATGTATATGTCACCGTAAAATTGTATAAACCGTTAGATTGTAAAATAGCTAACGAGATTGTAAAAATATGTCGAAAGATTAAAAACTATATATTTATAATCTAACGAAAAATAATGTGTTAAATTATAGGCAGCATATTCGCGTCGGAAGTCTATCAATATTTTACAATTTTACTAGTTTTATTACAATCTAACGGTTTTTACAATTTTACGGTGACATATATACATCACCGTAAAATTATAAAATCGGTTAGATTGTAATATTACTAGAGATATTATAAAATGTCGACAGATTGTCAAATAAAAATTTCTCCTTACAATTGTACGCATTATTTTTCGTTATATATATGAAAAAGCAAACAAATATGGCGGCGCGGGGCACTTGCCGGTTAATCATTAGCAATCGGCACGGTAAATATTACAATATAACTAAAAATAATGCGTACAATTGTAAGGAGAAACTTTTATTTGACAATCTGTCGACATTTTATAATATCTCTAGTAACATTATAATCTAACGGTTTTTACAATTTTACGGTGACATATACAGTATACAGTTTACTTTATCTTACACTTAGAGCACGTAATGGCAGGACTCTACAACATGGTCATTCAAGGTCGGCCACACTCTAATCTAGAACTTGGTTAAGCTAGACCTGTAGTTAGGTTAGCTACATATAAAACGTATGATCGTTTTTGTCGGTCGATTTATTCGGTTACCTTTTTAATATTATGGTCACCGGTCGAGGTCATAGAATAAGATGCAATGATTAAAACCAAACTGTATTTGCAATCTACACTATCTACACTAATATTATAAAGAGGAAAACTTTGTTTGTATGTTTGTTTGTTTGTTTGTTTGTAATGAATAGGCTCAAAAAGTACTGGACCGATTTCAAAAATTCCTTCACCATTCGAAAGCTACATTATCCACGAGTAACATAGGCTATATTTTATTTTGAAAAAAAATAAGGTTCCGTAAAATATTTGGGTTTTTCGGACACAAGGTGTAAAAAATCAACCAGAAAAGTTACTTATTTTGCGTACGCTGCCTAAACTATAAAAGATAGAACCATAAAATGTTCTAATTAATTGTAGATCTTATAAATATCTACAAAAAAGTCCGCGACACACTATACCTATCTATGTCGAGTGAGGCACAACAACCATTTTTTTATTTAGAAATCTTGAATTTTTTTTGGACTACATTTAAACGCGTTTATTTTACTCATGCTATTAATCCTTATCAAAATAAATTATTTCATCATTAAGTACAGTTTATGTAGATAATATTTGGTCTTTGAATGATTGAAATTGGACGTATGGTTTTGAAGTTATGGCGAAATTAAAATATTACGATTTCTGCTGCACGGCCCGTTGCGAAGTAGGCGTCACCAAGGCGCGTGCGGGGGGAGTTTAGATCTATGGTATTTCATACGATAAAAGTATACCCACCTACTTATTTCATTGAGTTTTATATTAATTTGTTTCTGTTTGTTTTGACTAGATTTCGCCCGTTTTGTTAGAGGTTTAAAGACATTCTGTAGTATTAGTATCAGTATTGTACCCGTGCGAAGCTGGGGCGGGTCGCTAGTAAATTATAAAGCATCGTGGATAATTCGTTTTTGAAAGTTCTGTCTGTTCTTTCTCCACTTAATAGCTACTATCGGGGAATCTAATTCACAAGCAAGTAGATCGCTCTTATAATTTGCACGTATTATAATGACGATCTACCGTCACAATACAAATGTCAATGAATTAAGTCTTAGAAGACTGGTCAAGCTTCGCTTTAGGATAAAATTTCCTCATAGTACGTACATTTAGTATTAGAGAAAATAAGACTTAAAAGAATGTGAATACATATTAGGTTTATCTTCATCGAGCTTCGGGCATTTATTTGCTCGTTCATTCCTCATAAATGAGTAATAATTGTTTATTAAAAATTAATAATTATACATTTAAACCTGATAGGCGACTAATTATTATGTTTACTTGCGGTTTCTGAGTTTATTCATGCAGAATGTTGAAAACAAAATGTTGCTTGTCACTGCATCCGGCTCTATCCGATAAGGGTCGTCCATTAATCACGTGATGCCTAAAGGGGGAGGGGGGTCCGAAAAAAAATCACCAAGTATCACAAGGGGAGGAGGGGGTTTAAGGAGATATTATCACGTGTATTAATTTTTGAATCTAGTCTATACATACCGAAATTCTTATCGGTTGCAGATTCGTAATGCTGTTTTAAATACTTACAAGACAAATTAATGACTCGTATACTTTTTAATTGCTTAAATTATTCGATTAAATTGTTTGTGTATATTGTTTGACTATGTACAAAAAATACACGTGATCTTAGGTGGGGGGAGTATAAAAGTGGTAGTATAAAACCTCACCACGTATCACCAGGGTCTGGTTTAAAAAGTTGTTAAAAACATCACGTGATTAATGGACGGCCCCTAATGACTATGCCAAGTTAATTTCAATGGTTAATCTCAAATTTACTTATTTCAGCCTTTTTGGACACATCAAGGATATATCGAAATTGTGTAAATGGGATTGACATATCGTTGGCTACCCAACTAACATTTTGGTAATAAGTATAAGCGCTAAATGAGCTACTTAAGAGAAACTTAAAAACCTAAGGTTCTATAAAAGGTCTAACAACTAGTGGTATAGCGCGCTATAACTATCTTATAACCCTCGATTGGGCCCACAACTTTAGAGCTTAGAGTGACATAATAGTTGTAGGAAAGTGATAAAAAGGTGGGAATAAAGAGTTACAACAGTGCTATTGAAGTAGTATTCACCATTTTAGGTGTATTATAAGCTATACACAGGTTACAACTGCACCTTTAGTAATAAATAATTTATAAAATTCACTCAATTAGCTTTTTTAACAACATATGAGTGCTCCTACGATACTATTTATAGCTCGATTGTATATTGTGTACTAGCTTTTGCCCGCAGCTTCGCTCGCGTCAGAGGGAAAGCTTGTTCGGGAAAATACCAATACCAAAATTGATTACATAATGGTGTACACTGCACAGCCGTATCAGTTATATTTTATTTGAATGTTTCCTGCGACTTCGTAGGTACACTCAAGAAATGTACCGGGAACTGTACCATAAATAAAACTTAATAAGCTGCAAAAAGTATTCTGTGTTAATTCTGCTTAACCTACTACCATACCTGATTTCATCAAAATTCTTTACGTGTTTTCTTTACTTTACTTTATTGCATGAAAAACTAAACATATTATTATGTACATACAAACTTTCATGTTTAGGTATAATATTAAGTAAGGATTTTTTTGTAGCCGATAATTAGTATTTTAACGATTTCGAACGTTGTGGACTTTGAACTTAATAAAAATAATTTGGATTGTGATCACCCATCCTAGTTGGGACCACGACAGAGTTTGAGAGAGAGATGAGTTAGCAGTACGACCACGAAGCCATCTAGCTTCTCACTTATTCCTCATATAATAATCATACACATTAATAATTAGGATTAACCTAGGTAAAGTTTTAACCAATTCAAATATCTGGTTATTTTATAGCATTTTATACTACGTTATTTTTTAGATTGATTAAACTTTTTGTAGGTATGAACCGATTGAATTGAAATACCTACACAAAATTATAAGCAGAGCTATCCTAATTCCTATCCGCGTGAAACCCGTTGGTAGTTAGGTAGGTACCCAAAAATTTTCCGCGATAAAAAGCGAGTCCTATGTAACAAATTTTATAAAAATCCGTTCCATTGTTTCTGAGATTAGCGCGCACAAACGTACAGATCAAAAATCTTTTAAGAAAATCTTAAAAGTCATTGTTTTGGGTTAAAAACTAAAAACCTGATAAATCAAGCACAAATAACCTACACTCAAAATATTCTACTAAAATGGTATGTAATATAATAAGTATTATGCCTCTTTTTAATATAATACATCCAGAATACATCTTTGTATTATGAATATAATTAATGTAGCAATCGCAAATATTTAGGTGCCTAGTTTTTTTGCCTAAGACATTTTCATCAAATTTAACTTTCGCATTCTTGTCAGATTTAATTTTCAACATGATGACAATATATTATGTCAAAATAAAAAGGGATATAATTAATCGAGCGAACAAAAAATAAGTTGGCGGCTGCACGTGAGCATACTGTATTACTGAATTTGGCAGCAAATTAATATGTTGGCGACTAAATTACTAAACTGGCGAAAACACTCGGGTGACAAAAAATTCAAAAGTCGGCAGATAAAAAGAGGCGAAATTTAATTCCAAATTGGCACCGACATTTATAAGTTGGTGACTTAATTTCGGAGTTGGTGACCATTATACCATATAAACAGCTATAAAACTAGATTTGGTTGATAAATTAATGGCTGCTAAAAATTCAATTTGCAGGCTACGGAAAATCCTATTTTTGGATACTGTTGGAGTATGTTTTTCTTTGGCATGGATGTCATTTTCTAGGTTTCTGGGGGTGCAGAATAATAATAAATAAAATCTGTTTTGAAATTCCACAATGGCGTAAATTTTTATTATTAAAATTAATAAGGTTGTTCTTTTCCAGGTTTCTGGGGTTCAAAATTGTCTTCCAATTTCATTTTCCAAAATGGAGAATATTCAATCTTCGTAAAATGAATATGAATACTAAATTAAAATATCTTGGGGATGCTAATTAGGATTGATGATTATTATTACAGTATGTAATGTTGGAAAATACAGGATTTCCGAAAAAAAAAATCTCCCATCATGGAGAAAATGTGATGTTGCGGGGTTCCTAAGGGGGCCGAAATTTTCATTATTTTTTCAATAGGATGCACCGTTTCCGAGATAGAATCAACTTTATAAAAACATAGTAAATGCTCTATATTGAGATACTAGGAATGTATAAAGCTATAGAAATGTTGGAAAATTCAGGATATTCAAATTTCTTTTTCTCCCATCATGAAGAAAATATGAGGTTGCGGGGTTACTAAGGAAATTTAAAATAGATGACTTTTTTGTAATCAGCACCCCCAGAAACCAATAAAAGGACACCCATATTATTTTATAAAATTAAGTATGTCCGCCATATTGGAATTTCAAAACGAATGTCATTTTCGTATCCAGCACTCCCAAAAACCTGGTAAACGACACCCATTAAATTTTACGAAAAATAAATATCCGCCATTTTTAAATTTCAAAATTAATCTACACAATAATCTACACCCCCCTAAAACCGAGAAAAATAAAACATCGGGAATTTTGTACGCTCTTTTATGTTTTTTTTGTGTGCGCTTGTTTTGCTGCTTGTATGTTTTTTGAGTTACCTACATCAGGGAAAATGTATGTCCCTATTCTTAAATTAAATGTGTACTCACAAATTGTCGCCAAGATGGTTATTTGTTCGCTAAAATATAATCTGTCTGCCAGTTTGGAAAATTCAGTGGTATTATTTAGTCACCAGATTTGTAATTTGTTTGTTCCTTACATTCTTTCGCCAACTTGGTAATTTAGTATTCAATATTGGGTATTTTCACATCCAAAATTTAATTGTTTTATCGCAAGTTTAAATACATGCCAAATAAAAATAAAGCTCCCCACTCACGGGCTATCGATTGCTTCGATCAAATTGGAAAGTAATTCGTATTTGAAAGTAAATTGCTAACGATAAACTATTACACAAAATGATTAGTGTAAGACCTACCAGCTAGTTTTTGCGGTGGGGGTCAAAAGTTGGAACAAAATTTATGCGTATATATACGAGTTTCATATAAAAAGTATAATAAGGCGGTCCTAGGATCTCAGACTATATTCAATTTTTATCTAAACCGATTTACTTGCAACTACGAATCCAGTAAATGTTTAAATTGTAAAGACTAAATCGATCGATCACTTGTGAGTGGGAGCTTTAAATCAAAAGCACTAAGGAGTATTTATATCAACTTTAAAGCAAATCGCTCCCAAACAACTTTCTTTCCCTTTTTATTCCCGTTAGGGGACGAATTTCAATAAAGTATGATACACGAATTCCATCAATTCTGTTACATAATGTTTATGCAAAATATGAAGTAGATTGGACCAAGGAATCACGTTGTCCCATACAAACTGTTTTCCCCCTTTTCACCCCCTTAGGAGTCGAATTTCGAAAAATCCCTTCTTATCGGATCCCTACGCATTACAAAGAGCAAGCCTCTTGTAATGCAAAGAGCAAGTTTCAGGTCTCTACGATCAGCGGTTTAGGCTGTGCGTTGATCCGTCAGTCATTCAGGACAGAGGATTTTATATGTATAGATAATAAGTAGTAATAAACATCACCCAAAGTTTTTTTTACTTTACGTTTCTATTACCGTCAAAAATGATAAAATATAATAGCAGTGCGCATATTCATGGCCGACAATCATGGCCGACATCAATTAATAATTTTATACATTATCGGTTTCATAATTATGAATTCTCCCTGCGGTGATAAGTATTCTGTGATAATATATACTAGTTTTCATCTCAATTTTGAAGCGCCTCAAAAATAAACAACATTTCATATTAATAGGTAAAATAAATTAGTGCCACGGCATTTTATTTTTATTTTAGTTGTGGTTGTAAATAACAATTATCAGTACGTCTATGTATATTTAATTTGAAAACAGTAAATAATGTAAATAAGTCGGAAAATAATATTTTGACCATAAATTTACTTTTAAAATTTTATAGGTTATGTTTATTTAATGGCGTAAAATCTACATTACCTAAGGTTCCTGATAACTCTTTTATTCCCAACGCAGTGTTAAAAAAACTATAGCTAGCTTTTTAATGCCACTTGGACTTTTATAATGTGGGAGTAAATCCTATTATACAACCTGTAATGATTTGAAGGTGGTTTCTGACACTTGCAGCATCTAGCTCTATAATACCTATAGTTATCACTTCTTTAACTTCTATAGCTCTGTAATACAAATAGTTATCACTACTATAACTTTCTTTTAGCTCTTAGGGCTCCATAGAACTCGTTAGGTGGTACAAGGTATTGCCTAACTCCATTTAAGAGCTTTAACCGTTTGTAAGTATTAGCAGACACCTTACAATTGGTGATAGTGTTTTACGTTTCCTAAAGATGTAAGAGCAAGTTATACAAAAGTTCTGACAAACTCCAAGTTAGCACCTTAAGTTATATATTTTTCCTCTATTTCTATTATGCCTCTTGAAACTTTAATTATTTATTCCTAACGCCGCAGTAGAGTCCAAAGCTATTGTCAGAGCTCTTATATGTCGTTTATAATACTTTAAGTGTCAAAAAAGGTTTCCCTTAGCGCCAAAATGTTAGTTGGGTAACGACACGTTACGTTAAACGACTTTTAACTATTTGTCAATAACCGGCAAATGAATGATTGATTGAAAAATTGATTGATTGATTTTTTGCGTGTTTCGACCACTTTCATTCTACGCAAACAAAGTCGCAGGCAAAGCTAGGTAGCTAGTCACGTGTTTATTTTGATGTTTGCAGTCAACATCTAAAAGGCCACAATTTCGACACCTGCATGCTACCGAATTTTTAACGAGGCCAATATAAAAACGGTAAACACTCGACTATTAAAATTTTACCCAATTGACAATATTCCTTTATAAGACTTTTAGTAGTGACTTTGTACAGAAAAGATTAAGGTTTAAATCTAATGGATAAGATAATTTTCAATATTTCCCACTACTCCTTTCTACACTACTCCTAGTAGGTATCCAACAGGTAGGGAGCACCGTATAGAATTTGTTTTTTGAAAAAAAAAAAAGCCAGGCAACGGCTTAATTGTCGTGATACACTCATTATATAAAACACATCATATACTTCCTAATCTTAGAAAAGAATACGCAATTCTTCTATCTAATAAAAGGCAAACCTGACTGACTCATCTATAAACGCGCAGCCGAAACTACTAAACGGATTTTGCTGAAATTTGGCATACAGATTCGTAATAACGTAGGCATTCACTAATAAAGGATTTTTGAAAATTCGCCCCCTAAGGGAGAGAAAAAGGGGTTAAAATTTTGTATGAAAACCGACCTCCACGCGGATGAAGTCGCGGGCAAAAGCTAGTAAAATATATATCTTCTAGTTGAGATAATGATAGTATAATTGACTAACGAACTTTGTTCGCAAGTCCACTTCCTGAGCATGCGAGCATTCCTTCCGGGCTCCGGGTTCAGGGCGAATCGCGCGTCGAGTTTTGCAACCTGCATGGTGGTGTGGGGCTTTGCACGATCTTGCTGACATTGTTGCTTGTGTGGTGGTGGTGTTTGCACGATCTTGCATCTGAGTGCACGCATAAGCAGTGTGGGAGGAGGGAGGTGCGTTACGCATGCTTATGCGTGCACTCACACATTTGCTTGCAGGTTGTGGGTATTATTTAGCGGAAGATTGCTAAAAATAATAATATTTATTAATTTTAGGTTATGGATTTCCGCAAAGTAACGCCTGATTCTATTAACAATAATGATAGTAGCCTAGTTTTGCTCAAGTGACTTCTAATTAATAAGATAAATAGTACTCTACATATAATACTTTCACTGGTAACGGAAACATAGATACCCTGTCAAGATATTTCCCGGAAAAACTGGTTTATATATGTTTTTAAAGGTATAATATAATATTTATTACTATCACTTCACTATGGAGGACAAAAAAATTATTATCTACACTAATATATTATAAAGAGGAAAACTTTGTTTGTATGTTTGTTTGTTTGTTTGTTTGTTTGTTTGTTTGTTTGTTTGTTTGTTTGTTTGTTTGTTTGTTTGTTTGTTTGTTTGTAATGAATAGGCTCAAAAAGTACTGGACCGATTTCAAAAATTCTTTCACCATTCGAAAGCTACATTATCCACGAGTAACATAGGCTAAATTTTATTTTGGAAAAAAATAGGGTTCCGTAAGATATTTGGGTTTTTCGGTCTACACTAATATTATAAAGAGGAAAACTTTGTTTGTATGTTTGTTTGTTTGTTTGTTTGTTTGTTTGTTTGTTTGTAATGAATAGGCTCAAAAAGTACTGGACCGATTTCAAAAATTCTTTCACCATTCGAAAGCTACATTATCCACGAGTAACATAGGCTAAATTTTATTTTGGAAAAAAATAGGGTTCCGTAAGATATTTGGGTTTTTCGGACACAAGGTGTAAAAAATTAACCAGAAAAGTTACTTATTTTGCGTACGCTGCCTAAACTATAAAAGATAGAACCATAAAATGTTCTAATTAATTGTAGATCTTATAAATATCTACAAAAAAGTCCGCGACACACTATACCTATCTATGTCGAGTGAGGCACAACAACAATTTTTTTATTTAGAAATCTTGAATTTTTTTTGGACTACATTTAAACGCATTTATTTTACTCATGTTATTAATCCTTATCAAAATAAATTATTTCATCACTAAGTACAGTTTATGTAGATAATATTTGGTCTTTGAATGATTAAAATTGGACGTTTGGTTTTGAAGTTATGGCGAAATTAAAATATTACGACTTCTGCTGCACGGCCCGTTGCGAAGTGGGCGTCACCAAGGCGGGGTGCGCGTGCGGGTTAATGTTTAGTTTAGTTTAGTTAAATAGTTTAGTTATTTTATAAACATCAAATTGATAATATCTTAAAATATAATACATTATAATATCTATACATCTATACAGTTAAATACAATTTAAGTGTCTGTTTGTAACTTCAAATTAACAGCTTTTTACATAATGAATCTGAAAGTATATTCGGTACTTACAATAAAATACATTTTTTTTTTAATTTTTGTCTGTCCGTCTTTCTGTCTGTCAGTCGGTCTGTCTGTCTGTATGTTCCGACTAATCTCTGAAACGGCTGGACCGATTTTCACGGGACTTTCACTAGCAGATAGCTGATGTTATAGGCTACTTTTATTTTAGGGTTCCGTTTAAAAAAATAGGATTCCGCTTTCGTTAGTCATAAATAAAGTCGCGGGTAAATTTCAGCGATATCCCAAAGTATTGTTCCACGCGGACGAAGTCGCGGGCAAAAGCTAGTTATTTATTATTTTTTACAATTTATGCACTAGATAGGGTGAGAAATGGGCCTGGGCTCAGAGGGTCAATTCTGCTAAATAAAACCTCCATAAATAAAATTACAATCAAGTCTCGATACGCTAAAACTGCCAAACGGTATTCCCGTAAAAGTCAAACAAACGTGAAACGCGCTCTGATTGGTCGAAACTTCATAAAATTAATTTACGATTCATGTCGCTTCACTTAAAATAAAATTAAAGTACAATGAAAATCTACTTTAAATACAAGAATTGAGGTTCTGGCCTTTGTGGCTTCTCTTCGGATAACGAGAACGAGAAGGAATTATTAAAGGAGTAAGTTATGCTACTAATGTTTAAGCTAAGCTTTTTGAAAGCTTTAATGAATAATCATGTGAAAACTGTTTGTAGCGTAAAGCAGACACAGAATTTTGTTTTAGATTTAGAGTTGAAATTTACAGTAGCAAGTATTTTGCAATATTCGCAATTATTTCTGTGTTTTAGTAATAAGGACAATTTATAATTCGGTAGGTAAGCTAATTAACATTGTGTAACGATAATTTCAATCAAAATTATAATTTCACGAAGGTTATCTAATCTATATGTAATCTATAAGTAAGTGAAGGTATTATTGTCAATTTTCATGTTCAGCATTGGGAAATTATGAAAAACTAGCTTTTGCTCCCGGCTCCGCCCACGGAGATACAGTAGCCAATGGGAATATTTTTTCGAGATAAAGCGTAGACTCTGTATTAATCCAAAGTTCAAACTACTAGCATAACCAAATTTCATCAAAATCCGTTCAGTAGTTTTTACGTGAAACAGCAACAAACATCCATCCT
Source organism: Glaucopsyche alexis (assembly GCA_905404095.1). Classification (NCBI taxonomy): domain Eukaryota; kingdom Metazoa; phylum Arthropoda; class Insecta; order Lepidoptera; family Lycaenidae; genus Glaucopsyche; species Glaucopsyche alexis. Next base: position 16,939,262 of record FR990052.1, on the reverse strand, counting down.
CACAAAGTTTCACATTTACAAGAGTAGTAGGAAAAATTGTATATGTAACGTAACAAAGTAACTTTTAACACTCAAGCCTACTGAAAATAGTCATGGTTTTTCCTACCCGTCGCTTCGTTTAAAAGCTTATGCTTTTTTTTTTAATATTTTTCCAATAACTTTCTCCACCAAGCCGAAACACAAAATAAATAAATGGATAAGATAGGTGGGTGCTTTTTGAATTTTACAAATATGACTAGTATTGTTATTTTCTTAACCGGTACTTCTAGCATCGGTTAGACCAACTATCGCAAGATTTTGTCTAAAACATAATAATAGAATATTAACTGTTTTATTAAATAAACCCAAGTCATTAATGGAAAATCCCACATATTTGTGTGTTTTGTTATCCACTAACCGGTTTTGGCCCATGACGTAGGTAGGTCCTTTCTTTATTGAACCAAATAGTGTACATAACAACATAATTGAACTTTGAAGTCATTGGTAACGATATCAAATTGTCTGTATTTTCCTTAAACATAAATTTTAAATTAAATAAACAAAGCATTAAGAACTTTCCTTGTATGAGAAAAATATGTGCTGTGATTTGTTGTTTGTGAGTTAAAATTAAAAGTAAATAGTTTTTTTAATGTGACTTTACTTAGTTACATTCAAGAGCTTAGATAAGACCCTCCCGGTTTTGGATCGACCTTTAGAACCGAAAAAAGCGAAACTTTATTACTATAAAGCTTCGCTTCTTTCGGGTGTCCCGTTATCGGTCAGCGTAGGCATACTAGCTGATGCCCGCAAATTCGTTTGCATAGAAGTAACGGAAACGGGGCCTTATTTTTTTAACGGAACTCTTAAATAAGAGTAGCCTATGTTCATGAGCGTAGCCAGGGGGGGGGGGTTAGGGGGTCCATGTTCTACGAAAAAAGTGTAAACTAGATAATATTATATGACAAACCTAACATAATAAGTTATCTGTCATCTATTTTGCAACATCAGAAATTACACTAATTTTACTTTAATTTTAATTATAAAATTATCATATTTTCACAGTATTTTAGGGCTTAAAATTTGATCAGATTTAACCTATTAATTAGGAAGAAAATTTTGCTCGCTCGCGTTTAACATAAAGAGCATATTATATTATTTAGTAGCGATTTTCTGTTTTAGCCGGTTCATTTTATTATATTTTTCCGAAGTTCACCGTTATTCTGTGTTTAAGGGGAAACCTTGAAAAACTGTGCTTAAATAGGTAAAAACGAAAAAAAAAAATGGGCGCCCATTACTGTAATGGGCGCCCATGCATTAATCACATGATGTTTTTAACAACTTTTTAGACCCCTCCCCTCCCCCTGGTGATACGTGGTGAGGTTTTATACTACCCCCCCTCCCCCACCTAAGATCACGTGTATTTTTTTTTACATAGTAAGCATGTTTGAAGAAAAACTTTAACTTAAAAAACAATTTAATCGAATAATTTAAGCAATTAAAAACTATACGAGTCATTTGTCTTGTAAGTATTTAAACAACACTACGAATTTACAACTGATAATAATTTCGGTATCCATAGACTAGATTCGAAAATTAATACACGTGATGTCTCCTTATACCCCCTCCTCCCCTTGGTGATACTTGGTGATTTTTTTTCGGACCCCCCCTCCCCCTTTAGGCATCACGTGATTAATGGACGACCCCTAATGTATACAGTATAATATTATAAAATGATCCTATTTCCACAGTCTTTTAGGGCTTAAAGTTTGAACAGATTTAACCTATTAAGAGGAAAAAAATTTGCTCGCTCGCTTCGCTCGCTCGCGGTTAACATTAAGGTCATTATATTATTTATTACCGATGTTCTGTTTTAGCCGATTGATTTTATGGCATTTTTCCGAAGTTTATATTTTAGTTTAACATTTGAACAAAGTTGAACGTTTGAACCTGTAAAATAGGAAAAAAAATTAGTTTTAGACTATAGATATTTGTATTTTCCGAATTACACAGGCTTTCAGGGTTTAAAGCTTAAACCGGTAAAAACGAAAAAAAAATATTCTAATGTGCCCAGGGCTTTTAATAGGTTAAAGATGGCCCTGGTTATTTAATGTACTTGTAGTCGTTTTACTTTCTTTAAAGATTCCTGTCTTTAAAGATTCCTTTATTCCATAATGGAAATCGGAAATAAGAAATTTAATAATAATTATCTTTTTTCTCATATTGTGAAAAAACACAAAAAGTGGAATACACAAATTTTGACTTTTCAACACTTGTGTATTCCGTTTTTTGTGTTTTACCTCCTTAACCTCCTCAAGTATGTAACGAGTAATATGAGTTACTGAACTGAACAGTTAAATAATTACTTAAGACCTTAAAACGTTACGGTTAAAAACCTCAAAACCTTAAAAATTACATGGGTGTAAAACATGTCGCATATTATGATATTTTTGCAATAATTTTATTTGTAATATGATCTTGTTTAACCAAAAATTAGTACACTACATAGTTATTAGTATACTCGTTAGTCGTACCATGTAATTTAATTAGTCTATGGTCGTACATAATACCTATAAGGGTAACTTAATATAACCTTTTAACAAACTTATACCTAAACAAACAAATAAATCTTTCATAAGCATAACATTCATATACGAGTAAGTGTTGATTTTCTTCGCTCACATTAATTTAAAATTTGCACTTAGTATTATAATTACGTAGATATTTGCTAATTGTAATGTACTTCAAATTATATAATAATAATAATAATCTTTACTTCAGACAACTTCGGTCCACAAGATATTTAAGATCACTGATCTTAAAAACTATATAGACACTTCGTTCGTATCTCCAAAAATTAATATTTAACATAATGACAAGCAATAATAATTAATATTAATTACTATAATATAATGAATTATTATGTCATTAAAATCCATGTAATAAATGTTGTTTTTGTTATAATTTTCTCGCTCCATTAAATATGTATTTTATAACAGTTGCTCTTGTACTCACCGCTTGTATGGTGGGGTCGGGTGTTGCGACTTGCAGGTCGTGTCAGCCGGGGCCGCGCAGACCGACTAAACCGAACGTGGCCTCGCCTACCTTTATATTCACTGACTTTCGTACTTCTTTCCACAGGCTCTGTAGGCACTCGGCGTCCTGAGTCCTGGGCCTCTGTCAAGTTGCATTCGATAATTTCGACGGCGAAGTTCGAAAACAAAATGTATGGGATTTGAGATATTGGATCGCAAGCGAAATGTCACCTATCGGTGTCCCCGTTATGTCAATTCCAATACATTTTTGATTTCGAAGTTCTCCGTCGAAGTTATCGAATGCATCTTGACTAGAGGCCCAGAGTGTAAGTTTCTGTCACTACTCGCTGTGAAGAAGTTATATTATTATTAACTACAATTTGTATGGCATAAAATTAGTTACCATTGTTTGCCACCAGGGGCATTGTTTCCAAAAACTCGCGCACAATACTCTGACGCGTCCCCGTAAAACGAAGCAAGGATTTAGACTATCATCGGACATAGTATTTCTTAGGTATTATAACTTTAGTAGATAAATCAAATCCTAATACTGTTATGAATCCTACTATTACTAAACTTAGCTACTAATACTATAAATGTGAAAGTTTGTGAGGATGAATGGATGTATATTTGGATGGATGCTTGTTTGATGATGCTCTTTCACGTAAATATTAGATACTGAACGAATTTAGATAACATTTGGTATAGTAGTAGTTTGGGCTACGGATTAACACATAGGCTACGTTTTATCCCGAAAAAGTACAGTGTTCTCGGAGGATACGCGGGCAAAAGATTTTTATAAAAATAAAGGTAAACATAAACCTGCTTGGCAGACTATACCTAGTGCAGGAGCATAGAAAAGACATAACATTTCACAATACCTAAAATTAAAAGCATGGTTGCGAATCGCTGGCTAAACTTACGATTACGAATACCATCAACTAATAAAGACTTATTTGTGACAGTTAATAGCCTTCCAAAAAAAATTTAAGGAGTTAGGTATTTACATGCCATAGTTAGGTAAGAAAAATATTTAGCCTATAATCTAAGAAATAATCTCTGAAAAGTAAATTTTTCAGGATTTCAGAAAGCTAAGACAGACAACAGTTTTATATGAAGTGGGCTAGTGTTTTGCTTTCGTTAACGATTGCAAGATGAGTAATTACAGAACAATACATTATTACCTGAAAATTTAAGTTAAGAATAAAGATAACATCAAGTCATTAACGCACATTATACAATTACTAATTTAGAGAACTCATTGCTATTAAGATGGGTCTTACATGATGTTTTGAATATTTTATATACTAGACTACAGTGACTACAGCTAGAATCTTGTCTTTCCCACGTAAGAGCATTCAGCTATACTGCCGTCCTCAAACTAAAAGGCGGCTAAATGACAAAAATTTTTTGAGGTAGAGCTAAAAAACACGGGAATTTTTTCCTGAATGTCTTATGACAACATTAACAATTGTTTATAGAAAATAACTAGCATCAATTTCAAAATAATCCCGTGTTTTTTAGCTTTACCTCAAAAACTCTTTTTGTCATTTAGCCGCCTTTTAGTTTGAGGACGGCAGTATAATACTAGATGTTGCCTGCGACTTCGTTAGCGCGAGAGGATTATCATATATTATATAAGGTTCAGTAAAATCAATAACGGATATTTTGGGTATATGATCTACTACTTATGTGTAAATGTTTAGGCAGAAAAATATTATGAGATGATTTTTTACTTTGAGCATGACAATATTTTTTTGCCTAAACGTCTTCGATATTCGGATCGACACTATGCAACAACACTATTAAAACTGGCATTAAATTTTGATTGCGAGTATTTTTAAATTTTCCACCATTAAAAGATTAACGAATTTTCCAATTCGTATCCCAATTCCCATGTCATGTTAATACATAATTATGCACAGATGAGCGCGGTTGCGCGGTGCGGCCGGTGTTGTAAATCCGATTCAAGGCTCATCCCCGGCCGCCATTCATACGAGCTAATTGTACGAAACTGTGATGCATGTATAATATATCCGTTATATAGAACATCTGTTTCATACAGATTTGATACACCCCATATGCAATTATCGTGTTCAATTGATATGCTGGGAGGTGAAGCGAAAAATAAAAAATATTGATTTCCAATAGGGATTGAATTAAATTATTATAAATCCTACTTATATTATAAATGTGAAAGTTTGTGAGGATGGATGGATGGATGTTTGTTACTCTTTCACGGAAAAGTACTGAATGGATTTTGATAAAATTTGGTATTAGTAGTTTAGGCTCTGGATTAAAACATAGGCTACCTTTTATCCCAAAAAATACAAAGTTCCCTAATCCCTAGGGATACTGTATTTACGCGGGCAGAGCCGCGGGCAACAGCTAGTTTATAATAATGTTAATCATATTACTTTTGTAGCCTTTATATTTTCTACATTATAATATTATATTTACTGCATTATATTTTCTACAAGAATAGAATAATAAAAAAATAGGCCATATATTTTGACTAAGATGTTGAGTTTGTGAATTTAGGCCTTGTAAAGTTAGGGCGTGTAGAGTCAGAAGCTTGGTTTTACATGAGGTTTGATAACTTTTTGACAGTGTGAGTCATATGGTATCGTCTTGGCATTGTTTAAACATTGCCGTTCATTTATTAGCAATGGTTTAATAAACTATACAATGTTCGGTGTTCAGTTCCTTAAGGTCGGGACTATATGCAACGGAATCCGGTAGGCCGTAGAGAATTATGAGCACTGAAAATTAGGGAATGTTATTATTCGACAAATTTTACTATTCGAATAATTCGAATAATGGCAAAACACTATTCGAATAAATTCGAATAATACGAATATTAGTAATAAACTTTAAATACAAGTAATATAATGCGTTTATATATACCTGCATATTTAATAATATCAAAATGTGACATGTTTCACAAATTACTCTAAAAAAATTAACGTCTTTTTGATAAAAATATCTTCTTTTAAGTTGAAAACTTAAAATACTAAATCGCAATTACTTTTTTAAAACTATTAGCACATGAACGGTTTAGGTCTGGAGCAGACCATGGATTTGGTTGTCAACTAAGTGGTTTCTTAAAAAAATTAAGGAAAAGATCCTCTAGGGAGATAATTTTTTGGGTTTGTTTTAGAGGTTCGTATTTTCTGGTTTTTAATTGAGTTAAGCTATTGATCGATTCAACATAGTCAATCGATTTAAAGAGTCAGACCTACAGTCTGACTCTTTAAATTAAACTTTTGATAGTATAATTTAATGTATACCTATAAAGAACACGAATATTACAGAACATATTTCTTTATTATTTATATATCAGTTTGTTTAGGATTGGAGAGAAATATATTTACAGAGTTGGAACACTGCACTAAAAACGGAATGCACTGTAAATAGTGCTCTGTTCTAATATAGTGCAGCTAAAAACTCTAAACATACGAGTATCGTGCTGTCATAATGGTCTACTCCAGACCTAATCGGTACATGTGTATATAAACCGTAATAAGTAAACAAGATAAACCGTCAAAATAAAAAGCACTCAAAAAAGATTTTAATGTTATTTTATCATAACAAAAAACTTCATAGTTGGTAAAAAGTGGGAGGAAAATCTTTAAAACAAAAATAACCTTTTTCCATTTTCAAGTTATCCGTGTTTTTGGTATCTTTATGTTTTCAATTTTTTCAACGATGAGCCTTATTACAAAAAGGAAGTTAGAAAACAATAGATTTAAAAATTGTATCATAGCCTGAAGAATGAGTTGATGGCTTTTCTGAAAGTTGGCATCAGTGCAGAAGTAGGCATCAGGCGTTGTACTGCAAGAACAGAGTGTGTCATGTTACGAATCGTTCAGAAGATGAAGCGACGGTACAAAGAGACTGAAAAATATTTGACAAGGCCATGCAAGACTTTGGATTGAATGGCAGACTCAGCGCTTGGCAAGACCGTTCATTTGTTTCCACTTGTTGAAAATCAACAATTAAATGCAGTTAAGTTCAGAAACAACTTCTTCAGACCAGAGGGAACTATGTTACTGACGGCACAGTGAAGAAGATTTGCTTAAGTAAATCTGAATCCCATAAGACCGAGGCGAAGGGCGAGTGGTCTCACCTCGAGACCAAACTCAAGAGCCCTAGTATCGAGTAGCAACACTGTGATACGTCCGTGAACACATACAAAAGGATGAACGAGAATGGTCCAGAATTTTGGTCCCAGATGAGTGGATTTACTCACTAACTTCACAAGTTAACTTCTGAAGGGAGGCTAAGTAAACGTGACCTGGGATATCTTCAAGCTTACTTTTCAGATAGAGTGCAGTATGCTCAAGTATAGTACATACACAATGGGCTGGCATACTTTTAGGAAACCGCGCTGAGTATGTGGCCACATAATGACAATTGGACCTCTACCCGGAGAAAGATATGGTCAAGAGATTCTTAAAGATTCTCTTTAATGTCCTCACCTCAACCCGATTAAGTATACCCTGAGAAGAGCTTAGAAGGCTAGTCAGAAGCCGCAAATTATCACCTACAGTTAGTACCCTCACAGCACTAAAACACGCACTGATATAAGAATGGGAGAGAATATTGCATAATTCAGCTCTAAAACCTCGTTTCAGTATGACAAACCTCCTCCAATCTGTTGTCAGGCCTCAAGGAGTTATTCGAAACTTCAATTTTATATAATGTGTAAATGTAGTCTTTAAGACTAAGATTTAAATGGTTAATTTTTGTTTAAAGATAAAAATAATTTACTGATATATATAATTCATTAATTTTAAATAAAGCTGATAAATCTTGTTATAATATTTTGAAAAGTATGAAATTTGAAACGATTTGTACTTTGTTTTGCAGGCCAGTGTAATACTATAATAATCAACTTAATATGTATCCTTTATCGTTTCACTCTGTTCGTCCACCTGTCTCTCTTTCTATCTGCTCTTCTAGCTATATTGCGTCTAGATATCGGTTTTGGTTTGATAAAAAATATAATTTTATTATATAGTTATAAACACTTCACGTGTATGGAAAGCCATCCCGGTTGCTAAGTGTGTTGAATATTGTCTTTTAAAATAAAGGAAAAGTTTTATACATGACATTTACGAAGTCAACCATTTCCAAGTAATCGGCCTCCAAATTGGTTTCACCCCTCTCTGTCATTTCTGAACTATGAAGATTCCATGCTGGTAGATAATGGTAAATTCTCTTTAAGAACGTTATTTTAAACGAAATCGAACAGTAAGGTTAAGAAACTAAAAATCGTATTACGCTTTTTAGTACAGAACCCTCCTTAGATACATCATAACACGCTCTTGGTTAGGTTATTTTGACAAGCGTGTGAGTGCGGATTTCTTTCGCTGACGCCTGTGGGAAATATTCACCTTAAATATTATTTTATTTGTATGTATTCTTTCATAAACAGTGTAGTAAAATCTGTTTTAGGATATTATTGACGACAATATTAATAAATAATAAAAGTAATGTATTAAATAACGAAATATTCCGGTTTATGTACAAGTTTATTACTATTATAAACATATTTTTGATAAATAAATAAAATATTTTTACTATTCGTTTTATTCGAAATATTCGAATATTGAACCCAGCTATATTCGAATAATGAAATCGTCGAATATTCGAATAAAACGAATATTCGAATATTCGAATAATATTCCCTACTGAAAATATAACTCTGTGCTAATACAATACAGTTGAAAATGGAAGTTTCGAGTGTCGAGCTGTCATATATGACATTGACATTTGACTCGACACTCGGATGTCCGATTTTGAACTCTATTGTATTACTGCAGAGATCTATTTTCAGTGCTCATAATTCTCTACGGCCTACCGGATTCCGTTGCATATAGTCCCAGCCTAAGTCAGGTGCCAACCTCGGAGCAAAACGTGCTAGAAAGGTTTCACCTTCTAGGATATTACTCTTGACGCGACGCGACAATCATCGCTCTATATTGATTGGTATTGAATATCTTACTTAATGAATGAATAATGTAGTCATGACTTTAGTCATAAGTACCAAATATGATGATTACTAAAACACCTCGGTGGCGCCGTCAGGGATTGTTCGTAGGTTCGAGTGCAACACGTGACCAACCCTAATATTGTTAGGGCCAATTCACACCGAAACGATACGCGATATGGCGCTGTATAAGATATACATTCAAAATTGAACCTTATTAATTACACATGAAGATACACGTTTCCTTGTAAGAGTTCGAGTGTCAGGTTGAAACGCACTGCACAGCGTATGTCACAGAACACTTATTACTCGCGGAGACGTATTTGCACTGATGTCATAACGGTCATTCTCCGATTCGACGTTCTTTGCCTAATTACCGTAACATTTTTTATTTTTCACTGATTTGACCTAAACACATTAAAATATGAAGCAAATCAAACATACGTATTCAATAATTAATGAGGCATGTAACAATTCATTGTGCTTTTCTAGATAATGAGACTTAAAAATTTTATGAGTATGGTAATTAGAAAAAAAGAATATTTAATGTAACGGTAATTAGAAAATATCATCAAGTCTATGTAAAAATGATATAATGAAATGATAATAACACACATTAATAATTGAAGTGATAGAATTAACGATGTCTCTCATAACTATAACCTACCAATGGTAAAACAGACACTTTATCATTGCTATCAGACACTTTATCATTGCTATCATTTAATAAAAATTAGACACTTTTTTTGACATTTATATTGATTGCTGATACAAAATATAGTTATTTTAAAAGCTTTTATTTAACTTGCAATGTATGTTAGTTCGGGTGCAATGTAGTTAATATTCCAATCTTGCTACTAATTTTAAAGCAGATATCTTCAACCGATTGAGCTGAAATTTTGTACACTCCTTTAGTTTGGATGACAATACCTATTTAATTCGTTCTCGGCGTTGTTGAGCGGCAAGCCTTCTCTTTTCTTTAACTTCCTCTTTGGTCTTTTTGGGTTTTCCCATCCTATAATTTAATAATTTGATGAATGGTCAGCATATAATATGGACATATTTACGAACAATGATAATAATAATCTAGGAAAACCGCGGGAAAACTTTCCATTGGTACGACATCGCGGCTCAGTTAGAAAATAAGTATTAATTTTTCATACAACGGTAATTATAAACATATGGTAATTAGTATACGGTAATTAGAAAACGATAGATTTTCTTAAAAATGTCGCAAACTGACACAGTATGCAAATACTAGCTTATTTTAGAATTAGATCACTACTAGCTTATTTTAGAATTTAGAATTAGATCCAAAGATTCGGAAACATCTCATTGCAACAAAACAAAAACTTTTTATTGATTGGGCAATGTGTCGGTTCATCGATGACGTCGAACTTGTACGCTGCGCTAATTGTCAACAATATGGTCACATTGCTAAATTCTGCCGCGATTCAGACCCGTGCTGTTGTCACTGTGCCGATAAACATAGCTCGATTAACTGTCCCAAAAAAGATTTAAGAGATTTCAAACCGGTTTGTGGAAGCTGCGCACGGTACAAGAAACCCAACAACCACCCCACGGGTTCTCCCGACTGCCCAACTTATAAGGCAAAAATGGAGCAATTAATTTTAACAACTCGCTATGGATAAGTTAGTTATAGGACAGTTAAACCTTCATAACAATAGGCACGCGACGTTTGAATTAGAAAAATTGGTGTCGGATTATAATTTAGACTTAGTTCTCATACAAGAACAATATCAGTCCGCGTCGCTAAGGTCGAAAATCGTACAAGTTAACAACCAAGCGCGCGCCGGCATTTACACACCTCAGTCTAAATTTTCAATTACGGCCCTTACAAATCTGTCAACGTCTCACTGTGCGGTGGCGGAGGTTTCGTGTCTTCACTTTAGATTATACGTAGTTAGTTGTTATTTTCAATACTCCGACCCTGTAGGTCCTCACTTACACCAACTACGTCATGTCCTACATTGTCTGGCGGGAAATAAAATAGTTATTGGCGCTGACGTAAATGCATCTTCGCCCTTATGGCACGGTGAATTTAGATACACCGACCGTGACCGTCGTAGCTCAGTGGAAGACTTCATAGCAGAGTTCAACTTGCAAATACATAATACTCCCAATGCACCACCTACATTTAGCAGCCCCTCAGGAGAATCTTCCATCGACGTCACGCTTTCCAGCGCGTACGTCCATAATAATAATATAATAAATTGGCGCGTCATTCCTGACGCGTCATGCAGCGATCATCGTTTAATTGTATTTGAGTTTATTCGCGCGCCCTCGAGTTGTCCCGCGATTGAGTCGAAAGATTATAAATATAATGCTAAAAATGGTAATTGGAATTTATTCCGGTCCCTTATGTTCGCTCATTCCAGAGATTTCACTCGCCCAGACTTGAACTCAAATGATAGTGCGGAAATAATGACCAACACCTTTGTTTACTGTGCCGACACCGCCTTGGGCCGTAGGCCGCTTAAAACAGAAAATAAGTGTAAATGGTGGCACGATAATTTATATAACTTGCGTCGGGAGTTTAGGAGAGCCAGACGGAAAATTAATTATGCACGTAGACAGGGACTCGGTCTATTGGACGATAAGTATGTATCGTACCTAGCTAACTTTAGGGCTTCAAGGTCGCGTTATCGCGCCGCCGTCACATTAGCAAAAAATAATATGTTGAGAAATGCTGCCGACAGATTGGATAAGGAGGGACCATGGTCTTCTTTATACCATGAACTCAAACCAAATAATACCACTGCTCCACAGTATTTTTCAAATATTAAGATTAATAATTCGTATACACATAGTTTAAGAGACACGGCGAAGGCGTACCTCGACGTACTTATTCCAGACGACAAGCCGGACTTGGACAATGATCTTCACCGCGAGATAAGAATCAGAATGTTAGACCCCATCAATACGCCGGTTTCTGACTTACCTACACTTGATGAGTTCACTTCAACAGTTAATTTGTTACCTACGAAAAAGTCAGCAGGCGAGGATAAAATATCTAATATTATGATTAAGCAGGCGTGTCTTGCGGTAGGCTCATCTATATTACAGGTTTTTAATAAATGTATTGCAGAAGGCAGTTTTCCAAAAATATGGCGAATCGGCACAATAAAATTAATTCCAAAAGCCGGTGATAAACCACCAGACGATCCGAAATTCTACCGTCCTATAACGCTATTGTCATGCTTAGGAAAATTATTAGAACGTCTTATTGTTCCCCGCTTGCTACCCGGTGGCCCGAAATTTAATAATCAGCAATTTGGATTTACCGCCGGGAAGTCAACAGTGGATGCAGCTATTGAGGTCAGAAAAACAGTAAATCTATCGGAGTGTAAATATGTAGTAGGTATTTCTCTGGATATCGCGGGTGCCTTCGATAATGTCTGGTGGCCCATGCTACTACTGAAGTTAAGAAATAGAGGCTGTTATCGTAATATTTATTATTTAATTTACTCGTATTTTTGCAACGGTGTAACAAAACTCCAACTCGGCCATTACACACATTTCAAAAACTTAACGCGCGGCTGCCCCCAAGGATCAGTACTATCGCCGCACTTGTGGAATATAAGTTTTGATGATTTATTATGTGTTCCCTTGCCTCCTCTGTGCTCTCTGATAGGTTATGCTGACGATGGATTTCTTATTATTCAAGCCAATTCGCGATCTGAAATTGAAAACAAGGCCAACAAGTGCCTCAACGTAATATCAAGTTGGGGCCACAGAAATCGATTAGAATTTGCAGCACATAAAACCTTTCAAGTACTTTTAAAAGGTTCATTAATATCAACTCCTTGCATTAAACTGAACAACATCAATGTGAAACGTAAACAGTCACTTTGTTACCTAGGACTTATCTTAGAAAATAAATTTACATTCCTGGAACATATAATATAGACCGGTGAGAAAGCTAAAAGGAATTTCTATTGTTTCACAAAAATATCAACGTCGACATGGGGCCTTTCATTTAAAACATTAAAAATAATTTATACAGCGACGTACCTCGGCAGCATATGCTATGGCGCACCGGCTTGGGCAGATAGGGCTACAATAGGAGCAGCCCGTCGTAAACTTTTGCAAAGCCAACGCCTCGCCTTAATATTCTTATGTAAGGCATACCGTACCGTAAGCACTGAAGCACTTCCAGTCTTAGCCGGAGTCCTACCAGTAGATTTAGAGATACAGCGTCGTGCAGCACTATATTATAAAAATAAAAAAATGACTAATCCTGAGTTTTTAAGCGCGAAAGAGAGTAATAAGATAACTAGATTATTCGAGTCATTAGATATTTCTATACAGAACCTAATTTCTGAGTGGCAGGAACGGTGGGACAACACTATCAAAGGGCGTCACCTATATAATTTCTTCCCTTCGGTACGCGATCGACTCTCTAAGCATTGGTTAGAAATAGATCACTACGTCGCACAATTTTTGACAGGTCACGGAAACTTTAAAGCGAAACTTTTTGGATTTAAATTAGTCCCGTCTCCGCTATGCGAGTGTTTGACCGAAGGCGGCCCTTATGAACAAACTGCTCATCACATACTCTGGGAGTGTGATCTCTGGTATGACGAAAGAATCGAAATGTTGAACAACGTCCATTGTGTTTCTAGGGTAGTGTATTATGAAGATCTCGTGGGCTGCGCGAAAAACTTCCGGGCTTTCAAACGTTTTTGCCATAAGTACTATTGGAAACAATGCAACACTATTTTGTCATCTTAAATCCATTGTAATAATTGTCATATTATAAATCAAAACATATAATTACATTGTCTTGTAGTCATAAAAAACATGTTATTCCCGTGGTGCTTCCCCTTTAATTCTGACTTTTTTGTCATCAAAATTTTTGCTGTCTCCCGCTTTGCTTGGGGAGGGAAACTGGAATACTTCCTACTCCTCCTACAATCTTCTGATTAATTTCGTTGCGGGTTCCAAGACAGATTTAGCATGTCCCCCGGGCACCCCTGAGATCATATCAAAGGGTTTTTGCGGTTGGTTACCACTGTCGATCCTGGCTACACAGGAGTTGCAGTGGTGGGTAAGTGTGGTGGGCCAATTGCCCGTTTAAAAAAATACTAGCTTATTACAACATACGGAGGCCAAAGTACTGTCTCCATTTACATGATCAACTTGGGTCTATCTTAAAAAATCAAGTATTAAAATAAGAACAACGGTAATTAGAAAAGTTTTTAACCAAGGCTACGGTAATTATATACTCACGTGCTTCATTGGCAGTACACTAAAGTTAGAGACGTGCAACTGCTGATGGTCCTCGGTACACACGGAGGATACGCGACTCGTACGGTAGTGGTGTGCCAAATACTTTTATTTAGGGATGTGCACCCGAGAACAGCAAATGTTACGGCAATTATAACTTTCGATTGGACATGTGATTACTTAATGATAATTAATTATAGACTGGTTCTATTGAGTCGATATTTTGTTATGCGATACAGGTTGCTTAATATCGTTTAAAAAGTTGAATGAATCAAAGAAAATCTGTACGTTATAAAAATTATAAGCAAGTTTTAGGATAAAGTCGGTGTGCGGACACGCCACGGTAATTAGAGAATAGAGGTTTTTTGAACATAATTTAAAATAATTAAGTCTTAATTACTTAAAACAGAAGCCAATGTTTTTGTTTACAGCTAGATACGGATGCTATCTAACATATAAAAAATAATGCATGATTGAATATGATAATATTACGGATTATACAAGCCCGGACACGTAAAATTTGCTAATCGGAGAATGGCCGATAATATGAAATGTGTATGTTTTTGTGTAGTGAATAAGGTTCAATTTTAACTATTTTAAAAATGAAACGCCGCGTAGAGTCACGTATCGTCGCGGTGTAATCAACCTAATCGCCCTTATCGTACACTTTTCTATATGTATAAACAAAAATAGGTAAAAACCGTTAGATTGTAATATTACTAGAGATATTATAAAAAGTCGACAGATTGTCAAATAAACATTTATACGCTTACAATTGTACGAATTATTTTTCGATATAATTATTATTATGAAAAAGCAAACAAATATGGCGGCGCGGCCGCGCGGGGCACTTGCCGTTTAATCAATCGGCACGGTAAATATTATAATATAACGAAAAATAATGCGTACAATTGTAAGGAGAAATGTTTATTTGACAATCTGTCGACTTTTTATAATATATCTAGTAATAATACAATCTAACGGTTTTCACAATTTTACGGTGACATATTAAATATAAAAAACAAAGCTGATTGACTGATGTATCAACGCACAGGCCAAACCCTTAATTAATGCTAGAAACTTGAAATTTCGTATGTGTAATAGGACTTGTTTAATTTAATTGATTATAATTAATTACTTAATGAATTTAGTTTATGTTATGACTTAAATATCTAATTTTAATACTTATTATGTTAATGTTCAATATCTTTATTTTTGACTTTTGTGATATTGCTTTTTGTAATAATTTTGCACGCCACTGACAAGGCAGAATGTTGGACCCATATAAAGCATCATATTGTAACACCTTTATAAACCACATTTCATGCAATAAATGTTATTCTATTCTATTCTATTCTATTCTATTCTATTCTATTCTATTCTATTCTATTCGTACACGAATTTCTCATATAATGAGCATATGACACAGGCATCCACTAAGTAACGATTTTTTAATTTTCAATCTCCAAGGGGGTAAAATGGGGGATAAAATTTAAAACCTAATTTCACGCGGGCAAAGCTGCGAGAAATTAACGCTGTCATTTTGTGCAGCCATTAATAATGTCGATGCCCGATGGTCGAGGTTAGATTTAAGTTTTAACGCAGCAATTAACTTGTGTAAAATTTTTAATTTATCATTACATAACAACTGTTACATGTAATATCGTGCTTTAAATAAAAAATATTATAATACATATGACCTAATCTGCAATAAAATATTTAGAACAATGGAGAATATGTATGATTTAACAAACAACTGATTTCGAAATTATTAATTATTTCATTCACAGTCTACAATCTAATTGTCAGATTGTGGTTGCAAGTTTTTGTCCCTGTCGCTCAATATACAGTATTGAGCGACAGGGACAAAGCAGTGATAAAACTTTCGAATAAGCTATCCGATACTTATTTAGAAGATAGCGTGTTTCACAATCTTCTAATAAGTGTCGGAAGCCCTTAATAAGTTTTTTTTACAAGCTTTTTTACTTAGTAGTTCTAAAAGAAACTACATACTTCACTTCTGACTTCGCTAGTTTAGCTATGCTATGATCCTATCACTTTCATCATCATCAACGACAAACGCTCCGTTAATCGTTACTCGTTACTATACTAGGTCTGTCTGTACATACAGTCCACACGATGCCCGTTGCCGTCCCAAAGAAGTACCCTTTTCGGTGTCACGATACTTTCTTTCTCCGTGCGAGAATTAGTTCCAATTCACTTGCGTGCAACCTCTATCTATTTTACCCGACAGCCTCCGTGGTCTAGTGGTTAGAGCGTTGCTCTCGACTCGGAGGTTGTGGGTTCGATTCCCGCATTGGAACAACAAAAATGGTGTTTCCAAGTTTGGTTAGCACAATGCAGGCTGATCACCTGATTGTCTGACAAGAAAGATGATCCATGCGTCGGATGAGCATGTAAAAAGTCGGACCTGCGCCTGATCTCCCGTCAGTCGTGTCGGTTATCCGTCCCATTGGATTACGAGAGTAAAGGAAGAGAGAGTGCTCTTGTGTACTGCGCACACACTTGGGCACTATAAAATAACTCCTGCATAACTGGCCTGGTTTCAATGAAACCGGCTACCGTCACCGAGATCGGTGTGAGGAGTTATTTTTTATTATTATTATTATTTTACCCGACTACGGCGAAGCCAATAGGAAGAGTAATGGTTTATGTATGTTTATTCCACCTCACTGCCTAAACTACTGATCCGATTTAAATAAATGAGGTGTCAATAGATTCGTAATAATAGTCCGGGTAACATAGTCTGTATAAATTACGTAGTTAGGCTATAAATTTTTTTTTTTATAAAAATTGTAGTTATTCTAAGTGTAATACATCAGGGGTCACTATCATAATGTTTTTATCGCATAATGACTATTCAGTTAGATTGACATAAAAGCATGGTACCTATATAGCCGAAAGCCAATTCAGCTAAATTACAAAAAAGCAGAATACCCAGTCAGCAGAAAGACAACTGACTTTTGGAAAACATAGAAGCAGAATGAACAAGTAACAAAACGTACATAATCGTTTAACTAGGTACCTAAACTTTAACATAACATCGTTAGGGCGGTGCACCTTCAAATTTATTTTCAAATATTATAATTGCTACTTAATACCATAACAATTAAAATGCTTTGAATTCAGCCTCGTGTTTTGTGGGAAAGGTGCAAGAATAGGTTGTGTGGTAAAATTGCAACGAAAAAATCGTGACCGACAACCGCTTGCCATGACCTGGGCTACAATTAAAGCTATTCAAAATGAACTATAATATCTTCACTGTTATTATAACACAAGACATAAAATTTGTACAGGTAAGGCCGTTGGTGAGGTCATGGTTTTTGTTGTCTTTTGGAGGAGGTTTGGAGCTATATTGTGTCAATGTTTACCCTACTACGGCGAAGACAAAGGGACGGGTGGTGATTTTGGCACTATGTATGTCACCGTTAAATTGTAAAAATCGTTAGTTTGTAATAAAACTAACGAGATTGTAAAAATATGTCGAAAGATTAAAAACAAAATATTTTTAATAATCTAACAAAAAATAATGTGTTAAATTATAGGCAGCATATTCGCGTCGGAAGTCTATCAACATTTTACAATTTCACTAGTTTTATTACAATCTTACGGTTTTTACAATTTAACGGTGACATGTATGTTCCACTGTAGCGCCTAAACTAGTGATCCGATTTTAATAAATTAGGTGTCAATAGATTCCTAACTATAGCCCAGGTAACACAGGCTAGTGGCTACATAATTTACGTAGTCGGGTTATACCTAGTTTTTTTTTTTTTAATTACAGTTATTAATTTTTTTAAACTTTTTAGGGCAAGGGCAATATCTACTGTTATTTCGGGTGGACAGGGGCGGCAGGATTAGGTTATAGTGAAAAAATGTAATTATATTAAATATTAATGTTTAATAACTACCAGTGGCGTGGGGTTCCTATAACTCCATTACTATCGGCTTCACTTACCACTTACCTTTTGAAGACTCTCATCCGAATCCCTACCTATTATACAGGCTAGGGCTTTCCTATAAAGGAAAGCCAGCCTTCGCCACTGATAACTACTGTTTTAGTTTATTTGATATATATATTGAAACCCCTAAATTCCCCAATACGACAGGCTGCGCCTAGTTTGGGAGAAATAGTTAACAGAACAAATAGTTAATCTTAGTAAACTACTTTGAAAATAAACAAATTATTTATTTATTTCAATTTTTATTTTCTGAAAACTGAGCGATTTCATGTATGAAGACAAAATCCACTCGAGAGTTTAGCGCGCTGCTCTGAAAACCCCAATGGCACACTGTTCTACTCGTATAACAAAACCTATAATTTGAAACATAAAAATATAGAGGATATTAGCTAAATTTTATACATGAACACTTGAAATAATTGTTGAACTAAACACGTCGCGTGAAATGGTACGGAATGAAATACATGATGTTTAGCAGAGCGTTGGGAAAAGTGTGCATCGGACTATGTCGGTGCGTTGATCTCCTCTGCGTATAGAATCACATCGATATAGAAACTTTTCCTAGGTTTATTGTTACATTGTAAGGCAAATTTTACCTCGTATCAATTAAATTGCTCTAATCAATTAAGCTAATTTAATAATAATAATAACTCCCCACCGATCTCGGTGACGGTGGCCAGTTTCAATGAAACCAGGCCAGTTACGCAGGAGTAATTTTATAGTGCCCAAGTGTGTGCGTAGTACACAAAAGCACTCTCTCTTCCTTTATTCTCGTAATCCAGTGGGACGGATAACCGACACGACTGACGAGAGATGAGGCGCAGGTCCGACTTTTTACATCAATAGCAAGTCCGACGTAGCATAGTTACAGCGTTTTGATTCTAGCAATCTCCTTGCGATAAAATCTTATTCGGGATATTGCCAGTGTTGATTGACAAGAGAAGAGAGCTCCATGGCCTAGTAGGTAGACCGTTTGGTTAGCACTCGAGAAAGTGCAGGTTCGAATCCCAGGTTGTGCCGTGTACAAATGAGACTTTTTCAGATCTAAAGTACATTATATTGACGCTCTAACGGTGAAGGAAAATATCGTGAGGAAACCCGCACATGGTTGGCCCCAGACGTATTGACCAGTCACTCCTCTGGACTAGGCTGATATGTTGTAAGAATGCCGTATGTGCTTGGGCAACCATACGACATTTAAAAACCAACTGTCCCAGGCACTACAGTATTTTAAGAGTGGTTACATCGCTCGGAGAATTCTGTATAAATCATCCATTAACGGATGAAAAGGCCTACATTTTGATTGACAAGAATTTTTGATGAAAAAGTTGTCTAAAACATACCTACCTATTAAATATTATAAAAGGGAGAAATGAAAGATCTTAGTAAGTTGAGACCTGAAACTTTGAAATATAAAAAATTGTATAACTAGGTAAATAAAACAACAGAATATTTACAAAATCTAATTATAATAACGACATAAACTTAACAATAACATCTTAACTTAATTAAGTATAGGTAAAGACTTGATGTTTTTGCCCGCCTTCGCCTTTACTATTTATAGCTACATTAGAGTCGATAATAAGCAAGCTTGACTGGAAGGAATGCGGAATAAAAGTAAAAAATGAATATTTAAACCACCTACGTTTTGCCGACGACTTGGTGCTGATATCAGAGAAAGGAAAAGAACTACAGTACATGGTAGAGTCACTAAACAAAGCCAGCAAGCTCGCCGGGCTGGAGATGAACCTCTCAAAAACTATGGTTATGACCAACAACACCAAGGTACAAATATACGTCGACAACGAGCCTCTCCAATATACTGATAAATATATTTACCTAGGCAAACAAATAAGCTTTGACAGATTAAACAACTACCAAGAGATTGAGCGTAGAGCCCAGTTAACATGGAATAAGTACTGGAGCCTCAAAGAAATATTTAAAAGCAACATGCCAATCAAATTGAAGACAAATGTTATGAATTCTTGCCTTATACCATGCCTGACCTATGCTTGTCAGACATGGAAGTTCAACCAAAATATTAAAAATAAAATTATAACGTGCCAACGAGGAATGGAGCGAAGTATGCTAAACATAAAAAGAATAAATAAAATAAGACATACAAAAATACGCAACATCACAAAAGCAATGGACGGTTTAGCACAAGCTCTTGCGTTAAAATGGAAGTGGGCCGGACACATAGCACGACTGCAAGATCAAAGATGGACAAAAAGAGTTACAGAATGGAGGGGGCCAGTGGGCACAAGAAAGAAAGGAAGACCTTCCACCAGATGGGAGGACGAAATCAAACGCATAGCGGGTCCAAACTGGACACAAATAGCGCAATCCAGAGAGAACTGGCTCAATTTGGAGGAGGCCTTTACCTGCAGAGGGGTTCTTACAGAATAATTTTGTTAAAAATATGTACCTATACAAGTACTATATCTAAATAATATCTAAAAAAATTTATAAAACTCACATAAACTCAAACTAAAATTCTTGATACTAACAAATAATTAACTTGTAAACTAGCTTTTTCTGGAAGAAATAAAAGGCTTTTTTATTTTATTTTATTTTATTTTATTTATTTTATAAAGACTTGATGTACTTTGAGTTGTTTCAAGTTGGCACGAATTTCTAAAGATACATTTGCTAATTGGTTTGGCATTGAAATATAGATCGTAATTATAATTTTATACACTAAATAACAGAACTTAATAACATACTAATATAAGGAAAATGCATATTGTTTGAGTTTAAGTATTTTTTCACCGCTAGCGAGGCGATTCAATAATATTTAAACAACTACTACAACTTTAAATCTTACTTTTTAATTGTGTTTGTCACTTGAATTAGTATTGTTCTTTATCCAGATAAAAGAGTTTTTTTTTTATAATCAACACTTACCCCCTTACTAATAAACGCTGTATAAGCTTTGAATAGTTATACAGTGTTTTGTCTTCTTCACTCGAATTAAAAATGTCACTTGTGTGACGGGAAAAAAACACTGTATAACTACTATTCAAAGCTTAAACAGCGTTTATTAGTAAGGGGGTTAAAGTCGAAATGCATCGCGATTTACTGTTTCTCTATCGCCTTCCACAATCCTTTCCCTGGTTCGGAGTTCAATCTTTCATAAATCTTTAAAAATTTTATGGACGGCCTAAGTAATATTTCCATTTTTATATTATTTTCAAATGTATGTCGGGAGTGAAATTAATCAACCTTCAATTTGGCAAAAAGTAGCGGTCCCTCCGCCCTCGTCAAGAGTTAACGCTTTTACCAGTGTGCAAAATCGCATCGCTACGCTTTCAATGTGTACCATCCTTGGGTGTCACAACTAACATTTACCTGTCCTTTTACAATACAACGCGTAATCACTCTCGTCGTATTCTTCGAAGTCCTCGTGGTACCTGTGAGGTCGGTCCCTGTAGCTAGGGTCCCTGTAGCTGTCCCTGTGGCCTTGGTCCCTACTGGGCCGTCTGTGGTCACTCGGGCTTGAGGGTCGGGAGTAGGGTCGTCTCTTGTTTCGCTCCTGGTACGTCATGCGCGACGGCCTTCGCGAGGGCGGCGGCGGCGGCGGCGAGCGAGGACGGTTGCGGTGGCTGAAAATAATTACAATTTCAAAACACTAAAAAAAAAGGCTTGTAATATTTAGAAACATTTAGAGTAAATTACGACTAAATAAAAAAAGAGTCCATATCTTTCAAAGATTAAAAAAAAATGACGGGTAGGGCGCAGGGCACTCTGGAGTGCCGACAGAAGTGAAAACTTATTTTGGCGCGTTAGACATTTTTAGATGGGTTTACTAGTGTTATTGGGTTATGATTTTATTGTATTTTATTCATTATTAGAAAAATTGAAATACGTTTTTTTTTTTTTTTTTATAAATCATCGTTATCAATTTCGACAACTCTTGTTTCATCATCATTATCATTAAAATTATTACAATCTAAAATAGAAACTATAGGTTTATGTTAACTAAAATAGGAAATAAACAATTTTGATTCGAAGTTATTTAAATATCTCGTGAATACGGTATCAATTGTATTTTTATATCTCGTTTTTTCACCATATCACCATAATATTATGTCAAAAAGCGTCTCGTGACGGTGACACGAGTCCAGAGATTTTATCTCACCTAAAATAATGCGTACCGCGCTAAAATAGTTTTCACTTAAGAAATCATTGTCATAGATGATAGATCCCTTCTTCTAATAGTCCAAGAAAATAGGCTCTGAAATACGAATGTTGAGTTAAAACTTGAATTTTTGATATAAGTTACTTTGAAGAATTTAAAAACGAACTGTGTAAGTTTTTTAAAATTCACCCCCGAGAAGGGATGAAAAAACATAAAGAAAGTTTTTTTTTGGGAAAACGGCAAGTGCTAGAAAAAAAAATCTTCAAATAAAAGTTGTAGAGCGTAAAATTTTACATAAAAATGTTCTAATAACTTTTTTCCTAAAATTGAAATTAACTGAGATAGGCTAGCTAGAAGCTAGAGTATGATTTTTTAAAATTCCTGTCATCATTCTTGGACTATAAGGCTTATTTTTACAATGCATTAAAATTTAAAGGCAAAAAGTTCTTACTTCTTGGATTTCTTATAATAAGGTTTCTTATCGGGCCTCGGGGGGTAATCATCATCAGCCTCGTCATCATCATGTGACTTGGAGTGGTGGAAGACGGGCTTGATGTGCGGAATGGTCACTGGATACGGCTTCATTACTGGTACGTGAACCTACAAAAAGGAGACTAATATTACAACGAGATGTGTTGAGTCAACTATGTTTAACATGAAATGATGAAGTTAAAGGACATGCTTCTAAGGGTAAATTCACACCGAAACGAAAGGATACGCGACACAGCGCTGCATTTTTATGATAGCTATTCAAAATTGAACTTTATTAGTTACACAAGAAGATATACATTTCGTTGTAAGAGTTCGTGTATCAGAAAGTCGATTCTGCTAATTAAATCCTGCAAGAACACAGTTACGATCCAGTCCCGAATCTCGATATGTTAAAATTGCAAAATTGTATTCTTATAAACGTCAAACCAACGTCAAACCCGTTTTAATTGGGCCAAACTCCAAAAGACCATTCATTTATAATTCAATCAAAGTAAAAGTGTAAGTTATTTACGAGAATTGGGGTTCATATGAAACGTGTATATTTTTGTGTAGTGAATAAAGTTCAATTTTGGGGCCATTTTGACATTTGAATTATAGTGAAAACAAGATGGCTGACATTTGACGTATGGTGAAAACCAAGATGAAGTAACTTTTAGTGTATGAAGATTTGCTCTGTCAAATGTACGTTATAGCCTATCTTGAGTTTAAAATCTTTATATTTTAAAGATGCAGGGCCACTAATTTCGCGTATCGTCGGGGTGTGAACTCACCCTAATGGTTCAAAAGAATGTAAGTTCTAACTCTACATGACTAAAACTCGATATCAAAATAAAGGATCTATTTTCATCGCTATAAAATATATAATAAGTACCTATTTTAATTTAAATGTACCACCGACAAAGATCCCGCTCAACCAGTCTCTAAACATTCACCTTTGCACTTGGACGCCTCAAAATATTTAAACGCAAAGGAAGTAACCGCAACGACTACAGACGAGTTGAACTACGTATTTACACTTGTGATATTAATTACTCTTTGACGTGAGTATGTTTGCGAGCCCACTATTCAACGGCGCTGTTGCGATTTTCATCTTGTTCGGTAGTACATAATATTATTTACATTGTTCTTAAATCTGCTCTTAACTTAAGCAGGAAATAAGAAAGATAGATGTAAAAGTGTACGTGAAAATAGATTCAAAAGATTAGTTAGATTAGGATAGCTACTTTGTATTTTAATTGTAGCGGAATAGGAAACACCATCGGGAAACAGGTAGTCGCTAGCTCGTAGCTACTCTTTTCATTATTATTAAGCATAATAAGTGCAACAGTGAATACTAATTAGAGCAATTATGTGAAATATAAGCATCTTTGCCGTTACTTTTCTTCTATAGTATAATTGTTAGTTTTAATACCGACTTTACAACTGTTATGTTTGATAAAGCAGTAGTTAAATATTATCAGATTATTTAAGCATTAAAAATTACTACCAACTTCCAATTTTTTCAAATTCAAGCGATCCATTATAAATATTTGTTTTGGTAAAGTTTTAAATAGTAGTAAAGCTAAAGGTGCCTAATTCACTAGGCACAGTTGCAAACTACCCCGGTGTACCACTATGAACCTTATTATCTATTATACTACGAGTTAGTAATATTATTCAGAGGAAAAGTTTGTTTGTTTTGCATTGAATAGGCTCCGAAACTACTGGATCGATTTTGATGAAATTTGGCAGAGGTATAGTACACCACGGGAAAGTACAAAATCTACTTTTTAGCGCGGAAAAATGTACGGTTTCTGCGAAATTAACTTTTGCGCGCAACATCTAGTAACTATATACAGTTAAAACAAGATAGAAAAAAGGTACCTGCTTAACGACAGGTACGGCTACCGGCTTTTCAATAGGATAAGGGACCTTTTTCACGACCGGGTATGGTACCAGTTTCTCGACCGGCACCGTGACCTCCCGGATGACCGGCACAGCCACCGGCTTCGGAACCGGTATTTTAACCGGGTACGGCTGTGGTACCGGCACGATCACCGGGCGGGGGACTTCTATCTGCAACACACGGTGAGTTTCAGATGTTGAGATACCCGGTTTGATTAAGATATATTGCCTCACAAGGTAATATATTATGTAGCAGCGCAAAGTGGCGCCTAAAATAAAATAATAACTCAACTACAATCGATTTCGTTCAATATTGTCTATATATTGCTGTATGTATAACGAGTACATTTTAATATGATTATATTTTTCAGTTCAAGTTAGCGCCATATCGTACAAATAGATGTAAAAAAATGCCTGAAATTAGTTAGTGTCTTTAAAAATGATTGTAAAGTATTAATTTTTACAACAATTTCATCGACGTTGATATATTGCTACACCTAAGTACATATTTAAATTTTCCGCCCTATTACACTAAATAAATGTAAATTATTACCTATATTTACTGAAAAAAAAAATACCTATTTCAATTTCAACGCGCACAAAAACTTTAGATCAAACGCTTCCTAATTTACTACTAAGGCTCTACCTTGCGTTTACTAAATACCTATACTACTAGGTATATTATATAAATAGTTTATAAACACGAAACACTAATTACAATTTTATTTTATTACCTTTCAATACAAGCAACCCATTGTACCAATTACATTGACGAGCTATTCGTGCATTAGTTAATTATTTCTTCCATAATTAATAATGCTTGAGAACACAAGTCATACAATGATATATTACGATAACCCATTTTTAGGGTTTCGTAATACTTGAGGAACCCTTATAGTTTCGCTCTGTCCGTCCGTCTGTCTGTCTGTCTGCAGTCTGTCATAGATAGTTTTGATTTGGCACCATAAAATAATAATAATTTTATATTCTAGGAGTGGCTCTCCACCCCCCGATGGTTGCACGCCTTGTCGTGGCGGTGGGGCTTAGTAACCGTGGACTGGTCACCCACGGTGAAGCTAAGAGGCAACCGGGGCCGGCCTGTTTGCCGCCGGCTGGCCCGAGGAGGGCGCTCCCAGCGGGCTGAACATGCCCGCGGAGGACGCGCGTGGAGGTGGGACCGCAGAAGAAGAGGAGTGCCGGTATTACGGTGCGCCGTTCTCCCTATCTTCTGCGGCCGTGGAGGGATCGCAGGGGGAGAGGCGTGATGGTATTACGGTACGCCACTCTCCCTACCCCCTGCGAGCTGGCGGGGCCGTTCCGTCGAAACGGCGTTGGTGGGGCCGCAGAGGAAGAGGCATGTCGGTATTGCGGTGCGCCGCTTGCCCTATCCTCTGCGACCGGGTTGTGGTCGGTGGCAGAACCACAGACCTGATCTGCCACCGGGTACCAGTTTTTCTGGTACTCATGACCTTCTAGTAGCAGACTCGGGGGGAGTCTGCTACAGTACTGGTGGAGGCCAAGGAGGGAGGCGCACCTTACCATCTGGTGCGCCCATCGTGGAGGGCCTTCGGGCTTCCTTGATGGAGCCGCTTTTAGGCGGCTGCCGCCGGCGGGGTCTCGGATGTGTGTATCGTTCCCGTGGCCCCGTCAGCGGGCGGCGAGGAGGAAGATGGGGGGGTTTTTAGTGGGTATACCATGAGTCCCACATCACCACTTGGGTGCCCCTTGCGCCTGGGTGGTATGCGTAAAGCATTTTCCCCCCCGGAAAAAAAAAAAAAGGAGTGGCTCTCCAAGTCCAACTTATTACTCGATTATAGTTACGGAACCCTCGTTAGACATGTCCTGACATGCTCTTGGTTAGGTTATTGCTAAGCAAGTGTCGTCAGTTAACGAAAGAGATGAATGAGGATTCAAAAGTTTCTTTCGTTGCGGATTCCGTAACAAAAGGTAGAGCTTTTGTTTTCTAGAGAGTGCTAATTAGAGCTTTTATTAATCTGTCACTTTTATGTAACTTTATAATCAGATTAATATTTCGCACACACGTAACATGATGCATACCTATCTATTATTATATACCTATAGGTGCTTATAAAGACAATCTGTATTTATACATACAAATAAACATACATAACAACATGCATAAAATTGAAGTGTCTGTTTGTAATTTCAAATTAATATCTTTGCACTAAATGCATATGATAGTATAATATGTCAGTCTGTCTATCTGTCTATTTGTTCAGGCTAATCTCTAAAACGGACCAGACTCTACCCACCGCGACGATACGAGATACTACATGGCGCTGCACTTTTAAGATAGCTATTCAAAATTGAACTTTATTCACTACAAAAAAAGATACACGTTTCATATGACATCAGTGAGATGCAACTCCACATTTGAACTCAGACAATGAAATGTATGTGTTCTTATGTAAGGGGCCGTCCATTAATCACGTGATGTTTTTAACAACTTTTTAGACCCCCCCCCCTCCCCTTGGTGATACGTGGTGAGGTTTTATACTACCCCCCCCCCCCCCCACTTAAGATCACGTGTATTTTTTTACATAGAAAGCAGGTCATGTTTAAAGAAAAACTTTAACTTAAAAAACAATTTAATCGAATAATTTAGAGCAATTAAAAACTATACGAGTCATTTGTCTTGTAAGTATTTAAACAACACTACGAATCTACAACCCATAATAATTTCGGTATGCATAGACTAGATTCGAAAATTAATACACGTGATGTCTCCTTATACCCCCTCCTCCCCTTGGTGATTTTTTTTCGGACCCCCCTCCCCCTTTAGACATCACGTGATTAATGGACGACCCCTAATTAATAAAGTTCAATTTTGAATAGCTATCCTAAAAATGCAGCGCCATGTCAGGTATCGTTTTATTTCGTATTTTTCGTATTTTGACGACCTCTGTGGCTCAATGGTTGATTGTGTTGATGCTCAAGCCGAGAGTCGCGGGTTCGAATCCTGTCGAAGGAACAAAAAATTCTTCTGTGTTCCTGGGTCATGGGTGTGTATTAAATATGTGTATCCATACTAATATTATAAATGCGAAAGTGTGTTTGTCTGTCTGTCTGTCTGTCTGTCTGTTACCTCTTCACGCCCAAACCGCTGAACCGATTTTGATGAAATTTGGTATAGGGATACTTTGAGACCCGAGAAAGGACATAGGATACTTTTTATCCCGGAAAAATGTACGTTCCGCCGCGATAAACGAATTTTGGCGCAACGGAGTTGCGGGCGTCATCTAGTAATATAATAAAAATCTTAAATATGCGTATTATATAAAAGTATTAAATATATTTCCGTTGTCTGGTACCCGTAACACAAGTTCTTTGAGAACTTACCACGGGACCAGATTGACGTGGTGTGAAGAGTCCATAGATATTATTATATTATTATTTCGGTGTGACCCATAGGAGTTAAGCTACTTTTATCGTAATGTTCCATTTAAGAAATTGCGTTCCGTTTCTCGTTCTACCTACAAGACAAAGAACATTTTCGAGAGCAAATGTTGATAATTTCCGTACATTGGATGAAGATATATGGATAGATGGATGGAATGACGACAATAATTGATAATAATAGAGTATACTATACTCTATGACTAGTGAATAGTTTGACGTTAATAATTAATCCACATGTCACCAAACCCTATAGTTATTAATCTGAAGCATAAGTCCATATTTTCATCCAATGTCCAAATCCAAAGGAAGCCATCAACATTTTCCCTCGAAAATGGTGCTTATATACAATTTGATAACCGCAAGTAATTTGTAAACAAATAGAAAAGTAAATAATTATTACTCATTACGAATTTTATGAATAAATTGAAGACACGCAGACTTATAAAACATTGTATAACTTTAGTTACGTATTAACCGCTAATATTTCACTGCTAACAATGGACAGTTCAATAAACCGATAAACGCTAAGTAATTACTGTTTATTGGTAAAAATTGCACTTTCGATGCTTATTGTACCGTGGGCATAGGTCTTTTAACCACCTAATAACCACAAGGTAGGCCGTAACCCGCTTTCACTAGGGGCCACATCATAGGGTATTCGTCCCAATATTGAAATATAAGCAGTTTTCAAAAATTTGGAAAATACCCAATTGATTTTACTAGCCATTGGAGTCCCACTGCTGGGCAAAGGGTTCCCCTCTTTCTCTTTATAAGTCTGTTACAGCCTTATGTTATAGGCTGTTGCCTGTTGGTGTGTTAACAACCTCCAGGGTCCATTGGTGTAGAGCTTGGGTCTCGACTCGGAGGTCGTGGATGTGATTTTCGCGTTGGAACAACAAATAATGTTGTTTCCAAGTTTGGTTAGGACTTAGCAGGCTGATCACCTGATTGTCTAACAAGAATGAAGATCCATACGTCGGATGGGCATGTAAAAAATCGGACCTGCGCATGATCTCTCGCCTTTCGTAACGGTCATCCATCCCACTGGGCTTCGAAAGAAGAGGAACAGAGAGTGCTCTTGTGTACTGCACACACACTTGGTCACTATATATAATGTGGGGAGCTATTATTCCACTGTCACCGAAAACCGAGCTATTATTATAAGGCACGGTCTTTCGCAATGTCAGACCAGTCTTTCTCAAACGCATCTAACTTGTCGCACCGCCTTTTTTTGGGTCTGCGTCTATTCCACCGACCATATCAGGCTTACCTAATTGATTGACTGACATAGGTAATATTGTTATTAATTTATATTATTTACACAATAATAACGTATGATATTCTGAATAACGCCGTCTTACAAAAAATGTAGGATACACAACAACAACAACAAAGTTAGCCAAAACAGAGACTCATCGCGCGACGCTCTACGTAGAGATTTTAGGTTCAGATTTTAATCGTTAAATGATTGTTGATTGCAAGATTATCTTAAAGAAGCCTATTTAGTGCTAAATCACTACATGGATGAACGAAAAGAAAGACAATATATTCTTGTATGACTAAAATGACCACTTAATTTTCTTGCTACAAAAAATGTTATCGCATTTATCATTACAATGATTATGGAAAATATTGTTAGTTTAATTTTTTAAAGAAATGACAGGAATATTTACGATATTATTAATATACGATAACACTAATTACGGAGCGCATCATTTTGCCGACAGTGATTAACCGCGCGAGGAAAATAGTCCACGATCAGCTCACGAAAGACTCTCACGATCCGCATTCCTAGATCTCGTTTTTTTATATTTATTATTTACCTACTTCATTTCATGTGCGAATGGCGTGTTATTTATGAAATTAACGATTTTAATTGATTGGCAACAAAATACCTACCGACGCTCTATCTGTGTAGGCAGTACCGAAGGTTTTCTTATTTTGCTTTTAACTTTTCAAAATCTATTTCCTCTTTTGATAGTCACGTACTGAATAACTTACAGAGGTTATTCACCTTCACTCTGAACCCTTCCAGGTAATAGAGTAACCTATGTTCAATCTTTCATATTCGAATACAAACTTTTGTAAAACATTTTCCCAATTCACCAGATATGCCTCTAAATTTTTCTATAGTTGATATAATAAGTATTCTATAGTTGCAATACGTCCCTACCTATAAAATAAAAGTATTGAAAAAAAATTGTAACTGCACGCAATGAATTCCACATTCAATCGGCAAAAAGTTTATATCCATTAGAGCATTTCTTAATTTAAAATAATTAGGTGTGATAAGATGAAGTGGTCATGTACAAT
This sequence comes from Glaucopsyche alexis, assembly GCA_905404095.1. NCBI lineage: Eukaryota > Metazoa > Arthropoda > Insecta > Lepidoptera > Lycaenidae > Glaucopsyche > Glaucopsyche alexis. The sequence continues at coordinate 16,908,773 of FR990052.1, read as the reverse complement.
GTAATGTAGAGTCCATTAGCGTGCTTTACCGATTGTCATGCATTTTTTACTGTACCTACAGTACTACATGGTCGGCGTCCAATGAGAACATGCATAGTTTTATTTATTATCTTTTCTTTGCAATGGCATATTATTTACGATCAACCGTTGATGGAATATGTACAGTCATCACAAAAGTGAGATCGTTGAAGAGCATTAAAAACGCTCTAAACAAAAAAATTACGCACGTGTGACGTCAGAGCAGTTGAAAATAATATGCGAAAAATATACTTGCGAAGCTTCATACGAAGATATTTATAAGATTGATTGTATTAACTTAAATGCTGCTTTTATGTATTGTTCTAACAAAAATGTCACGAATAAAATAAGGATTTTAACAGTAATTTTCGTTTGTCAAACATAGCAAAAAATCATCGTTTTAGTCCTTTTTAGCCTGTAACTTTTTAATTGAGCAACTGCTTACTGTACTGTATTTTGCATTAAAACAAATGCAAATGCATATTACAGAAAATTTCTGAAAATTTTCAGAAAACTTTAAAATCGTAATATTTACTCCTTCAGTACTTCTAACAGTAATTTTCGTTTTTCAATTATACCAAAAAAATTGTCGTTTTTTATTCCTTTTTAGCCTGTTAATTTTTAATTGGACAACTGATTACTGTACTGTATTTTGCATTAAAACAAATGCAAATGCATATTACAGAAAATTTCTGAAATTTTTGAGAAACTTTAAAACTCGTAATATTTACTCTTTCTGAATTTAAAGTGCCACAATACCTACATCAAGAGAGTAACTCAAGAGTTTAAAATATTTCTATCTACAAGATCGATAAGGAAAGTACCTTAACATGCAACTAAGACATTTTAAATAAAATATAAGTATTACAACTTACCGGATACGGATTTCTCGTCATAGGAACATGCACTGACTTGGAATCAGATGCGTACGGCTCGTATTCACGAAGAGCTTCCTTATGTTTCGTCCTTATGTAATTCTGACGCCATTTTTCGACGAGCTTTCTATAGTCGATCTCGTCTTCAAAATCGTTGTAGCTAGGCTTGTAATTTGGTAAATTGTTCTGTTGCGATGTATCATGATTTCTGAGCCCTAATAGGTCTTCCTCCGACTTGTACCTCATGCTATAGTTATCATTCCAGTCGATCTGTGGTTTGTAATTTGATTTCAACGGTCTATAACTGTTGTAAGACCATTCGCTCGGATCGTTTTCAAATTGCTTGACGTACTTATGATTTTCGTGCTTCTTCGGTATGTGAACGATGTCTATATCTTCGTGTGTGTTTTGCTGCTTCCACGGGTGAGTTTTAGGTATAGAATAGCCAGTTTCTTTGAATAAGTTACCCCAATGAGATGACGATGTAGGTACGGTCGTATAAGGACTATTAAATTCATACGTCGGTTCTTCTACGGGCTTTTGCCTGATGGGAAAAGGATTTTTGTATTCGTAAGTTTCCTCTACTACTGGTTTCTCTTGGTAAAATGAAAGTCCTTTGCTACTTTCGGGATCATAATAATTTTTGACACTTTGTATCTTACCTAAGTCGTTGTAGGGATTTTCTGGCAATTGATAGCTTGTAAAGCCAAAATTGCTACTTGCCGGGGATATCTCATCGACACTGCTATTAAAATTTAGTTTAGGTGAGCCGTAGTCGAACTTAAAACTAGTGGTGCTATGGTTCGTTGAATACTCATATCCTTTCATATTCTTGAATTTTTTTCTGTCATCGTTATTGAAATGCATTAACGGTCTACTTTTTACCTTATCTTTGTACTCTGAATTAGTTTTAGTCTGTTTTGTTTGTCCTATGTGGATAGAATTATCTGACGGGTTTTGATACTGGAAGGTGCTGAATTTCGTACCCTCGTTTTCAGATTGGGGATCTTTGTATTCATATCTCGATTGGTACATCTGATTCGTTGCAGGTTGAGTGTAGGTGTTGATATTAGCATTTTCGTCTCCACTTATAAATGCATCTACATTGAATGGTTTTTGGGACATGTCTACATACTTGTTGTCCACGCTTGTTGGATAATTTTGTTTATATTTTGTAAAATCTACGACTTTTGGAAATTGATAAGGCGGGTTCGAAGTTGAAGTAGACTTTTCGTATTCATGAACTTCATATGATTGATAAGGCTGTCTAAATACATTAGGAGACATGTTATTTGATTCACCTGATGAAACTTTATGATCAGAGAGAGCTTGCGCATACGGTCTATAAGAGTTCCTTTCATTCGACACTTCCGATTCAGTGATAGAAGCAACACTGCCATAAATGTTAATACCTGTGTTATTGACGTCGGTGAATAATTTGTTTTTAGATTTACTCAATTTAGCGCCATAGGCCAGTGCATCGTCAGTATTCTGTCCGAAAACACCTTCATTGGCCATTACATTCTTTCCTTTGTAGTCGGCACTCGGGGATGTGAAGTAGTTCGTCGAAGCGGGTTGAAAGCTGTTCTGAATATTTTGTCCTTCCGCTGTTATCGGTTCGTTGTTTCCGAAGCTTGTGTCTGCGGCCGAGGGAAAAGCTGGGGCATACAGTCTCGTATTCTGTTCACGGTTCTGGTTGAGATAGTTGGCGAAGTCAGGGGAGCTGGGCTGAAATCCATTGTACGATCCCACGTCATTAAAGCCGAAAGTCGAGTACGTCAGCACGCTGGGCTGCGGCGTGGACTCTTGCGCCTCCTCGGTCGCATACTTAGTTTTCCTCGATCTCTTACCTTGCGCGTCTTGGAGGAGTGAAGAAGTAATGAGAACGACACAAATTAACTTGTACATGGTGTTCACTGGTGCGTCCTACACACTATTCACATGGTCGGAGTACGTGAGCGTGAGCGTGGGCAGGAGTCCGAGTGGCGACTGAGCGGTGGTGGCCGGCGACGGGCGAGGGTGCGTCGCCCGCGACTGACGTGACTCTGCCCACCGTCCTACGAAAACGAAAGCGTTCACGCTTCGCGAACCCGACAATTTTCCCCGATCATTATCATAGCCAGCTAATAGTGAATTAGGCTCACTCAAATAATTCATGTCATTATTGTATAAGCGTTCGTGACTTCCTGTTTTATTTCAGTATTGATAGTATTTCCATTAGCATACGATTAGAATAATTATGACATTTTCCTTGCATGCGCTACTTGTCTTTCGTTTATTTTCTAATCGCAGTTGTTTTGTCATTCGTGAGCTAATTAATAAAATACTCTAATTATTGTTTACCTAATGTGTATTAACTTTAACTAGGCATTGATCAATAACTTAACGTACCTTTACCAGTAACAAGCACGTAGCAAGCGGAAAGAAGTGGTCTCTGCCTACCCCTACGGGAAAGAGGCGTGATTAAAGGTATCTATGTATGTATGAATACCAGTAACTAATCGGTAGCATCAGCGGTGGATTTACACTAGGGGCAGTCGGGGCTAGTGCCCAGGGCGGCAAAATTTCTAGGGCGACAAAAATTTGGAAAGTGAAAAAAAAAATTATTGTCATCAAAATTTCTCAATACATTTTTATTATTCTTTTAACACGTTCAGTGCCACCGACTCACCTGTATAGTTCACGTAAATTTGATTCCAGTGCCGACGACTCACCTGTATAGTTCAGTGTTTTTCACTAATATTTCCAAAATGCATCCGTATTTTCTGCTCAAAATTATAGTTTAGACTAAATATATGCTAAACTAAAGATTTATGCGGTGGGCCGGGCGTGGAGATCCCGTTTATTTTTGAAAGGAATAAAACGATTATGCAATGCCATGAACTACACAGGTGAGTTCCCGGACATAGATCCTCAAACTGGAAATATGTATGACTGTATGTACATGTTAGAAAACGACGTCAACATAATAGCATGGACGACCTACATACTTGTGATATGGAACTAATATACAACAAACTAGTTTCATTAGAATCTATACGGTAGGTATATAATATATTGTAAGTCGTGTTAGTTACACTAATTATAACTGAAGAACGGCTAAACAGATTTTTATGATTTTTGTGTTTTCGGATTTGTCTTCGTCGGGAATAGGATAATAAAAATGAAAAAAAAATAATTATTATTATTATCAGCCCACATTCATCTAATGTTGATTTTAATGTAATAAAATGTTGTTTCACGTATAGACATTATTATTGTTGCATATTAATAAGTTATCATTTAATTTTAATTCAGCAGATTTTAAACTTTTTAAAAAAAGGTTTATTTTTTAATTATTATCAATTAAATTCGTCGTTTCCACAATAAAAATAATACATTTTAATCTAAAGCCCGTATTAAAATATTTCAGGGTAAAATTGACTATTCACAAGTATTAGAAATTCAAAATATAACCTTAACAATAACCAAAGTTTAAAAGATTGACAACCACTGCTTAAATTACGAAACAAACTTATCTTTTATTTTATCCAAAGAGTTTTTTTGCCATTTTTACAAGCTGAATAGTCCTACAACAACACCTAACACATTTTAATTGCGTTAAACACCTTATTTACACTGTAACGACCACAGAAATAACAAAAAATTGAATTTACCCTTACGCAGTGCCAGTGAACTCATATGGTGAGTCGATTCAATTCATATTGCAGTACCGGCGACTCACCTGCTGAGTCCGCCGTACAATGTAGGCGGCATCCGAGAAGACATCATGAAAATCGTAGTGGGAGCGAAAGTGTTAATTAATCATATATTATTTACAGTAATAATACAAAATACTTCTTGCACTATTTCCACTTTAATAAGTATTTTACATTAATTTTAGTATATTACACGACCGGTTTCGACAACGTCATCATCAGGTGTTGACACCTGATGGTCATCATATTGTAAAATTAATGTAAAATACTTATTAAAGTGGAAATAGTGCAAGAAGTATTGTGTATTATTACTGTGAAACATGAATTTCCACCAAGAACCTACAGTACAATCAATAACATATTATATATTATTTAATATAATATATATTATTTAATAGATAATTCAAGAAATTTGACTTGTACAATATTATGTCAAATCGAAATTTTGTAAATCATAATTTTGGCAACTTAAGTGAAGATTTGAAATGGTAATATTTGATTTTTTTTAATTTGCTGGAATTACAAAGTTTAAATTTAGTTTTTTATTTTGGAAAAATTAAGAACGTTGTCGAGTTATTTTTCATTTTCTTTTTAAATAAATTTTAATTAATCAGTGGTATTTCAATGATGGGGCGGCATTTTTTTAGTGCCCAAGGGCGGCAAAAGTTTAAATCCGGCCCAGGGTAGCATACATCGTGAACTCACAAGCTTCACATGGATTGGTATTAATCTTGGCCGATTTTTCGTAAAGTCTAGCAACACTGAATTTTGAAACATTACTCTGGTTTATAATTTTAATTATTAAAATTAAATTTCTAAATACTATTACATCTCTCTTGCCTTCTTTGCCAGTATAGTAGAGACAATGATTTTATTTTATCATTTTCCTGAGTAATATTACAAACCAGACAATAAACTTGCATCGCTAGACTTAGAAAGAGGTTTTACCTGAAAAGCCTTTAAGCGCCCCACTCACTAACAGTTTGTCGGGCGATATAAATCTGTCAGTTAATCGCAATAGCCCACACACTAACAGTTCCGTTTAAGGTTTTGGACTGAAGAGTAAGAACTGATAGTGTATGGCCGCTTGACGATTCCGATCTACGCCGACAGATGTCGGCCGGACAGTCTATGGTTTTGATCGAAAACTGCCGACTCCCGACTGCTAGTGTCAAGTATGTAGCCTCAAAAGTGGCAGCAGGGCATTGCCGGCACGCAAAAATCGCTTTAGTGTGTTGGCGCTATTGACCTAGGACGGCAGGCCGCCGGATAGGACCAGAGACTGCAGGCGGATTGTTAGTGAGGACACTTTAGGCTGAGACTAGCGCAGAGTTCTATTCATAGATATGAGCACTGAAAATAGAACTCTGCGCTAATATGATAATGATGATAATGCCCTTAAAATCGAAGTGTCGCTTCATCATATTATATTATGACATATTTTGACACGGCACTAAATGTACGTTCCATTTTCAGCTTTATTATAAGGGCACAGTTCTATTATTAATACTCTGAATGTTCTCCGACCTTCCGGGTTCCAAATCATAATATAGTCCCAGATTTAGCCTCTTATTCTAGAGCTACCAAAATATGTATATGTACCTAAATTAACCTAAAAAGGATAATATTCATATCAATGAAACGAAAAGATAATTCTAAAACATTTTTATTGGTCTATAGTTATCAAATGTTATTACAATTTCTCATTAAGAAATGTCACTTACCACTAATCACAATATCAAACAAATGGCCACAAAACGAACAGCTTATAAGCTGAAACCAAAACCTAACGAACAAGCCACTTTGTACTAAGTCCCCTAAATTAAATTAAGAAGAGAAATAAAGTGAAAGACCAACAAGTGGAATGAATATAAAAAAATGTTTTTTTTTTCATTTACTACATAAATTTAACTTTGAAAAATAACAATAAATAGGCACAACGGAGAAAATAATTGTTCTATGAAAGTCTTTTATTTATTTTAATGAATCCGACTAGATATGAGCGGTAGGACTTTATTATTGGGACTGATGTAAGGGGAGAGATAATGTTTAAGAACAAATCTATGAATATCAAATAGTTAAGTAAATAGGTGCGAATGTAAACTTTAATCGAAGCTATTTTAAAAACAGCTAAATACATAATCTACTACACGGTATTTTACCGTATGGCAGTCCGATTTTATTGCTTATAACGACCTATACATATAATGTCATTATAAATAGAAAATTGGATCGTTAAATAGAAAATAAGAGCGTTATAAATACAAAATCCGATGCCGAACGGTAAATTTTAGCGTACTGTGTAGTGCACAAACGCCCTTAGTGGAAAGGCTTGTTATTTTTATTCAAATAGCTTGTAATAACCGAATAATTTACTAATAAGTAAGTCAATTTGTTATGTGACAACTGTAGCTATGTAGGTAACTACATAATTTACTCGTTACTAACATAGTATAAATTAGTGCTTTAAGATATGATCAAGTATTAGGTCTGAGACAAAAATAAATAGTGAAGTTTAGCCAACTTCTGACCTTTGTAACTGTCATTAAATCGACTTGTGATTGGTCAAATACTGGCAAAACGATTCATGATTGGTTGATCTATTGCGAGTGAAGTTGTCAAGGATTAGATAAGTTCGCGCTACGTTTAAATTTAATTACAATAATATCAGGGAAAGTAAGTCTATAAAATGTTCACTACATTATACTGAATCATTGGAAGAACTTCGTGCATACTTTAGATGTGTAAGTGGTATTTCTATGAAATTACTTATAATTTTAATAAGAGATTCTATTTATACAACAATACAAACGCTCTACATGACTGAACTTAACAGATGCAGTTTTAAATGAGGAGAGAGATATTTAAATTAAATTTAATAAAAAAAATATAACTTTCAAACGAATATCTATATTATGTAATAACATAAAAAATACTTCAATTTCAAAGACAAAAAAAAAACAATGATATTAAATATGTATCTCTGTAACTTCAGTCTGAAATTGTAAGAACGTTTATATTGTATGCTACGAATATGTTATGTAAATATAAGGTACTTCATTAAAGTGAATTTTACACGTTAACATTTTGTATTAGCGCTTTTTCAATACATTTCTTAACTACTGATAAACTTAACAGTTATTGCTATGGAATAGGTTTATGTAAGGTAGGTATCAGAAATAGGATTTCTATAGGTTTACATTTAAAAAAATATAAAAATATTCTTCATATCTATCACGATCATGAACACTTTGTTACAATACACATGCATACAGGCTTTGGCGCCAAATCAGCAAAACAAATGCCATTTTTCAAAATATATATATTTTTTAAATGATTTTAAAGTAATATTTATAATATCTACTCTTTAAGCTTGCACGAATGAAAAGAACTAAAAACTTAGGCCTTTACATCCGTTAATGGATGATTTATACAGTATCCTCCGAGCGAAGTAACCACTCTTGAAATACTATAGTGCCTGGGACAGTCGGTTTTTAAAATGTCGTATGGTTGCCCAAGCACATACGGCATTCTCACAACATAGTCAGCCTAGTCTATGAATGAAATACATATATTTATTACACATTTTAGTATATGTTTATAGTTGCTTAATAATAACAATCAATTATTTATTTGAGCAGTTACAAAAATAAAATACAGTAATCTGAAAAAAAAATGTGCAATCTTAAAGCGGTTTCTTTTCGAATTTCGAAAAAAAACATGTAATCGCTTATAACGGTTTCTTCCAGACAACCATTGCAGCAGTAAATATATTAATGTATTAAAAACAAAAGTTTTTTACTGTGGCATTTGATTTTCTTATTTAGCATTAAGCCTCATGGACAGGAAATGTGGAAAGAGGAAACGGTCGATAGAAACTTGAAGTAGATACAAAACTTTACATTACCTACTACCTACTTTGAACAAGTACAGTACTTGTAGGCCTAAGCCGTATTTCTTCAACTCCTATTCTAAATTATCGTTACAAAATATTTAAGATTCTTATCCATCTAGATATCTAGAGAATAAAGATGTCTAATAAGAACTGTAAATGGTTACAAATGGGTTTCGAAACATTAAACATTGTGACTTTAAAAAGTTTAGAAAAATATTTTTTTTCTTTTTATTGAAGTCGACATTTCATACCCTAACATTATAGCTCATAGTCGATTCAGTCAATATTTCGTTTGCGAACATTCTTCTGTAGTTTGTATAATAACATATAAATCAAAATTAATTCCTTGTAACCCTAAAGTAGCTAGTTTCTTGTATGACATCGCTCACACGCATAAATGCGTCCAATATTTTTGTGATCACTATAAGATTTGGTAAAATCAATTAAGGATACTTCGGGCATATGAGAGAGACTGCTTATGTAAAGACGTTTAAGCAGAAAAATAATTGTCATACTCGAAAAAAATTTTTTTCTTTATATGGGCGAGTTTGCGTTTTGCAGAGAGTCACCCATACATGAGATGATTTTTTTTTATTTGAGTCTGATAATTATTTTTCTGCCTAAACATCTTTACATAAGCAGTGGATCGTGTGCCTGAAGTATCCGTAATTGATTTTACCAAACCTTATATATCAAAATGATAAGTATAATTTTACTTACTGCGTAAGCGTTGTTTTGTAAGAATAAGCGTTCCTAACACCAAAACCTTTCAAATCATTTTGTGACACTTTCAGTGACTTAGCATCATAAAAATAATATTCTATTATAACCACACTTAACATAATAATACACAAATAGAAATCAACATATTATTATTACAAAATACTTTACAATTAAAGCATTATAAACAATGATGCGTGCTTTGTTTCGTCAAATATCGTTGCAGTTTTCATTAAACAGCGCCATCTATTGTAAAAATATTTAATATATAATGCTCTAGTGTCAAAGCCTATTTGTAGATGGCGTTGAAAATGTAAAGTATATAAATACTTTTTAAATAGTTTTTACTCGAGAAGTAAATAGATTTTAAATGTTTCAACATGCCAATAATTTAAATGCTAACTTTATGAATACTCTATGAATATTACAAATATATTTAGAAAACGATACAAGCGCAGCGCAGTCAAACATTTACATAATATTATTTTCCCCAAATAATAATCCCGTGGTTATACTAAAATTTGAAATGCAATGATTTTCGTTATGACCCAAGGCTGCATATTCTCAAATAATTCACTACATCATTTCGTCATTTGAGCGGCTTACAAAAGCAGATCGCTCTTGAAGCTATTTTTTCTGAAGATTTGTCCGACTCAAAAATTGTAGGCTCACGCTACCATACATCTGACTAGTGTTAATGATTAACCACGGAAAAATTGTACAGTCGACGCCCCATACAGACAACTAGCGTCCCATCCATCTAACGATTCCAAGAACCAACTAAAGAAGTAAGGAGGCACATGTTTTACTGCTAAATATACTTGTAAAAACTAGCAGAGAAACTCCCATGTGTATAAGACGATTTTTTATACGGCTATGCTATGAATGACACAATATTTTTCTGTCTTAAAGTGTTTATTTATGCAGTAAAGAAAGAACCCGTGCCCCTTATGCAATTATTCCTATCTGTCATCACAAAGAATCTACCCTGAGGTGAGTTCAAGGAAACGTCATGTCCGAGAATTTATCATAGCATAATTTTTTAAAATTTTCGACCTAGCGTAAGGATTATTTTCGGCAATGGTACCCCGGTGACCAGAATTTACCTGGATTCTGGTCTCCGTAATATCAGAACCGTACGAGTCACACGCGCCTAAATCATGCGGCGCGTGCATCGAATTAAAAAAAAAATGCAAAGCGCGTACGATGGTGACAGATTTGCGTTCAGATTTTGGGGTAACAGATCGGAATGTCCTCCTTATTTAGTTTTTGGAATCGTCACATAGTTCCAGAACCTAGTCGCTTACAATATGACGGTGTATCGTACCGTTTTAGTGCGCGGACGCGGCGGCAGATGGCGCCGCGTGTCGCAGTCGCGCGCGCACCTCCTGCAGCGTGGGGTTGGTGCCCGGTTCTATCTGCGGTTCCGGGTTCTGTTCCGCCTGCTCTAACCGCCTAGCCCGCTCCGCTATCGCCTTCTCTAGCTCTGGAAAATAAAAAATATATCGATAAAATATATGAGAAGGTTATTTGCTTCTAAATTATGTATTTATATTTAAAATAATATTTGATGTGGTAATTTGTAAGACTCTAGAGATTTTAAACCAAAAAACTTAACTAATTCTGTTTATATCCATTTAGTCATAAAGCTTATGGTATATCTACATCTAGACCAAGTTTATTATAATCCTCATTAATTACTAACCTACTACTTCGCACCTATCCAATAGTCATTAAGACGCATAAATAAATAATTGTAATGTGTACAAACGACTAACTTTTTTTTAACTGACTAACGAGATTTTCTCAATAATCATTAATAACCACTTCTAATCTCATCTTCATCGCTCGAATAGATAATATCTTATGTATTAGGCACCTAATGCGATATTTCTTATCCCATAAAATCTGCAGTTCTCATGGTATAGAAAGATTTCCAAATTTTGTCAATATAATAATTTAAACAAATGTCTGTGGGCTTTACCTATGACGATGTATATGTCGCATTCGGAACGTATAATCCGCCGTATTACATTATGTCTAGCCATTTTCAAAAATGGCCCTGCCGCTCTGAAATGCAACGTTTTTAACAATTAGCCAGACTGAATGCGGCTGAATAAAAATCCACCGGCATGTAGGTATTCGGTGTCATACCTACGTTCGGCAATACGGCTAGCAACAATACAACAAGTCATTGGTCGCCGCTTTGACTTTTTAGTTCCCATTTTTAGGGTTCCGTAATACTTAAGGAACCCTTATAGTTTCGCTCTGTCCGTCTGTCTGTCTGTCCGCGCCTCTAGCTCCTGTAATTATGAACATAAATTGATGAAATTTGGTGCAGTTATAGATTATGTATAGATCACGGTTTCGGGATCATAAAAAAATAATAATTTTATATTTTAGGGGTGGCTCTCCATACATGTGAAGTGGGGATGAAAAATATTTTTCACACTACCCCATCGTGTGGGGTATCGTAGAATAGGTCTTTTAAAATAAAGACAAGGTTTCATACGTTACTTTTTTATAAAGTTGACCATTTTCGAGTAATCGGCCTCCAAAGTAGTTTGTAAGTTGGTCCCCTCCCTAGCATTTTTAAACTATAGGAGATAGAAACTTGCAAATTTCCATGCTGATAGATCATGCTAAAAACTCTTTAGGAAAATTATTGTGAACCAAATCGGATAGAAGCTTTTGGAGTAATTTTAAAAAAAGCATATTACGCGTTTATAGTTACGGAACCCGTTAGGTTATTTAAATTTGTAGCGCTTCCTGACATAACAACAAATATTTAATTTAGTACAAACGATATTAGTTCTTGATTAGTAAGGAATATCATAAAAAGAAATCTGTTAAATCGTATTATTTTGTATGTAGTATGGTCAATTATTGACCACTATTATAGTAGTACGAGGGGGCTAAACTAGGTCCGCCCTTGTAAAGAAATTAGGAAACTAGCGTGAGGTACTATGGACTATCCGCGACAAGAACGCAGTGAATCATGTATACAAATGTCAATTGACCGTGGCTGTGCATTAACCAATTAAAGTAAGACATTTTGAGTTGTTCACATTTTCATTCATGCCTTCTTAACGCGTATAAACTATAGTAGTAATAGTATTATTATGTTCAATATACAGGATAAGAAATAGTGAGATGGAAACGTTGTGGTCTGAAAGAAGATTTAGTAACAAAAATTGAGAAAGGTGTGCTGAGATGGTTTGGCCATGTCGAGAGAATGAATGAAAAACGATTGACGAAAAAAGTGTATAAGGCGAGTGTGACTGGAAGTGTTGGAAGGGGTAGACTAGTGGTGGGTCGTCGACGCTTTTTCGATCAACGAAACGAGACCGTTTATCGTTCATCGTAAACTACCTAGTTGAAAAAACAGTTTATTTTTTCGACTAGTTTACGTGTTCGACGAATACTGAACTGAGCAATAAACTATGACAAACAAAGTAGTTTTGTTGAATGAACGACTTTCAGCATTAACTGTTTTGATAAACTTGTTGTCGTTTGCTGATCGACGCGACTATTGATGACGACGAACGACGAGACGGTTTAATCTGTGAGCGGTGGAAATGAACTTCCCTTCATACTTCTTCCAGGCTTACCGTCCGTCGATCGTGTCGTCGCGTCGCGACGAACGGTCTCTGTCGCACGCACCGTTCCGGCATATGGCAACCGTTCATGCATAGACTAGTTTATCAGTAGGCGCTAAACTAGTTTACCCGTTCATGACAAATAAACAGTTTAATAAAACAGTTCGTTCATTCAACGCCCATCCCTAGGGTAGACCTAGGCGAACGTTTCGAGACCAAATCAGGGACGTCTTGAAAAAAAGCCAGTACAAGAGTAACCTAAACTGAAGAGCATGTATGAAGGGAATAATGAAAATGGACGAAGCGAAACAAGTATGTAAGGATCGTAGCAAGTGGAAAGAATCTGTAGTATCTGTCTACCCCTACGGGAGAGAGGCGTGGTTATATGTATGTTCAATATTTTATATCTATTCACGAGCAAAGTTGCAGGCAACATCCAGTATATTTTCAATATAAACACAGTTCAAGGTGCAGCGTACTTACTACCGAGGTTTATTGCAAGTGTATTTTATGACCAATTTCACTCGCAACCAGTGCAACTCGGATGGTCAAACGGCAAACCGCTAACATTTCACTTTCATACAACCTTGGTCGTTGACGCCCTGGCCCTAAACGGTTATCTCTACATCGATGTATTTGACCGGGAAGTGGGAACATTATCGTATAGTCTGACTTGAATAATATTAGACTTTGATTATTATCCATAAAAGATAACGATGTAATTTGGAGTATACCTCCAAATTAAATCGTTATCTTTTATGGAGGAAAATAACATACAGTCACGCCTTTTTCCCGTAGGGGTAGGCAGAGACCACTTGTTTCCACTTGCTACGATCCTCATACTTGTTTCGCTTCGTTCACTTTCATTCTTACCATCCATTCCTCCTCTTACATTCAACGTAGCGAAGGGGCTCTCCATGGAGGAAAATAAAATATCCTAAAAAAACCCCTGAGGTACTCCTGAAGTAGAGGAGAATTATTAATGTTACTAGATAGAGATCATTGAGTTGCAATTAGTTACACTAATGCTGTGTTTTGTGTAAAACTGTTGAATGCTTGCCATGCTTTGGTTCTTGCATATCACTATGAAGAAAATAAAAGATCCTAAAATAGACCCCTGAGGTACTTCTAAAGTAGAGGAGAATTAATACATTATGACTATACATAGATCATTGAGTCGTATAAGCAAAATAAAAAAATCCTAAAATAGACTCTTGAGGTACTCCTTAAGGTAGAGGAGAATTAAACATGTCACTAGATGTGATCATTGAGTTGCAATTAGTTACACCAATACTGTGTTTTGTGTAAAACTGTTGAATGCTTGCTAGCTTGGTTCTTGCATATCACTATGAGGAAAACAAAATATCCTAAAATAGACCCCTGAGGTACTCCTAAAGTAGAGGAGAATTAATAATGTCACTATTTATAGAGATCAGTGAGTTGTAATTGGTTAATAATACTGTGTTTTGGGTAAAACTGTTGAATACTCGCTGCGTTGGATAGCTTGGTTTTTGCAAATCACTATTACGCCAGCTAGGGTGGTAAATGGTTGGTACATCTACCACCCTAGCTTAATTATTTACGTGTTAACGCTTACGCTTCTTTATTTATATCAGAGAGACGCATAAGACACACACCTCGACATTAACCAATATATATTTTTAGGCCAATTTAGAAGGCAAAATTCATTTGCATTTGGCATCACATCACATAAGTAAGAATGACAATCACAACAGGTAATGCTACCCAGTATGTACATTCATTTCATTCGAATTGTAAAGAGGATGTTCCAACAAAAAATTGACACCCTGCTGGCTGATTTCAAGATTTCTACCTGTAGGTGGAGGTGTAAGGTGTAGAGTTTGTGTAGTTAGGCTTGTAGAGTTAAGGCGTGTAGAGTTGCGCTGGCGTCCAGGCCGCCTAATAGCCTTTTGACAGTGCGAGTTATATGGTATCGTCTTGGCAATACTTTACATGAAAGTGTTTTTGATGGGTTATGGTCATGAATAACTTTTCTTTGAGATATAAATAGGTGACAAATTTGTTTATTCATCAATTATTAAATTTAATTTGTTAAAATATTATAATATTCGACATTAAACTCTACTTACTTTCATTATTACTCGCGTCATTCTAGGTGTTTTCAGTTTTGTGAAAATAAACTGATGAAATACAACCATGTATTATTTATCTGTCTTAAAAATTGTGAAAATACAAAGAGGTTCAATATTAACATTACTCGTACACCGTTTTGAATTTAGTCTCTTTGACTCGTGTAAGGCTTTTAAATATTAACAGCGGGCCCGTGTCTAATTGTCGGGGTGAACGTCCGATGCACCTGCATCGCCGCAAAAAGTGCCTGGTCAAAAATGCGGGGAAAAAACCACGGCCCATACCAGTTCGTGTTGATACTGGGCTCTGGAGATGAACGATCGACGTTAAAATTCATGATTGGTACATTGAGCGTAAGGAATACGGATGCATCATGCAAGGACTGACGTAGATGAACGATAGATTTGTGAAGAAAGGTAATTGCATTCTAAATGTTTCGATTTATTAAAATAAATCTTCAGTCCATCCATCATTAACTAGTTTTACCCGCGTTCCCGCCCGCACAACTACATATACCACGGGAACACTGTACTTTTTCGGACTAACAAGTAGCGTTAATCCAGAGCTAAAACTACCTACTCCCATACTTTTTATCAAAATGAGTTCAGTAGTTTTGGCGTGAAAGATTAAACAATCATCCATCTATACTGCCGTCCTCAAACTAAAAGGAGGCTAAATGACAAACAAGTTTTTTAAGGTAGAGCTAAAAAAACACGGGATTATTTTGAAATTGATGCTAGTGATTTTCTATAAACAATTGTTAATGGTGTCGTAAGATATTCATGACAACATTAACAATTGTTTATACAAAATCACTAGCACCAATTTGAAAATAATACGGCATTTTTTAACTCTACTCGTACCTCAAAAACTCTTTTTGTCATTTAGCCGCCTTTTAGTTTGAGGACGGCAGTATAGACCCTATATCCTCACAAACATTCACGTTTTTAATAGGAGGTAGTAGGAATTAGGATATGTTTACCTTTTTATACAGTTATTTTTGTAGGATTTTGTATTTACTTTTACACGAGGTACTTTTTCGGGATGAAAAGTACCATAAGTGTTTAAATCCAGAGTTTAACTACTACCATGCCAAATTTCACCAAAATCCGTTCAATAGTTTTTGCGTGAGAGTAACAAAGATCCATCCATCCATACTCATCAACATTCACATTTATAATAATAGTAGGATTGTTTACGTATCAAATCAATTTGGAGTTCGTGACGGTACAATATGAAAGTACACAAAAGGAAATTGAATATTTGCAGGCTTTAACGACAATTATAATAACTCATAAAACAATTATAATACCTATCATCATTATTATTTACACTTTGGTTTCTCAAATAATTTCTAATCCTTTCTTTTATCTGAGCTCTAAAGATAAACAGTATATTAACTACTCATGTTTCAGAAGATTTATGAGTTATATATAACATAAGTCACAACAATTAATTTCATATTTTTGGACCCGACACGAAATTTTGGATTGTAACCCAGTGTTCAATAACATATTGCTTAGTCAGCGATCAAATCTCCGAGATCACTACATAATTATAATATAAATTAACATAACGATGAAAATGAAAACTTAGGTAAAACTTTCATCTCAATTCCGTGGTTCACGTTGGAATACAAAACAGTTTTCTAACTACAATGACCTGCAAAAGAAAGCACTACACTTAAAAATATTTTTTTAACTATCGAAGTTACCAACAGATTCCAAATAAAAATCGATTATTAGCAAATTGTATTACTAGCTTCAAAACCTGATAATTATTTTTAAAGTGTAGTACATTATTTTGCTGAGCAATAGGTGAGTATATTACATTTATGTAAAGTTTCAACACTGGTCACACTTAATGACCAGTGCTGCCTGCAATTAGGCTAAAGCTTGTAGCTCGGACAATTAAGACTGTTTGTACAGAGCTATTGTTGTTTATTGCAGATTCACTTTCGCAATTATTGCATTAATTAAGGCGTATCATTGCATTCGCTTGCCAACAATTTGTTCATTTCAATTTGAACAAGATTAAGGAAGATAAACAGGTGGTCATTCTGAAAATCTGCGATATAATAATATCGATAATTAAGCCATTAATGTTCTTAATCACTTATTATTTAATGACACTCACTAATGACAGGTAAAAGGCACAAAAACCTCTTTAAATCACTTTAAATAACAATGAAAACTCTTAGTGTTAGGTGTAATTTAGAAAAATATGTAAAAATATTTTTATGGACCGTATGGGAAAATCCCGAAGAGGTACGATATAATTCAGAAGTCCATAAACTCTACCTGCGTGGCCCTACCTGGCCCTTATTATCTTTAATAACTAAAGTAAACGACTTATGTGTTTACCTGGCGTTTCTTTGTGTTCCTTTATTTGGTTCATAAGTTGCTTCTCTTTGTGCTTGGAGAGCGCCTTCTGTAGTTCACTCTTCTGGTTGAGAACATTTTTACCTCTGGAATTGGAAAAAACTACAATAAGTCACGAGTCAAACAAAATGAACATAATGTTGAGTACGAGATCGATTATCATATGATCGATCTATAAGGGTTAAGATTTGTTTGTACAGAAACAATAATTGTGAATAGACTTAAGGCCGGCCCGTTTCAATAACTTTTAATAACCAATAACTATTTGTTAATAACCTAACCAAGGGTATGTCAGGACATGTCTAAGGAGGGTTCCGTAACTATAAACGCGTAATATTATGCTTTTTTTTAATCACTCCAAAAGTTACCGTCCGATTTGGTTCACAATAATTTTCCTAAAGAGTTTTTAGCATGATCTATCAGCATAAACATTTGCAAGTTTCTATCTCCTATAGTTTAAAAATGCTAAGGGGGGGGGGGGGCAACTTACAAACTACTTTGGAGGCCGATTACTCGAAAATGGTCAACTTTATAAAAAAGGAACGTATGAAACCTTGCCTTTATTTTAAAAGACCTATTCTACGATACCCCAAACGATGGGGTAGAGTGAAAAAATATTTTTCATCCCCACTTCACGTGTATGGAGAGCCACCGCTAAAATATAAAATTATTATTTTTTTATGATCCCGAAACCGTCCGTCTATACACAATGTATAACTGCACCAAATTTCATCAATTTATATTCATAATTACAGGAGCTAGAGGCGCGGACAGACAGACAGACAGACGGACAGAGCGAAACTATAAGGGTTCCTTAAGTATTACGGAACCCTAAAAACGTCACATTTGGTATCGCTGTCACAGACAATGATTTCATTAATTAAGCTAGTTTATTGAAACGTAAAAAACCAGCAAGTTCTACCAAAGGTGACGTTTTTAACAAATAGTTATTGGTATCATAGGTTATAGAAACCGGCCGTAAGTAAGTAAGAAGTAAGAAGGGTTAAGATTTGTTTGTACAAAAATAAGAATTGTTAATAGATCTGGAGTCTGCTAGAGAGAGCTAGAGACATATCCGACTTATCAGAAGATTGTGAAACAGACTCTTTGTGCACTATAAAATTACATATTTTACAAATTACCAACGCTGCACCCAATTTTCTTGCTCGTGATTTTACTATCTTTTGGCTACTTCAAGACAAGCAGCGTAGAATGTAGAGTGTTTGCTTTGTCATTTGAGGCGTAGACAGGTGACAAGAGGTGTCCTCTGGACAGTTTAGGAAATAGATACTTCATAAAAGGGCAGGTCTCTTCGTTCGAGGCGCCACAAAGTCAATATTAACACTATGCCACTTGACGATCAATAAAGGGATATCTAGATTTAAGAACCTAAGATAAGGGCCGGGTATCTTATTAATATGGTCGAAATACATACTGTACCGCGGTAAAAAGTAGCATATGACGTGTTAATCCCGAGCCTAAACTATTACCAATACCAAATTGATGTTGGTATGATAGTAAAATGCCAGCAGTAGTTTCTGAAATTACCGCCAACAAACAAACAGACAAACACATATTTTTAATCGTTGTTTTGGTTTCTATTTCATTATGTCTATTATCTAGTGTAATAGTTTTCTAGGTAATAGTCTTATATATTTTTATCTTACAGCCAGCGAACCAGTTTCGTTTTTATTATATACTAGAAGGTTCCCTCGACTTCGTGGGCGCAAAAGGAAGTCGCGCAGGAACCGTACATTTTGCCGCAATATAAAGTAGCTTATGTCCTTCTCCGTAGTCTTATATCTGTGCCAAATTTCCTCAAACCGGTCCAGTAGTTTCCGAGCCTATTCGATGCAAACAATCAAATAAATGTTTGTTTGTTCTCTTTTTATATTAGTATAGAAAATGTATGTATGTGTTAGATTTTTTAAGATTGATTGATTAAGATTGTACGTATTTATACAAATTACGCATTTATGAAGTCGTAATTTTTCTAAACACAATATAGTATCATAGATATAGGTACGGTATACCTAACAACCACTCATGTTCAAGCAGTTCTCCACTTCTTGCACAACTGCAAGACACTTGATTCGTTATCAGAATGACACAGTAACGTTACCTAGCTACTTGTAACTGGTAACGATAAACGTAGTAAATGCTTTAATATGACTTTGTTTGCCTTAGTTTTAACCATTGAAAATCATCGAAGCCGGAGGAAAATGAAAATGGTAAACATACATACATACATATAAACACGCCTCTTTCCCGTAGGGGTAGGCAGAGACCACTTCTTTCCACTTGCTACGATCCTTGCATATTTATTTCGCTTCGTCCACTTTCATTCTTACCATCCATTCCTCCTCTTACATTCAACGTAGCGAAGCGGCTCTCCATGGGCCACTTTTCGCCTCCGCGTGAACGAGACGTGATGGGTGGCGAACCACATCGCCGCCATTTTGGATAATCAAATGAATTTTATGATTATCCATTACATTCCTACGGATTAGAGGAGAGGGTAGAAATAGGTAAAGGTCTTTTTTATAGTGTCACGTAATAAAGAAACTGAATAACTTTATATTTTATAATATCTTAATAAATAGAACGGAAAAAAAGGAACTTGAATAATGAATATACATCGTCTATCTATTACATAAAACTTACGACGCTTAGGCCAATAATATAATACAACTCATACAAGTAATGTTTTCACAATCTTCTAATATATTGTGTCGGATAGCTTATTCGGAAGACGCTGCTTCCTTCATATCGAGCGCCAGAGACGAAACATGCAAATAAGCTATCTCATAAGGGCCCGTCCATTAATCACGTGATGTTTTTAACAACTTTTTAGACCCCTCCCCTCCCCCTGGTGATACGTGGTGAGGTTTTATACTAACCCCCCCTCCCCCACCTAAGATCACGTGTATTTTTTTTACATAGTAAGCAGGTCATGTTTGAAGAAAAACTTTAACTTAAAAATCAATTTCAAAAACTATATGAGTCATTTGTCTTGTAAGTATTTAAACAAAACTACGAATTTACAACCGAGAATAATTTCCGATACCAACCGAAAATTAATACACGTGATGTCTCCTTATACCCCCACCTCCCCTTGGTGATACTTGGTGATTTTTTTTTCGGACCCCCTCCCCCCCTCCCCCTTTAGGCATCACGTGATTAATGGACGACCCCTAATGTGAAACTTATCAGTAGATAATGATATGGTCCTAAGACTAATAATACGATATTTCTTGATACACCTCAGCCCGTACAGTAGTAACTACTTACTATTAAAACCTGTTGTAAGTTTAACCACAAAAAAGGCTAAATAATTGTTTTAAATAATATATAATGATTATTATTTCTTGCCTATAGATACTCTAGAATCTAGATCATATTCTGACAAACAGTAACATTTTACGATTAACTGCTGATAAAATAGATAATTTTCAGTTTGAGACATTCTGTGTAGATATACTGTAGACTTGAGAGGATAAACATAAAAAAATTATCTCAATAGTCAGTAATAAAGTATACATCGTGTGCGGATTTTGCCGTTTAAAATTAGAGGTGTAAAAATAACGAAAAAAAAGCGTACGTAAAAGTATTCGTTACTGTAGCAGTGGCGAGGGGTTCCTATAACTCCATTCCTATCGGCTTCCCTTGTCTCTTACCTTATGAAGACCCTCATCCAAATCCCTACCTATTTACAGGCTACGGCTTCCCTATGAAGGAGAACCAGCCTTCGCCACTGTACTGTAGTATCGTTACGTTACTCGTTACTTCTGATACCTCTTAACATGCTGTTACGTTAGAGCGACGAATCAAGTCGTATTGTACGCTTATATTATAATGTCACGGTGTCGTAACATTCGTAATTTGTATAAAACATACTTTAAATACATTACAGTATAAAAGCTGCGTAAGGTGTTTTTTTTTTTCACTTTTCCGTATTTTGAACCACTTTTTGAATAAAGCACGATGATAACACGATACTACGAAAAATGTGAGTAACGAAATATATTCGTATGTAAACGTTTCGTTGCTCGGTACTAGATGGCGCGCCCGTTACTCAGTAACGAATAAATGCGGTTTGCCACAGCTCTATTTAAAATAATAAGTAATAACTTACATGTTAGGTATCACTCTGGAGGAGCATTACGCATTACGCAAGGTAATGTTGATCACGATGATGATGATAGAACGATACATTGTTCTCATTGATATTATAATTCTTTGTGTGTTACGTAGGTATAATCTTATCAAGTCATTTCGCATTACCATATAAGGCAATGTCGCGTTTTCGTGATAATGACCGTTACGTAACACTCAAATATATGTTTTGTCGTTTATGTAGGTTTTTAGTTAATAGTTGAACACTACAATTAGAATTTGCTTGTTGCGTGAAGTGTCCGATATGCAGTTACTAATGTAGTACACTAATAGGTAGATAAACAACTTATAGGAGATATCATAAATTGTTAACTTTTTAAACGTTTAGTTTAGTTGGGACTTGAAACACAAGAGGGCACAATTTATTTTTCTTTCTGGCATTTGTATGGCATTAGCAATCTATTATAATATAGACTTTGCCCAAACATTCAACAAGCAAAACCTACATTAAATGTTGTTTGACAACCTAATAACTTCAATTCTTTCATTTTTAAAATGTATAAATACGCGCCTAATGTAACGTTATGTATATCCGAACATTACATCAGTTTTGGAGGATTACCGAGCATTGCAATGCGCACCTTGTAATGATCCCGTCCGCTCGGAGCTCAAGAACGTTACATTATAGTACTGTGAGGGAAGCAAGGTGCTTCCCTCACAAATACGAGTATAAACAACAGCTATTAAAATGAGATATTAAACAAAACAACTGCAACAATCCTCTGTTTAAACACTTAATTGAAATATTTGGAGTAATTAAATCAGTTTTACTGGAAACACATAATTTAAGAGTTTTCTGCCCAATTGTATTACGGATGTAATTATTGGAGCTAAATATAATAATTATTTTATACTGAGGCCGGATTTTATTTCCTTGAACATGTAACGTATACTGCGCATACATTTAGTTACGTAGCGTATTAATATAATATCTTTACACTTAAGTCTTCAAATGCAACATGATTTTATAATATGTATAACTAGATGTCGCTCGCGACTCCGTTTCGCGGAAACCGTACATTTTTCCGCGATAAAAAGTAGCCTATGTCCTTCCCCGTGGTCTACTTTACGTCTGTGCCAAATTTCATCAAAATCGGTCCAGTGGTTTCGGAGCCTATTCAATGCAAACAAACAAACAAACTTTTCCTCTTTATTATATTAGTATACCTATAATATAATATCTATGGACGCTTCACGCCACGACAATTTGGCCCCGTGCTAAGTATCCGAGGAACTTCTGTTACAGGTACCCGAAAACGGGAAGTATATTATTTAATACTTTTATACTGTACAATGTACATATATTTAAGATTTTTATTATAATATACACATATTCAATACAGATCCATGACCCAGGAACACAGAAAAACCTTTTGTTCCTTCGGCGGGATTCAAACCACCTAGCTTGAGCACGTCTGAGTTTGTCTGAGTCGCGCTGAACCATTGAGCCACAGAGGCTTCGTCGTCTTTTGTCCACATTTATTTATGTGCATCTACTAATTACTATCCACAATCTACATGTACACTCTTTATCAAAGTAATCACATAATTTATAAAAATTATTAGTCAGAAATTCAGAATATAATCTGACAAGGATCATAATATTGCTAAGTGAAAATATGTTTAAGGAAGACCGCTTAAGGCCCTCCCCCGAGCAAAAGACCTTGAGGCGGTCAGCCGCATAAATTTTTCACATAACTTAGTTCAAAATTGACCAAAAAAAAATTTAAACGGCGAATATCTAGCTTATGAAATTGCCTATCTATTGGTGTGTGTCCCAAATAAAGTTTACTTGTAAATACTATGGAGATGCTGAAACTATAATTCAATGAACATTCAATTATAGTTTCAGCGTCTCCATAGTATTTACAAGTTAATTTTATTTGGGACACACACCAATAGATAGGCAATTTCATAAGCTAGATATTCGCCGTTTAAATTTTTTTTTTTGGTCAATTTTGAACTAAGTTATGTGAAAAATTTTCAACTGAGTTATGCGGCTGACCGCCTCAAGGTCTTTTGCTCGGGGGAGGGCCTTAAGTCCGTCCTACTATATAATATTATCATATTATAGTATAATATTATATTATAAATGTGAAAGTTTGTGAGGATGGATGGATGTTTGTTACTCTTTCACTCAAAAACTACAGAACAGATTTCGATGAAATTTGGTACGGTAGTAGTTCATGCTCTAGATTAAAACATAGGATACTTTTTATCCCGTAAAAGTATATGGTTCCCGTGGAATACTGTACTTACGCGGGCGGAGCCGCGGGAAACAGCTATAGGCTACTAATATTTTCCGCTTTAGCTCGACAACTAGAGCTTAAAACTTGAATTTATCAAATCGCTTAAACTTTTGAGGTGTAACTCAGTAATTTCTTTTTTGCGATGAGAAGGGATCTTCTCTTTAATTTGTTTGCCAAATTGGAATTTGCAGTAAAATTTTGGCAAAGTAATTATTTGACCACCTTTACTTTTCTTATTCGACTTTTCTCATTTACGGAAATAAATGCCAAGTTTAGCAAATACATACATACATACATATAATCACGCCTTTTTCCCGTAGGGGTAGACAGGACCGCCTCTTTCCCGTAGGGGTAGGCAGAGACCACTTCTTTCCACTTGCTACGATCCTTACATACTTCTTTCGCTTCGTCCACTTTCATTCTTACCATCCATTCCTCCTCTTACATTCAACGTAGCCAAGCGTCTCTCCATGGTCCGCTTTTCGCCTCCGCGAGAAACGAGACGTGATGGGTGGCGAACCACATCGCCGCCATTTTGAATAATTTAATTATTTTTGATTATCCATTGCGTTTCCACGGATTGGTGGAGAGGGTAGGAATAGGGAAAGGGAAGGATAGGTAGTGAGGAAAGGAAGATTGGTAAGTTAGAGTGGGAAATAGGGAATGTAGGATATTACCGCCCAGGAGGGCAAGGGATAGGGCAGTAATAGCTAGGGAAGCCGGGGTCGCGTACCGTATACTATACCACAACTACCGGACAGGTAAGTTGGGAAGAGTACCCCATGACTCTTAGCAAATAACCTACAATATTAGAATTTTGTTAATGAACGGGCAAAAGCCTGGTGGCAGAAATGCCACCTAGCACGAGAAAGCCGAGAAGAAGACAAAAAGCGACACATTCGCGCTTTGACAGCTTCACGAATCTCTTGCAAATTGCAACGACTCAAAGGTGGTTATATACTCAAAGCAACGACTTGTGTTTGCGACTGGTAATGTAATTAATGTGAATTTACTGACTTCTTAATTACGACCAAAATACAAAGTAAAAATATAAGGATACGTACACTGTACAGGAAATTTCGCCTTACGTCTAAAAGCGTCAATGCGCTACTCCACAAATATCTAGTACTCGTAATTTACACCAGTACACGTACAAACATACATATTTTCATACTAATTCACTTTTAGAACTTGCCTATTATAACTGTTGCGGGCTGTCTAGATATTACGGCAATTGGCTTGGTTTTTGATTGTTTCTAGTTTCTTTTCGCGGCTTTACTGTTTACACAATATATACTCATTCGTCAATTTTATAATAATAAATATATATTATAATTATGTATATCTCTTTAATCTCCGACGAAAACCCCTCTGTTTTGTAAGTTCTGTCTCTCTGTCTCTCTCCATTAGTGTGTACGTGTGCGTGTCTATGTGTGTGTCTGTCCGTGGCATCGTAGCTCCTAATTCCCAATATTTTTAAAGGCTTAACTTTTTTGGGCTAAACTTATCGAACAGAATAAAAAAACAAATCTACATTTATTTACCATATCTATGACAAAAAATATATCCGTACACGTATCTATGACATTCAATTACCTATGGCTACCTACCACCACGTAAATCGTATGTACGATCAATTTATAAATGGCGGCGCACGGCTAGGGAATGAAATTTCCAAACCATTAGCAGTTTCATCAACGCGATTAGGTTACGGTTAATTACGGCCGCCTCCATGGTAGGTACGCGTCTGTACCAGGACTCGATCCTGTAATTCATTAAGTGAATTCACATTATGAATTCGTTCAGACGTTCCTCTTGGAAAATATGTATCTATTTATTAATTGATTTTAGACGCAGACACGATACTATATGAGTATTTTACCAGAAGATATGTGTAAAAATCAACAAAATCACTTTGTGCAACCGATTCCACATTTAACCACAGAATAAAAAAAAAATATATCGTGCATATATTATTGGTATCCTCTATGTATTTTTCTTCAGCAATACAGATGCACAAATGTGTGTAAATTCGAAAATGGAGTACCTAATCTAATTGGTTAATTCAATCCACGCCCAGATGCTAACATAGTATAATCAGTATAATGTAAAATGTAGTTCACATTGGAAACATAATTTAGGCCGTTCAAACTGCAAGGCGTAGGAATATATCTGATGCTTAATCTGGTAAGCAATCAACATAGTCTACGAAGCATGGTTTTCAAATTAAATCGAATGTCTGTTAAGTCCAGGAGATAAAATTTACCTATCCGCTTTTCAGAATAGGCATATGTTTAACATTAATTTGTGTAGGAATTATAGGATTCATTACAATTAAATATCATTGTTATCTACGAAACATGGTTATGAAATTAAATTTAATGTCTGTTAAATCTAGGAGATAAAATTTATCTATCCGCTTTTCAGAATATACATAATATGATTAGCACTAATTTGTGTAGGAATTATAGGATGCATTACAATTAACTACCGTTACTATTTTACTACCTACCTTTTGTTAAACCTATAAAGTTGGCAATCGTTTTGTGGCGGCGATAGAAAAAACAGCACTATTTAGGGGATAGAAATACACAGCTTCGATTCTCAGCTCTATTGTACGTATTAGCGCAAGGTTCTGTTTAGTGGTGTTTTTTCTTTCGCATCGCCAAAAAAAAACTCGCGTGGGAACATATGTGGCAAATAAATAACAAAAAATATGCTTAGACAGCATGTTTCATTGGGCTTTCCTAGACTTTTTGTAAATAAGGTGAATGTAAAAGTACCCCAGATTTTTATACCTACCCGTATGTTTATCTACCTATGGCTATAACCCAATAAATATGTCACTCGATATAAGTGAATCGTGGTAGTGAATCGTAATGTTCCCATTGGAGTGGAATTGCTTCCTTCCGTCGTGCAGACGACGCGGAAATGGGCGACCTGCCGGCAGTCGGCACTCACAAACGATGGGCAAACTCGAAAACAAATCAACAGGTTGTTCTACAGGTATACGGAGTACGGGCAACTTATTTGTGCTACATCTATACAAAGAAAGAAAATTGAAGTGTCTGGTAATATAATTAATCCCGCGGAGCCGCGCGAAAAAGCTAGTCAACAATAATTCTAAGTACAGTCACATAATATAGTTCTCATACTGACAAACAATATGAATCAACAGGTAGTTCACGCATATCGCCTATCAGTGTGCTGCCGTGAACAAGTTAACCACAATCTGCTTGGCATCGAATTAGTTACCATTGTTTGCCACTAGAGGCGTTGTTTCGTTGCCATAGCCATACAAAAATTTGTATGGCATCGAAACAACGCTTCTAAAATTTATTTATTTTTTATTTATTTTATTTTACAGGAAAACAAAACGGTAATTAAGTGACAGTATAAAAATCTACATTGCTAAAAAATACACAATTACATTGTTTTCGCATATATGATATAGGTTATACTTAAACAAAAATATTATTAATTCTAAACAACTAGGTACTTAAATTACAGAGAACTATGATCGGTTTTAGAATACCAGTTCTTGGAAAGAGTATTTCTAAACAATTAGTTAACGTCTTCAAGGCGAGCGACGAATTGACAAATGAATGACAAATGAATTTATTGTGCATAGAATCAGAGCTATCCCCTGAGATTACAATATATTCTTAGGTGTAGTTTTTTTAAAGGCCTTAACCCTCAACCGTCAATAACTAAATAAGGCATTATATGCTTTGATTTCTCTACGTGAGTAATATTACCGGAACTGTATTGTTTATTTTAGGAAACCACACACTCACAAATCGTTACCAAGTGAGTAATAAAACCATTATTCATCAACTATGATTCTATAATAAGCATTCCCTAAGAGTAATCCTGTAAATAAAGTATGGAAAAAATAGGTCAAGGCAAATGCAATGTGGCTGAAAGGTGTGCAAAATTTGTTTCATAACAAGCAATAAAGTAGCACGTGTGTTCATTCTGCTCCAAAACTCAAAAGATAATAAAACAAGCATACAATAACTACCTCCGATACAATGTAATACGTGTTAAAATAACTATAAAGTGAATATTACTATTGATGTGGTTAATGGCTGCCATATGTCGGCGACCTGCGTGTAGTGTATAGCCATAATAATAATAATAATAATCAATGCGACGAACAGACAGATGTTCGAACACCAAGTTTAGCACAGGATGTCGTGCACCTGTACCTACTGTGTAGGCCCAAATAGCAAAAACACGTTCGATTCCCTCGCCAACTAAACGCATTATACTCACGTTAGGCCTTCTTTTGTATACTAATATTATAAAGCTGAAGAGTTTGTTTGTTTCACGCGCGCTCAGGAACTACTAGTTCGAATTGAAAAATTATTTTTGTGTTGGATAGTCAATTTATCGAGGAAGGACTTAGGCTATATATAACATCATGCTAAGCTCAATACGAGCGGAGCACCAATCAAGAATGTTTCAAAATCGGGGTTTTTTCTCCTTTTGAGAGCTTTCGTAGCGTACGCCGTGGAAACGGTTAAAGTTTCGCTAAAATTATGTATGACATTTATGTATGAAACGTGGTAGAGCCATGCTTCGGCACGAATGGGCCGGCTCGACCGGAGAAATACCACGGGCTCACAGAAAACCGGCGTGAAACAGCGTTTGCGCTGTGTTTCGCCGAGTGAGTGAGTTTACCGGAGGCCCAATCCCCTACCCTATTCCCTTCCCTACCCTCCCCTATTACCCTATTCCCTCTTAAAAGGCCGGCAACGCACTTGCAGCTCTTCTGATGCTGCGAGTGTCCATGGGCGACGGAAGTTGCTTTCCATCAGGTGACCCGTTTGCTCGTTTGCCCCCATATTTCATAAAAAAAAAAAAAAAAATGACAGAATTGTTCCAATTTAAAAGTTCTAAAAAAAGTCCGCGACTGTATATGTCTATCTTTTAAGGTTGGCTCACAATAACCTTTTTATGCTAACCAAATTTGTTCTAAAATTAAGCATTATTTGTGAGGGTGTTTTCATAAAGTTGATATTAATCCTTATCCAATTTTAAATACGTTATTCATTACAAGCATTTAATTTAGAAGAAATTTGCCGTTTACGTCATTTGATTTCGATGAGTATTTTAGAAGATATCGCAGTAATAAAATAATCATGCGCGCGTGTGTCAAGTCGTGTGTGTAGAGATGGCCGTTTAAACGTAAAGCGTTTAAAAAAGCGTGCTTTTATAAATAAGTTGAAAAGTCGTTTAAAAATTTAAGCGTTTATCACTTATACTTATCGTTTATATTGTTTATAGTCATAAAGCCATAAGTGTGGTATGAGCAAAGAAAAATAGTTCTTATGACAGCGCACTAAGAGTGAAAATTCTTTAATGTAGCTCATCACTTATTTAAACGGCTTATTTTTTGTACTTATAACTAATATGCTTTTTCGTGTTTATTCACTTTTTGTTAGTTGCGCTTTGCGGGTTGACGAAAACACGTTATATTACGTTACGCAATAATTCGTATTTTAATCATAATAGTGGTGTTTTGGTGGCTTACCGTGAACTTTTAATGTAAATAATAAATATAATAATGGTCCATATGGACGTAATATAAACTTTTCGTGTAGTGTTTTAGTATTAAGTTTTTGTCGTAAGATGACGACTAAACGACGTGAATTGGAACAGTAATTTATGGAACTACTTTGAAAGAAATGAGGTGGAAAAAGTGGCGATGTGTAATGTTTGTTATCCTATAAATCAACTATTACTAATGATAAGCAACATTTAAGATTAATGCATATTATCAACATGTAAAAACATTTTTATGAGTTCATATTATTATATTAATAATTATTCAGATTTCAGACAGTCCTAAGCCTGCAAAGTACGAAGGAAAGTTAATTTAAATCAGTTTAAGCGATCGAAATCGTAACATAAGCGCAAAAAACATTATAACTTATAAGTGGCAATAAGTAGATAAGCAAATAAGCAACTAAGCAGTTAAAAAAAGTTGCTTTTGAATATTTAATAACGGATAAGTTAACTTTTAATTTTAAGCCGTTTATCACATCTCTACGTGTGGGGGAAGCCCTTCTCCTTCTACGTAAATGAAGTCGCGGGAAAATTTTAGCGATATCCCATAGTAACTTCGTTCCACGCGAACGAAGTCGCGGGCATAAGTTAGTACATTATAAACAGGTAATATACTTCTTGTATAATATTGATTACGTGTAGTTATATCTATTAATATTATTATGATTTATTACGACAGGCACATTCACTTAGCTGAAGTGAGTAGTTTTTCGTGTCTGATATTTAATTTGTCAATTTTAATTTTAAACATAAGGAAACCTTGTGAATTTCATGAGCCAATAATCAAAAGATGTAATTCCTTCTAACACGAACGCGGCATGCTTTGTTGATTTGAGTAAATACCCGTGCTCCTGTTAAAATCTTAGCAGACTATAACGAATTAACGAAAAAAATATAAAAGTGACCCTCAGTCTTAACGATAATCTAAACTAATATGAAAAATATATGATCTTCCAAGTCACTATATGAGAGAATTTAACCATTTAAATTATTTTCATCACGAAAGCTCAGGTAATATCTAAATATTATCTCCATTTATGTTGCATATGATCTACAAAATGCACACAGTCATTCCATTGCAACTGTCTCTGTGACAAATTTAATTTATTCTGGATGACATTATGCTTTTCACTAGCATTACCACTTTCAAGTTTCATGTAATGTCTAAACGCCTATTACATAAGGATTTTATTTTTAAAAGTTATGGTTTTACTTTTTGGATGGTTCAACTTTTTCTTTGATTTTCCTCTCGACTCCCTTCGACTCTATCTCAGTTTATAAATATGCAATGCATTTGCTTTTAATCGTTACTTGCTATATTTAGGTATAGAATAACAAAAGTTTTTACATATTTTTTTTTATTAAAGGACAACTGTTAAGGAAAGATATTTTGCAATACAGTAGTACTAAGTCTTTTCAGACTGCGCAGGCTAGCAAATTCTTGAGCTCATCTAAAGCTCTTTTAATCAGGTTTGGAGCTTATTATAAAAGCTTGGATTAACCCAACATAAAGCTTTCTTAACGGGCGTCTCCGTCACAATACCTAAGTAGATACTTAGGTATTAGGTAGGATGTCATAAGCCCAATTATTTAATTGATTTCAGATGTCTTTGAAAAAATCTGTTTGCGACGGTTACTCTTTATACTCGTATAATTGCAATATCTAAAGAGGTCTAAACTATCATTTTTAGCAGCCAGTAACTAGCATTACCTTTTTAACCAATACCTAGCATTAGATATAATACTGAGTAAGTAAGATAATAAAAAGAAGAGATCATTATACTTACATTTTCTGATTGAACATCAGCTCTCTATGCAAATCCATTCGTAGCGAGTTCTCTAAACACGGGTTGGGCAGGCGGCGCGGCGTGATCAGCCCCTCTCCCACTCCCTCCCCCTCCTGCACCATGTCGCACGTCAGCGTGGGTACGAGCCCCACGCCACTGGTCTCACTTAGCGTCCCCGTCTCCGAAGCTGGAACAATAGAAATGCATCTTTAAAAAATAGAAGTAGAGGCACTTAAATAACAGGAAGGTCAATTTTCTTTCAAATCTAGTAGTTGAAGTATTAAAAAAATGAAACTAATAAAACGTATGCAATTTAATTCCTGATATATAAACAAGATTTTTCCTTGCATTGCAAAGGAAGAGATTTTAACAACATTCTTTCGTTATCGTTCTAGAGTCTAGATTTAGCAAAAAACGTATTCATGCAACTAATATAAAATGGCATATCATAGAACTCAAAAAACTAGTTCTAGAACATTAGTTAACTCCATCATAATCACATGTTGCAAACATGTTACCCCGTCACATCCCTGTAAATTGTTCCTATGCGAGCAGAAGTTTATCCCATTTCCCGCGTTCGTCCCATTGAATGTCTCCCCACAGACACTGGTTTGTATGTGACGTCACTGTTTGCAGTTCCGCACTTTAATAGAGGTAATAGAGGGTTACTTTGAGGATTAATGTGTAAAGACTGTTTAAGATTACGCATTAACTTTCCTCTGGCCATAAAAGACTTAGAGATGAAAAGAAGAAGGCTAGTGCATTTGAACTGCTTCTCATTTACAAAATTGTCACGAAGAAGGTCATACCAACCTAATCCCCAATGCATTCCGTATCATTTCAAAATCATATCTCATAAATATTCAAGGTATATACGTGTAGACTGTTTAAGATTACGCGTTAACTTTCCTCTGGCCATAAAAGACTCAGAGATGAAAAGAAGAAGGCTAGTGCATTTGAACTGCTTCTCATTTACAAAACTGTCACGAAGAAGGTCTTACCAACCTAATCCCCAATGCATTCCGTATCATTTCAAAATCATATCTCATAAATATTCAAGGTATACATGTATATGGGTTCATGTGTTCTGACGAAACAGTTACAATACAAACACATGAATCAGCGATGATTTCATCAAAGTCTGAGCCTCTAATAAAAACTAATACACTGATAGTTATTGCTTACCTAATATTTTTTAGCAGATAACTTTTCCTCAACTATAGTTTACTATAGTTTTCACTCCGATTTTTGTGTGACTTATTGCAATTATATATGTACAATCCGAGAATTTTAATAAGCAAATCATTTTTAAAATTAAACTAGCATTAATTTTCCGCGGCTTCGCTCGCGTGAAATTAGGTTTAAATTTTTGTCATCCCTTTTTTAACAAATCCTTCCTTAGTGGATGCCTACGTCATAAGAGAAATACGTGTGCAAAATTTCAAAAGCGATGTTCAAGAAATGTATGAGGCCTGGGCCAGCCCTACGTACAGTATATGTAAATATGGCTACATAATATAGTAACCGTTTCCTATTCTTTATTTTGTTTAATTTCACTTCGTTTCCATGTACATTTAAATTAACTTCGTCAAGAAGAGCAACACAAAGTAAAATAAAACATGGCGGATCAGATCAGAATTAACTAAATAATTTCATTTTGTCAATGACATGACTTTTGACAAAGAAAGACGTATGGCATTCAAGACGTCGTCTCTTCGTAAAACTGTCTACTACGTCAAAAGTCAAGTCAAAACAACTGTCATGGCCTCCCTAAAAATAGTGTTCTCGCTATAAAAAACTCTTCAAATAATCATTTTTGTACGCATGTACCCTTCTTCAAATTATTTTTTTCGTATTTTTATGATATTCCCATATTTTTTTCCTATTTACCTATGTAGTGTACATAGAACTGGCCCAAAATCAAACATGTCTTTTCTAGCCTTAAGGGTTTGGCATGTGCGCAGTGCGTTGATACATCAGTCAATCAACTTTGCCTTTTATATATATCAATATAGGGAAGATACTTAAATAAAGTTAAGTCATGGTCACCAAGAATTGTGAGCGCGTAAAAAAGGATGACCTTGTAGGTCACCCTTTTTTAAAAACCAATTAGTTATTGGAATCGCGCTGAATGAAGATTTGTGGCCTAATCCTATGTCCAACCTTAATGGATAACCTAACTATAACTAATACTAATAAGTAATATAATAACTTAATTACATAACTTGTAAGTAATATAATACAATATATTATGTTTCTTTATTTATTAAAACTCGAAGAGTGTTAAAATAATAAATACAATACGAATGCGAACACATTATTTAGCCTCATTACACAGCAATTTTAATTGGTCAAAGTTTTTCTCTATTCGCAGTCGGCTGTGAAATTTCGACACACTTCCGATTATCCGTAATGTTGTAACAGCTGCGATATGATCTTTGCCGAGGTCAACTGTGTTGATATAACCGACGTTAACGGTCAGGATGCAGTGTTCCTAATTAACACATACACTTTAATTTCAAGGAATCCTTTAAGAACGTAAAGACGCGTGCCAAAGGCTGTTTGAGCAGAAAGATTTGAGTTCTTTCTTTTTTTTTTTTGGTTTTAGTCGATCGGCTTTTATTTCAAATTCATCCATACTTTTCCAAAATGCACACTTAATATTAATATTAACAAGCTTGCTGCAGCAAAACATGGCCCACCTACTGCCCATATTGCAAAGTACTCGTATTATAAAAGCAGCGTAGGCAAAATGCAACTTGTAGGCAAAATGCAACTTGTGGGCAAATAAAAACCCTCGTCTCGCTCGTTATCGCACCGACCCCATTCCGGCTTCGGCGGAAACGCTACCAACTTTTAAAATTAATTTGCAAGTACCAAATAGTTTACAGCTAACAGTTGCAAAGTGAAGAAATATTTGCACGATTGCTCCATTTTAAAAACTATTGAACGCTTGAACTAAAATCTCAAACTAGTCGTAATAATTAATATAGAGTTTAACGTTCGTAAGGAAACAATTAGGTATTGAAGAGAAAACTGATAGTGATACTGATACTGGAATATTAAAGATATTGCAGATCTTAATTTGATATTTAAGACCAAAACGCTTTGTGCGTTTTAAGGAGGTAAATTAAAAAAGCGTTTAATGACAGAAATGATGACGATGAGAATGATGTTTGCATTTGTAGTCAATTTTAATTCGGAATTTATTACTAATTAAATCACACCCAGTTGTCCGTGACCGAATACATTTAGTTGATCAAACGTATATTTCAACATCAATCAGAGTAAGCTCTTTTCTATTTTCGTACCAAAGTGGCAGCGAGAAGTGATAAGTACATACCTTACCTACCTAGTACCTAATACCTAAATAACCTATGGACAATGGAGAAGACTAATACGGTAGCAATCACCTAAATGTATTGATGGTCTCAAATAATTTTGTTTGCAATGATTTCATACAATTAGATAGAAGAAGATAGAGTTGCATTTAAATGGATGACAGTTGTGTTGGTAAAGTCTACATAAAAATAGATAGTGAAAGAATGAACTGATGAAAGAAGGTATACCCGTACTTGAGTAGAATATAAACGTATTATTAGTTAACGAGAATTTCAAACTGCTATGACAAAATTTCCTAAATTGAGTAAAACTCTATAAACGTGCACACAATTTTTTTACCATGGCGCTTAGTCTTATATCCCGTTATTTGCGATTTATGTACAGATTAATGTCAACTTATACATAAGTATTATCATCTTAACGGTAGTGACAATAATGCAACGGAGATTTACGCTAAGTTATGGGACTTATCACAAGATGGTTGCATCACAAGATTTACTGTGAAAAACATTCATAAAACGTAACACTACCGGGAGATTTTATCGTCTTCTTTTATAGTTTTTTGCTTTTCTATTTGACGATTGTAGGAATTCCAATTAAAACTCATTATAACCGTATCAAGTTAACGACCTACTTAGCGTAACATTAATCAAAATTACAATAGTTTCTGCAGGTACGATAAACAATTGTAGAGTGACAATCCTAATTCTAGAAATATTGATAATTTTCTAATAATTATATTAAAATCATTATGAAATATGCTAAACAATAAATGAAGAACCTTTTTACCTTAAAGAAGGGAACGTATTCACTCCTAAAAGGCCGGCAACGCACTTGCAACTTCTCTGATGTTGCGGGTGTCCATGGGTGACGGTAATCGCTTTCCATCAGGTGATCCGTTTGCTCGTTTGCCACCTAGTTTTATTAAAAAAAGAGGAACGTTTCGTTCCTATGTATAGTAAGAGTATAGACTCTTCATAATACCATTACGTGAAGATTAAATAGTAGGTACAAACAAAAAATTACTCAAAATAAACTAAGCACTAATAACAAATTCTTATCGTTTTGTCAACTAAGGTTTGTTAACTAAATTATTTACATGAATAATTTATCAGCAAGTAGAAATAGTAAGCATGATAGTATTTGATGGATTGATAGCTAAAAAGGAAAAGTGATAAGGAATACTCGATATCTACTTACTTTAAAATTAGTAATTACTAATAATTAGCATTGTGTGCACACAAATCGCAAAAACAAATACAGCCGTAAGAAAAACCTATTGAATTTACATAACATAATATTTTCTCTTGTGGAGACACAAAATTACATTTGCCTACACTTTCACTAAAATAATTAGCGATTCGTTTGAGCGTAAAATTACTACGATTTAATAACAACATTAGCAGAATAGTTGTTCGAAACGAAAGGAAATGATTACTACCGGTTTGTGTGGTTTAAAACTTATCAACTCTGATAAACCAACAATTGTCGGGACACAGGCTTGATTAGGTCAATGCACTCCGACCATTATCGTATAAAAATATTAAAAAGAAAAAGTATGACTAACATCCTTAGCTTAATCAGTAGATACTTAGACTTTTGAAACGTAGATACTGAGTAGTCAGTAGACGAACTATTATTGCTATTATTATGGTAGCTATTATCCAAAGTAATTATCTTAATGGCAGATATGAAACAATCCCATCTTAATCATAATTTTATGAGTATAAGATTGAAAAACATAACCGGTTTAGGTTTACCTGTTCTGAGGAGTCAGGTCCAACATCTTATAATTAACAAATCATTTAGTACTTTTTATCGACTTTTTTGTAGTCTGGGACCTGGGTCTTTTGATTGCCATACACCATATAGTCTATCATCCAATCGACTTATGATTTCGAATGGATCAGTTGCAAGTTAGAACTAACCGTGTATGGGTGTGAATTGGCATGACGGTCTAAACTGTTTATGTCAATATAGAGCTGATCCAATTGAACCGATAAATTTGACGACTGACTTGATGGTGTATGGCACCTTTTATAAACACGTCCTATAATAGCCATAAATGATTCTCAAAATACATTTTTTATCAGTTAACTCTAAACAAACTTAAACCGTTTACGGTTTATTGGTAGGTTATTGCTTTAGCAATAACCTACCAATAAGTATGTAAACCTCCCAACTAGCAAAAAGTGCTCTTACAGATATCCTAAGACCGCATTTTTGTAACTCTTACTATACACTTACAAAAGTCTGTAAGTGTCGATTTGGGCGCACTTTATAAGGGTATTTGCCCTTAATGTTGTTGCATTAAGGTCTTGAGGAGTGTGTTTTCAATCTTACAGTGATCTGCCTAATGTTTCTTTATTGCCAAATACCCTTACGAGTGCTGTACACTGGTATAGTTTAAAGGCAAAAAGTCATAGTGAAGTCTTTCTAATGCCGTTCTAAGTGTGATTCATCTTGTTTGTTTCTTCGTGGTGCTCCTTTAAGAGTATTTTATCCGTACCGTAAATTTGTTTGTATCGGTTGTGCGCAACATTTAATGCTATTAATATTAAATCTTTAAAAAATATAAGTATTAAGTATATTCATTTTATTTTATCGTTGACATATTGTTATTATATTTGTGCTTGTCTATTACTATTATAGCGCTGAACTACTTGCGAAGTACATTTATTCGAAGGAAATGTAAAATAAATAATATTACAAACTCGGGCCAATGCTCAGATGAGTTTTGAATAAAAAAAATATGTTTTTTTATAAGTAAAAATATTACAAAATTTCGCCATTTTCCCATATTTGCCAAAGTAACTTACAGTGTTCTTTCTCAGGATATTTAAGAGCTGAATAGCTCTTAGTTTAGTGCGAATAAAGCTCGATGTTTCTTACTAGACTCTACTTAAATACATTTTCTGACCATTGCTCTTAGTACACTCTTGCTTATAGAACGTTCGACAGCCATATTGTTAATTGTTCGTGTGTTCCTAATAGGGTCAAATGAAGGAGCCTTATTTATTTAAATCCATAATTTAGCACTTTACGTCCACAGTAACCAAAAGACAAACGATATTTTTACAAACGATTAAAAGTAAGCAATCTTCTTAGTAAAGCATACCTATGACATTTGTGAGTTCAAATATTCTTATAAACGTCTTCCGACATGCTACTATGCGACATGAGTCTTACGAGACACTAAGCTAAGACAACTCACGCTTATAAGTTTTTAGTTATTTAAGCGTTTTATGTCATGCTTTAGTAAGAGCAGTACTCTTATAACATACTTTTCCAAGAATCCTTAAAGAACAAACAACCTTATAAAGTGCTGTTTTAAGTATAAAAATATATAAAGAGAAAATAGTCTTCCAACGGGCGCTTGTATGACTTTTATACTTATAAATATTTTATAAGGCTATCTTAAATATATCTATAAGAGTTCCTCATAAGCTTACATGTTCTTTAAGTTCGAAACGTCTTTATGCATGCTTTAATACGATGTTTGTTCTTAATCTAGACACTTATAAGCTATTTATAATGCTATCACTCTAATATGTAACTTAATCTAAGAGAACTTTGCTAGTTGGGCTGTTAAACCCGGCAGATAACCTTAACGTCTGCAAGGACTATATAAACAAACAAAGTTATATGGGTTTGAGATATCTGGCTACACCTTTAAGTGCGCGATGATAAATTTATGTACTCACTATAAATATTAAACATCGCCTGGTAGAATTTTACGAAATCTGTTAAGACACGTTATATCTATAGACAAAGATAAGGTTAATCCTTATCACTTTTATATTAAAAGTGAATGATAATATTGAATAAGATCAAATCATAAAGAATATTGATGTCTCGAACGAAATCCTACGGGTTAAAAGTACAATAAATTTACTTATCTTTGCGACTTTCAGAAGGCCATATAGGCACAAACTTATATGTATCAAAAAAGAGCTCTTGAGAACTGAATACTCTTCACATTCTGAAGGTCACATAGGAATAAACTTTAGATCTTACAAGGCGCGTCCTTCGGATATTCCGCAGGGGGCGTATTGAACCGGGGGGTGAAGGTCGTCGCGTGCTCGTAGCCGGGAGAAATCCCTTTCAAGGACATCGCTTTTAATATACCTTGGAAGTTTTATTTTATTCATATATTTATGACGTCATTAGTCATTAGCTATGAATTACGACGTGACAATAAGGCTATCTCTATCTTTGGTCTATCAGTGATCGAAACGAATTCTACAGGTATAAATTATTTTTGTTACTCGTACCTTGTCGCCGGGAGAGATAATTTCAAGAGCATCGCTATTTAATATAAGTATTTTGTTCGTCATCAGCTTTCTGATGTCTCAGTGATTCGTTTATCTCTAATTCTAAAGTGTAGACGTCTGAGCTCTATCATTTTTTTTTGCTTCATTATATGCTGGAAAATCTCTTTTAACTTTGCAGGTCATCATCAAATGTTGATTATATGGAGTTGATAATAGAGCTCTTAACTGTATTTGTTTTTTAATCATTTAGTGTAATTATTACCTCACAATGATTCGTTTACTTCTAATCGTCTGTATCTAAATCTTATATTTATCTATGTTCTGTCGATGTTTTAAATTCTTATCTCTACAGCTTCACCTGTTATTTTGTTTACTTTAATTATTATTTATCCTTTCCATCTAATGAAAAAGTCATTTTTTAAGCTTTATAACTCAGATTGTGACTTAATTACAACAATAGCAGCGATGACAACATTTACAGCCAGTAATAAAAATATAAGTTCATAATAATTATACCTAAAGCCAGTAGTATCCCCAAAGTATGGCCACATTTTCGCCAAGTCACATTACACGTGACATATTTATTCGCAGTATTGGTTACAACTAGGCAAACATTGTACACATGTGTTAAAACTGCTATACTGTCGAATAATCTCACAAACTTTTTACCAGATTACGGCGAAGCCAAAAGGAAGGATAATTATTTTGCAAGTCTATGTAATATGTATGTATGTTTGTTCCACCGTAAAGCCTAAACTACTGATCCGATTTTAATGAACAAGATGTCAAATGTCAATAGATTCGTAATAATGGCCCGGGTAACATAATATGCTAAATAATTTGCGTAGTCGGGTTAAAGTTTTAACTTTTGATTATTATATGCCAAACGTTGGGAATACCTAAGCAATAAATTGACAAAGATAAGACACGAGTCCTTTTAAAGAAATGTGGGGAATGGGAATGTATACGTATTATGGAACGATCATTCAGACCATCACTAAAGAAGTAACAAAACTACCTAGTATATGTAATGTAATAGAGCACTGCCGTACCTAATACACAAGTCGTAAATTAAAAAATCTCATTATTTATTAGGTGATATTTTTATATTCATAAGAAACTGGATTACAAAATTATTCAGCATTCATTTTCGGCTGTTGATAGATTAGGATTACAGTTTTATGTTCTTCAAAAATCTTATCCGAGAAAACAAAAGAGCACATGAGAAATCCAGAAACTACTCTATCTTTTGACACTACAATATGTGCGTTTTTTGTTTTATGTTGTTTGCTCTGATAAAGAGCGAAATTAATGTGAAATTAAAGATAAACGTAAACGTAGGCATTAAGATAAATGGGGCCCTATCTATTACGGTCCGAATTCTTTATCTATTTTCAAGAGGACGTTTTAAGCAGTAGTAATTGCGCATAATATTTTTATCTATCTCAGTTGCTTTTCTTCCAAAATAATTTGAAAACATCTTTTCGTTAGTGATAAACATTAGACAGTATATTACTGCTTTATTTAGCTAGAGGCAAAAACTGTGCATTGAAAAATGCAGAGGTACCTACGTCACAGCATCTCCCAGTGAAAATCAATAATGTCATAGTGACAGAACCTAACCCCTGACCTCTTGAGTATTTTTAGACCTAATCAGACCGTATTGCTCGAGCAAGGTGACGGGCTCGTTTGCTGAAACAACTGAGTGTTGACGTCAGGGGCACGTTCAAGGCGAGAGTTAATGCTGTTAGCCTTATGACGTCAGATTAACACTGTCTTCCATAATTGGATACAATCAACAATATTATGTAATGTCATATCAAGGATTGCTCTTCGTATCTCTCTCTGCCTTGCAAGTTTTATATCATTATTCATAGTCCGTACTCTGTACAGTCAAACGTGGTAGGTTTTTACGTGGTAGAGCCATGCTTCGGCACGAATGGGCCGGCTCGACCGGATAAATACCACGGGCTCACAGAAAACCGGCGTGAAACAGCGTTTGCGCTGTGTTTCGCCGAGTGAGTGAGTTTACCGGAGGCCCAATCCCCTACCCTATTCCCTTCCCTATCCTCCCCTATTACCCAATTCCCTCTTAAAAGGCCGGCAACGCACTTGCAGCTCTTCTGATGCTGCGAGTGTCCATGGGCGACGGAAGTTGCTTTCCATCAGGTGACCCGTTTGCTCGTTTGCCCCCATATTTCATAGAAAAAAAAAAAAAAAAAAAAACAATTTCTTTTTAATGTATAACAGACGAATTGGTCACACGACACAAATTTTCAAATCGATAAGTTAAGGTGGGAAGGTGGGATAGGATAAGAGCAGACTTGCTAATAATGATGATGAAAACAGGTATTCGTTTCAACTTGAAAAAAAAACAGCTAGATAATATTAGGTAACAGGCAGAAGGTATAAACTAAGTTTTGTAATAATATTCTTCATCTACTTTAGAATCTGAATATAAAAGAGATTTTGCGCGCTACTTAAGGAAATGCTTGAATACCCTACCTTAAG
This sequence comes from Glaucopsyche alexis, assembly GCA_905404095.1. Lineage (NCBI taxonomy): Eukaryota > Metazoa > Arthropoda > Insecta > Lepidoptera > Lycaenidae > Glaucopsyche > Glaucopsyche alexis. The sequence continues at coordinate 16,867,562 of FR990052.1, read as the reverse complement.
CACATCCTTTTCTTGGCTGCATAATTTAAAAAATAAAAATGCGGGGGCAAAATATCAAACTAAATAAGATTATGAGCAAATTAATTGTTGCTCTCATATAAAGAAGCTTCTTTATTTAATTTTTTGCCAGCCACTCCTAAACGAATTGCCTCGAAAATTGTCACGCAGAAAGTTGTTATTAAGAGTGCGCTAGTCAACGGCTCGAACTTAGTGCTGCGCGCGGGGAAAATGCTTGTTATTTCACCTAATATTGGGGAAAAAAGGATATACCCATAAAATAGTAATCTATACTTATAAGAGAAGCTATATTGCACACATTTATGCAGCTGTGTAAAGTATTTTAGAAAAGGCGTCTTTAAATTACCCAAATCGACACTCAGCTGTTGGTGTTTTATGAAAAAACTATATAATATTTTTGTCTGAAGTAAAATTATCTTAATTGCTGAATAATCGAAGTGTGTCGGTATGTACCTACTTGGTTTTTTTATTATCATTCTTCGTTTAATTTTAATTTACGTTCAAAGTTGTGCTAAAAATGCGATGTTTGGAGGCTATTACCTTCTGCACTTATTTGAATTTCAGAAATATAAACAAATACCGACCTAGATAAGTGTCATAAAAATCGATATTGCGCTAGAATTTGGGTCAACAATGTTTGACTTTGGAGTAAATCACCAACAGCGTTTGTATGGAGAAAATACCGACTAGCGCAGCCTTAATTATGACGCGGACGTAGGATTCACAAAGGAAGGATTTAGCAAAGACACATGTTTCATCCAAATTCCACCCCAAATTTAACGTGAGCTAAGAGTTGTAAAGTCGTGTCAACGGAGATATTAAACAACTTGATTCATTAGAATATGATTTATTACTGAACTATCAATATAAGACATAACACATTTTATATACTTACTCATACATACTTACATTACTATATATTCTACTCACACACCACACGCCCACCGGCAAAAAAAAAAACAAAAATAATGAAATAGTTATTTTTATTTAAGAAGGTAATTAAGTATACTAATTTTGTTGAGAAAGAAAAAATTAAAAACTAATAATAATAACTATTAATACATAATAATATTATAGTATTGATTATTTTTACCATTCTAAAGTTTCCGTTCCTTTATCCGTTTTAGGATTAGTATAGTCATATTTACATTTTCTAATTTGTTTACTGCTAATTAAATGCTGTCTGCATCATACTGTGATTTTTGAAGTCTATATCTAAGTTAATGCGGATAGTTTTCTGGGTTATATAAAGGTGCAACATCGGATGTTAAATTACTAGGTAAATTACATATTTTTCCGAAAACGAGTTCGTATGGAGTGTACGTGGTTGAGGTGTGTACGGTCGTATTAAAAGCGAAGCACCAATATGGTAACCATGAACTCCAATTTTGTGGTTCATTATCCGTTTGTATGCGAAGGAATGACATTAAATGTTTATGGGTATTTTCTAAGCTTCCTATTTTTATTTGATTTTTATTTATTTGATTGATTTTAAGAATTTTACACACTTCATTCATTACGTTCGAAATGAACTCCGTGCCCCGATCAGATAATATATTTCTTGGAATGCCACAGCGTAAAATAAAGTTATGAATGAAAGCTCTTGCCATATCCTATCGAAAGCCGAATAGCCCATATCGGTGAGGACCATTGGCTCTTTTATATACTTAAAATGTTTCTGACGTTTACACTTATCGCAGCGATTTACGAAGTCTATGACGTCTTTTTCCAATTTTGGCCAAAAGTAACGTCGTTCTATGCTTATCATGCGGCGATTGCCGGCGTGACCACTACTCGGTAGTAAGTGGTAATCATTTAATATTACACGTTTTGTATCATGATCATTTATAACTTTTACACCTTTTAAAATATATAAACGTGGTCCGGACCAATTAGGTGTAATATCTATACTTTGACTTAAGTCTTTTATTAATGTGCTATTCTCATCATTTTGTATTATACACACATTATCTATTTTTATTTTTTTACAGTAATACGCCAAATTCCTTACAAAGGCATCTCGTGCACATTGTAATCGGAAATAAGGGTTCATCCGATCCGATTGCCTATTGCTTCGGTTTGCATTTCGACCGTACACTCGGCACTAGAAGACTGACAACTATATGATTTTGAACAAAAAGTTTCTATATCTATAAAATATTTTTTAATCAAATCACAGTAGGTATGATTGAATTTCTTGCAAAATATTAGCACTAAATTCTTTATTTTCAATCTGTTTTGACAAAATTTCAGTACATTCATCAAATTGGCATTTTAATAACGTAGCCTCTTCTAACTTTTGTTTTTAAATATTTTCTGTTCTCCTAGCATAACTAAGCTTCGTTAAATTATCTTTAATATTTTTTAACTTGTCACATATATTTTTAAGTTCATTTGCCATTACTTACATAATATCAAAAAAGTATATTTATATAAAATTTAAAATACTACATACCTAATTATTTTAAACATGATGAAAAAAAAAAGCTAAAATAAGGTCCCATTTTAATTAATTAACTTAACGATAGAACACTCGTCACTCCACTTTTCACTGAATGCCTTTTGGTTTTTTATGTTAACAATCATAAATCACTTACTGCTCGGCAGTCTCATACCGGCCTCCTGGTGGTGGTGCTTGGGCTCCTGGCGCTGCTGGCGGCACCCGTAACAGACACGAGCCTCCGGGGTGGATCGTCGAAACGACCGCGTGAGATTTTGGGCTAAAATCTCATTACGAATCCGCGAATAATGGCACCTTTGGTACAGTCTACAAATAGCATAGAGTACCGCGATACCGAGTATCGTGCAAATTACGAACATAACAATACTAATGTACGATAAATGATAGTCTGTCATCGAAGCCGAATTTTGTGCACCACTTTGAGTAATAAATACGTTCTCTTTTTGAATATTTGACCGGTACATCGCGAAAATTCACTGAATGTCTTTTTACTAAAACTTTAAAACTTTCAAGAATTTAAAATTTCGCGACCGGACTCGGCAGCTAGTCTCGGGTGGCAGGGTCGTAAGGTCGTGTCAACGGAGATATTAAACAACTTGATTCTTTAGAATATGATTTATTACTGTACTATCTATATAAGACATAACACATTTTATATACATACTCATACACACTTACATTACTATATATTCTACTCACACACCACAGAGTTAAGAGTATGTTGTCCGCGATAAATGCTTGTTATGGTGTCTACAGACACACGAATTTGGTACGGAGCGTACAGCGGATCTGGTACGCCCCGTACCAGATCCGAGCGTGTGTAGGGCAGTCCGGCGGACAGAGCGAAACTATAAGGGTTCCTTAAGTATTACGGAACCCTAAAAACTCAGGAAAATCATGTCTCTACTTTGTTTGCAAACTGCCGTCAAAGAGCAAAGGTTAAAGAGTTTACGTAAAGCAAAGACTCGCTCGTAATAGCATTAACGTGTTTACTTAGTTACGACTACAATAATTAAATTACACTTTTAAAGCCATAACACGAAATATAAATGGAAAGTGAAAATGTTACATTACAAAAAAAAGGTTACATGTGCAATGTAGATATGCACAATATACACACGATATACACACTCTGGGTTGCCAGTTGCTATTTGCCCATAACATTCCCGTTAGTACAGGCTTCAATGAGTTGGCCAATTAGAAACTTATCTAAGAATGGAAATTATATTTAGATAGGAGTAAAATAATCATAGATACCTATAGGTAACAATAATTATAAGTGTAAATTACTACTAATTAGTATTTAGGTACTAACAATATTATAATATCTATTAGTGCTCATAACTATCTAGAAAACTCCAATGATAATCTCTACTAAAATATGACGTCACACCTCACACAGCAAGGTCACAGCCTATAGAACTATTACCTACAGTCGTCCAACGGACACGTCTAGACAGAGCAATCGTGCGGGGCGTGCGGGGTGAGAGAGGGGCGGTAGCGAGCCCAAGCTGCCATACACTCGCTTGGGACACGTCAGCCGGGGTTGACGCTTTTTAATTTGATTGTTTTAAGTGGTTTGCGACAATGTTTCGTTTGAGTTGTATGTAGGTACTTATTTACAATGGTCAATTATATGAACAGCTAAAGAAGATTAATTTTAATACAAAACCATGCGCCTGTTTCCCGTCAGAATTTTTAATAAAATTGTATCTACGTATGAGAATTTACTAACTACATCGTCAAATTCAACAATCGCAATCTAAAAACTAGTAAATCCAAATGTCAAAAATACCTTTCAGTTTCGCATTTGTAGCTTTTGCAGGGTTCGTAAATATCCGATATTTATAATAAATATCAAAATATCAGATATCTTTGATTATATATATCCGATATTTTTGATTTTTTGATATTTTCAAAATTACATACAAATCTCATAGGTACTCTGATATGTTTTTTCGTAATAGTTGAATCGAAATAATTTGTATGTCTGACAATTTGAAGATAGGGAAGTAAAATTAAACTCATTTATTTATTATTGATATTAAAAGTTTTCAAATCAATTAAAAATCAACGATAGATACTTTTGAGTATCAATTTAAATAAACCATAAAACCATAAAATGACTTTTGTTTATAACCAGAAGAAAAAAAAGTGTATTAATTTTATCAGTCGAATTAATTTGACACATGGTATAAATGGTATAACAATAGTATAATAACAAACAAGGAATTTTCTTCCGAAAAACAGGGGGTCACGTGGGTGTCATATGCCGTAACCGTTACAAGCCGCGTCGACGGCTATGATTAGTTAATGTCGTGTCTAATAGCAAGTTTTTGATGACCTAGGCTTGTGAAACTCTCGGAAAATAAGACCTGTGTTGATGTAAGATTTTTTAAATTTAAAACATTCTTTTACATTTTTAAATATAAATATCAATTTTGATATAATATATCAAGCATAAATATCAATTGATATATATCATGATATATATACGATATATTATATCAATTGATATATATCATGCTAACCCTGAGCTTTTGTATACGCATTTGTATTTTTTATAATAAAACTCTTCATTAATACTTCTATATATATATATATATATATATTTTTTGTTTTATTCCTAGTACTCTACATACACATACTACGAATACCTACACAAAATGTAGAACAGATTATAATAAAACACATTATTGTGACAACCCTGCAGCAATGACGAATACCTACACAAAAGCGGCATTTCGCGCGACTTCAAACGCGTTGGACCACTGTATCTCTTTATTACACTGTGGCAAGGTCGTAAGTCGTAACTCGTAAACATGGATTCCACATGCATATTCAAATGTGCCCATAAATCATAATGACAAAAGCGAGGCATTCTATACGCTACTGTATTCGTAAACAGTGTTTGTCGGTGCGTCACGTACTGAATGGGTAATAACTCGACACCTTTGGTGTGGGCACACCATTCTTAATTTCATCTGAATAGAATCTTTTGTGATGACGTCATTGTCTGGTCTGTGTTTTGAAGCCTCCAGTGTCTGTTTAGTGTAGTGCCCAATACATAGGAACTTAAAAGAGATATTTGATTTTGATCAAAGATCTCTCCCATATTTTTTTCCTGTTTACCTGTGTGGTGTATATACACCATATAGGTAAACAGGAAAAAAATATGGGAATTTCATAAAAATACAAAAAAAATTGAAAAAGGGAAAATGCGTACAAAAATGATAATTTGAAAAGTTTTTAATGCGATAACCCTATTTTTAGGTCGGTCATGGTAGTTGCTTTGACATAACTTTTGACGTAGCTGACAATTTTAGGAAGAGACGTCTTCTTGAACGTTATACGTCTTTCTTTGCCAAAAATCATGTCATTGTCAAAATTACATTCTTTGGTTAAGTCTGATCTGATCCGCCATGTTTTATTTTACGTTGTGTTGCTCTCTTTGGCGCAGTTAAAAAAAATAAAATTCAAATGCACATTGAAACGAAGTGAAATTAAATAAAATAAAGAATAGAAAACGGTTACCATATTATGTAGCTACATTTACATATAGTATACATAGTGCTGGCCCTCGCCTCATACATTTCTAGAACATCTCTTTTACACGTCTTGGCTCTATGAATGTCACCTATTACGAAACATGCTCACGCCACGCCGCGCCGGTTTCCCATAGGGGTAGGCAAGAGGTCTTCAATTTAACGCGATCCTGACATACAGGGATCAAAGCATGACCTATAGAACTAGACGTTGTTCGCCCTGTAGGTAATTTCGGTTGTCAAATTTAAGTTGGCAGTAAGCACGTTCACATTACTTACACATACCTATAATATATTAAATGCAATTTCATATCCTATCAAAACAGAAATGTGAAACGAGAGCCAAGTTCAATATTATGATATATTATGTCTTGGTTGTTGACTTCAACGACAAAAGAAGTGAGATCTAAATGGGTGCCAAGTTCAATGGTCAGTCCTGAAATTTATTTATAACAACATAAAATATAATTTCTACTTATAACTGAGGATAATATAATGTACCCTAAGGTCTGACTTGACATAATGGGAATGAAGAATGTTAATAGGTATACAAAATTGCTTAAAACGATTCTCCCAATAATGCTTGTATCTATACAAATACACTAGTTTTTGTTTCGGTGAAAAAGACCGAGTATTAATGGATTTATAGACATTTCAAATTCTCGTAAATTTCGCGGCCCGTAGCAGGCGCTCGCGGAGAGTGTGACGTCACGGCACAGTGCTGGCCGAGTTACCTAGTACAAATAATGCTTGCGCTCAGCTATTATTGCAGTGTTTTATATTGTTTCTCCGTACATTAAGTAATATTAAGTTTAGTAAGTGTCTATTAATATTTAGTAGTGTAATATTAGTGTATATAATATTGTAATTTATGTGCAGTAAGTACAACGGATGACGGATTTGAATTAGAAACGGTACCAGCCTGAACAACACCATAATAAAACAATATTTAAAAATGATAAATTAGTTCTATTTTAAATCAAATAGAACTCATTTTCAAGTTGGCTGGTACCGACTTCAAAATTATGAAGATTGGGTAGAGAAATAAATTAGAATTTCAGCCAAATCTAAAAGGGCAACTATTAGAAAAAATAAGTTTTATGTCATGCTTTTTTGTGCATTTTTGCTTTGGAAGTCGGTTTAATTTTTTGTTTAAAATAATATTTTTTCCATTTCTATTGATATTTGTAAAATTATTAAAACATTATAAGATAGTTTAAAATAAACGATCGAGTGTATAATATTGAATACGCGCCATTAGCTTTCATTGGGTATTGTAAATAAGATGATGATGATGATGAAGATTACTGTAAGTTACATAGTGGCATATGCTTGCAGGTTTTTAAACAATGACGAAATTTTCTAACGCGTATCTTTAAAGACTGGGGAGTTCTGTTCAGTGCTTTTGGATCCAGGGTATACCTTGGAGCAAAATTAACTTTTTAGTAACATATGCTTGGACAACTTTAAAAAAGTTTCAATCACCATATGGTCCATATGTGTAGGTACATATAAATTTCGAGGAGTTCCCTCGATTCCTCATGGATTCCATCATCAGGCAACACCTATACTAGCAGAAGGTGTTGCATCGGGTCACCACTATGAGTATGATATCAAAAGGACCTATTTGGACCAACCGATTTTCAAAATTATTTTTTTATGTATAGGGTTATACATAAAAAAATAATTTTGAAAAACGGTCCACAGACGGCGGAGTACCTAATCGTTGAACATACAAAAAAATAAAACAATATAGTCTATATATACAGCCGAATCCTTTTTTTGGAAGTCGGTTAAAAAGGGCAATCGCATAACCTACCTAAAACACATGATTTTTAGCATGTAGATAAGACATTTTTAACTTTAATAGTAAGTTAAAGGTACGGGCGACGCGGTGTTACTGAGCGAGTATTGCGATTTACTGTGCAGTGACGTCATCGCCCCGAGCGCCGGCCTGGTGGAATCTCGAGTCGCGCAATTACTTTGGAATTAAATATCTCAGAAACTACACGGCGTATCGAAATAATTTTTTCACTCATATTTTTTATTTTCAACTGAGTTTACGGAGAGCTAAAAAACAAAATTTGTGAACATTCTTCATTGCCACCTAATGTGAATTACTTTCACATATCATTACGTAGGAATTCAAAATATTACCACGCTGCATATGAAAGCCATGGAATTTTTAATAAAAAATTAATATAACAGAAATGGTATCCGAAATGCAAATGCAAAACCGTTTCGAACAAATGCGTATACTAATAAAAACCTAACCAAGAGCATAACAGGAACTCAGGATGTCTATAAGGAGGGTTCCGTAACTATAAACACTCAACAGGTTTTTCAAAGTATTTCAAAAAAGATAAATTGTTACCCAGAAAAGTAGTCAAAAGATACCTTTTCTATGTAAGAAAATAAAATTTGTGCCATTATTAAAATTTCGATATTTATAAGATACTTTAAACTAAGAACATAACCTGACTCAAACTGAAATTTTCTTTAGGCAGTGAAAAGAAAATATTTCTGTAAACATTTCAAACGAAAAATGAGCGCCATGGATTACAGGAAGCATTTTACTTGCAGCCTTAATGTAAACAAAAACTTCATTCATTTCTTTAACCCGTTTTAATTAAAAATATTTAATGAAATCATTATTAATTTACGTTTTCACTAAAATTAAATTATATTTCTAATTTTAATTTCTAATAAGGAAGTGAACTTGTTTTTGGGCATAGAAATGGTCAAAGATAGCAATGGAGAGATAAAGAAAAATATGACAACAAGCAATACTTCATAATTATCTGCAACATCTCAATCTGATAGGTCAGCTGATGAAATAAATAAGATTTTGCTATCAAATACAAGGAAAATCTCATTTGGTATATTTTTGCATATTGAGCAATTGCAATTTGAACCCTATTCTGTAACAAACTGTATCGATAATTGTAGGAGCATCCCCCGCGGGCAGGGCAGCGGGCATTGACCTCAGTAACTCGCCACTTCGCGCCCTATATCCGCCCGCCCAGCTCGAATTCATTTTCATGTATGAAAGTTAATTGCACTATGATTCTAGTAATCTTGTATATGCGAAATTTTGTATGGTAGATCGGTGGGAAAAGTGAAGTATATTCCTTCACTTTTGATTTGATTTTGATTTGTTTTCTGTTGACTTTTGTTTGAAATCCCTTTTCTTTTCACATAAACGATCGGAGGAAAAATCTCGGACATTATTGTAGCAACCCTCACTGCATACAAAACGTGATTTTCCCCGATTTTCCTACAAACTTTACACACATTTTCGTGGGTAGTATTTAAAATTCCCTCCGGAACTCTTACCAGCTATTGAGGTATAATCACAGGATACAGTGAAGAGATCTCAGCTGCCAAATATCCGTGCTCAAGGACTACCCTCCGGCCCACTTTCTGAAGTGCCCTTACGATATTTAGATAAGCTGGTGTTACAAATTTAGCACATCCGGAATTAAGCATATTTTTTAGGGTTAATACTTAAGGAACCCTTATAGTTTCGCTCTGTCCGTCTGTCTGCTGTCTGTCTGTCCGCGCCTCTAGCTCCTGTAATTATGAATATAAATTTAAAATTGATGAAATGATTGTGCAGTTATAGATTGTGTATAGATCACGGTTTCGGGATCATAAAAAATAATTTTTTTTTTCACTTTACCCCATCGTGTGGGGTATCGTATTTTAAAATAATGGCAAGGTTTCATACGTTACTTTTTTATAAAGTTGACCATTTTCGAGTAATCGGCATCCAAAGTAGTTTGTAAGTTAGTCCCCCCCCCTAGCATTTTTAAACTATAGGAGATAGAAACTTGCAAATTTCCATGCTGATAGATCATGCTAAAAACTCTTTAGGAAAATTATTCTGAACCAAATCGGACAGTAACTTTTGGAGTAATTAAAAAAAAGGCTATTACGCGTTTATAGTTACGGAAACCTCCTTAGACATGTCCTGACATGCTTTTGGTTAGGATATTTGCAGTTAGGACTGCCATTAAAGTTACCGAACAGCCTTTTTAAACTATATCTTCTAAAAGATTTTAAAAAATTATCCAAGAAATGCCGTACAAAATCTAGCCAGACGATTAAGTTAATTCTCCAATCTCCTTCGAAAACGGTCAAAAAGGGCAAATTTTATTTCAAAAAAACAATCGCAATCTGGGGGCACGGTAGTGCCCCCATGCCAAGACGTCAAGCGAAGCGCAAGGGCACTACCAAACCACCTTTTCTCGAAGCGTTTCGTCGATTTTTTGAACCCTCATAACTTGAGTTTGGATTGTACCAGATAAATGAAACTTTCAGGATTTGTTCCCATCAGCGGTCTCATTAAACATGTAAAGTTTCGATTACCTACGTCTTATACTTTAGATTTTATTGATATCTAAAAACCCCTGATTCCGTCACTGACTCACTGATGATCAACAAAATTATATCGTACTTCCGGATGTTCTCGAAAGCTGAAATTTGTTACGTAAGATTGTATTAATACACAACCAACATAAAAATTCTCAAAATTGGAACTTTCAACTTCCAACCCCTTAAACAAGGGAGTTAAATTTAATTATCTGTGAAAGCGCCATCTATCGCGTTATTATGAACTATATAAGTTATGTCGTCGTTCATCGCTAGGCTTGTAAACTAATTGACTAATATTGATTGAAATAATTATTTCCCGAATATTCTGAATTTGAACGGAAAATTTAACATATTATATGCAACATTCATTTAATTATGTTAAGAATTATTAAGGTAAGAAGTCTCATATAAACTTTTATCCTTCAACCCCTTAAACTACAGGATGGAAGTTTCTATAATATTACCACAAATTTAGCTAGAGGCCTGAAAATTGTTGTTGTTATTAGGGATCCGATAATAACAATAAAATTTAATAAAATAACCATGTATCCCTTTATTAACAACAAAAAACACAATATTTTTTTAAATCTTTATCGATATAATAGGTTGGGGAAAAAGTCTTTTCGCATTATAATATGTATGAACTTGTCATAAAATATCTTGGGCTATACCAATTGTATCTGGCTGATTTTGGTATCATTAAAAAGTTTTAATTTTACAGAAGACAATTCCAAATTCAAATTAGGTAAATTTGAGATTTTCATTTGTTTTTCTTATTGTTAAAATGAGTGATTCTTATGAAGAATTTCGATACATTTTAAAATTTTATTACAAAAAAGGTAAAAATGCAACACAAGCCGCGAAAAAAATTTGTGATGTTTATGGACCTAATGCAGTATCTGTGAGAGTAGCGCAAATTTGGTTTAAGCGTTTTCAATCCGGAAATTTTGATATCAAAGATGCACGTCGCTCTGGTCGCCCTGTTACGGACAAAACTGTTGCCATTTTTGAAAAAGTGGAGCAAGATCGGCATATTAGTAGTTACAATGTAGCTGAAGAACTGGGGATTGACCACAAAACGGTTTTGGCGCATTTGAAAAAATCTGGGTACACAAAAAAGCTCGATATTTGGGTGCCTCATGAGCTCACTGAAAGAAACCTAATGAACCGTGTACTCATTTGTGATTCTTTATTACGACGTAATGAAACTGAACCATTTTTGAAGAAGCTGATAACTGGTGATGAAAAGTGGATCACGTACGACAAGAACGTGCGAAAAAGATCGTGGTCAAAGGCCGGTCAGGCTTCACAGACTGTGGCGAAACCCGGGTTAACTCGCAACAAGGTGATGCTGTGTGTGTGGTGGGATTGGAAGGGCATTATTCATTATAAGCTGTTACCGCCAGGCAGGACCATCAATTCTGAACTGTACTGCGAAAAACTGATGAGATTAAAGCAAGAAGTTGAGAGAAAGCGGCCGGAATTAATCAACAGAAGGGGTGTGGTTTTTCTCCATGATAACGCTAGACCTCACAAATCTTTAGCCACTCAAAAAAAATTACGGGAGTTTGGCTGGGAGGTGTTAATGCATCCGCCGTATAGTCCTGACCTTGCACCTTCAGATTTCCACCTGTTTCGGTCGCTGCAGAATTCCTTAGGCAGTGTCAGGTTGACATCACAAGAGGACTGCCAAAACCACTTGTCGCAGTTTTTTCATCAGAAGCGCCAAAAAATGTATAGCAATGGGATCATGTACCTACCAACAAGATGGCAAAAAGTTATCGAACAAAATGGCACCTATATACTTTAGTCACTTGTAAATAAACTTTATAAAAAAACCTTTTGAATTTTTATATAAAATGCGAAGAAACTTTTTCCCCAACCTAATATTTTATTGCACTTGTTAATTTTACCCGTATGTATTTTCCGTTTAAATTACTAAAGAATACTCGGGAAATAATTAGGTACCTATTTAAATATTACGTCAATTAGATTCCAATTCAAGCGACGAACTCATAACTAACATAATTCATAATGTACGAGATAGATGTCACTTTTACACAAGACTATAAAAATATTATGAGTTATCATTAAAACGAATAATAATAATTAACTGAAGGGAATGAAATAATAAAAAAAACTATGTATCAAATTACAGTTACATACTTTTTAGTATCATCAAAATATTTACAGTATCCGAGTAACTTACAATAAATAAAATCTAGTAAAAGCGCCACCTAGCAAAGCTTAATAATTAATTAAAATAAACAGTAATCAATTATAAATGGGCATTCAAGTAGTACTTACTGTTACCGACAGATGTCAGTGCTTCGACTTTTATTACATAAGTCATAGAACGTGAGTATAATTTTTTTACCTGAAAGATTCGGCTACTTGTTTGTAGTAACTAGTACCTGGGAGACGTGAGTCATGCTCAGGAGTGACCCGGGAGATTGAGCTTTGCTCGGAGTTTAAACAATAGTACGGAAGAAGAAAAATTATAAAAGGAATAACCTAACCAAGAGCATGTCAGGACATGTCTAAGGAGGGTTCCGTAACTATAAACGCGTTATTACGGCTATTGCCAATAGGTATTTATTTAAATTACTTCAAAAGTTATTGTCCGATTAGTTCAAATATTTTTCCGAAAGAAAGTAACGACCACTGTGGCGCAGTGGTCAGCGCGTTTGCACTCAAGCCGGAGGTCACAGGTTCGAATCCCGCCAGGGAACAAAAAAGTATTATTATTTAGTATGATGCAAAGGGTGGGGAGGGCTTGGGGGAGGGGGGACTTGTAAACCACTTTGGATGCCAGTTACTCCAAATTGTTGACTTTGTAAAAAAGTAATGTATGAAACCTTGCCTTTATTTTAAAAGACGTATTCAACGATACCCCTCACATTAATGGCTAACAATGAAAAAATATTTTTCATCCCCACTTCACATGTATGAAGCCCCTGAAATATAAAATAAGTATTTTATGATGCCAAAACTGACATTTAAGTTACATATTAAATAACTGTTCCAAATTTCATCAATTTATATTCATAACTAGCTGTTGCCCGCGGTTCCGCTCGCGTAAATAGCGTATCCCACTTTTTCAGAATAAAAAATTGCCTATGTTCTAATCCAGAGCCTAAACTACTACCGTATCAAATTTCATCGAAATCCGTTCAGTAGTTTTTCGTGAAAGAGTTACAAACATCCATCCATTCTCACAAACATTCACATTTGTAATATTAGTAGGATAACAGAAGCTGAAACAACGGACAGACAGACAGACGGAGACGGACGGACGGACACAGTAAATTTATAAGGTTTCCTCGAGTATTACGAAACCCTATTACATAGAATAATATAGAATTAAAAAAATCGTCTGACTGGGATTCGAACCCGCGATCAATTTGCCATTAACGCAAAAGTCTGTCGCCTAGTAGCTGAAATACTGAAAGCCGTTTCCGAGAATCTCAATTCATATTTACAAGATTTGCTTGTTTGAAGTACTATCAGATAATGAAAATTTGTATTCTAATTTGTATTACGTACGTTGCAATATATTAAAGTTATATTAAGTATTACCAGCTGACCCGGCAAACGTTGTTGCCTTATTAAAAGTTAAAAACACTATAATTGATCAGTTATCGAGCGGGATGAAAAATGATTAAATTACTAAAATGGCTATAAAAAAAATAAAAATGGTGATAAAAAAGTAAAAATTTAGGATTGTATGTATTTTTAATGCCACATTATAAAAAATAAAAACAAAAGATTTCGTCCAAAAATTTAAAAAAAAAATTAAGGGTGTGAACAACCCTTATCACTTAGGGGTATGGAAAATAGATAGTAGCCGATTCTCAGACCTACTGAATACGCATATTAAATTTGGTAAAAATCGGTAAAGCCGTTTCGGAGGAGTACTAACATTGAGACTTGGAAATTTTATATATTAGAAGATAGATAGATTGTTCCAGTGTAATATTACGGAAATACCGTGATATTATTGTTTAATATGATAAAAGGGAGCAAACGTGATACGCCTGATGAAAATCATTTTATGTGGCTTGGCCATTTCGTTATTATAAGAGAGTATAATAGAAAAACAGTCGATTATAAATTTTTCTCCTTACGGCCAAGTGAATGTAGCGAAATGGCCAGGCCACATAAAATGACTAAGGTGTAGAGTTTGTGAAGTTACGCTTGCAGAGTTAAGGCGTGTAGGGTAAGAAGCTTGGTTTTACATGAGATTTCATAACTTTTTGACAGTGCTAGTCATATGGTATCGTCTTGGCATAATTTTTTTACATGAAAATGTTTTTGGTGGGTAATGGCTACATTTTGCAATGTTTAATATTATAGTTTTAAAACATAAAACCGTGTCGAAAAAACGCGTAATACTAATAAAAACCTAACCAAGAGCATGACAGGAACTCAGGGCATATCTAAGGAGGGTTCCGTTATTATAAACACTTATCAGGTAAACACTCATTTCGCTCAAAATAATTTTCCTATCGAGTAGTTTGGATGAGCTAATAATTAGCAATGCCCTGGGGGATGAGATCAAAGCAACCACTAGAAGGTAAACCACTTTGGAGGCCGATGTCTTATGACGCCAAAAATGACATAATGACAAAATCAATAACTGTACCAAATTTCATTTATTTATACTCATAATTACAGATACTAGAGGCGCGGACAGACAGACAGACATTACAATTTACCAAATCTTTCATAAAGAAATATTGCATAAATCTACATGTAAAATACTGGCCAGACATGAAACATCTTTGGTATATTTTAATTTTTAAAACTAGTCTGGGAAAAATGTGACGTCATTTTTCATGGACCGTCTGCTTTGAGGATCATATTCCGTCGGGACTTGCTTTGTCTTAGACATAGCCGTATGAAGACGTCAGTATAAGGACGTCTTAAGACTATAAAGGACTCTAGAAAAAGGTCACAAGATGGACTCTAGCCTCCACAATAGAGCTCAAAGATTAATGCCGAGCTAATACAAAATGGTGAAATGTTAAAAGGTTATTGAAGAATACTTAATACTAAGGACTAAGGTTAGCTGGTAATGGCCTAAATAAATATAGAAATACCTAGAGGCTATACCTAAAAGTTATTTGTATTACCAAAGATTTAAGTCATTTCTCTCGCACCATGTAGAAAATAGAGGTTGGATCAAATTACTAAACGTCACAAACAAACAATGCACCTAATAATAATAATTCTTATTTGAGTTAGCGCGAAGCATCATCTTATGTTTTAATAAAAGTTATTAGGTCAATTAACAATTGAATGCAGAAGCCCCACTGCGATGCACATTGAATTGACCTAATTTATACATTTATTATTTATTATCATTTTCATTCGGTGCCACAGGCAAACAATAAAAAATCAAGCTTCCATAGTCCTGAATATTATAAGTTTTCACCATCTCCGCAGTGTCAATAATTACTCATTAGTCGGATGCATTGAAAAAATCGCTCCGCTCACTCGCAAAAAGAAAAAAACTTTTGTTCGCTTTTTTCGGGTACGATTATACGTTATTTATAGTATTTATCTTAAGAAATCTTTATAGTTCTAATCGCTATGACGCTTCTGGATGTTTCTTTTAGAACGAAAATATTTATTGGTGTGTTAACATTTTAATAGGGAACAGTATAGTTTATAACAGCAATCATTACATACTAGGAATCCCATTATATTATGCTCTCAATATGGACGATTTTAATATGGACGACTTTAATGGCCCATTAATAATACTATTCCAAATTATATGCAACGGCTTGTGGTAAGTTTATGCATCCTGATTGAAAGTGCATTGGTGTTAACGATGTATTACTAATAGCTTATATTTTACACTAATAGCTTAAAATTAAATTATTTGATGTTGTGTTCCCCATACGGTTGATAGTTTGTATCTGCAAAATAAGTAAAAAACTTTTAGGTCCTAAGACCTAAAGGTCCTTAGGTCCTAAGAATTTAAAAATTGAATAAACCAACTTTCTTAAAAAATATGGCGCGTATAGATTCAATTTCTACTACCTAGTACTAACAAACCAATAAATGAGAAATAATAAATACAGTAGAAGATATAAATTTTATTAACCAGCACGTGGCCGATATGAAATTTAATGATACATATAAAACCGCGGAACGTTGACCAAACGTTACCGTTTCCTGCAAGTGGCACGCGAGTTTATCTACGGACAGACGCAATAAACAAAACCAACGAGACATAAGTGACAGCACAAACGCACCGACAGACAAAACGGCTGATCACAGCGAGATTATCTAAAGCAGGTTCGCTCCGCTCTCGTAAGGAGGTACGTAATGGCCATGTCGAAAGCGATAATTCCAACGCTTTCTTTAAAATATAAGATACTATCGCTAGGGCCATATATAAAAGCGGAGATAAAACTAAATATTGTTTTATTCATGCGAGAAATGGAGAACCATTTGTAACTTTGACCACACCTTGCCGGCAACTTACAACTGATTACATTATTCTAAGACTAAGATTACAAATTGTTTTAGATAGTCTCATAATATAATTTCAAATATTTGAGAGAATTAAACAACTTTCTTCGCCTTTCTTTCATTGTACCTACAGCAGTATTTAATAAACAAAACTACCGAACCCTCGATTCAACTCCTATTTCCATTCAAGTTAGCCATACGGACACTGTAAACAATACACTACAAATACCAGAAGCCTAATGTAAAAATAACTCAAGATAAATACATTGACTTCTATAGTTGTAATAAAAACGATGAAAACATTCCGTAACATAATGTCTCAGGTTACGTCCTTAATGAGTATGCATGAGTTCAGAATTATCTTCCAAGAGTCTCGAAAATTCGAAACATTTCATTGTTTGACGTCAAGCATTTGCTAACTAGTTTTTACTGGAAACCGGTTAAAGTACATAATATTATCTTTATCATTATTTTTCCTTTAAGGTTAACTTTATAATTGTTATATTAATTCGTTCTTCAAATTTTTTAACTCTATCAGATATCAGCTGATGTAATTGGTTTGGAAATGAAAAAAACTTTAGGATTCTTGGTATGTTTCACCATTAAATGAGAAAACTTTTTTGATTTGTCCTATTACAATATTTAGGTCATTCAACAATTCCTTTAATTCTATGTACTTGCCTCATAACTACCATCTAGGTCTTTGAAATGTAAAACTATAGGATTCCTGGTAAGTTCACCACCCAAGGAGTCTCTTTCGTCCCAGATCCTTTTGTCCGGTGGTAGTGTAGTGTTCCGCATACGCAATGCACTATATGCATTGTCATGCAACGCACACGGACTAACTGTTCTGCCGAGTATTGCATTATCATACCGTAAACATTACGTACTTCAATAGTGGCAAAACTAAAACAAGGCTGAATTTCTTGAGTTTTCTTTGTATTTATTTCTCATTGGACAATGCACATTCTTAGCAATAATTTTTATCACACCAAGGTAATTAGATATTATTTTTTCTTTGTTTTGTGAAACTTATCAACTCAAGTACCAAATATCAAGCTATTTCTATACTGGCAGGAAATAACTTATAGTTTCTGACTGTACGCTTTCTTTGTAAACTTTTCATAGAATACATCAAACATTCTTTTGAGTAATAAAAAATGAGTAAACCTGCATTATTTCGTGCGTCGTTATAAAAGATTTATTGAAACGTTTCAAAAATTTAGACACAAAAAGCTTCTTTGAATAGAAGCTGAATTCACACAATATCCAAAAACAATTTTCATACAATGATCTAAAACTTACAAAAGCTGGCTTATGGCTCTAACATAATTGAATTGTCAGAAAAATTATCAGCCATGAGGCAAGTAGCTTCTGTGTTCAAAATTGTTAATGTGTTCTGAAATCTGGATAAGCCACGTTAAGTGCATTCGGACCAATCACGTATAAACAACCTTGACCTGTATGTATTACAACAACCAGATGCTATTGTAATCTAAACCTTGATTATTAAAATAAAAAGTAAAATAAACATTTGTTCGCGTGAGAAGCGCGTCATGCTATTATTGCAATGCATGTCTACTTTTATTTTATTACGCGTCATGGTAAGTTATTTTTTATTATGCAAGATGTTGATTAATATTGTAATAAATAATAAAATAAACAAATTCTTTAATAAGGAGTGTTTCATGTAACATACACTCAAATTATCAAGTCCTTAGTCAAACAAAGCACAACTGTTATTTAAACCACTTAATAACAACGAAATAATTCATCGAAATAATTATTTCAGATAAAACATACGAGGTAGTAGATAGATTATTACGTGTAAACAAGGAATCATTATATACTGGCACATATAAGAATAACACTTGCATTGTTAATGATGAAACAGGGGTAATGGCTCAACATATGAAGCGTGTCATTGTAAAGGACTTGGCTAATGAGAAGACTTGACAATGAGAAGACTGGGGACCACACAGGGGCGCTAAGAGATCTTAGGACTACTAATAGTACATATGAATATTTGAACATATTATAACTACCTAGGTTTCTAGACAGAACATTGTAGGTTCACCGCCTGGCACACTTTTCAATGTTATTAAGCTGGACCATAAATAATGGTATTGCCGAAAGATGAAACAGTTTTTCATTTTAGAAATAAATGAAAATAAACATACAATTTTGTCTGCACCTTCGACATATAGTATTTATTTAATAACACCGGAGGAATTCAAAGGGGAAAAATTAAGACTGCCAATGTTTACGTATCTCTTTGTATATTGTATATTCGATCGTTTTGTAATATTAGTTTACCATACTGTGAAAAAGATACAAGAGTTGGATAAGCACTAAGCAGCATAATATTTAATATTCTGGTGATAAACGATAAATAAAATATTTACGACTGAGTTGAACGTATCAAGCTGATTAATACTTAGTACCCAATAAAAGCTACGGAATGATTCAAAAATTGACATTCAAATTAACTCTACCGCAGCCAGTTTAACTTGCCAATGAAACCTTCAATAGGCATATGCATTTATATGGGATGCAAAAATATAAATAAAGGTTGCTCACAATGGTAAGGTCAACGACGTTCTTAAAAAGGACTTATTTTCTACTTTGTTTAATCCCTCACAAGAGTCAAGTGTACTCTAGAATTTTGTACACATGAGTGAGCTACTCCAAGAGCTAGGCACTTGAAGGTACAACACACCTCGTACACTAACAATTATAGAAATAACGCATCTGTGAATGAGTTCTTTTGTCGGAATCCTACATTAAATGTTGTAAAAAACCCATGTGGTGTCGTGGGACACCAGATAATTTCTAAGTTCTATTTGAGGTATAAAGAAACTTTATAAAATGAATAATATTATACATAATATTATACACTATACATTGAACACTGTATAGCCATCATTCATAGACTATACATAAAAATCTTACGCTTTTTTTAACGTTACGGACGTTTTTGCCAACTAGGGTACCCCTCCGCAACGCCCCATAAGGAAAAAACTAAATGGAAAGTTTTAAAAATGAAGAGTTCCCTTACACATGCCTATAACTTCTAAATAATGTTTGATTAAATAACAATTGGGATGTTGATACAGCTTACGTAAGGTTTTTAAATGCGCAAAAGCAAACTGGTCTAGATTCAAATAAAATATGTGAATTCAGCACTTTCCTATTTAATAAAACTAAAATACGAGTACAAACACCTGGGGCTGGTTTAATAACACGGGATGAACGCGAGTGCAGTTTCTATCTTTTGAACAAATCTGGAGCAAATATTAAAATCATGCGAATGCTAGTTGAACACGGATATGAAAAATTCAATGTGTATTAGCGAATCAGTGAAAAAGAATTGCTTGTGGTATTTATTATATATATTAGTAGCTTTCATACCATAAAGTGTAGGACGCATATTAACCGCAGTAAGGCACTACATGTTCATTAATTTAACGCTAAGTCCACAATTTTAAAGAAAACACCTGTATCAAATATCCCTACTGAGAATTGATTATCCGAAACCGTCACTGAACACGAGGCCGTTGAACCGGTTTACGTTACAAGATTAATTGCAAACAAAACTAAATACGCGACAAAACGTATCCGATTTCAGAACAAGCACACCCTGTACTAGCTCAGTGTGTCAAAAGGATCAAATATCGTAGTCATGATGCGTAAGAGCGCACACGCTACTCCGCATGGAAGCAAGTGAAACGCTACCAAATACATCGCTAAACGTGCTGGACACTTTCAATCGTAAACCCTAATACGGGACCAATCAAGATGATATGCAAAACGGGCGGGGAAGCATACCGTTCTCATAGATGGCTAGCTTTTCTTGTATGGCAGGTGCAGCCCTGCGTGTTCTCGCGTCGCACATCGCGATTATGGATGCGCACCAAACTGAACTGAATCGAACGCAGAAGCCGAGCCATGTCACGGCCAACTAACAGGATTACCTGTTCTACTGCGCAAGTAAACTGAACCGTAAATATGGGCCACAAACGCCTTAACCGGATTATTATATTACCCGGATTATTGCTGGACAAGCTTCATTCCACTCGACCTTTAAAGCGGCTTAGTTTCATATCATAGAAATATGTTTACATAATGCTCTTTTTTACATCCTTGACTTCCATACCGTACAAACTTCTTCCGTGTTTTTATAGGATTATTATAATATCTACCAACATGTTTAACGTTTCGCAAGGAATCGTAAGGTAGGCTAAAGGTTAATCGATTTGTTGTTTAATTTCTTATCTACCTCTATTAATTTGACCGTATGATTTATTATGTCATAATATATTATGATACTCTTCCCAACTTACCTGTCCGGTAGTTGTGGGGTATGCGACCCCGGCTGCCCTAGCTATTACTGTCCTATCCCTTGCCCTCCTGGGCGGTAATATCCTACATTCCCTATTTCCCACTCTAGCTTACCAATCTTTCTTTCTTCTTTCCACACCACCTATCCTTCCCTTTCCCTATTCCTACCCTCTCCATCAATCCGTGGAAACGCAATGGATAATAAAAAAAAATTATTATCCAAAATGGCGGCGATGTGGTTCGCCACCCATCACGTCTCGTCTCTCGCGGAGGCAAAAAGCGAACCATGGAGAGACGCTTGGCTACGTTGAATGTAAGAGGAGGAATGGATGGTAAGAATGAAAGTGGACGAAGCGAAAGAAGTATGTAAGGATCGTAGCAAGTGGAAATAAGTGGTCTCTGCCTACCCCTACGGGAAAGAGGCGGTCCTGCCTACCCCTACGGGAAAAAGGCGTGATTATATGTATGTATGTATGTATGATTTATTATCTTGCCATTAGGTGATATTGCAACTTGCACCTAACTAGTTACTGTGCAGAATTTTCCCACCTTCTTAGAAAAATCACAATTATGAAATCGTTTACTAAGAATTACTAATGCAACTTTTAAAATGCTCTTTCCGCGTTCTTGGACACATGTGGCAATTAGCAAGTGTCTCATAACCTTATAATTATTAACGATGTTATACTAGGCTTATTAACGATGTTATAAAGGCGTTTGGTGATTCATGAAGTATAACTTTAAGAACTGCTTTTAAAAAGGACGAAGCTACAAAAATATAAAGTCAAAATCCTTATAATTCTTATTTAATGCCATTATTAATTTGAACTCACATTTCAAAATGCTGATAACAATTTATAATCGGTTAACTTCTTTGTCACGCTCCATAGTAGGCTGTGACCTAATTGGACTTTGAGTCAGTTTGAGTAATAGCTACTACACTCAAGCCTTGTGCAGGCAGAAAATTAAAAGTTTTAAATCGTTGAACTAGGAGACCTAGTACAAGATTCTAGGTTATAGTGGAAGTTGGTTCAGCAATTGAAAACCATCTGTTATGTTGGACAAAATATAGTATACAATTCAACTCTACAAATATAGTACACAGAATTTAAGAGACTTAGTTGGTCATACAAACCAATAAAACAACATGTTTGCCACTAATCACTATCTTTGCCTAAGTCTTAATTATTGGCAGATAATAATTATTCATGTAATTACGAGTGCGATATTGTGATAACATGTGTGAATATTGTGATAACATTAGTACACTTCAATATACCACTTCTTTAAAGAATTTACACATTCTTGTGTCATTATTGAAAATGTGCTAAAATTCAATTTTATGCATTAAATACATAATATTATGAGGCTCTTTGCTCTTCTGTCTTCATACTTAAAATAATCCTGTAAAAAAACCAGCTTTTATCATCAAAGCTAGCTTTTGCGGATGCAATATTTCGGTGCTTTCACATAAATGGGCTATAAAAACTCATAAAAAGGAACAATTTTGGGTGTGTCTTGAATTACCATTTCTGTTCGAAGCTAGGGAATGGCTTTCATAAAAACTACAGTTAGGCTAAATTTCATGTAATAAAGTTGCGTAAACTTACGCCAGCCTGATACTGAGCTGTTCTGGAGATAAATTTCCTGTTTTCTATTTTTGCGTATTTACAGAATAATGTTCATTTTTAAACCTAAAACTGTTTTACTTTTAACTCTTACTGTACCTTCGCGAGTGTCTCTTTTTGCGTATTTACAGAACATTGTATTTTTTTAAAACCTAAAACTGTTTTAATCTTTAGTCTACTAAATGCGAATATTCATTATCTTCATAATTGATTAGTCAAAATATGTGATTAATATGACGATGTAATAATAAATCAGCCAAATGACACATAACCACTTGTTCACCTTCCATTGTTTATGATTTTGTACTATTCATGAGCACCAAGCATGTAATACGCTCAGAAAACAATACAGAAATCAAAGCTGACTGACTACAATACTACTCAGATGTCAGTCTATACGAGTTGCAACATTTTGGTTAAGGACATGCGCGTTCTCGCGTAGTCGCTTGGAATAGATAGCACTGAAATAGAGATACATGAATATGCAGTTATTTTATGTACCCATTATTATTTCAACGATCAAACGCATGCGGCAAAGCATGTATATTTAACACATAAAATTCATGATTTGTTAGCAGTACGTTGTCATAGCAAATATGAATAACAATTCCCTACGTATATAACGCGTACTTATGAATATTTAATACTTCCGTGCGTTAAAATTATCAGTTAGTTTAATTACATGTTGTTACAAATATATTACAGTGAGAGGTATGCGCTTACGAAATGCACAATGTACGCCCACCCGCTGAGCTAATGCGGTTAGAATTAATTTTACATATTGCAACACCTTCAGAGCTGCCATTTTTGGGGTACTAAACCTTAACTCAAGGAACCCTTATAGTTTTGCTCTGTCTGTCTGTCTGTCTGTCCGCGGCTCTAGCTTCTGTAATTATTAACATAAATGTATGAAGTTTGGTATAGTTAAAGTTGTAAATATGTGTCGATTTTGGCGTTATAAATAATAATAATTTTATATTATAGCTCTCCAATCTCCATACGTGAAGTAGGGATGAAATTTTATTTTTCATTCTACCCTATCGTGTAGGGTATCGTTGAACAGATCTTTTAAAATAAAGACAAGGTTTCATATATGACTTTTTTACAAAGTCAACCATTTTCGATTAATCGGCCTCCAAAGTGGTTTGTAAGTTGGTCCCCCCCCCCTTTCATTTCTAAACTATTGGAGATAGAAACTTGTAAGTTTCCATGCAGATGGATCATGCTAAAAACTCTTTAGGAAAATTATTCTGAACGAAATCGGACTGTAACTTTTAAAAGTAATTTGAAAAAACCTAATACACGTTTGTAGTTATGGATTACGGAACCCTCAGAGTTCAGACATGTCGTGAGCTCTTGGTTAGGTTATTATTTTTAATGTTACCACAAATAATTATTATGTACCTACTTAGCACATCATTCCAATTATGGTATCGTGTTTGGTATTGTAGACTGTAATTTTGTAGAGATATAGGGATTATATTGGTCATAAGCACCATATAAGTAGAGTGAATTAAAGATTTTGAGATCTAGCGATGCGTAACAACTAACACATCTGTTATAGCCTTTAGCATTTCCGTTTAAAACGAATACGTAACATGTGGTTTACTTGGAAGCCTGTGAACAATACGATTATCATTAATACATACATACATAATATAAACACGCCTTTTTCCCGTAGGGGTAGGCAGGGACCGCCTCTTTCCCATTGGGGTAGGCAGAGACCACTTCTTTCCACTTGCTACGATCCTTATACACTTGATTCGTTTCGTCCACTTTCATTCTTACCATCCATTCCTCCTCTTACATTCAACGTAGCGAAGCGGCTCTCCATGGGCCTCTTTTCGCCTCCGCGAGAACGAGACGTGATGGGTGGCGAACCACATCGCCGCCATTTTGGATAATTAAATTATTTTTATGATTATCCATAGCGTTATTATCATTAAACACTGTCAAAAATCAAAACAAACGCATCAATCATTAAATCATTAAAATATTTAATGATTATTATGATGAGCAGACACTAATATATTTTTTCCTATTACTATGCAAATCGAGGTGCCTATAACTGTAGTCTTACGATCAGAATCCACCACATAGTTAAACGTTCATTACGCAAATACCTCGTGTGCAATACTAATATATCTAGGTGTATTTGAATTTTGAAAGTGGTTATATAATATTTCTGGTGTTCCTATTTCGTAGACCATAATATGTCTCTGTCAATCAGTCCTGAACTCCTGACTGAACTTTTGACCTAACGTGCAACGGCGAAGCATTCCAAGAAAATACCGTAGTATGACAAAATTAACTTTGTGTTGGTTGAATCGTATAACTTATTACGAGTTTTACTCTTTTTGTGGACTGTTTAGATTTATTTTTAATAAATTAGAGCGCTGGATCTGTTTTGCGAAGAAGACACTTGCTAAAATGGTTTTCCCAAAGTGTACTGATAGATTTTAAAATGTTGAAACGGGGATCAATAGAGGGAGGATTTAGTACAAGCAAACCCTATTATGTATATTTTCACCCAATTGTAGCTAGTTTTCACCCAAATGTAACTACTTTTTATATTCATTTACCTAGTTAAGCTTTAACTAAGTTACAACAAATTACCAAGCGTTTAAATGGGAGTGCCACTGGTTGCTTGTTGCTCTACAATCAATATTATTCGATATTTTTACGTTTCTGCCTTCTCTGATTTGCTTCTAGATCATACGAAAGTGAACAGATGAATAACAATGTACTTTAAATATCAAAATATCACATTCTGCAATATACATATTTAGTAACATAATAATAACTACCTACTTTAAATTATTTGAAATTTTAGACTAAAAGAAAGAAAGGAAAAAAACTAAAAAAGAGAAAGTACAAGATAGTTAAAAGGCTATAAAAAAAGAAAACCTCTAGGTTGTCCCCATCAGGCAGAGTGCCTATCAGGCTCAAAGAATTTCCTCGCTGGGTGGCAATACTATTTGAGCTAGATAGTAGCCGACTCTGGGGGTCTCGGGTGGCCTCTACAAGTTTTCTCGGGTTCCCTATTTTTTCGCATAAAATCATATGTCATAATTTTACTTGGCATAATTTCATTTGACCTAATAGTAGTTTCGCATAATATTCATTTGGCATAACTTTCTTAGCATAATATTTTTTCGCATAATTACTAAAAGCATAATAATTGTTAGGCATACTTATTGTAAGGCATACATTTTTTTACGCATAATATTAGTTAAGAATAATTATAGTTTTAAGCATAATATTAAAAAGCATAAATATATTTACGCATAATGGTATTTAAGCATACTATTATATTTATGCATACTTTTTTGTAGCATTTTTTTTTTCACATATTAATGAATGATTAATTATACTGGATGTGCGAGTTAAGACGAAATAACATTTATAATTGTAATTTTCGACTGATTACGAAATTAAACTCGGACAAACAACACGAACTGCTATCTAAGAATATGCCAACTCATAACCACGAGCCCAATGCACTTAAGGATAAAGTAAGTTCTTAAGGATAAATTTTAAACATGTTAGCGGCTTACGGGTGGCCCAAGGGCCACCCCGCCGCTACTTAACCTACTGTTACACATGTTACACTAGATATAATGAGTATAATACCTGCTTTTAATGTTTCATAAATATGCGTTTAATAACCTTAACCGTGTTTCATTATGTCCTTCCATTTTATGCATATTTGTGCCTTGTGACAGAATTACTTGAATTCATTATAAAAAAAAACATGCCTAACGAGTTTATGCCAAAAACAATTATGCCAAAGTATTATTATGACAAGAAAAAGTATGCCTTACGAGTTATGCCTCATTAAAGTAGGATAAAAAATATTAGTCTAAATGAAATGTATGCCTAATGATGTAGTATGCCAAGAAACCATTATGCCAAACTAATAGTATGCGTAATAAAATTATGCCAAGTGAGGTATGCCAAATGAAATTATGACAAATAAAATTATGCGAAAAAAAGGGATCCCGTTTTCTCGAAAATTCTCCGAATAGTTTGTGTGCCCCCGGACCCCATGTGCCTAGGGTTTCAACCCCAAACGGTTCAAATATGAGATAACTTGCGCCGTTTGAGGTTTTCTGCCTGATTTGCGGCCGCACCTGCAGTACTTGAGGTGCCCTGGATATGGGACGGAGCGAGTGTATCAACGCAAGTAGCGCCTCATACAAGAGCCCGTCTCAGTCTCTAAGGGACCAGGGTCATTCCGTCTGGTCTGGACAGTCCAGGCGTTTCGTGGAAAGGACAGACCGTGGTGTCCGAGTCTGTCTACATTTGCATTTTGCACCACAAACGCAACGATGGGAGACGACGTGGGGGACGCCAAGATGCAGGGAAGTGCAAATTATTACGAAACTGCCTTATACATTCCATACCAACGAGTCATCGATTGCTATTTGTTACCTACGAATATAAGATTGAGTCTAGAATTAGAAACAATGCAATTCAATGTGTCTGCTGACTACTGTACCTGAACTACCTACGTGGCTTGGGACTTGTGATTAGCACTACGTACGTTAGTAATATACTGCGTTTCATAGAACTACCTAATCCTTAAACATATAGGTTCCATTTTTTTTTTACAAAGCAATATACTTAATAGTAAAACCATAATATTTATCCTATGACAGGCTGGCAATCCTACTATTATAAATGTGAAAGTTTGTGAGGTTACTTTTTCCCGAAAAGTACAGTATTCCCATGGGATGCTGTATTTACGCTGGCAGAGCCGCGGGAACATACTGGTATATGGTTGCTAAGTGTTAACCGATGGTAAGTTGCCGTTTGTGTGTGGATAACCGATTTACGATTGCGATACGAATATTTCAGGGTCAAAATTGCGGTAAAATCACGCGCACCGCGCACGCGATTGAAACCACTAGGTATACATAGGCAACATAGGCACACTGGCACAGTCATAAAAAGTGAACTTTTTTCAAAGACAAAAAGAGCTAGGTTTTATCCCTTTAAACTGCGCATTTTTAAGATAGGTATGTAATATGTTTTTCCTTTCGTCGTGTAACAATATAATTATTATCAATCGGAAAAATATTTTTGTGATTCTTTCTTTTTTAGTCTACTAGAGTTCCAAGCAAAGCTCGGTTACCCAGATAGGTACTTTTAATTTAAGTAAGTGTTAAGTACACACGACACAGTGCTTGTAGATTTGCTAGAAGTTGCCTGAGGTTGTGTAGGGACTTTTTTCAATAAAATATAGGGGACAAACAAGCAGACGGATCGCCTGATGGAAAGCAATTACCGTCGCCCATGGACACACCGAAGAAGTCGCAATTGCGTTGCCTCTTTTCTTGAAGTATTGAATGGTCCGGAAATACCGCTGGCGACAGTTCATTCCAAAGTTTTATTGTGCGCAGCGCAGCAGAAAGCTCCGGGTAAAGCGCACGGTGGAGGACTGCTACTCATCAAAGTGATGAGGATGGTGGTATTGTCGTGTGGAACGGTGGTGAAAAGTTGCAACTTGCAGCAGGTACAAGACCGAAAGATCCTCGGAACACTCCATGTCATACTCCCATGACATAATAGAGGATGCAGAGCGAATAGCGATACTACATCTCTATGAAGTTCCAATGGATCGAACGTATTTGAAACACTGGCAGTCGACGATTCGAGCAGCCCTTCGTTGGATACGATCCAGAGGGAGAAGCTGGTATCTTGGTGCCCATGTCCAGAGATGAACAGTATTCCACGAGAGGCCGCACCTGCGTCGGGTTGTAGACACCGGATGGGAGTTAAATACTGATAAGTACATCAATCTTCTTGGAGGCTAACTTGGCAAACTAAATTTAGAGGGTACCTAAGCCTTTAACTGACATCGAAGTCGAAACTGGACCTTTCTGGACTCTAACTCGGACTGTAGGCTGTAGGTACAAAGTATTATAGAAATTTCGGAAAATATATCGTCTTTCTTAACTCTTCGTTATTTTTAATTTTCTGGTTACGACTTACGAGCAATCATCATGTTTTCGTCTGTCAACGAACTTCCTGACAAGGAAAGTTCCGAAAGAACGGAACCGTGTAATGTGTTTTTAATTGTTGTTGTATTAAATATTAGACACGCAAATTACACACGCATTTTTGTGTTTAGCAGTTGTAAAAGGATTTTAGATAAAAGAATATAGATAGATTACAATCAATGTATTGTTATAGATTTTGTATACTTTCGGCGTTGGAATGAGGAAAAAGATTAAGTTTTTGTAGACAGTTAAGTAAAAAAAATTTACTTACTCTTTTTTTAAGCCATCAAAAGAGTGTGGGTTTTTTGGGTTTTGGCCTGCGGGAACAAGACAAGGACCTTGAACTGACTAAAGACGAAATGAGTGAACTCATTTTTTCTTGGCCATTAATTTAGTTAAGAACTCTTCTCTAGGACCATCCAGGAAAGGCCTGTGGAAGGGAATAGGGCCAATGGTGTTGTCGTAGGTACCTTTTTAACCCCCGCCGAAAACAGAGGGGTGTAATTTTGGTGTTTGTGTGTATGTGTCTGTCTGCCCTTGCCCTCGTATCTCCCAAACGGATGAACCGATGTACGATTTCGTTTCTTTTTTGGTTGGTTGAAACCTGACGGGATCGAGACTGTTCTTAGGTAGGTATAATTCACCATTATAGCTCGCTTGCTGCGTCACAATGAACAGATGATGAATGGCTACTTGCTTAAGATTTTTAATTTTGTTCTTTCTTAACAGAATGCCTACTAAAGTCAAGCAGTTACCTAAATGCTGAATATGTACAATAATCGAGTTATATTCAAATGAAATATGAACATTTTTAAAGAAAGAAGCTGCATATTCGGACTTAAGTAGAAAGATAATTGTTGAGGACATAAGTAAATAGAAAGATAATAAAATTGATGTAGATAAGTAAAGGACATTTCTTTCTTGATAATTCTAAATCAAGCATGAACAGCTGGTAAGAGTTTAAAAACAATAAAATTTATACAGGTAAACAAGACCCCAAGCAATCCATAGAAAATAAATTTAATCAATATCTGTAAAAACAGTGTTTAGGTATGCTCATTTTTTATGAATATAATTTTAAAATCTTTATCGTCTTATTGTTTATTTTTAAATAAAAAGTAGGTATTCATTAAATAACTAGGTAACTACTAAGTTTATTTAAGTAATTATGTAGGTAATTAATTATATCAAATAGTTCTAAAATCTAAGTCACTTACCTTGCAAGAAAAACACTTCACAATAAAGCGCAGCACTCAGTTTATAGCAATAAAATATAAATTGCAACAAATCAGTGATAAACAGACCAACAGAAATTATTTTAAGTGATCACACAAACCACGAAAATAAATCGTTTATTCCACTACAACTCCGCAGTACACGAACTCGATTGATAAACAAAACATTCGGTTTTCGTCTGGTGCTGTCAGCACTCGCCAAGCCGCTACTCGGAATCAGCGCGCGCAATTTAGTGTTGCCATATGAAATATTACTTTCCTTCTTCGACAATAATAATATTAAATTTGATAAAAATGCCACATTACAAAATATAATTTCGTATCGATAGGTATTGATAATAATATTACATGGGCAGTTTCTGCATATTATTTTAAACTGTAACCTAATGTTTCATTAGGTATATGTTGTATTATATAAATTACGGTAGATAATATGATTTAACACAATACACAAAAACATTATATTATGCAACGTTACCGAACTCAAGAAATTGAATTGTTTTTTTGTGATTGAAATAATGTGAGAAGAAAGAACAATTTGAGAAGAAACGTTAATAAAGAATAAAAAATAAGAATAATGAGAAAAAACCTCCAGCTGTTTGATCCAAAGTTTGATTTTTGAAGATTTTATAAAAAAAATATTTGTCAACTGTCAAATCATCAAATGTCAGTTGTCATTGTCAAGCGAAAATCGAAAATCTGTATTCCGTGCATTTCCGTGTGCAACTTTTGCAAATTGCCAGGGCATAATTCAATAAAAATTACACCGTAAACCCTCATTCATCAATAGTTAATAAGGATGGGATATAAATTTCTAAAACTTGCATCCTCTTCTTTTAAAGTAAGTTTAATTTTGTTTAATTTCCAACTTTACGCATGACATTCTGAGTTATGCAATCTCAATCTGCTGCTGTATGCCGATCTGGATTAATTAAATAAAATCTTTGACTCCTCTAAATATCACCAAAACCATGAAATATTTAGTACCTACTTATATAAAATATAAACTAGTTCTGAGATTTTCAAAACAAAAGCTTACAATTCATATTCACATCTAGAGTGTAGCCAGTGTCTTTGACCTTCAAACATGTG
Organism: Glaucopsyche alexis; assembly: GCA_905404095.1. Lineage (NCBI taxonomy): Eukaryota > Metazoa > Arthropoda > Insecta > Lepidoptera > Lycaenidae > Glaucopsyche > Glaucopsyche alexis. The sequence goes on along the minus strand of FR990052.1, from coordinate 16,836,374 downwards.
ACCGCCTTTAAAAATGTATATTTAAATTTTCACTATAAATTTCTCTTTACAAATAATAATGGTGGTGGAATGTCAAACTTACCTTAATCTAACATTCAGAAGTATTGTATTTACAGGCATAAAAATTTAGATAACAATTTCACAAACATATCTTTGCTCTTATCTTTTGCCTTGTATCCTCAAAATGAATTTGTTTTGTAATTTCAGAGTGGAAGTGTAAGAATCGGAATCAGACATTATTCGTCCACACACGATGCCGATCTTGTAGTTATTGGGTCAGGCCCTGGTGGTTACGTTGCGGCCATCAAAGCAGCACAGTTGGGTTTAAAGGTATATAAAACAAACTGTATCCTTACCAGCCTTACCAACAGCAGGTCGGAAATGGCCACATTAAGTGAATCGTACTATAAAACATCAACTATGATGAATCTGAACCATTTGGGAGACAGGGTCATAACCATATTTTTTTGATAATCGAATGGTATTTATTTAACTACTATACCATGGAGGAATTTAGTTTTATTGGTCCATGGCTATACTTATACTCAATCTCATGTTTATCTTTCATGGAAAGGACATGTTACATTTTGGCATTTAAAATAATGTTTACTTTCACACTACTAAATTTTAATAATAATAATCAACTGGTGACTATTCAAAGTGACCTCCGAGTATAACTAATTAATAAACCTGCTGGAATATAATATAGAAACTACAGAAAATCCACAAAACTAAATTTATATTTCAAAACTTTTAGCTATAACTTTTTTTTATAACAATTCATAATGTTGTTGCAATTTAAGAATTAAGCGCAAAAGGTGCAGGTTTTTTAAATTATTTAATAAGCTATATAAGATAGCCAAAGCCATATTTTTGGCACACCTCTTAAATAAGTATAAATTAAAAAAGGATTAAATAACTTGAATAAGTAAAAATTAAATAAGTAATGTGAATCAAACACTGTTGATTTGTGTCAAGTTTAGGAAATAGTCAACATTAATATTTTTCCTCTTTCCATATTATGTTGTAACACATTCATGATTAAAATAATTAATTACATTTGTTTTAGACAGTTTCTGTAGAAAAGGACCCAAGCCTTGGTGGAACATGCTTGAATGTGGGCTGTATTCCCTCAAAGGCGTTGCTGCATAACTCTCACCTCTATCACCAAGCCAAACATGACTTCAAAAACAGAGGTATCGAGGTTAGCAATGTTTCGTACGACTTTAAAGCCATGATGGCTTACAAGTCGAATGCGGTCAAGGCTCTCACAGGCGGAATTGCTATGCTCTTCAATAAAAACAAGGTATGTACATTTTACTTTATTATTAGAGTATAAAAATTTAAAACCTCTGAGCCAGAAATTCATTGTCATTTAGAAAATTGTTTTCTGTTTATTGTACTTTAATCTTTATAATTTAATTTTGGCTTAATATCAGGGTGTAGTTTGCAGTTTTGACATAGCTGTTTGTTGTATTGTTAAGCTGTGTTTTTTTAGAAACTTTTAAGAGTGTAGTTATAAATAATGGTTATTAAGCTGTTTTTAAAATACAGTCTAACCTCCATGTTAAGAAGACAGTAAATGTAAAAAAATCTAAATTGACCAATAATGAATAATCCATGTACACATTGACCAATAGTAAGCCTTTTCACATATTATGTACGCCATTTACTGCCTTCGATTCTTATTAATTGCAAATAGAGTGTAGATTATTATATGTTTTTTGTAGGTTCAACTTGTTCGTGGAGTGGGCACTATTGTTGCGCCAAACAAAGTAGAAGTCAAAGGGGAAAAGGGTACTGAGACAATTAACACTAAAAACATTCTGATTGCCACCGGATCTGAGGTCACTCCATTCCCAGGAGTCACTGTAAGCATTTTTTTTTATTATTATACTCCGTTATAAAGTTCTATACATGTTGACCAGCGTTACTGAGTGATGGCCAGCTCCAACATGTAGACAGCCAATTTACCTTGCCTTGTTAGCACTTGGTGTGGCTCGCCTAGTTTGTAAAGTGATCACATGCCTCACTTTGGACCCATGTCAGTTTTTGTGCACAAATCAAAGTCTGTGCTCTGCCAATGTGTGGGCAGATAGACAAAACACTTGTTTACATTGGCTGCCTGCATTGGCATCCAAGGAACTTGTCCAACGTGTGGACATTTGCACTTGCCTTGTTCCTTTTTGCCAATGCTCGCATTTACTTACACTGGGTCAACATGTATAGCCGAATAAAAACTGGTTTTACAATCAATGCCATTATGAGTCTCTTAAATGATATATGTACAAGGAAATGTATAAATCTTATATAATATGAGATTAATTTTGTGTATGTAAAAATTTGTATTTTTAATATATTGACTACAATTGATATGACTGATCATATAGTTGCCTGCAATGTAGCTATAATATATCAAACAAATATTTTATAAATAATAATAAATGCATTACAATTCACAATATTTATGACAGCTATTTACCATACTTCCATAGTTCGATGAGCAACAAATCATCACCTCTACCGGGGCTCTCTCGCTAACCGAAGTTCCTAAGAAGATGTTGGTGATTGGAGCTGGAGTGATTGGTCTTGAGTTGGGCTCAGTGTACCAGAGGCTTGGTGCTGATGTCACTGCTATTGAGTTCCTCGATAGCATTGGAGGTAAAGATAAATTCGATAATTAATTGACAGCCTCTATGGCTCAGTGGATAGCAAACGGCGCACGTAAACCGAAGATTGTTGGTTTGAATCCTCCCGAAGGAACAAAAAATTCCTGGATCATAAATGTGTACTAGAGGTTGCTCTGTGGCCGAAATTCGACAATAATTCTTTTAAGTTTTAATTATAAAGTTATAACTTTTTAGGTGTCATTTTCCTCTTGGATACCGGATACGCAATAAAAATAAATTGTATGCACAATTCTCATAAAACCGTACTTGAAATTTTTGCTTCACGTGTTATTATAATAATAAAATATGTTTATAATATAATAGAAATCATAAATGTAATCTGTATATGTATAAAGTGTGGTCGCGGAGCACGTAAAATTTCGTATATTCGTACGTGCATAAATCTTGTTATGTATATAAAAAAACAGGGTTCCGTTCTACGGAAACAAAGTTGCGGCCGCCAGCTATTAATATATAACTCAAACCAAACACGTTACGTTTACAGGAATAGGTATCGACGGCGAAGTATCCAAGACCCTACAGAAGATCCTCGCTAAACAGGGCATGAAGTTCAAGCTCGGTACCAAGGTGCTGGGCGTGCGCAAGGAGGGCGGCGGCGTCAAGGTCGACGTCGAAGCGGCCAAGGGTGGCAACAAGGAAGTGGTATGTGTTGTACAAACGAGCTGATTTATTGCCTAACGGTATGCGATTACCTGCTATGGATTGTAAGTTTTAGTAATTAAAACATTTATATTGTAGCTTGCTAATGCCAGAGGAGCAATTCTGCTAAATAAAACCTGCATTAATACAATTAAAATCAGTCACGCTAAAACTCTCAAAAAGTGTTTTTATGATCGTTAAACCAACGTGAAACGCGCTCTGATTAGTCGAAACGTCATAAAATCCGTTCATGGTAACATGTCGTTACACTTTCAATCCAAACAAAGTAAAATGAAGTCTACTTTAGATATGAGAATTGAGGTTCTGAATTTGATTTGAGAGCCAAACACAACACCAATTTTTTATTATGGACTTATAATAATTTATTATTATTACCAACTAGATGTTGACCGCGACTTCATTCGCGCTTAAAGTAATCTCGCGGGAACCGTTCATTTTGCCGCGGTTAAAAGTACCTAGTTATATCCTTCCTCATAGTCTAATCCATATATGTGTCAAATTTCATCAAAATCGGTCCAGTAGTTTCAAAGCCTATTCAATGCAAACAAACAAACTTTTCCTCTTTATAATATTAGTATAGATTTGTATAATATTTTTAAGGGTAAACTTACCACTAACATATTAATAAAACAAAAAAACACGAATAGAAAACATCATACACATATTATAATGTTATGTATCTATTTTTAAGATTTGTTTTGCTTATCAGTGTATGTTACAGTATTTCAAGATTTATGCTTATCAATGTTGAGATAACGTGTGAATGACTTGACGTAACATCAAATGTTATTACATGCAAGCTTTAGATGCTTTGATTTATTTGTATATAATCTAACATCTGTATGTAAAATAAAACACCATCTACTATAAATAAGAATGCATTATTTGTAGTAAAAGTATATTTTTACTGTCACTTAGCTTAAGTTATTAATTTTTCATTGGATAAACATTTCAAAAAACAAATCCACATCAACAGATGTAAATTTTTCTTCAAAACTGTTTAAACTTTAAAGTAAATTGATTATTAACCTACTTCCACAGTTAAAAATTTAAGACTTATATGGTTTTCTCATGGATGCCATTATCAGAATTGAAATGCTAGCACATAAAAAAGAATCATCAAAATTGGTTCATCCAGTAAAAAGTTCTGAGATAACAAACATTTAAAAATATATATAGGCTATAGATAGCACTTTTGTAGGAAACAGTTGATTTTTTTTTCAAGTAGGAAAGTTGATACCATACTAAAAGTTGCTTATATTATAAGGTTCGGTAAAACCAATTACCGATATTTTGGGCATATGATATACTGCTTATGTATAGATGTTTAGGCAGAAAAATAATTGTCATACTGGAAAAAAAATATCTTCCTTTATATGGGCGAGTTTGCATTGAGCGGAGATTCACCCATACATAAGATGATTTTTTACTTTGAGTATGACACTAATTTTAAGCCTAAACATCTTTATAATAAGCAGTAGATAATATACCCAAAATATCCGTAATTGATTTTACCAAACCTTATTATGGTAGAGTAGGTATGTATTACTCTTGAATATAATTATGAAAGTTTGGTCACTGACTGAAAAAATATCCTGTAGATATATTATGTTTATTCCATCCTAGAGCTCCGTGGCCTAGTGGGTAGACCGTTTGGTTCGCACTCGAGAGAGTGCAGGTTCAAATCCCAGGTTGTGGCGTGTACCAATGAGACTTTTTCAGATCTCAAGTACATTATACGGACGCTCTAACGGTGAAGGAAAACATCGTGAGGAAACCCGCACATAGTTGGCCCCAGACGTATTGACCAGTTCATTCCTCTGGACTAGGCTAACTATGTTGTGAGAATGTCGTATGTGCTTGGGCAACCATACGACATTTAAAAACCAACTGTCCCAGGCACTACAGTATTTCAAGAGTGGTTACTTCGCTCGGAGAATACTGTATAAATCATCCATTAACGGATGTAAAGGCCTATTATATTCCATCCTAGCGCCTAAACTACTGGTCCGATTTTAATGAATGAGGTGTCAATAGATTCGTAATAATAGCACGGGTAATATAGGCGTAGTCAGGTTGTATAGTTTTTATAATTGAAAGTCGGTTAAAAATGATGATGAACTTAGCCGTATCCAGATTATAGTTTTTTTTTTTAATAATTTAAAGTTGGTTGAAAATGATGCCTTCCACAGATGGACTGCGACGTGGTGCTGATCTCGATCGGCCGCCGGCCCTTCACCAAGGGCCTGGGGCTGGAGAAGGTGGGCATCGCGCTCGACGACCGCGGCCGCGTGCCCGTCAACAGCCACTTCCAGACCACCGTGCCCGGGTATGTACAGTCTTACACACCATAAAAACTTAGGCCTTTGCATCCGTTAATGGATGATTTATACAGTATTTTCCGAGCAAAGTTACCACTCTTGAAATACTATAGTGCCTGGGACAGTTGGTTTTTAAATGTCGTATGGTTGCCCAAGCACATACGGCATTCTCACAACATAGTCAGCCTAGTCCAGAGGAATGAACTGGTCAATACGTCTGAGGCCAACTATGTGCGGGTTTCCTCACGATGTTTTCCTTCACCGTTAGAGCGTCCGTATAATGTACTTGAGATCTGAAAAAGTCTCATTGGTACACGCCACAACCTGGGATTTGAACCTGCACTCTCTCGAGTGCGAACCAAACGGTCTACCCACTAGGCTACGGAGCTCTCTTACACACCATACAGTCACAGGAATTACAACAAAAAAAAATCCTCAATTTGCTCGGCAGCGGCCACCCAAGCTGTTTTGCTCGTACAAAGCCGATTACTATCTACAAAGTTGAAAAGTTTAAACTGTCCGACCTTAAAGAAAATTCCCGAGCAAATCCTTAAAGTCCTTATAATTCCTTACGTCCAAACAATTATTTAAACTTGATCTTATCCACAAGTTTATAATTAACTAGACGTTGCCCGCAACTTCGTACGCGCAAAAGTAAATCACACTGAAGCCGTTCATTTTGACCGCAATAAAAACTAGCCTATGTCCTTCGCCGTGGTCTACTCTATATATCTGTGCTAAATTTGATCAAAATAAGTCCAGTAGTTTTAGAGTCTATTCAATGCATTATGCAAGCAAACAAACAAACATACCATCCTATTTATAATATTTGTACTTAACCTAACAACCTCTGTGGTCTAGTGGTTAGAGCATTGGCTCTCGACTCTGAGGTCGTGGGTTCGATTATCGCATTGGAACGACTAAAAATGTTGTTTCCAAGTTTGGTTAGGACAATGTAGGCTGATCACCTGATTGTCTGACAAGAAAGATTATCCATGCGTCGGATGGGCACGTAAAAAGTCGGACCTGCGCCTGATTTCTCGCCAGTCGTGTTGGTCATCCGTCCAACTGGGTTACGAGAGTAAAGGAAGAGAGAGTGCTCTCGTGTACTGCGCACACACTCGGGCACTATAAAATAACTCCTACGTAGCTAGTTCAATGAAACCGGCCACCGTCACCGAAATCGGTGTGGGGCTATTATTACAGTCACGGACAATGATTTCAAAACTCAAAATAGGCTATGACGTACATTTGTCAGAACAAATCTTCATACGAAAAAAGTTACACCATGTTGGTTTTCACCATACTTCAAATGTCAAAATGACCCCAAAAATCTCAAAAGTGGAGCCACTTTTTGCCGCCTCAACATGCCTCGTCTATAATGCATACGCCGTCATACGTGAAATGTTTGATGTCCCTTACGGCCCATTTAGTCGTGGACACAGTGGCGTAGCGTGGGTGTCACGGCGGACGTCAATTTTGCCGCCCCCTTACTTGGATTTTGCCGCCCTCTTACTTAGGTTTTGCCGCCCCTTAAAAGTGCCGCCCCGGGCGGCATTTTTAAGGGGGTTTCAGCTGTTTGGCCGGCGTTATTAATTTCCTCTCCTCTGGAGCAAACGGTTTATTGACAACCAGAAAAAAACATTTGCGACATTTATTAAAAGCTGTGTTAGTTTTATGGTTTACAATCGTTTAATATTTCAGAATCTACGCAATTGGCGATGTCATCCACGGCCCAATGTTGGCGCACAAGGCTGAAGATGAAGCCATTGTCTGTGTAGAAGGAATCAAGGTTACTTATATTCAATACTAACTTTTACCCGCAGCTCCGCCTACGTAAATACAGTATATAACCGTACATTATCCGGCGATTAAAAGTAGCCTATTTCCTTCCCCGTTCTACTTTATATCGGTGCCAAAATTCATGATGATCGGCTGAGTAGTTTTTTCGTGAAAGCGTAACAACCAAACAAACGCACATTCACGTTTAAAATATTAGTAAGGATTTCACTCAGTATAAAATCATATAAAAAGGAAAAATATATTTGGTAAATATATGTATGGTCACAGACAGTTCCGGTGTGCCACATTTCAATGTTGTCACTATGGCAATATTATGGTCCCAAACTGTTATATTTTTCACTAGCTTTTGACCGCGGCTGCGTCCGCGGGAGTTCGGTTTCCATACAAAATTTTAACCCCCTTTCACCCCCTAAGGGTGCTAATTTTAAAAAATCCTTTCTTAGCGGATGCCTACGTCATTACAACTGTCTGTATGCCAAATTTCAGCAAAATCCGTTCAGTAGTTTCGGCTGTACGTTGATAAATGAGTCAGTCAGGTTTGCCTTTTATATATTTTTTATAACCTGGTTTATCGATGATCGTACATACCTAGTACACACCAGTAGAGGTGGCTGGTTCTCCATCAAAGGGTAGCCCTAGTCTGTAGATGTGAGATCAGTTGCAGAACTTATTTTAATACCTATTTTAAGAAATTTTGTGTGTGAAGCCGGTGTGAATCGTGTTATATGTGTCACCGTAAAAATTGTAATAACCGTTCGATTGTAAAATAACTAAAGAGATTGTTAAAAATATGTTGAAAGATTCATTACTATATATTTATAATCTAACGAATAACAATGTGTTAAATTATAGGCAGGATATTCGCGTTGGAAGTCTATAAACATTTTACAATTTCACTAGTTATATTACAATCTAATGGTACACAACACACAAGCTTGTAAGTTGAGACATTCCCTGTCTCGCTCACTATATTTTATGTATTCACATTCGTGATTAAATTTTCAGGGAATGCCAGTGCACTTCAACTACGACGCGATCCCGTCTGTGATCTACACGCACCCCGAAGTCGGCTGGGTCGGCAAGTCCGAGGAGGATCTTAAGAAGGAGGTATAATCATTTTCTTAGAATATTTATCCATAGACTTACTACCCAAAAAAACACCATTTATCATATCTTGTACTTAAACGAGACAATATTGTATATATTATCAGTTTTTCGAAAACGGCTGCAAGTATTCCCATGAAATTTTGTATGCTGATTGGGATTGGGATGGGATGACTGAGTTTTGGGAGAGAAAAATCGATCTAACTAGCTCTCATCTTTAAGCTATAAATGTTCTTTCTTTTGTTGTGCAACAATATAATTATGTAGATATCAATAATTTCGACTAATTTAATTATGTCAGTCCGATTGGAATGCCTATGAGTAATTTTTTAATCATTTTGGAAATTCTGAATGTGATGAGTTCGAGTCCCGGGATAATAATTTTGTGTTTCCTTTTTGATCTACTAGAGCTCAAGCAAATCTCGGTTACCTAGGTATAATATGCTAATACTAGCTGACCCGTTCCCACTTCATTGGGCGTCAAACATCTTTTGATGATGATGTTGAGTAAAAAAAGCATCGTAAGTTACTCCTTATAATATCTGCCAGTGAAAGTCCCGTGAAAATCAGCCCAGCCAATCCAGAGATTAGCCGGACAGACAAACAGACAGACAAAAATTTGGGAAATTATTGAAACCAGTTTTTTTTTTTTTGAAAATAATATGATTATGTTTTTATTCAAATTATCGGTTATACTACTAAGTCTGAACCTCCTGTAAAAATTTTAAGAGAAGAAAAAATATACCCTGTAGATGTGAAGAAAAAACTTTCAGTACAGTTTTTCGGGAATTGTAACAGAGGACGAGGTGAAGTTTTAGTGGGGGGAAGGTGTGCAGACGTAATAGCCACTACAATACTTGTGTTACGTGTTAGGGTTCGAAGGATTTGGAGATAAAGACCTGCTGACTTTATTCACTAGCACTAGGTCTAACACTAAACACTAAGTCCAAACACTAAGCACTAAGTCCAAACACTAAGCACTAACGATGTCCTATGTCGTAGCCAAGTCGTGGGTTTTACTTGTATTAATCACTAGTTTTCACTTGTATTTCGCTCAAACTGAACTGACTCGTTCGCATCTCTGCGGCGTATTTATATGGGCCGAATCGAGTTCCAGACCGTTCCAGAAATATTCGCAACTCGCGTAAACTGGTTGGATTGTTCCGGAATATTCGCACAGTAGCGCCATCTAGTATTGAGTAGACGGTTTCACGTTGTCCCTGTTCGCACCAAGTGGTTTCATTGGTTGACGCTAGATGGCGCTAGTCTTATTGTTCGTAACACTTGTTTTCAGGGCAAGGCGTACAAGGTGGGCAAGTTCCCATTCCTGGCCAACTCTCGCGCCAAGACCAACGGCGAGACCGACGGCTTCGTCAAGGTGCTGGCTGACAAGGCCACGGACGTCATCCTGGGCACACACATCATTGGACCCGTACGTATTTTTAAATCTGTGGGCCTAGCATGAACGTTCGATAGCGGCGTAAACGTAAGGGTGCTCCCTCACCTAGAACAATCATGTGTAATGTAACATTATAGATTCGACTATGAGCGCCAAGCGGTAACGTTCGATAACGTTATGTTTTTGTTGGCGATATTCCTGCTAGTTACTGTTACCATGAATTACCAGATAGTAATATCAGCGCCGTCCATGAATCCCGACTGACATATATATTACATACTAGCTTTTGCGCGCGGCTCCGCCCGCGTAAATACATTATCCCGCGGGAACACTACTTTATCAGGATGAAAAATAACCTATGTCCTTTCCCGGGACCCAAAATATGTCTATACCAAATTTCATAAAAATCGGTTCAGCGGTTAAAGCGTGAATAGGTAACAGACAGACAGACACACTTTCGCATTTATAATATTAGTATAGATATCCGATAATGTTTATCGGAATATTTTTTTTTCGTAATTTTGAGTTACTTTTTTATTAACAAGTACCGCATCGTTTTCAGGGCGCTGGCGAGCTAATCAACGAGGCGGTACTAGCACAGGAGTACGGGGCCGCCGCCGAAGACGTCGCGCGCGTCTGCCACGCCCATCCCGTAAGTATACATGCGTATACAATAAACAAGCAGAGAAAAGTTCGTGTACACGCTTATTTACAGCCCACGCGCGATCGGCGGCTAAGGCCGGCTATACACTTACGTAATGCAACATGCAATGTAGGAGCATTTCAATAGTGTGAAAGCAGTGCGCGCACGAACCGAGCATGTAGGTACCTACTCGCTACTGTTTCCGACAAGCGCGCGGCGAACAGCCCACAATTCAGTTTCCCAGTCTTCTTCCATTGTTTGCGCGCGCTCTCCGCAGTACCAACGCACACAACCGGTACACACTGGCGCTCCGCGCACACTGCGCGCCCCTTTGTGTTCGGTGAAAAAACCGACAAATGGCGGATTTCGCGATGGCGCAAGGCGTCCACACTATGAGAATTATTTCAATGCGTGTTACATTGTATGATGCATTACGTAAGTCTGTACCCGGACTAAGGAAACGGATGAAAACCGATGCCTCGGAGCTTGCGCGCGGGCTGTACGTATACATACGGCGTAAGCATATTAAACGGTTACGTATACGCACGCGTATTCACGTATACGTATACGCATTTTTACGTACCATGCATACTCGTATGGGCGAACCATTTCTCGACGCAAAAGGGCGGCCTGGATATGAGTGATAACGTGGCATGACAAAAAAAAGTAATTCATTCTAATTAGAAACTGATATCTTACTACACTAAAGAACATGATTTTTTTTTGAAAGCACAATATCAAGATTAAAAATAACGTTTTTACGCTTTAATCAGGGTTCGAGGATATATATCAATGGATATATATCATGATATATATCCGATATATATCCGATATATATCAAAGGACTTTTTATGATATATATCAATACAAAATTGGTTTTTAAAATTTTATATATTATTAGGTAATTTTTGGTTTCTTAAACTTCCCAAATGTAAAACATATTCTCGTAATAGTAAGTTCTAATCCATAAATAGCAATAGCAACACTTCTGCCGGCAATAATGATGTCAGTCGTGTCAGAAAAACAAGTTTTTTTGTGTTTAAGTATAACGATTTTACTTCATTACTAAGTATTTAACTTTTGTATTTATAGAATATAGGCTATTTGTGAAAAATGGTACATTTTCGAACTTTTATATTATAACCGGGAAATGTGAAAATTAATATTAAAATAACAATTAATTAAATTAGAAAAATGGTGATTAATATCGCGTATTTCCTAGCTCGCGTAAATACATTATCCCGCGGGAACACTACTTTTTCGGGATAAAAAATATACTATGTCCTTTCCCGGGACCCAAAGTATGTCATAGATATCGTGGCCAAATCGTAGATTTGCTCACTTCATGAAATGCTCGAGAATTTCATGAAATGGTCGTATTTTATGATGTGGGCAACTTAATTTGATCAGTTAATTAAATAGTTAGCATTTTACGATTTTGTCATCCACATTTGGCCGAATCGTATAAATAGAGTATTCATAAAATATTTAATGAAAATCTAGAACATGTTAAGAACTACAGACACCGCCATATTTAGCGGAACATAATATAAAGGTTTGATATCAGTATCATATAAGGTTGCTGGCTGATTTACACGTCATTTAATTTAAAAAGAAATATTTTCAAATTAAGAAAACAATTGAACATCACATTTTATGCAATTGTTTTAATTTTATTCAAATACACCTTATCTGGAGTGAACTTTGAGTATTTCTTCCTTCTGAGTTTGATTTAAAATTTCATTGAAATACTGTTTTTTGTTAGTTTTTTTTTAATTGCGTATCTTTTTGGAGTTGAGGACTGAATTATGCCTGACTTAGCCCCAACGGAGATTGCCAGGGCACTTGAAATGCGAAGAAATGGTCAAACCTACAGTGATATCCAGAGATCTTCGTCGACCAGTTTCAACGATCCATCGCAGTATCCAACGGTTCAGGAAGACCGGTACTTATGTGAGAAGAGCAGGACAAGGCAGAAAAAGAAGCACTTCGAGTAGGGATGATCGTTTCATCCGGTTTCGTGTACGTAGGAAGAGGAACCCCCGTTTGACGGCCGTCCAAGCCCGACATGAATTAGAAGCAGTGCGGGGTGTAACCGTAAGTGAGCGTACGGTACGAAGAAGGTTTGAAGAAGCTGGTTTGGGTTCATTTGTGCCCGCCAAGGCTCCAAGGCTCGAGGTAAATCATCGTAGAAACAGGTTAACTTTTGCTCAGGAACATCGACTTTAGAACGCGGACCAATGGAGTAAGGTATTGTTTAGTGATGAGTGCAGAATTCTCTTAAATCAAATTGACGGCAGGCAAAGAATACCTATACAGACGCAAAGGAGAACGATACATTCAGACAAATTTTGAAACTACAGTTGCATACGGTGGTGGATCAATAATGGTTTGGGCGGGCATTTGTTTGGGAGCTCGCACAGACTTGGTAGTGATTGACAGAGGGAGCCTGACTGCAGACCGAGAAGTATATTAGAGAAGTTTTAGAAGAAAATAGAGCACGTTTGCTGAAAAGAAAAGTTAAGTCCGGAATTCCAGTTCCTGCCAACGTGGGTGAACTGCGAGTCGCCGTAGTTGAGGAGTGGCGCGGAGACTATCCAGGAGACCATCGATAACTTCATTCTCAGTATGCCTAGACGGGTAAAAACTTTAATAAGAGCACGTGGGGGAAATACGCGATATTAATCACCATTTTCCTAATTTAATTAATTGTTATTTTAATATTAATTTTCACATTTCCCGGTTATATGAAAAGTTCAAAAATGTACCATTTTTCACAAATAGCCTATACTATACTCGCAAATTCTGTTCTTAATGTGATCTCATTTTAAGTAAAACAAATGAAACTTTAAATAACAAAAGAAGTGTAGTAAGTAGATTTTAAAATAAAACCATATCTTTTTAATTGCGGACCTTTTTTTTTGTGTTCCGCTAAATATGCCGGTGTGTTTAGTTTATTGTCATTAAGTCCCACTGACACAAACATTGCGCGAAAATTAAAAAAAAAAAGGTTTTTTTTTGTAATCTACGAAAAAAAAATGTTCTTGTAGCGACCGCCATCTAATAGGTACACATAATTAAAGCGCTTGCAGCGCCTCTCCCGGTAATTAATGTAATTATTTTACGATATAATATGTCAAATTATCTGGCCATTTCATGAAGTAGCCACGAGTAGTTAGCCATATCGATAAACGATTTCTTATCATTGATCTGCCCAGGCCACATCATGATGTGACCAATAGACAGATAAACTTTTCATGAAATGCGACCATTTCATGAAATTCTCGAGTATTTCATGAAGTGAGCAAATCTACGATATGGCTACGACATCTATACCAAATTTCATAAAAATCGGTTCAGCGGTTAAAGCGTGCAGAGGTAGGTAACAGACAGACACACTTTCGCATTTATAATATTAGTATAGATAACTATTCATTAAATGATGAATTTTTAGGCTGTCTTTACTTTAAACAAAAAACGTTATCAGAGCCAGGCTATGTGTTGAAAAAGCCGGCCCTTTTATATGAAGATTCGAGACTGATAGATTTTATGTAAATTTTCGGTTTTTATTTCGGATGATTTTAAGTACCTAAATAAATAATTATAATAATATCTATGGACGCTTCACACCACGTCAGTCTGGCCCCGTGGTACTTTATCCGAAGAACTTAATACTTTTTATACTATACTTATATTTAAGAGCACAGAAAACTTTTTTGTTCCCTGGCGGGATTTGAACCCGCGACCTCCGGCTAACCGCTAAAGCGTCACTGCGCTCACCACTGAGCCACGGAGGTCGTCAATAAAAAATAAAATAATAAAAACATTTTACTTAGTTTTTTCACTATGTTTATGTTTGTTTATTCATTATGTTTTGACGACCTCTGTGGCTCAGTGGTTCATTGCGTTGGTGCTGAAGCCGGGGGTCGTGGGTTCGAATCCCGCCAAAGGAACAATAAGTTTTTCCTGGGCCATGGATGTGTAAATATGTGTATAATATAATAAAAATCTTAAATATAATATATATATTATAGTATAAAAGTATTAAATATACTTCCTGTTGTCTAGTAACACAAGTTCTTCGGATACTTAGCATGGGGCCAGATTGACGTGGTGGTAAGCGTCCATAGATATTATTATTATTATGTAACACATAATATGCAAATTAAATAAATAACAAAACAAAATAAATAATACAATAAAATAATAATATGGCTTTCATACAAAATGGATATATATCCACTTATATATATCCATTTTGTATGAAAATATATCAAAATGTTGATATATATCGGATATATATCATAAATATCCGATATTTTGATATTTATAATAAATATCGGATATTTTCGAACCCTGCGCTTTATTAACAATTATTTTCTTTTTCCAGACATGCGCCGAAGCCCTGAGAGAAGCAAATATCGCCGCTTATATCGGAAAACCAATTAACTTCTAAGACTAAGATTTATTAATTTATTGTACAAATAATATAACATCGGAGACGAATAGGTTAGACAACTATGGATCTTGTATGAATCTTTTGTGATTGGAAATATCTGCCACCTAGTCACCAAGAGACAAACATTTATAATTAAAAATGTGTAGAAATGTGACTTAATATCATCCATTCCGTGTTTTAAACTGCAGCAGTGTTCACGCATTTACGTCATGTAAATGTCCTTAATATGTATTATTTATTTCTTTTGTAAATATATTTACGGAATACAGATAAATATTTGTTGGTTTTTTTTCCTATTTTGAAGGTTTTGTTGGTAGTCTGGCTAATTAAATAATCGTATTGGGCATGCTTGATTATATCCCAATCATGAAATAGCGACAGTACGAGCCGAACATGAGATAAATAACCTAACCAAGAGCATGTCAGAACATGTCTAAGGAGGGTTCCGTAACTATAAACGCGTAATATGTTTTTTTTTCTTTAAATTACTTCAAAAGTTACTGTCCGATTTGGTTCAAAATTATTTCCCTAAAGAGTTTTTAGCATGATCTATCTATATGTTCCTGCGGCCGTATACTTCATACGCTTTAACCCACGAGTGACGTCTCTCGTGGGTACGACTTAAGTATGGAGCGTTTTTACGAGATTTGCGATCGCTATCTGTAAAATCGTGACTTTTGATATAGGGTTTCTTCTGAGAAGTTACTCGTATTTAAAAGAACTATTAATTTATGCAATTAAAAAAATCAGTCCGATCCCTTATTGCACAGAATCGAGTGCCAACTGTGTTCGCCTGCTCTGCTCACCTAGTACTCGTTTCTGTTTACTTAGTTACTCGTTTAAAAGAGCTGTGTTTTGTCTGTTAGTCTGTTTTTTTATGTGTAAGTATTCAAAAATAAGTAAGAAAATCAAAATACGAATTTTGATTTTTGACACTTAGCTAAACTAATGAGACCGCACTACGCGGCAGTGGAACTACGCGACACGGCACGGCCAAATATTCTTTGTATGAAATTGCATGAGACATAACGCACTACGCGGCAGCGGGACTTGACGAAAGAAGTTTATAGAAATAGAATTCTGCATACTGGGATTTTTTTCTTATATTATTAATTCGCAATAATGACATCTTAACAATATCTTAATATAGGTATATATTTATTAAATTAATTTATTAAGTTTTTAAGTAGACTTCAATATTTCGGAACGAATAAAGTATAAACAGTATAGCGTCAATTCATAACGTCAATAGCACTCGTCAGTCGTCGTGCCGTGTCGCGTCGCTTCGCTGCCGTGTAGTTACGCTTAGTGCGGTCTCACTTTAAGTTATTGAACAGTACATTCATTGACAAAGTACTAGGGAAACATGACTAGGGAAGAATTTCACTTTGTGTTTTGATGTACAATGTATAAATGAAAGAAGCATAATATCCGATATGACGTTATTTATTTGCGCTTTACAGACAAATCTTTTATTGTAAGTTAATAATCGTACCTTTTACAATGGAAAATACATTATATTTGGACTATTATTCAGAACACTATATTCCAAACAAAGTGGTCCTGTGTAATATTTTATAGTATTTTAAATTACATTGATTTGCCTTTGGAAAAATAGTTACTCTTATATGTTAGAGAACATCAATTTATTCAAGTATTTATATCTTAATTTAAACACTTTTGTATTCTACTGAAATTTAAATGAAATTATTTTAAGTTTGCTAAGACAAATCATTAAAAAAAAATTATCGTAATAATAAGCAATGTCATAAAGTAAATTATACTTAAACTAACTCGACTAGATTCTTGTACAATTAACAATAAAATATTTATTCTAAATACATAAAATATCAAGCAGGCAACAAATCGACGGAACATTTTATTCATTTTACTTAGCATTAAAACATTTAGCTTTAAAAATATAAACACAAAGAATATTATAACTATTTTACAACTTAAAACATTCATTTTAAAATTAACAATGACAAACAAGGTATATATTGTTCATAGAAAGCAAAAAATATTGTTTAAAACATACAAAATATGTAGTTTTTTATCCTGTATGATACTTTTATTCCCTGTATTTATAATATTATTAAGTAGATAAGTTGCTGGAAATCTATAAAAAAAAAGTTTATTCGAGTTGAATTCTATTAAAAATTGAGCGCCATTATGTTATAATATATATAAGAAAATGTACGAATTTTTCAACAGATAATAAAACTTAAGAGTAACTTTAAAAATCTAAATAAAGAATGGTGTAAAAATTAGCTATTAAAAACAGATTTCTTACTCATAGAAAACGTATAGAAATAAAAGAAGGATTAAAGAATATAATGTTATAAACAGGAATCGCGCAATAGTTATAAAAAATATAATTAAAACTCTATAACTCTATATAGTGTAAAGCATATAATTTAAAGAAAAAAGGATTTATAAAAATGGCAAGTAACAACACTAATTATCTAATAGAAATTATAAAATTCATTAATATACACACATAGATATTATGTAAAAACAATAACAATAAAATATTAACTAGAAATGATATAATATAATGTATATATTGCAATTGCCAGAAAAAAAATATTTCGCTAAAAACTATTTAAACCTAGTAACACTGACGCGGCACACAAAATAATTCGATGTTGCTACAATAACCCTATATCCTATAACTGAACAAAAGTATAAACAAAAACCAATGTATAATGTTCGGTACGTTATGATTAACAATTACAAGCAAATAAATAACTATTTATTTCATTAAGCTTTAAGTAGAGCTATCGTGGAAATTAATAATTTCTATGATTATTAGATTAGTATAGAAACCGTTTTAAACAGAAATTTGCCTTGTACATATAGATCATATCATTAATAGGAGTTATTGCACACAAACTACACAATGTAACTGAGTCTTTAGTTTTCGTAAGTGGACTCTGACCGTGGCAACGCGGCTTAAACGGTCTAATAAACCGCTACTTACTTTTCATACAAAAATAAATTTAGGATACAAGAGCAGCTACTTTTAAACCCGAAGTTTTTACGTGACTAACTAGTGAAGATATGATAGTTAACTGTCTATATCTATGTAGATAGACATAACATTATGATACGAATATAGGGGGACATAAGTGTGTATATTCCGGAAATTTCCTACACAAATATAATGTGTATTGTTATTACTTCATTATTAAGTGTAAGTACTTATAATATTAGTGAGTATAATACTATGTATTAATAGACTATTATTTGTTTTGGTACTATCGAAAAGTTGCCGCTCGAGCATGCATGAGTATCGCTTAACAGCACCTTGAATCGTGCACACGCACACTCACGTGAGAATAAATAGTTTAACCATGTCTGCAGCCGTTGCGGTCACTTCTTTTGCTTTCAAATATATTTTGCGGCGTTCTAGATCATGTTCAGACACTGGTCGAGCAGGAACTATGTCGATATTGTACATTAAGATATTTCACGATATCTCTAAAGAGAGCAGAATATATCACCAATACGCCCTCGTTGGTTGACATTTAAAACAAGTAATGTTTAATAATCTCAAGTATTTGAATAATTCCAATCCCATTCGTTATTATTAATATATTCCATTCATTAATAATGAATCATATGAACCAAAGATTCCAAAACTAAGGACGGGCTATGACGTACATTTGACAGAACAAATCTTCATACAAGAATAAGTTACGCCATCTTGTTTTCACCACACCTCAAATGTCAGCCATCATGATTTCGGCCTAGGTCAAAATGGCCCAAAAACCCCAAAACCATTTAAGTTGGGACAGTTTTTGCCTCGACATGCCCCATCTATATATAAACGTCTATGATATCAACCCCATGTATCAAGTAGTTCACTGCACATATTCAAGTAGAATTTGGGGCTCAGTATATCATTGTATTGAGCACAATCTTTAGAAAACATAACCGCCGCTGCCATTATTGGGGCATTTTTCTCCATGAACTTCTGCAAAACTGCCTCATAATCGGCCACGTCTAGATTATTTTCGACATAGTAATCTTTGGACAGCCTAAAACAATTCTCCCATACTGTTTTGTCGACTGGGAACAAACTAACGCACTTTTGTATAACCTTAGCTGCCTCTAGAGAGAGATTCGATTGTATAATACTAGTAGTAGATTGCGGAGTTTTCTTTACGTATTTCATTTCATCGCAGCAGCAAGGCAGCGATTGGTATACACTTGAGTCTATGATCGGGTAAGGTTCCTCGTTTAAGATGGTCAGGCAAATGTCCTTTATACGTTTCGCCATGATGTTTGTTACAGCTATTTTCACTTCGCCCTTCTTTATCGCATCTGTTTCTTCGGTATAATGACTCAAATACACATGATCACTTTGGGCGCAACGTTTTAGGTTATTGAGCAAAAGTTTCAAACAAGTTGGATAGTTACCTTTGTGGTATGCCAATTTTGCCGCCATATTATCATTTCTTTTCAACGATTCTTCGTTGATCCAGGGTTTTAGAAGTATAATGACGTCGTCGGCCCAAGATTTTTTCTTGAAGTCCGATATGGACGCTAACGGATTCAATTTAGGATCCATCGGTTTTCTCTCTATGCCGTCTACGTCGAAAGGAAACATGATATCAATGCGATCGACCGGTTGGAAAACGAATTTATTATTACCGCCGCGGTTCGCAGGTATCTTGATGACACGTTTCGTCGTTTTCATCATTATGATTTTGTTGTTGAGTTTCATTCTTTCGCCGTCCACCTGAAAATTAAACAATTGTTTATGGTTACACACAGAGAATTTTTATTAATAACCTAACCAAGAACATGTCAGGACATGTCTGAGAAAGTGAATGACAGAGGACCAACTTGTACACCACTTTGGACATCGATAATACGAAAATGGTTTTAATTACTTTATTTAAAAGAACCTATTCGAAGATACCGCACGCGACTGTCGCCGTCGCCACACGTCACGTCGCCACCGTCAGCCTGGAACTCATTATCGTAATGTATTATAAATGTATTATATGTATGTATGTATGTCATTCCGTACGAATGACATACATACATACATATAATCACGCCTTTTCCCGTAAAGGGGTAGGCAGAGACCACTTTTTGCCACTTGCTACGATCCTTACATACTCGTTTCGCTTCGTTCACTTTCATTCTTACCATCCATTCCTCCTCTTAAATTCAACGTAGCGAAGCGGCTCTCCATGGTCCGCTTTTCACCTCCGCGAGAAACGAGACGTGATGGGTGGTGAACCACATCGCCGCCATTTTGGATAATTAAATTATTTTAATGATTATCCATTGCGTTTCCACGGATTGGTGGGGAGGGTAGGAATAGGGAAAGGGAAGGATAGGTGGTGTGGAAAGGAAGATTGGTAAGTTAGAGTGGGAAATAGGAAATGTAGGATATAACCGTCCTCCAGGAGGGCAAGGGATAGGACAGTAATAGCTAGGGAAGCCGGGGTCGCATACCCGTATACTATACCACAACTACCGGACAGGTAAGTTGGGATGAGTACCCCATGACGTACGAATGACGACTTCGGTATAAACAATACTAACCGCAGCGTGCGAGTTGCCCGTACAATATATCCGGCCGTCGTCGTCCACGTACACAGTGTGGTCACCGCCGCACGCCGCCAGCGCGCTACTGTCGCCGTCGCCACGCGTCACGTCGCCACCGTCAGCCTGCAGCTCCGTACGTATGACCACCTCGGTGGGTATAGAGTATAGACCATACTAACCGCAGCGTGCGAGTTGCCCGTACAATATATCCGGCCGTCGTCGTCCACGTACGTTCGTGGGAGAGCCATGCTTCGGCACGAATGGGCCGGCTCGACCGGAGAAATACCACGGGCTCACAGAAAACCGGCGTGAAACAGCGCTTGCGCTGTGTTCCGTCGAGTGAGTGAGTTTACCGGAGGCCCAATCCCCTACCCCCCTAGAAATGCCGCAGTTGAAAAACAATTTGTTACCCCAGGAGGGTACCAACTGCGTTGGAGAATCCCTCTCTGGACGTCCATGCTCAGGGACCCCTGGAACTGAGCGTGGACGTCCAGGCTGCCCTTCGTATTCTGGGGAGGGCAAAACTGCGCTACAATCTGCTCGGGGCAAGAGCAAACACACAAAGGCACCCCCCTCGATATTAGGCATGGACTTCTGTAATATCAGGGGATTACACTCCAACCTTAATGCCGTCCATTACCACCTTGAGACGGCAAAGCCGGCTTTGCTCTTTTTAACCGAGACGCAGATATCATCTCCGAGTGACACATCATACCTTTCCCACCCAGGGTATTATCTCGAGCACTCCTTTCTGCCCAAAGCTGGAGTGTGTGTGTATATCAGAGATGATATCAGCTCTCGCCGCCTCAGCAATCTTGAGGACAGGGACCTGTCAACATTATGGCTCCGCATAGATTGCGGCGACCACCCTCGCGTCTATGCGTGCTTATATAGGTCCCATAGTGGTGACACCGAGACGGACCGACTCTTGGAACACCTGCAAGCTGCTTCAGATTTTGTACAGCGGCAGATCCCATCCGCAGAGATCATAATACTTGGCGACTTTAATGCCCACCACGCCGACTGGCTCAATTCCAGTAAAACTGATTATGCGGGGAGATCTGTATGCGACTTTGCCCTTGCGAACGACCTAACACAACTGGTTACTACGCCTACGCGAATCCCAGATGTGGACGGTCAGAATCCTTCCTTGTTGGACCTTCTGCTGACTTCAAATCCTGATGGCTACCAAATATCCGTAACCGCTCCACTTGGTTCATCGGATCATTGCCTTGTCAGGAGTTCTGTGCCACTCACGACGGTGTTACGACAGCGTGCTCTTAAATACCGTCGTGTGTGGCACTACAAGTTAGCAGACTGGGATGGGATGCGGTCATTTTTTGCATCCTATCCTTGGGGGCACGTGTGCTTCTCGCCGGATGATCCCGACAACACTGCCAACTCTGTTGCCGATGTGGTAGTGCAGGGGATGGAACTTTTCATTCCGTCCTCTGTAGTGCCAACTGGCGGCAGATTTCGTCCCTGGTTTGGTTCATCCTCCAAAAAAGCTTCTCGCCGGAAGCAGGAGGCTTACCAATCCTGGGCCAATGCAGTGTCTACTCGGGATTTAAATACCAGCACATATAAAATGGAGTACAACCATGCCTCTAGGTCCCTCAAGAAAGAGATCATTTGGGCAAAGAAACAGCACGTCAATAGGATTGGCAAGAGACTCGAGCGCCTCCCCTCGGGAACCCGTGCATTCTGGTCTCTGGCCAAAGCTATTGAGGGAAATTTCTGCAAGCCAACCCTACCATCCCTACACGTAGGAAATGGATCGTTAGCCCAGGACGCAAAAGACAAAGCCGATCTTCTGGGCAAGCTCTTTGCGTCTAACTCGACCCTAGATGACGGGGGGCAGAAACCGCCGACCATACCGCGATGCACGAGCTTCATGTCGGATATTCGGTTTCATCAGCGCTCAGTGCGAAAAGCCCTCCGTTCCCTTGATATCCAAAAGTCGAGTGGGCCTGACGGAATCCCTCCTATTGTGCTGAGAAAGTGTGCTCCAGAGTTGGCCCCGGTCTTGACGCGCCTTTTTCGGCTCTCCTATTCATCTGGCATCGTCCCGGCTTCTTGGAAGACAGCCTTGGTGCACCCGATCCCCAAAAAAGGTGATCGCTCAAATCCTTCCAACTACAGACCAATCGCCATAACCTCTCTCTTCTCAAAGATAATGGAATCCATTATCAATGGCCAGCTTCTTCGATACTTGGACGGCCAGGGATTACTAAGCGACAAACAATACGGGTTCCGTAAGGGTCGCTCGGCTGGTGATCTCTTGGCGTACCTAACTCATCGTTGGGCTCAGGCAATTGAGTCGAAGGGAGAAGCATTGGCTGTTAGTTTGGACATTGCGAAGGCCTTTGATCGGGTTTGGCATAAAGCGCTGCTTTCAAAGCTTCCATCATACGGGCTGCCCGAGAAATTATGCAAGTGGGTCACAAGTTTCTTAGCAGACAGAAGCATAAAGGTCGTAGTTGACGGCGAATGCTCGGAAACTCAGTCAGTTGATGCTGGTGTCCCTCAGGGCTGTGTGCTATCGCCTACCCTATTCATACTGCATATCAATGACATGTTACAGACCAACGGCATTCATTGCTATGCGGATGATAGTACAGGTGATGCTGTATATACCGGCTCCCCTAATATTTCTCGGCTAAATGTCATCGAGAGTCGAAACGAACTTGTGTTTAAAATAGAGAATTCATTGGAGAAAGTCTCTGAATGGGGTAGACGTAACTTAGTCCAATTTAACCCCGCCAAGACACAAGTCTGCGCGTTCACCGCTAAAAAGTCACCTATGGTCGTACATCCTCGTTTTGAGGGCACATCTTTAACCATCTCCCCTAGCATTGAAATACTTGGCGTTAGCATATCGAGCGAAGTCCAATTCCGATATCATCTAGAGGGTAAGGCCAAGTTAGCCTCGAAGAAGCTTGGTGTTCTCAACAGAGCGAGACAGTACTTCAGTCCGGACCAACGCTTACAACTCTACAAGGCGCAGGTTCGGCCTCATATGGAATATTGTTCTCATCTCTGGGCAGGAGCACCAAAATACCAACTGCTCCCTCTGGATCGTATCCAACGAAGGGCCGCTCGAATTGTTGACTGTCATTGTGTTTCAAACAGCTTGGACCCCTTGGAATTACGCCGAGATGTAGCTTCACTCTGCATCCTCTATCGGTTGTATCACGGGGAGTGCTCTGAGGAATTGTTCGGAATCATACCACCTGCAACTTTTCGCCATCGTCCCACGCGAAAAATATTCCATCCTCATCACCTTGATGAGTGGCAGTCTTCCACCGTGCGTTTCTCGCGTAACTTTCTGCCGCGCACTGTAAAACTCTGGAACGAACTGTCACCAGCAGTATTTCCGGACCTATACGACCTACAAACCTTCAAGAAGAGAGCGTATTCCCTCTTAAAAGGCCGGCAACGCACCTGCAGCTCTTCTGATGTTGCGAGTGTCCATGGGCGACGGTAGTTGCTTTCCATCAGGTGACCGGTTTGCTCGTTTGCCCCCTTATCTTATAAAAAAAAAAAAAAAAAAAAAACGTACACAGTGTGGTCGCCGCCGCACGCCGCCAGCGCGCGACTGTCGCCGTCGCCACGCGTCACGTCGCCACCGTCAGCCTGCAGCTCCGTACGTATGACCACCTCGGTGGGTATAGAGTATAGACCATACTAACCGCAGCGTGCGAGTTGCCCGTACAATATATCCGGCCGTCGTCGTCAACGTACACAGTGTGGTCGCCGCCGCACGCCACCAGCGCGCGACTGTCGCCGTCGCCACGCGTCACGTCGCCACCGTCAGCCTGCAGCTCCGTACGTATGACTACCTCGGTGGGTATAGACACTTGCTTTCTGTCACCGGTACCTATAAAACAATAATATAATATCTATGGACGCTTCACACAACGTCAATCTGGTCCCGTGCTAAGTATCCGAAGAACTTGTGTTACAGGTATCAGACAAATGGAAGTATATTTAAAACTTTTATATTATACATATATTTAACATTTTTATTATATTAATCTTTTAATACGCATATGGATGTGTATTAAAAGATTAATATGTGAGTCATGGGACTTAGTAACACAGAAAACTTTTGCCCTTGGCGGGATTCGAGCCGTCGACCTCTGGCTTGAGCGCGAACCACTGAGCCACAGAGATAATATTAACAATAATAATAAAGTAATGATATAAGTATGTAATACTTTTATTGAATTGATTCCACCGTTTAAACGAAAAACGTACAAAAGAAATCAAGCCAAACGTTTTTTACTTAAGGTGGTTCGTTTCCTATACAAAAAAACAATGGACATTATTTAGGTAATTTCATACTATTACTACATAAATTTATATGCACATCTATTTATTCTGCAATACAATTGTCGCAAAACATATTTAAAATACTTTATTTCACACAGAAGTCACATTTTTATTGAATTTTCGACAAAAAGTGACATTTGTAACTTATGTCACTTTTTGTCAAGCCAAACGTTTTTTACTTAAGGTGGTTCGTTTCCTATACAAAAAAACAATGGACATTATTTAGGTAATTTCATACTATTACTACATAAATTTATATGCACATCTATTTATTCTGCAATACAATTGTCGCAAAACATATTTAAAATACTTTATTTCACACAGAAGTCACATTTTTATTGAATTTTCGACAAAAAGTGACATTTGTAACTTATGTCACTTTTTGTCGAAAATTCAATAAATATGTGACTTCTGTGTGAAATAAAGTATTTTAAATATATTTTGCGACAATTGTATTGCAGAATAAATAGATGTGCATATAAATTTATGTAGTAATAGTATGAAATTACCTAAATAATGTCCATTGTTTTTTTGTATAGGAAACGAACCACCTTAAAGTAGTGAAACTAGAAACAAAACCTTACCCAATTGGCCATCGAAGTTAAGCCCCCACGTGTAAAGTTGTCCCGTGTTGTTGAGAATACAAGAGTGGTGCCAACCAGCTGATATCTGAAAGTATAATTTGGGTACGATATTACAATGGATTGTTTTCCAGCAGTTTCCATCGTATTCGCCAGATAGCGGATGTTCGATTGTTGACAGTGACATCCACGAGCCATGACCCAGAAGCACAGACAGATTTGTAGTTCCCTGGCGGGATTCAAACCTGCGACCTCCGGCTTGAGCGCCAACGCGCTAACCACTGAGCCACAGAGGTCGTCGTCTATATTTTTATTACTAACCGTGTCGCTTTCTCTTATGGACCCTAAGCGCGCGTGTCGACGCTCCGGTTTCTACGCGGCCTGGCGCCGGACCGGTGACAGTTATGTATGAAGCACCAAGGGCGCCGCGTACGCGTATACACGCGCCGGCGCTAGCAACGGTTTGACTCGAAGCCAGTTTCATACATAACTGGCGCCGGATCGCGTAGAAACCGGAGCGTCGACACGGGACCTAAGGATGAGACTATATGTATATGCTCCAGAATCCGAAAGGCCGTAGAAAATTCTGAGGAATTAAAATAGAACTCTGCCTTAATACAATAGAGTTGAAAATAGAAGTTTCGCATAGCGAACTGTCATAAATGACATTTACATTTGACTCGACACTCCACGTCTCATATGTTCGATTTTCAATTCTATTGTATTAGCGCAGAGTTCTATTTTCAATCTTCAGATTTTTTAATTTGTTTTTTATTTTATTCGGGATAAAAACAGCCATCATTTTTCCAAAAAACACTTAAGGCTTAAGAGGCCGATCGTTTCAGTTAGAACTGACGTCAGTTCGGCCTGAACGGATTCGGGCCCACACACGGAAAAATCGCATCGGTCCATTCTGGTTTGCCGCGCGCTACGGTCGTGCTTATCAATTTTCTATTTAAACACCGCGAAAACTCATATAGTGCGATTCAAATGAGAATAGGATCGAGTCGGCGCCATATTGTGACGTCATAGCTGTCAATTTTACCCAATTAGGTAGGGTGGGCAAAAAAAAGTTTTCTTTTCTGTAATAAAATTTATTTACAAAATTGAGTGAAAAAAAATTAATCTGCATCTAGCTCTTCAATTCTGCTCCTCTCTGTATTAATGTCCGAGTAGTCATCGTCGTCGTCATCTACTTTTATTCTAAGTCCTCCTTTGCAGTAAGTAGCGAATATTTTATTTAGAGTTGGAATTTATTTCCTCACTATGTATAATATGTCACCGTTAAATTGTAAAAACCGTTAGATTGTAAAATAACTAACGAGATTGTAAAAATATGTCGAAAGATTAAAAACTATATATATATTTATAATCTAATGAAAAATAATGTGTGAAATTATAGGCAGCATATTCGCGTCGAAGTCTATCAACATTTTACAATTTTACTAGTTTTATAACAATCTAACGGTTTTTACAATTTTACGGTGACATATATATAATTTATAATGTTATGCAGTGCAGTAATTTCAAAACTATCACAAACCACTGATTTACTTCGAGCTCTCTTTTTTGGTGTCGTAATGTTGCTACAGCTAGCCTGCACATCCCTCTTCTCACGTCGGATACCTACGTATTATCGTGTTTTTATTTATCCCCGTAGCCAAATGAACTCGCTCAGTCACTTTACTTGCATTTTGCATCGTTTGTAAAATGTTAAGATAAATTTCACGACTCAAAATTATATTTCCTTCAGGTTCTGAGAGGATTCATGCATTTCTTCTAAATTGTGCTGTTTCTCGTTCTCAAAGTATTTGTCTACATTGCAGACAATCTCTCGAGCTCTTCCAACACAGCGCCTCGTTTACTCATTTTCGAGCAAAATGAGTATGACAATAACAAAAACAATATAAGGTGCCTTGCACCAACAATGAAAAAACAAAATGTTAATTTATGGTTTTAAAAACGAATTAAAACGCGTTTCAAATGAGAATAGGAATGTCAATGACCTTATTCTGTCAAATGTCACGTGAAAAGTGCGATTTTCAGAAAAACTCATGTGCATATAAATATTAATAGTCTTGCATCGAATTTAAATAAAAACCTTAAAAAGTAATCAGTAATCAATTATCAAAACATAAATTGTATCATAAAAGCCTAAATTCGAAACAATATGGCGCCGACTCGATCCTATTCTCATTTGAATCGCACTATATGAATATGTATAATTATAATTAAATGTTATGTTTAAATAATTTAACGTTAATATTTAAATTCGACGTAAGGCTATTATTCCTCTTCTTTTATCTAAGGCAATCGCGGTTGCAAAAGTTTTGCACCAATCTGCCAGTGTCGAGTATATAAAGAATTATTTCGACAATTATTATTGGCAAATAACTTTTTCTGCTAACCGTACTTTTCACGAGACATTTGACAGATAGAGGTCATTGACGTTCCTATTCTCATTTGAATCGCGTTATACAACGCTTGTACCCGATATACGCCCGCACGGCCGCGGCTCGGGCGAGAACTGAAGCTATTTGTCCACACAATATGGTCCGTACAGGCCGCCCGTTCAGGCCTGAATTAATGTTGCCAACTTAGTTATTTTAGAAAGTTTTACTACTAAATTGAGTATTTTATTCCCTCCTTAGTAGGAATTTAGTTGTTAGTAGTGTTTTAGTAGGAAAGAGCTAGACAGTAATCATATGCAAAATGGCCTAGATTAAGCACAACAGAAGTAAAAAATAAAAATTACATCTTATCATAATAATACATTCGTCCGTAATTTTCTTAAAACTACCCGTTTAATTAGTATATACGTAATATTTCCTAGTATATTTTAATTTAATGGTAAAATTTATAATCGAATTCAATTAATGAAAAAAAATTAATATAATAAAACCTAAAATGCAGTGGTTTTTGGGGGGCTTCAGGAATTCCTAAGTTAAGTAGCTTCTTTAGTAGTTTTTAGTAGAAATCGATACGAGTTTAGTAGTTTCACAAAAACAGAGCTGGCAACACTGGAACGAATCGCTTCAGTCCGTACGGCCGACTGATGCGATCTCGAAATTGCACACAGACGATATGATTTTGCACCCGTTCAGACCGAACTGAAGGCCGACCGGACCATGTATGGGGGCCTTAAATAATTTTGTACGGCCTTCCGGATTCCGGAGCATATATACCTAGTCCCAGCCTAAAAATAAAAATGATAAACGGCTTAATGAACGTGCTATTTATGTAGAAGGGTTTTATTAGTTGGTATTCGGTATATATATCGGTATCTCGTAATCGGTATATTATAGTCGAAACACCTATTTATAAATTATCATTAGTTGATATTATGATTATATATAAAATTTAAAACTATTGCACTAGTATTGAAGATTAATTAATGCATTTTCATATTAGTTCTAACTGCGTTAGTTATATAAGATAAATAAAATACCCACCTGCACAACTTTCCCGCGCACCATCTGCGTGTCAACCAGGCGCGGCGTCAAGTGCGGGTCGGGGGTGGGCTGCGTCGGCGGCGGCGTGGTGCGGCGCGCCTGCCCCGCGCGCACTTGGTGCGGGCTCGCGCCCCAGCACCACACATGCCCACGCGACGAGAGGGCCAACTGTGAGGTAGAATAAAGATGTGAGAAGGAGACGAAGTTGTCGAGTTGGACAGCTGACAGTGTTTTTTTTCATATTTTAAAATGCACTTACGTAAGTATTATAATATGTCAATTAATTATATAATTAAAAAACTGACAAATCTTGTTTATCTAATTTACAAGTATAAAAATTTGGAAATAGAGACTGAATTTAGCGATTCCATCTCTCTAGAAAGAGACAAACAGAACATGTGGCCTAGTGTCTGTCTCTTTTTAAGAAGCACATCTGCAAGGCGCTCGATAAGCCTAAAACTTCTAAAGCTGTTTTTTGTTATGTTGCTCGTAACAGTCACAAAACCGTAGTAAAATTTACACCAAGGGTATTATTGTAATTTTTGTTACTATGATAATATTTTCTGTGCAGTCGGATCAATATCTTACATTATGAAAATATCCCACAGCGATCTTCTCAATAGGATCGGGGAAGGTGACCTTCACGGGCAGCGAGCTCTTCTCTCTGTTACCGCTACCGAGCTGGCCGAACACGCCCGCACCGCACGCCCACACCTCGCCGTTCATCATGAGCACTACCGTGTGACAGGACCCGCAGCCTACACTTAGCACCTGAAAAAGAGTAAAAAAATTCATGATTTCGCTAGTAAATATAGTAATTAGATAATGCCATAGTAAACCATTAATTACTGAAAAAAGGGTGTTGGGTTCAAAAGTTTTTTTTTAAATTATTGTCATGTATTAATTGATCTGTTTTTTGTTTCTCACCTTTCTGCCTTGAAACTTGGTGACCAATTGCGGTGTGAGCTGGTTTTGTATGTTGCCAAGGCACAGCTGACCATGCACTCCCCAACTGTAAGAAATTTACTAATCATGCATAAAATAACCAGTTATATTCAAAAACACTTGGGCATTCTTAGAAAGAATGCCCGTAAAGGTTTTGTTATAAAATAAGTGTGCCGGACACGCCCCACCCACCGCTCCCAGCGCTATACACCGAGCGAGATGTAAGTATATAACCGTCTCGGCGTCTCGCTTACTTGAACATAACCATAGATATATACTAGTATAAATGCTCAACTCTAAAATTGGAACAAGCCTTACTAAATTTCGGGATATCGTATGTAGATGGCGTTGAACCGCTTTTAATATTAAACCCGCTAGATGGCAGTAGTACTGCCTGATAATTTTATTGAACCGAAATATAAACAGAAATTAAGTTACCAACGAAAGTCATAGACAGTTACCAATGATTCAAAATTACCATACACTCATATAAATGAAGGTTATGGTCACCGCAATATGAAATGTTCGCGAGCCTCTTATACAAACGTTTGGTGTCTTCGATAGTGCGATGTAGAAGCCGCTTAGTGTCATCTGTTGTGGCTATCGAATATTTTTCAAACTGTTCGTACCGAAAAGTCGTGTTGAGTTGTCGCTGTTCTCTGTAAAGTTGTACCCCCCCTGATCTTCCTGCCTTCTCGCTCACCCCCACATGTACGAACATCACGAACTCTCGAACGTGACACTCACCGCTCTCAGCGCTACGTACATCGAGCTTGAGTATATAACCATCTCGGCGTCTCGCTCACTTGAATATAGTCTTCTCGCTCACCCCCACATGTACAGGCGGCCGCCGGCGTCAACGGCGGCGCTGTGGTAGTGGCCGGCGGCGATGCGCACGGCGGGCGCATCCCACGCCGCATGTACACGCAGCAACGCGCCGCTCGCACCGCCCGCACCGACGCCGGACACGCCCCACCCACCGCTCCCAGCGCTACGTACACCGAGCTTGAGTATATAACCGTCTCGGCGTCTCGCTCACTCGGACATAGCCTTCTCGCTCACCCCCACATGTACAGGCGGCCGCCGGCGTCAACGGCGGCGCTGTGGTAGTGGCCGGCGGCGATGCGCACGGCGGGCGCGTCCCACGCCGCATGTACACGCAGCAACGCGCCGCTCGCACCGCCCGCACCTACGCCGGACACGCCCCACCCACCGCTCCCAGCGATACGTACACCGAGCTTGAGTATATAACCATCTCGGCGTCTCGCTCACTTGAATATAGTCTTCTCGCTCACCCCCACATGTACAGGCGGCCGCCGGCGTCAACGGCGGCGCTGTGGTAGTGGCCGGCGGCGATGCGCACGGCGGGCGCGTCCCACGCCGCATGTACACGCAGCAACGCGCCGCTCGCGCCGCCCGCACCGACGCCGCCCAGCCCCGCCCACGCCGCGCCGACGCCGAGTTGGCCGAACGTGTTGTCGCCAGCTGCGTACACCTGGTGCAACAGAAAAATAAAATATTAATACTCAATACTTTTTATTTGCATAAAACATCATAAAATAAAATATTACATTTAAAATGGGGAAGTACATGTTTTGGCAATTTTGATATGCAAATCAATATTATCTGTATACAGAAATCTACATTACATTTTCTATTAATATACTACTCAAACCATATGTTACGAACACAGACATCTATTGACTAGACCACGCAAGTGTATGTACTTCACGTGTAAAAGAGAAGTAAAAATTACTTCCTTCAGTGCCATTTCCTCTCAAATATTCTCGATGCTAAACGTCAAAAGAAAAGCCGCGATCCGTTCTTTGAAATTGTTTACACGGGTCAAGGAGTTATCATCACTAAATCGCTCGTGTGATGTTCGCAGTAGATAGAAAAATAATGACACGCTTGGTTTCTATACAAACTTGCGTTATCTAATCAATAGATGTCTGTGGTTACGAACATGCTGCAAATAATTTGCGCTGCAATTTCCACCCTGAGTGGATAGCGTTTTCGGGGCTTTATTAATTTTTTAAACTTTTATGCTGATTTGCAAGAAAAGGAAAGAAATTCACAAGGAATGGTCCAGGTTGCAAATGTATTATGTTATTATAAACAATATGACGTATTTTTCAAAAACTTGGAAAATACCCCATTATAGGTAATGTTATGTACCAGTAAAAATATCGTATCATTTTTTTTATTATATTGGCAGTTTGCATGTAACATTATACTAGTATTAGTGTAAAAACCTAAGCTGTTACTTACCCCATTCTCCGTTAGCACCAACGTGTGATGTCGTCCACACGACACTTCTAGGACCATGCCGATCAACTCCGTATTAACAGGCGTATCTGCCATAATGATCTTAGCGTTTCCATCGTCCACCACAGCCCAGTGTTCTAGACCACAGGAGATTGACCGCTTGGGTGTGAAACGGGTCTTCCAAGTCTCCGGCTGGATGGTTATTTCTGTGTGCATGTCAACGCATGGTTTACGCGCTTCCGTCACGCACGCCACTTGCATGAACGTGGATATGAGTTGAAGCATTCTGGTGGCCTGTAACGATAGTTCATAAATATAAATATGTGAAGCAAAAACTTTTTTGAATAGTTTTACGAGAATTGTCCAAACGGCGGAGTGTGATGTGTGGCACAGTTAAAGTTTTAAAGTAAAGAAAGCTATTTTTTTAAATTATGCTTAGAAAAACAATAAATTAATTTAAAATTACAATAACACACTACCTCAGATTATTAACACATTACTATTCATTTGGTAGACACGACTTTTGTACTCATTGACAACATTTACGTTTTTTTTTCTACAAATCATCTAAGAGGTAAAAGAAAACTTGTTCAAACTCTTAGTTTTAAAAATACACTAGAATAAAACAAACAATACATTAAAACATTTTTAGTTATAATTTTGCTTTTGCAGACTGTTTAAGTTGCTTTAGTAAAAGTGTTAGACTAAGTATTATAACAGTTGCTGCGAATTTTTCTGTCTCATATGTATTAAATATATTCATTGTTTAGTTATTATTTAAAACAAAAATTCATAGTCGAATTTATAACCTCCTTTTTTGGAGTTGATGATTAATTCACAATCAAAACTACTTACATATACGGAGGTAATGCCTTGCTTTAGGTCTCGCATGACGGGCCTCAATTGGTCTTGTAGAGGGTTTAGCCAAATGCAGAGGTGCTAAAAACAAAATAACTTTCAGAAGTGATATTTCCCATAAAAATAGAATAGACGCAGTTGACACTTAAAAGTACCCTTAAAAAAATTGTGCGTTCTAATCTCATTCTATACTAGCATTAATTGCCCGCGGCTTCGCCTACGTGAAATTAGGTTTTAAACTTTCATCCCTTATTTTACCCCCTTAGAGGGCGAATTTTCAAAAATCCTTTCTTAACGGATGCCTCCATCATTACAACTGTGTATGCCAAATTTCAGCGAAATCAGTAGTTTCAGCTGTGCGTTGATAGATGAGTCAGTCAGGTTTGCCTTTTATATAATATAGCTTTTCCCCGCGACTTCGTCCGCGTGGAATAGTTACTTTGGGATATCGCTAAAATTTACCCGCGACTTCATTTACGTAGAAGAAGCGCTTCCACCTCACGACTGCCCGCCCGCTCCGCGCGCCTTACTATAGCGCGCATGATTATTTTATTACTGCGATATCTTCTAAAATACTCATTGAAATCAAATTATGTAAGCGGCAAATTTCTTCTAGATTAAATGCTTGTAATGAATAACGTATTTACTTGGATAAGGATTAATATAATCTTTATGAAAACACCTTCACAAATAATGCTTACTTTTAGAACAAATTTGGTAAGTATAAAAAGGTTATAGTGAGCCAACCTTAAAAGATAGACATATACTGTCGCGGACTTTTTTTTAGAACTTTTAAAGGGGAACAATTCTGCCATACATCATTTTAGCGAAACTTTAACCGTTTCCGCAGCGTACGTAGCGAAAGCTCTCAAAAGGAAAAAAAGACCCCCGATTTTGTAACATTCTTGATTGGTACTCCGCTCGTATTGAGTTTAGCATGATGCTATATAGCCTAAAGCCTTCCTCGATAAGTGGACTATCCAACACAAAAAGAATTTTTCAATTCGTACCAGTAGTTCCTGAGATTAGCGCGTTCAAACAAACAAACAAACAAACAAACAAACAAACTCTTCAGCTTTATAATATTAGTATAGATTTAGATTATTATCCTGTGGAGTATATGTTTTTAATTAATGCAGTTAATAATTAATGTAGTTTAAGGAAAGGGAAAACCAAGGGGTTTATGTTGTTGGTGTGGATTTCTTTTAATCGATTTTTGGTTTGGTTTTCAAACTACAGCAGTACTTCTTTTTTAACCGACTGCGCGACGCAAAGGAGTGGTAATGTGTTTATCAGCCTATGTATATATGTATGTATGTTCCTTTGAAGCACTATACAGACCAAACGCCTGGACCGATTTTTATGATTCGCATGTCAATCGATTCCACTTAGTCCGGCGAGTGTCACTAAAGACACGACGTTAGTGAAAATTCAATATGGCGACTACTGTGAAAATGATAAACGCCATATTGTGAAAATGAAAAAAATGAAAGTCAACAAACTATGTCAAGTGGGGTATCGTTGAATAGGTATTTAAAAATCATTTTTAGTTTTCTCTCAACATTTTTCGATTTGACTGACCGTTTAGTTTAGGATATATATCTATTTAAAGTTGCGTAACAACCATTCTCACGTATCTTAATCTCTCTTAATCACTCTTAATGTTCGTATCATCGTATTTTTGCTTTAAATCGACCAAACGTGTG
Source organism: Glaucopsyche alexis (assembly GCA_905404095.1). Lineage (NCBI taxonomy): Eukaryota > Metazoa > Arthropoda > Insecta > Lepidoptera > Lycaenidae > Glaucopsyche > Glaucopsyche alexis. Next base: position 16,801,582 of record FR990052.1, on the reverse strand, counting down.
TAGGTTAAACTAAAAAATCTAAAATAAAATAAATAATTTAAAAAATAAAAAAACCCGACTGCAAATTATTTATTGTATGCATTTACTAACCTTCAATATTACTGTGTCGAATTGACTGCATTTCTCCGTAATAAAATCCAAGAGCCACTGTCCATTTTCCTCCAACAGTATAGGCACTAGACAGTTATATCTAAGCAGACAGACCACTGCGCCCCTACATATCTCGCTCCTTGACTTTAAAGCTGTTAGTAGGAGGTTAGGGTGTCCACGATGTATGCTAAAAACTGGGACCAAGTCCCATAAACCGATAGCTGCTGCTAGAGAAGTCAATTCTTGTAATTCCACCGTACTGAGCATTGTGAATTTCATTTCCCTGAAATTTTTTACATTGTGAAATTATTGTCAGCTGAAATGATGCTGGCAACTTATTTATTTCAAAACACTTAACATTTTTAACCGTCTCATGCAAAAATTGGTCCTAACTTATACAAATCTATCATTGCATTACAATTACATGTTACTTTTTATCCAACTTCCAAAAATATTAGTTTTTTAAATCTATTTATCATGCACAAAAATTATTGTAATAAAAACTTACATGTCAAATGTTTCCTCCGAATTTGTGCCAACTTTGAGAAGACAGGCGAGCAATTTGGCCGTAATAGCTGCATTGCCGAGGTTGCCAGTGTTGGGCACGTGTTTGTATAGGGACAACTCCTGTAGACGACCGAACACTCCTAAACGGGCGACCCATCCGTCAGCTTGACTCTGGAAAATAAGAAAGAATGCAAGTTGACAGCTGATGTAAAACAAAGAAAAATGACAAAAATGTCATTTGCTCGCTGGCGATAATTATTAAAGGAATGAATAAACGTATGAACAAACTAACCTGAGTGCCCGTAGCGCGCACGCTGGCTAGCGAGTACAGATAGTGCGCAGGCGCGACCCGGCCGCGCGACATGAGCAGGTCAGCGGCGGCCAGCAGTAGCGGCGGCAACGGAGCGCCCAGCGCGCACGCCGCGCGCTCCGCACACCCACTGTTCCGCACCACGAGACCCACCAGCCACTCACATGCTGAACAACTGAAAATAAAATCGTCTTGTCCAGAAAGCGGAATTCGCCTCCATTTACGCGCTTAAATCGTGTGCACTATGCCGGAACCTATAAACTCGCGCATAGACACGCACAATTCAAGATACCAGAGGTACCTTGCTGTGTATCATTTTGTGGGAAATTCGCCTTTACAGGCACCGTCGCGATTATCTTGAGCGATTCTATGTCTTGTAGCATTGTACATAAATCTATATAACAGATACAAAATCAGTGCGTCTTGGGTATTGTGTCATGTGTGACATGACTTACACTGCCAACTTTACCGCTGGAAGTGTTTCACATTTGAAATGTATGTATATAACGCACTAGTGATTTATTATTACAGACATCTACAAGAAAGCTTGATATCAGGCCTTTAACATGTTCACCACGTCAAAGAAAATAACAAAAATGTCCATGTGAATGCCCTTTTCACAGCATACTTACACAGTGTTCAAAATATAGGCTCCACAGGATGTAATAATGAGACACGTTTCCAGTCCAAACCGAGGCATCTGTAGGTCACATATGAACGTGGGTTCCTTCCAACCGCCTGTCATGGCTGGAGGTTCCTTCGCTGTCATCAGATAAGACCGCTGAACATCACCTATCAGTTCTACAGACCATAATTCTGTTGTATCTTGCTTCAATGCTTGCCCCTGAAAATAAATACATTTCTCTACACAATAGCAATATAAAACTATTACTTTCACATACTTTGATTGTGGAAAGGAGATAGCTTTCATTGTACATTAATATAATTTTGAATATATTAGAGAGCTGCAATAGCATATAACTAAGGCCTTTCTCAGTAAAATGGCACTAAATTTATTGTAGTTTTTAAAAACAGAGTAACTTTTTCTTCAAGATAATGTTATGTTGAAGTTGGTTATGAAACTTAATCAACTAAGACAAACACTCAATGTTAATTAATTTTGCAATTTAAGATACTTGCTTACCTGAATAACTGAGAAGTTTGCACTGTGAATCTCTAGTTCATTCTTTTTCATTAAATAAATTAGTCTCTGAGACCACAGGCCCTGTGTGTAAAGACCATCATTCTTTATTTTAGGCCTTAAAGTCCTTGTTGGAGTATCTTCAGCTGGACTCTCGAGCTAAAATATTTAAAGTCATATGAATTTAAGAAGTTATAAGACTAGGAGACATAATTTCCGGCAAAGGCAAATTGTTTTCTTCATGGCAATAGGAGGCATCCTATTCCATAAAAATTTCATTAAAGTATTTAGTATATTTGAATAGACTTACAATCATAGTTCCCTCATTTAATTCAAATGCTGTCAAGAAATGGTGTCCATTTACATACTGAGCTGTGAGGGCCCAGTTATTGGAATCCTTTCTAAATGTTGGCAAATATTCCGTCGGCTTCAAAACATATTCAACTGTTTGTGACTTACTGTCATCTAAAAATAAGATTCTGTCATAAATATCATCATCAATCTTATATTTATTACAAAATCAATGGATGTGTTCCATGGAATAAAAACCCTGTTAGCGCTTGCAAGCGCAGAAAAAAGATTATTAGCCAGGACACATTTGCTAACTTCAATACTGCTAACATTATCTGCCATTTTGCTTATTTAAGGTGGTTCTTTTCCTATACAAAAATACAATGGACATTAATTAGGTAATTTCATACTATTACTACATAAATTTATATGCACATCTATTTATTTTGCAATACAATTGTCGCAAAATATATTTAAAATACTTTATTTCACACAGAAGTCACATTTTTATTGAATTTTCGTCAAAAAGTGACATTTGTAACTTATGTAACTTATGTCACTTTTTGTCGAAAATTCAATAAAAATGTGACTTCTGTGTGAAATAAAGTATTTTAAATATATTTTGCGACAATTGTATTGCAAAATAAATAGATGTGCATATAAATTTATGTAGTAATGTATGAAATTACCTAATTAATGTCCATTGTATTTTTGTATAGGAAACGAACCACCTTAAGGCTTAGCAATCGCCATTTCGCTTACGCTTTTTTCCGCGAAACACAGCCAATATTTGTTAGTGTAAATAGCAAATTAATAGTAAATTAAAATATTTTACCTTTCGATCCACCTTGTGTGAAAAATGTAATTTTGTCTTTTGATAACTGTTTTATGTAAAACATGAATCCATCTTTCTTTTCCTTATCATTCTGAGCACGGATCTGCTGCAGCCAGTTGTAGCCGAAGGACCTATGTTCTAGGACCAACTTCAATTGCTGTGTTGGACCTCGAGATATCTAAAAGTATTTTCTTTATTACTACAAAGTATTTCTGAAGCCCACAAACTATTTTTTTACCTCAGACGCAAACAGAGTGGGGTTATATTATGTTGAAGTGTCTGTCTGTCTGTCTATCCATGGCATTGTAGTTCCCAAATAGATGTACCGATTTTGATCTAGTTTTTTTTGTTTGAAAGCTGACATGATTGAAAGATTGCATAGCTATATACTATAATACTTAGATATATACTAAATACTATAATTCATCATCATCAGCTCTCTTACTGCTTTTAATAATAATAATAATAAATTCTTTATTTGCATAAAACATTGTAGGTACAAAGGTGTTAAGTACATATTTATTTGAGCTTGACAATGAGAAGGGTTATTTTTTTTTTTAATTTTGTTTATAAGTGTTAAGCAAGTCTCTGATAGGCTTGCAATCTGTCTTCAATTGAAATAGAGAAAGAAAAAATAATCTCAATTTACCAAAAGAGCAAGTAAATCCAAAGAATCATCAAAGCATATTTGAAGATCAACCACTTCACCAGACACTTTGGCTTCTCCCACAACACACTGTGACTCCAGGGAATAGAAAGTAATTGTTCCATTCTATAACAAACAAAATCATTATCGCTACAAAAAAAATAAAGAAACAAACTTCAAATTTGAATACTTATATGAACTAGGTATTTAAGCACTTAAAAACTCTGAAATTTGTTACGTAATTAATATAAAAGATCTTGAAAAACACTATGCAAGGGAAAATCTTTGGATAAAAATTTCTAATGCAGATATCACATTTTAAAGATTAAAGTAAGTAATAAATTATGCATATAATAAAGATTAAAGTTATAAATTATGCATAACATAAATTACCTTTGATCCAATGATAATGATGTTTTCCGATTCCTTGGTTAGCCACCAAACTACAGAAGTAGGATGCGGTACGTCGACCAGAGGCAGCACAGTAACACTAGATAGTGACCATTTACAATCTAAAGAATTTTGAGGTATAAAAAGAGGCAAGAACGGAACCAACAAAATTTTTTGATCACTAACAATCAACGCCCATGTTCCACTAGGTTCAAAACACATGCAGTATATTGGATTGTCCACAAAATCCCAATCATAATAATTATCAAATCTCTCAGATTGTTGATTAATATACAAAAATACTAATTCTTTTCCACTCGACAAAGCCAAAAACTTTTTCAGTCCTATTTCGTAAAAGCTGTGTGTTGAAATATCCAAATGTATAAGGACGTCCAATTTGAATAATCCTGAAAAATCTAAATTTTCAATGTTTTGAGCCATCCTGAGAAATCACATTATAATTTCTACACAAAAATTGTTTTTGTTTTGCAGATGTTTTGCAGACAATCCATTGAGGTATATACATGGAGGGGCCCTTACAGTTCTATACATACTAGCGCTTATACAAATATGATGGAAATATGAGACAGACGGTGAAATATCATTTGGTCTCTTTCTATCTAATGCAATAATTTTCATGTTAGAAGAAACAGCAGTATTTTTGTTTTTGCTCATTTTAGAAACATTAGACTTCAAAACTTTGACAATTAACGAAATGTGGAACGATCCGCCATTTTCTGCTCATTAATAGCCTGTTCCAGACGGCACTACTTTTGCCCAAAACGCTACGATAATTTTTACCACAAAATGTTGTTTCTTTAGCGAAATAACGTTATTATTGAAAATTTCGAAAATGTCGTTTTTAGCAATTTTTGTGACTAGTGAAACAACTGACAGCTGATCACAGCTGATGTTGGAAACGTCAAAAAGTGCTAATTTTAACCCAAGTAGGGAGCTGGGTAAAAATATGCAAAATGGCGTGATCCAAAGAAATAGGAGTATAATAGAACTAAAACAAAAATCGAAACCGTAGACAGCCATTTGTCTCACAAAACATCAAAGGCAAAACCAATAAGAGTGAAAGAGAAAGCCATCTATATGTCTATACGTTTTTTTCGAAGGTTGCTCCAATTTGGAGTCCAAATTGGAGTCCAATTTTAGACGTTGGAATTACGACTTTATTGCTTTAACAATAAGTGACATTTTGAATTAGTAGCAGTAGATGTGGCCTGAAGTTAGCCACTGACAGCTAATGCCATTTGTTTACGTGTGCATTATGATACAAGAAGAAGAAGAAGCAAATCATGAATTTATAGTGTGTTATTTGGTAAAAATCTCAGTTTATATTAAAAAGTCTTATTAGAAAACAAAGCTGTGCTCAAGTTAATATGGCCCGTTTGGTGGAGGGCTGTAAATCACACTCTGCGAGGAAAGAAAATCGTGAAGAAGTGTTAACTTTTCACCAATATGTTGAGAATTGTTTCAGGTTATATAAATACAAGCAATTACACTGAAGTTATTATATTCTTGTAGATAAATGTGTTTATTGTCCATTATATGCGGATTTCAACAATATAATATAATAGAAATTTTGTATAAATTTCAGAGGTTGTGTATTTACATAGTGATGTTTTGGATATCGATAAACCTTCGAAAGAGAAAATATGTTAATCTGAAAGAAAAATGTTTTGCCTACTTCATATTTACCAAACACCATACAATTATACAAATTAGTAAGATCTAAAATATAAACTAAGTGATAATATATAATATAAAATAGTGTGGTGTATTTTTTATTAATTATAATTATTAATTAATAATTCCTGTATATTATAATGGAGTTACGGTTGTACATCATCACAAAAACATGTCACAAATTTTCAAATTTAACTTTGCTTTTTGGTTTTGCAGGGAATTAGGTGGCCTTTTGCAAAAATACTTCTTTGTACTTTTTTAATTGACCAGAAAACGGGCAGACTGATCGCCAGATGGAGAGCGATTATCGCCACCTATACATATTCGCAATAGGAGGTGTCACAAGTACGATCCCGGTCTTAAAATCCGCAACTACTCCTTGAGTACCCGGAGGCCGTGGTATTTATCTGGTCCAGGTGGACCGTTCGTGCCAAAGCATGGCTCTCCCACGTAAACGGACTGCTGTGCACTGTTTTCTTCACATATTTAGCTCCATGCTGACAATCTGAGAGCTTTTTGGTGTTGTCGTAACGTGTAAGCTAATAAATGATGTCCAATTGTTAATAAATAATAAATATATCTATTAAAATTTCCTGTTTTCATTTATCTTTCCCCGTAGGTACTAAAGGGAGAAATGCATAAAAAGTCTATACGTCTACTGTTTATATATTTACCAGCTGTATCCAAGGGAAAAGTATCCTATGTTTTAATCCAGATTCCAGAGCTTAAACTACTGCCATACCAAATTTCATTGAAATCTGGTCAATAATTTTTGCGTGAAGGAGTAACAAACATCCATCCATACATCCTCACGAACTTTCATGTTTATAATAGTAGTAGGACAAGTCGATTGGACGATAGCCTGCATAGTGTGTGGGTGTATAGTGTAGTAAGGACGAGAAATAAAAATACGTGTAGCTCGAATTAGAATATGTATTCCAATATATCAAGATAAAATTATTGACAATTATATGTCAAAGTATTAATTCACTTTTTAAACTGTTAACAATACAGAGGTTTTATTAATTGGAGTTTTGTAGATACCAATACACCCCCTCAAAAATTCAATTAAGTAAATAATGCTTTAACAGTATAGGCAAACATTTAAATAAGTAACTGATAATATTTCATCTTTTAACACGATGATATTAATTTATATTTGGAAAATATAAGTTGTTCCTTGAAATTAAGGAACTACTATGTCTTTATATAATTCCTCCATGGTATTCTCTGAAGATATCTAAAAGTAATTATTCTGTGGAAAATATTACATTAATTTTAGTATACAGCTGTTTAGGATTTTTATCCAATCATTAAATTATCTTACATATTAAAAATTACATATAAAAATATTTGCTATAAGCAGATATGCACTAATAATACAATTTTGTTTCATGCCTATTTAAAAACCAGCATCGCAAATCTGTTTGCAACATAATGCTGAATGGGATTTGATAGAACTTCATGTAATTAGTTACTTTATATTATTGTAGGTACCTAAATATATCTTAATTATTAATTTCTTTGTTTCCTTCTATACCAATGTGCAACAACTGTTGTCATGGTTCATTCATATAAATAATATTAATTATGCTGCTAAAATATGAGCTTTTAGTTTCTAGCTATTATACATAATAATATAAACATTTATGCTCTTTTATAGCTTCACAAAACTGTGTACATGCCTGGCTTATGTTTCTTAGACAAAAATATACACTTTGTTTCCGTGTATTCAATGCCATTGTACACTTAGTAACAAATAATAAAAAATATATATAAATTAACATTTTAAAATTTAATATATTTATTATAAAATATAAAGATCCATTTTCCAGAATCGATATTTACATTACTAGAATTATCAACTAAATACCTAGGTACTTATTTGTTTTATTACATAATATGGTCTACTTTGTAACGAACCAATTTCGTTTTGAGTGTTTGACCATTTTTCTCTATCTAGCCAATTCATTAACGTAATTGAAATTATTATTATTATCAATGATAATAATTATAGTTATTCACAGCTTAGTATTATTTAATTAGACATTTGAATAATCTATATTGAATCAGTTGCTTAAAATCTTAGGAAGTATGTATACCTATTGTAATATTCTTCCCTTTCAACTCCGCCGGTTTGACATCCGGTTTGTTGATTTTGGCTTATTGTGTTTCTAATTTATTGCCTATCAACTTCGCCTGTTGACCATCTTTGGTTTGTTGATTTCGGCGGGAATATTTTCAATTACAAATCTTCTGCAGTAAAACTTCTGCAGGAATAATTATTATAATACATATTAAATATTTTTCGGGTTTATACCATGTCACATCGCTTATTAGCTTTTTCTTTTCTTTTATTACTTAAATAAAATAATAAATTAATTGATTTCCATATGCTGTTGCCTCGATTTTTATTTAATTTCATACTTGACGCCATAGTGAATTAGGTAAACGTATGAATTATGCGTTTGGCCACCGCATTTTATCGGGGAACTTCAGCGATTAAACTAATTATGTTATTCCCTTACAAACATCACTGCTCATTTTTTACAGAATTTCATTATTGTAATCGACCATTAAAAATAAAACATTCATGTAAGTAGTAGCTGACAAAAAAAAAAATTAAAAATCAGCTTTAGAAACAACAATTATTAAGTAACAGATTATTATTATTTGTAAGTAGTAGTCGGGGCTACCAGACTACACCACAAAGACATCTGCTTGTATTTTGTAATACAACATATTTTGTACATCTCATTTGAAAGCGATATTCCCAACTAGCAAAAACTTACTTTATAATTGCTATGAAAACAATATTTCTTTGCTTTACAGTAGTTCTTTAATTAACAGTCATTAAACGTATTATGGGCACAAATTATGTGTTAAATCGTAGTAGACGTTTTGTTGTTACCAATTTATCATATTATGATAAGCAATCTTTCATCTTGCCATGTAAAAATAAAAACGGATAATCTTTCTATGGACAAGGAATGTATGGCTTTCAGCGTTTACCGACAATTAAAAAATTATGATCTCAGTAATTCATACTCTGACCGTTATTTTACTTGATATCTTTATATTAAGCATTTCAGTTCTTATTTCATTTTTAGGCGTCTGATAATTTATATTATAATAAGAATTATCTGGTACAATGCTTTTATATAAAAGTAATTTTCTCTTATAGTTGAGACTATAAGATGCCTATTCAGCCATATTGAAGAAATTAGGGTTCAGTCTCCACAATCTATTGCTTAAAACCCCTTTTTTCTTGCATCATTAACAAGTAAACATAATGTTTATAGATGGATTTGTATCAAAATTGGTTTTCACCGTTTAATATCACATGTTTTTAAATCCATTTCTGGCTGAGGAAGTTACATAATGGCACAATTAAACAAATGTATAACAATACTGGTTTTTGTAGTGCACAACCACAGAACCAGCCAAAAAAAAATATTGATTATAAAAGCTATGACATATCTTGCTTTTTGCATTATGTGCATTTTATCAAACATTGCAAAGGTAAAGGTTTATAATAGTTTTTAATTGTCATATAAGGTAATATTTCTGATCTTATGAGACTTCAACTTAGTTTTGAAATGTTTGCTTCAACCATAATAGCCATAATATTATGCTTTTAAATACACTATTAATATAAATTTTAAGACCCATAATACTATTATTAGCAAAAGAATACTTATAGCATGCAATTATAAAGGGAAAATATTAAGCTATTGCTTTTATAAAATATAAACAAGAATTTTAACCCTATAATTAATCATCCTTTATATAGCATTTTTGCTTGTTGGGTTATATTATTTAAAATTCATTATAAATATTGTATTTTCTATTGTGTATTAAAAACAATTAGTATATTCCTGCTTATTGCATTCTACTATACTATATTGTATATACTAAAAATATATACAATATAGTATAGTATATACCTATGTGATACCTCGGTGCACATAATATTATAAAATCCTTTTGTGGCCCTGCGCTCCTCAGTTGGCTGGATGCACTAATAGGGCTTTGTACTTTTCCATGTAGATAGTAGATACCGATGATCCAGATTAGGGTAAAAATTGTTTTAGTTATACTTGGGAGCAAATGTATCAACAGAAGATTAACAGACGTCCTTCACATTGACAATATTATTGGTTGCTCCGGGATCTAAAACAGAATTTCTGAATATTAGTGTTAATTTGACTGCGCAACTAACATTGCTAGAACATCACACGGTACTCTCCTGATTGTTGTTGTTGACTCGAAACGGGTGATTCTGATGAGCAGTAGAGCTTTAAGCTTCTCGTTGCAAAAATTCACTAACGTGATTCCTTTCGATCCCAATGCTCACAAAGTATCCTTGTAATGGTAACTCCAAATTTTCGGTTGCTTTTCCACGTTATTCTCTCTGCTTGTTATTTTGGATATGGGTAGATACTGTTTTTTAAGCCACAAACTGAAAATGGTGCTGAAAGATCTTGGGCTGAAAAAAAAATGGTTTCCCGATTTCGGGTCTGAAAATTTTCCTTTTACTGAATTTCGAGATACGTTTTACAGAAACGTAGGGCACATAACCTGTAGTAAGGACGAGAAATAAAAATACGTGTAGCTCGAATTAGAATATGTATTCCAATACCTATATCAAGATAAAATTATTGACAATTATATGTCAAAGTATTAATTCACTTTTTAAACTGTTAACAATACAGAGGTTTTATTAATTGGAGTTTTGTAGATACCAATATATAGTTCAAGAGACTAGCTTCCCCAAAATATTTCGGTTTGTTGTAGACAATACTGCATAAATTCGTTTTTGATCGACTGATAATTAATTTATAAATCACAAAGGTGCATAGATCATTATGCATAAATCTTCCACTTTAATCATTCTATCTATTGGCTGCAAACTGCATTTTAAATTCATTTAATAGTTTAAAAGATCTAAGCAAACAAAAGCGGAATAAAAGACTTCATTTTATGCTATGAAAAGAATAACATTTTCATCCACATTTTGATTTTTATCGACACAAAATGCCGACTAGGTGTAGTGTACATTTAGACCTCTTTTATATCTTTAGATGTCTCTTATAATATAGATCTCATGTTGTTGTCATAGCTTGACATGTATTACTAATTTAAGTAGCATTTTATTTGGAATAAAACCAAATATTCCTTGGTTTTGTCTTTTTATTACATAACAATTTATTCCAAATAACAATAAATACCATTACAAACCTCGATGTCTACTATTGCGCAATTACTAAAGCCAGAAAAATTCGACGTCGAACCTGGGTCACCGGCAGCCGAATTAAAGTACGAATACTGGAAAACAACGTTCTCAAATTATCTCAGTGAAGGGATAGGAAAAGAAACGATTTCAGAGGAAAATAAACTAAGGTTATTGCAATGTGTATACGCATATCCGTGAAGCAAAAGATTATGTCTCGACCATTCAATTATTAGATAAAATTTATCTCAAAGAAAAGAATAAGGTTCACGCCAGATACATACTTCTAAAATCTACACAAAAATCGGATAAGACCATTGCAGATTTCTTACGTACACTACACTAGGGACTTCACTGGCGGACGGGAATATACCTATTTACGTATGAAGTTGCTGATAAATACGAGTATGGCAACTTGCAACCAACTTCAGACAGCTGATCTGTCTGAAGTTGGTTACATATGTTCAAAACCTGTAACCGTCTACAAAAAACGAAACTAACGAACAACTAGATATCTCTTTCTTTCTCATTGGCATGTGTCATATAGGGGGATAAGGAACGATGTATAATTTTCCTCTTGCTAATAGCCTTTACTCTTTATACTCTATGGCGTGATCATTCTTAGCGTTTTTAACAGTTTTTGACAGATGACAGTTGCGTGTGGAACAGGGGTGAAAACAGTTACGAATGATCATAGTGGTGCTAAAGAAACAGAATGTGAATGAAAATAATGAAAATAACGTTTTGAACGTGCAAATGGAACGAAGCATAACTGTCAATTAACTGTGGTAGGTCTCCTGTCAAAAGGTTGTTTATGTTTTGTTTAATTAAGAATTTCCAAGAGATTATAAAGACTTATTCTTTAAAATTTTATTTGAATGTTGTAAAAGTGATAATTAACATGCCTAAACGTTATATTGCAAGGTGCAATGCATTAAAGAGTATAAATCAACCTCAATTGTACTTACGCAGGTTAGTAGCCGGTTTTATGCAATACTATAAACATTTCATGAAATAATTGCATTGCAATTTGATTTTTTCATTTATTATATTCATATCCACTTAAATTTCATTAGAACAGTTCTTTAAATTGCATTTTAAGTCATTAGATTTATTTACGTAATTGAAAAGTGTTGTACCTACCTACCGTTTGTAATAGTTATCGATAAAGGTACAAATAATAATTACATCGATAAAAACATAATAATTACATTTGTGTTATGTCTCAAAAAGCAATCTGAATGTATTCGATGTGGTTTTAAAAATATAAGTTTGATAGCTTTTAATAATATTGTTGTGACCAAAATTATTTGACAAATGATAAGACTAATAATACTTGTTTTTTATAGGTTTCCGAAAAGTGATATAATAAGCAAATTATGGTTGAAAGCTGGAGAAGAAAATATAATTCCCCGGACCCAAGTCAAGAGAATAGCATAGCCAGTTTTTGAACAAACTTAATTTTATTTAGAAATGGATAGACTTATTCATTTTAATATAAGTGGATATATTCCTTTGTCTTTTATTTCTATTCCACCTTAGATAGTTCAAAAAGTTTTTAGTTCCATCTGTCGATGCCACAAGGACTAATTATTTGCCAAGCTATAAAAATGTAACACCTATTAATTGTAACCATATTTTCACCAAATAAAGCATCTTGTCATTATGTATAAGATTAGGTTACGATGGGACTGACTTACGCTGTACATCAAAAGTACCTAAATAAAGAATAAAAAAAGCACCATTTCATTTCATACCTATACCAATTTATACAGTTGGCTCAGCTCGTATGAAAATAAATATTTAACCATATTATAACCTCTAAGGACCTAGGAGTTAAAGTATCCTTAAATAATAAAAGATAAACGTGTTGACTTCAATAAAGAAATGGCACTTCTTTCCCATGGTAAATAAAGTTAAGTCTTACTTGATTAATAAAGGTATTTTTTAAAAAAAAATGGTCCAGTTAGAACAAATAGAATAAAACTATCCTCAGCAATCAGCATAGAATACTCAGGATGTCGGTTAAAAGATATTATCGATTAATAAAAGTAGTTAAATGTACAATGTCATTAGTAAAATAAGTTTTTTTACTTACGTATGCATAAATTAAGAATAAAAAAAGCATAATTTCATGTCATAAACCAATTTATACAGTTGGCTCAGCTCTTATATAAATAAATATTTAAGGATCTTTTAACTCCTACCTAGGTCCTTAGAGGTTATAATATTATAACCTATAAGGACCTAGGAGTTAAAAGATCCTTAACTAATAATTATACTTAAGCGTGTTGACTTCAATAAAGAAATGGCACTTCTGTCCCATGGTAAATAAAGGTAAGTCTTACATGATTAATAAAGATATTACAAAAACTTTTTTGAAAGTGGTTCAGTTAGAACAAATAGAATGTATACCTAAATTATATCGTCAGCATCGAATACTTTTTTGGATGTCCGTTAAAAGATATTATCGATTAATAAAAGTAGTTAAATGTACAACGTCATTAGTAAAATAAGTTTTTTATTTACGTATACAATATGTAAGTTATTGTAAAACTTATGAAAATTTAAAATATCGATACTGTCGATACCCATAATTGCAACTCTAGTTCGGCAGCCATTTTTTGCTCATAATCAGCTGATAAATTGGACACGTTTTTGTCATAGGTAGGGCCTCCTTTGAATTCTTTAGTCATTGAGACAATCGGACATTTTAGTTTTGACAGTTGACATTTGACAATTTTTTTTTATATATGGCGTCGGCTTATAACCATTTGCCAGTGTCAAGTATAAAAGGCGGGAATATAGAATTAAAATTTTCCGTTCTCCGTTCTCCGTTTCAGCCTGGTGACGTCCACTGCAGGACATAGGCCTCCCCCATAGATTTCCAGTGCGACCGGTCGCTCGCGGCCTGTATCCACCGACTTCCTGCGACTTTTCTCAGGTCATCTGTCCACCTGGTGGAAGGCCGTCCTACGCTTCGGCGTCCAGTTCATGGTCTCAATTCAAGAACCTTTCGGCCCCAGCGGGAATCGGTTCTACGGGCTATATGTCCAGCCCATTGCCACTTTAACTTGCTAATGCGCTGGGCTATGTCGGTAACTTTAGTTCTGCTACGGATTTCCTCATTTCTGATTCTATCACGTAGAGAGACTCCAAGCATAGCCCTCTCCATAGCTCTTTGAGCGACACGAAGCTTTTGAATAAGTCCCGTTGTGAATGACCACGTTTCGGCTCCATATGTCATCACCGGTAACACACACTGCTCGAAAACTTTTGTCTTCAGGCACTGAGGAATTTTTGACGAGAAGATGTTTCTGAGTTTCCCGAACGCTGCCCAGCCGAGCTGGATTCGACGGTTGACCTCTTTTTCGAAGTTGGACCTACCTAACTGGACTTTGTGCCCTAGGTATATATAGTCGTCAACAACTTCGAGCGTAGAATTTCCAACGGTCACTTGGGTGGGTACAACATGGGCATTAAACATAATTTTCGTCTTATCCATGTTCATACTAAGTCACCTCGGGCCCTATCTTATCCATGTTCATACTAAGGCACCTCGGGCCCGGCCGACACAACTTTCCCATCCTCTGTCTTCAGCTTCGTCAACCGGCTCTGCCCAACAGACGTGTCTCTTGCAAACACTTTTGAGCCCTTGTTTCGCTGTATCATGTCCTCAATACTTCTAGTATTAAAGAGACGAATATCGTGCCGCAAAGACTTTGATATCTGTCTGTTAAGCTGCCTATAAGACTTAGCATCGTCAGAGGTTTGAAGAGTAAGGGTGCGTCGCCTAGCCATTAGTGTAAACGTGTGGTCACTGGTCGGAGATTTTCTGTGGCTTACCTCTACGGCGGGTTTCACAGTACTTTGACCCAACCGCATGGATTACAATTTTCATCACCGTATAATTATTCTAAATCGTTAAGTCTAGTCAGTCTAAATAAATAGTCAGGGTAGTCAATCAGTCAAGTCAGTCGATTCAGTAAAGTGGTAGACGCTTTACTGAAAATTCCTAGTGAGTTTTGGCGGGAAACCCAATTTAGCACGCATTTTGTACTTGTATCACTTTTTCACACTTGTGCACGTCAACGAATAATTTTTGGTTAATAATATTTCACCAATATTACACATTAAAAATCGAAATAACCTCTGACTTAAAAAACTCTCTTAAGTCAGTGGAAATAACACATAATTAGAAAAATAACACGAATACACAACGTTGCTGTTGCTGATTGACAATCCCGGCGAAACTCCTTTCCACCTTTTTTACTTGACACTGGCAAATGGCTTTATGCCGACGCCATTTTTAAATAATAAAAAAAATAGAAGCAGCTGTTTTATGTCAATTTTGGAAAATGTCAATGTCATAGAGTACCAAGAGTAAAGGCTATTAGCAAGAGGAAAATTATACATCGTTCCTTATCCCCCTATATGACACATGCCAATGAGAAAGAAAGAGATATCTAGTTGTTCGTTAGTTTCGTTTTTTGTAGACGGTTACAGGTTTTGAACATATGTAACCAACTTCAGACAGATCAGCTGTCTGAAGTTGGTTACAAGTTGCCATACTCGTATTTATCAGCAACTTCATATGTAAATATATTCCCGTCCGCCAGTGAAGTCCCTAGTGTAGTGTACGTAAGAAATCTGCAATGGTCTCATCCGATTTTTGTGTAGATTTTAGAAGTATGTATCTGGCGTGAACCTTATTCTTTTCTTTGAGATAAATTTTATCTAATATTGAATGGTCGAGACATAGGTAATCTTTTGCTTCACGGATATGCGTATACACATTGTAATAACCTTAGTTTATTTTCTTCTGAAATCGTTTCTTTTCCTATCCCTTCACTGAGATAATTTGAGAACGTTGTTTTCCAGTATTCGTACTTTAATTCGGCTGCCGGTGACCCAGGTTCGACGTCGAATTTTTCTGGCTTTAGTAATTGCGCAGTAGTAGACATCGAGGTTTGTAATGGTATTTATTGTTATTTGGAATAAATTGTTATGTAATAAAAAGACAAAACCAAGGAATATTTGGTTTTATTCCAAATAAAATGCTACTTAAATTAGTAATACATGTCAAGCTATGACAACAACATGAGATCAATATAAGAGACATCTTATGATATAAAAGAGGTCTAAATGTACACTACACCTAGTCGGCATTTTGTGTCGATAAAAATCAAAATGTGGATGAAAATGTTAATCTTTTCATAGCATAAAATGAAGTCTTTTATTCCGCTTTATGTTTGCTTAGATCTTTTAAACTATTAAATGAATTTAAAATGCAGTTTGCAGCCAATAGATAGAATGATTAAAGTGGAAGATTTATGCGTAATGATCTATGCACCTTTGTGATTTATAAATTATTATCAGTCGATCAAAAACGAATTTATGCAGTATTGTCTACAACAAACCGAAATATGTTGGGGAAGCTAGTCTCTTGAACTATATATTGGTATCTACAAAACTCCAATTAATAAAACCTCTGTATTGATAACAGTTTAAAAAGTGAATTAATACTTTGACATATAATTGTCAATAATTTTATCTTGATATATTGGAATACATATTCTAATTCGAGCTACACGTATTTTTATTTCTCGTCCTTACTACAGGTTATGTGCCCTACGTTTCTGTAAAACGTATCTCGAAATTCAGTAAAAGGAAAATTTTCAGACCCGAAATCGGGAAACCATTTTTTTTTTCAGCCCAAGATCTTTCAGCACCATTTTCAGTTTGTGGCTTAAAAAACAGTATCTACCCATATCCAAAATAACAAGCAGAGAGAATAACGTGGAAAAGCAACCGAAAATTTGGAGTTACCATTACAAGGATACTTTGTGAGCATTGGGATCGAAAGGAATCACGTTAGAAAGGATTAACACAAGAGTTGAATTTTTGCAACGAGAAGCTTAAAGCTCTACTGCTCATCAGAATCACTCGTTTCGAGTCAACAACAACAATCAGGAGAGTATCGTGTGATGTTCTAGCAATGTTAGTTGCGCAGTCAAATTAACACTAATATTCAGAAATTCTGTTTTAGATCCTGGAGCAACCAATAATATTGTCAATGTGAAGGACGTCTGTTAATCTTCTGTTGATACATTTGCTCCCAAGTATAACTAAAACAATTTTTACCCTAATCTGGATCATCGGTATCTACTATCTACATGGAAAAGTACAAAGTCCTATTAGTGCATCCAGCCAACTGAGGAGCGCAGGGCCACAAAAGGATTTTATAATATTATGTGCACCGAGGTATCACATAGGTATATACTATACTATATTGTATATATTTATTTTTAGTATATACAATATAGTATAGTAGAATGCAATAAGCAGGAATATACTAATTGTTTTTAATACACAATAGAAAATACAATATTTATAATGAATTTTAAATAATATAACCCAACAAGCAAAAATGCTATATAAAGGATGATTAATTATAGGGTTAAAATTCTTGTTTATATTTTATAAAAGCAATAGCTTAATATTTTCCCTTTATAATTGCATGCTATAAGTATTCTTTTGCTAATAATAGTATTATGGGTCTTAAAATTTATATTAATAATGTATTTAAAAGCATAATATTATGGCTATTATGGTTGAAGCAAACATTTCAAAACTAAGTTGAAGTCTCATAAGATCAGAAATATTACCTTATATGACAATTAAAAACTATTATAACCCTTTACCTTTGCAATGTTTGATAAAATGCACATAATGCAAAAAGCAAGATATGTCATAGCTTTTATAATCAATATTTTTTTTTGGCTGGTTCTGTGGTTGTGCACTACAAAAACCAGTATTGTTATACATTTGTTTAATTGTGCCATTATGTAACTTCCTCAGCCAGAAATGGATTTAAAAACATGTGATATTAAACGGTGAAAACCAATTTTGATACAAATCCATCTATAAACATTATGTTTACTTGTTAATGATGCAAGAAAAAAGGGGTTTTAAGCAATAGATTGTGGAGGCTGAACCCTAATTTCTTCAATATGGCTGAATAGGCATCTTATAGTCTCAACTATAAGAGAAAATTACTTTTATATAAAAGCATTGTACCAGATAATTCTTATTATAATATAAATTATCAGACGCCTAAAAATGAAATAAGAACTGAAATGCTTAATATAAAGATATCAAGTAAAATAACGGTCAGAGTATGAATTACTGAGATCATAATTTTTTAATTGTCGGTAAACGCTGAAAGCCATACATTCCTTGTCCATAGAAAGATTATCCGTTTTATTTTTACATGGCAAGATGAAAGATTGCTTATCATAATATGATAAATTGGTAACAACAAAACGTCTACTACGATTTAACACATAATTTGTGCCCATAATACGTATAATGACTGTTAATTAAAGAACTACTGTAAAGCAAAGAAATATTGTTTTCATAGCAATTATAAAGTAAGTTTTTGCTAGTTGGGAATATCGCTTTCAAATGAGATGTACAAAATATGTTGTATTACAAAATACAAGCAGATGTCTTTGTGGTGTAGTCTGGTAGCCCCGACTACTACTTACAAATAATAATAATCTGTTACTTAATAATTGTTGTTTCTAAAGCTGATTTTTATTTTTTTTTGTCAGCTACTACATGAATGTTTTATTTTTAATGGTCGATTACAATAATGAAATTCTGTAAAAAATGAGCAGTGATGTTTGTAAGGGAATAACATAATTAGTTTAATCGCTGAAGTTCCCCGATAAAATGCGGTGGCCAAACGCATAATTCATACGTTTACCTAATTCACTATGGCGTCAAGTATGAAATTAAATAAAAATCGAGGCAACAGCATATGGAAATCAATTAATTTATTATTTTATTTAAGTAATAAAAGAAAAGAAAAAGCTAATAAGCGATGTGACATGGTATAAACCCGAAAAATATTTAATATGTATTATAATAATTATTCCTGCAGAAGTTTTACTGCAGAAGATTTGTAATTGAAAATATTCCCGCCGAAATCAACAAACCAAAGATGGTCAACAGGCGAAGTTGATAGGCAATAAATTAGAAACACAATAAGCCAAAATCAACAAACCGGATGTCAAACCGGCGGAGTTGAAAGGGAAGAATATTACAATAGGTAATGTACATACTTCCTAAGATTTTAAGCTACTGATTCAATATAGATTATTCAAATGTCTAATTAAATAATACTAAGCTGTGAATAACTATAATTATTATCATTGATAATAATAATAATTTCAATTACGTTAATGAATTGGCTAGATAGAGAAAAATGGTCAAACACTCAAAACGAAATTGGTTCGTTACAAAGTAGACCATATGTAATAAAACAAATAAGTACCTAGGTATTTAGTTGATAATTCTAGTAATGTAAATATCGATTCTGGAAAATGGATCTTTATATTTTATAATAAATATATTAAATTTTAAAATGTTAATAATTTATATATATTTTTTATTATTTGTTACTAAGTGTACAATGGCATTGAATACACGGAAACAAAGTGTATATGTTTGTCTAAGAAACATAAGCCAGGCATGTACACAGTTTTGTGAAGCTATAAAAGAGCATAAATGTTTATATTATTATGTATAATAGCTAGAAACTAAAAGCTCATATTTTAGCAGCATAATTAATATTATTTATATGAATGAACCATGACAACAGTTGTTGCACATTGGTATAGAAGGAAACAAAGAAATTAATAATTAAGATATATTTAGGTACCTACAATAATATAAAGTAACTAATTACATGAAGTTCTATCAAATCCCATTCAGCATTATGTTGCAAACAGATTTGCGATGCTGGTTTTTAAATAGGCATGAAACAAAATTGTATTATTAGTGCATATCTGCTTATAGCAAATATTTTTATACTTATGTAATTTTTAATATGTAAGATAATTTAATGATTGGATAAAAATCCTAAACAGCTGATAATATACTAAAATTAATGTAATATTTTCCACAGAATAATTACTTTTAGATATCTTCAGAAAATACCACGGAGGAATTATATAAAGACATTGTAGTTCCTTAATTTCAAGGAACAACATGGAAAATATAAATTAATATCCTCGTGTTAAAAGATGAAATATTATCAGTTATGTACTTATTTTAATGTTTGCCTATACTGTTAAAGCATTATTTACTTAATTGAATTTTTGAGGGGGTGTATTGGTATCTACAAAACTCCAATTAATAAAACCTCTGTATTGTTAACAGTTTAAAAAGTGAATTAATACTTTGACATATAATTGTCAATAATTTTATCTTGATATATTGGAATAGGTACATATTCTAATTCGAGCTACACGTATTTTTATTTCTCGTCCTTACTACACTATACACCCACACACTATGCAGGCTATCGTCCAATCGACTTGTCAGTTCTATATCCTACTACTATTATTAACATGAAAGTTCGTGAGGATGTATGGATGGATGTTTGTTACTCCTTCACGCAAAAATTATTGACCAGATTTCAATGAAATTTGGTATGGCAGTAGTTTAAGCTCTGGATTAAAACATAGGATACTTTTCCCTTGGATACAGCTGGTAAATATATAAACAGTAGACGTATAGACTTTTTATGCATTTCTCCCTTTAGTTGGGGTACCTACGTGGAAAGATAAATGAAAACAGGAAATTTTAATAGATATATTTATTATTTATTAACAATTGGACATCATTTATTAGCTTACACGTTACGACAACACCAAAAAGCTCTCAGATTGTCAGCATGGAGCTAAATATGTGAAGAAAACAGTGCACAGCAGTCCGTTTACGTGGGAGAGCCATGCTTTGGCACGAACGGTCCACCTGGACCAGATAAATACCACGGCCTCCGGGTACTCAAGGAGTAGTTGCGGATTTTAAGACCGGGATCGTACTTGTGACACCTGCTATTGCGAATATGTATAGGTGGCGATAATCGCTCTCCATCTGGCGATCAGTCTGCCCGTTTTCTGGTCAATTAAAAAAGTACAAAGAAGTATTTTTGCAAAAGGCCACCTAATTCCCTGCAAAACCAAAAAGCAAAGTTAAATTTGAAAATTTGTGACATGTTTTTGTGATGATGTACAACCGTAACTCCATTATAATATACAGGAATTATTAATTAATAATTATAATTAATAAAAAATACACCACACTATTTTATATTATATATTATCACTTAGTTTATATTTTAGATCTTACTAATTTGTATAATTGTATGGTGTTTGGTAAATATGAAGTAGGCAAAACATTTTTCTTTCAGATTAACATATTTTCTCTTTCGAAGGTTTATCGATATCCAAAACATCACTATGTAAATACACAACCTCTGAAATTTATACAAAATTTCTATTATATTATATTGTTGAAATCTGCATATAATGGACAATAAACACATTTATCTACAAGAATATAATAACTTCAGTGTAATTGCTTGTATTTATATAACCTGAAACAATTCTCAACATACTGGTGAAAAGTTAACACTTCTTCACGATTTTCTTTCCTCGTAGAGTGTGATTTACAGCCCTCCACAAAACGGGCCATATTAACTTGAGCACAGCTTTGTTTTCTAATAAGACTTTTTAATATAAACTGAGATTTTTACCAAATAACACACTATAAATTCATGATTTGCTTATTCTTCTTCTTGTATCATAATGCACACGTAAACAAATGGCATTAGCTGTCAGTGGCTAACTTCAGGCCACATCTACTGCTACTAATTCAAAATGTCACTTATTGTTAAAGCAATAAAGTCGTAATTCCAACGTCTAAAATTGGACTCCAATTTGGACTCCAAATTGGAGCAACCTTCGAAAAAAACGTATAGACATATAGATGGCTTTCTCTTTCACTCTTATTGGTTTTGCCTTTGATGTTTTGTGAGACAAATAGCTGTCTACGCTTCGATTTTTTGTTTTAGTTCTATTATACTCCTATTTCTTTGGTCAATGTCAAATAAACTAGAAAATCGTGAGAAAATCCTTCAGGAAAACCTTATGAAAATGAAACAGAGGGAATTTAGAATTTTTGGAATGCTGATGTAATCTGCTAGTCATATTTGAATAGAAGTGGTACTATTTGTTCATAACTCTGATTTCAATGTGACTATACCATGCATTGTTTGTCACACATGTTTTAGTAGAAACCTTAGGATATTCTGAAATTAAATCCATTTAGAGTAAACCATTACGTTACGTACACTTTTTTTGAGAAATACTCAAATAATATGAGTAATGAAACTAATCTTATCTGCCTAGTTATGCAAATAACATAACATGGTGCTATGGAAGTAATTTGAAATTATTATTTTGAAGTGTATTTTATACATAGGACAATTGAAAATAACCACCAGGTAATTAATTTGTAAAATGTTACGTTTGTTATCCAACCAACATAATTAAATAACCTATTTGATTATAATTTTTAAAAGTTATGTTTTTTAGCGAGCATAATGATTTTTTCAAAGATTCTTAAATTAGCGCAACCACTATCTAGAATAAATAATGCCGGAAGATTAAAGTCAACTTATAACCGTAGTATTCATTTCTTCTTCAAGAAAAATCTTTTTTTAACAAATAGCATAACATCAGGGATCTTTATGGCTCTCGGAGACTATATACAACAACAAATTGAGAGGCACTCTAACAAACAAAAACAAGATTATGATTTGTATAGAACAGGTAAAAATAATAGTAATTAAATGTGAACTGTACGTAGTTTATATAGATTTAAACTTATGGAACAATAATATTATTTGTAAGAAAAACAAACTACCATATTTTGCTTGTTAATTTTCAGGACGCATGTTTATTGTGGGAGGAATAATGGGACCTCTACACCATTATTATTACATCTATTTAGACAAAATTTGGCCTAGAGCAGATTTGAGAACAGTTGGAATAAAAATTCTTTGGGATCAGTTAGTTTGTTCACCACTAACTATTCTGTGTTTCTTTTATGGTATGGGGTATCTTGAGAAACATAGCACAAAGGAAATTAGTGAAGAAGTCAAGCAAAAGTTTACATATGTTTACTTAGTAAGTTTAATTGATGTGTTAAATAATTTGGCAATTTCTGTACTCATTCAGGTTGCCCTGCCAGGGGGGAGTTACGATGCCCAAAACGCCATTTGATTTTTATGAAGTCATAATTATTATTATTATGCTCGCCTATTTTGTCCTACTGTTGGGCAAAGGACTCCCCTCTTTACTCCATAAACTGCGACCCTACACTATGGTTAGCCAGTCAATTACAATTATTATATTTTTTTTATATTATCATAAGACATTTATGTACAGGAAGTTATTAAGTTATTGTTTTTTTTTTTCAGGGTGACTGCCTATTTTGGCCACCTATCCAGTTCATAAATTTTTATTACTTACCGACACACTACAGGGTGTTCTACATTAACATAGCGACAACTGCCTATGATGTGTTTCTTTCATTCATGAAACATTATGATCAAAAGGATAAAAGTATTACATCTAAAGATGGCAAAAGTATTGACTAAAGTTTAAATATAAGTTTAATTTATATTATTATTTATTAGCAATATATTTTTAAGACTTGTTGATTTAGACTTTTTTTTGCATTAGAACTAAAAAGTTGCTAAAAACCGAATGTAATTGAAAATTTTATTGGTTTAAAAATATGTCTAAGGTCCTTCTTAAAAGACAATTTTAATATACATTAGAGATTCTAAGGGCCTGTTTCACAATCTTCTAATTGTAAATTTGGAAGTTTTGTTTCAGCTTACTTTATACATATCAAGCAACAGAGACAGAACATGCAAATAAGCTATATGACATTTATCAGTAGATAGATTGTGAAACAGGCCCAGCGGGTCTAAAAAGGCCACTTACGCAATATCATCGCAATATTGCTATTTGACACTAAAGCAATTCTGCTTGTAAATCTGTCAAATGAATGCATTTCAGTCAATTTCTGCATATGAATTGTTTCCAAATCATATTATGAATTGCAATTCAAGTGGCCATTTTATGATCGCTGTCATCTTTCATACAGTAATTCATAACAAGAATTGAAAATAAATTGCCAAAACGGCCTTTTTAGACCTGCAGGGCCCATTAACCCCAACACATAGTCCAGTCATCTTTTCTTGTTTGTAGTTTGACTATTATCCTGTACAATGATAGTGCTGGGCCGAGTGGAAGGCCTAATCCTCTAACAATATCAGCTCTCCTTGCCATACTTATAGCCTGACCATCAAATTCCTAAAACAAATTACTATTTTAATACTCATACCGATAATACATATTATAATGCACTTATTTATCATGTTGTTTATATGTACAGTAATGTCAGTAAGCCAACAAAAAATCCTTGAATAGGCAAAAAAAAATATGCTTATCTGATAAAATATGCATAATAATTAAAATGAAAACACTATGTGCCAACTTTCTCCCTCTAATAATTTGTTGCTCAAGTGAAAATAAAAATATTTAACAAATGTTATTTGTTAAATATTTTTATTTTCACTTCATTCCCAAGCCCAAAATCGAATAACATTTAAAGTTCCACAGATTATCACACTGTAGGTAACACAATATACTAAGAAAGATTTACCTTATCTTAAGATTTTAGGCTTTTCATTCACTTTTTGTTTTGGTGTTTATATAATACTGAAACAACATAACTCACCTGTTCTTTAAGAATTGGGGCTGCTTCAGGGTGATGTTGCTTAAAATAATCATGAACATCATCCACATTCCAATTGGTTACATCAGGTATGTTCGGATCTATTGGCAATTCTTCTGCCAATTTAGTTGGCGCTCTGTCTAACTCATGTGGTTTGAGGAAAGGGTCCACTGAATTCTTGAAGTTGTTTGAAGCATTTTCATGGGAATCATATTTTGGCTGCGAATCTACACAGTTGTTGCATTCCCATTGGTCCCAAGATTTGAATCTCTCAGGGATTTGCGGAGTGTGACAAAGAGAATGGTATGCATCAGAACATATGCTG
Organism: Glaucopsyche alexis; assembly: GCA_905404095.1. Taxonomy (NCBI): domain Eukaryota; kingdom Metazoa; phylum Arthropoda; class Insecta; order Lepidoptera; family Lycaenidae; genus Glaucopsyche; species Glaucopsyche alexis. The sequence continues at coordinate 16,776,454 of FR990052.1, read as the reverse complement.
CAGACTGTTAGTACACCCTGAAAGAAAATAAAAATTTACATTTATTCCCCATGGTCTATCCTACATCTGTGCCAAATTTCATCAAAAGTGGTCCAGTAGTTTCGGAGCCTATTCAATGCAAACAAACAAAGAAACAAACTTTTCCTCTTTATTATATTAGTATAGACAAATCATAATTCATGTTACATATTATTAGGAAAATGAATCAGTGTAAAATCTAGAGAGATACTTACAGCGTCACTAGTTTCGCAGCACACCACACAGATTTTGCAATGTGGACATTGCCATGTATTATCTGGACGGGGTTTCAGCAAGCCAGAACCAGACTGTATACAGCTAAAATGAGCCTTGTTATTACAGTCCCGACATTCTACAAATCTGTCCTGTGTACTTTTGGACTTCTTCTCCAAACACACAGAGCACACACCCCCAGTGCTCTCTAGTGGTATAGAATCCTCATCCAACTCATCATTACTTCCATCAAAGGAGTGTTGGCTTTCAGACAATGGAGTGCTTTCTTTAGTTTTATTAGCTTGCATTTTCTTTCTAAGGGTGCTCTTATTTAATGACCCAATAGGTCTACCCCTTTTGCGTTTACTTGGAACATTATTATCTGAAGGATCAAATACTTTTTTTGCCATCTTCCTCCTTTCACCGACTCTTACTGCTGCATTTTGACTGGAGCTGTGTGCATTTGATGAGGTTCCAGCATGCTTTTTTGGTCTTCCTCTCATACGCTGTGGGGAAGATCGACATGAGGAGTTTGCTGATGATGTAAGCTAAAAACAAAACACCCTACCTATAACTTCCTCCACCAGTATTTACTGATAAATGACTACTGCATAAGTAAATAATTAATGTGTAGAGAATATAGCCAGAAAATTTGAATTGACTCATTATTGAAATGAATGTGATTTATAAATATTATTATTTACCTTGGTGTTGGAGTCATTATACTCAAACCTAAAACTATCTGAACTGTCACCGTCATGATCAGCGGGACCTAGTGCCAATGTACCATTAGGTAACTTCACCAAACTTCCCAAAGCTAATTCTTTATTTATGATAGTTTCCAACTGCTTCCTGGAATACTTCGAATCTTGCTGTGACGAGGCGACTTTTATAAGGTCATCAAAGGCAATTCCATTTTCTAAGTAGCTTTGATCCTGATAAATAAGTGCAGCTATTGCTGAAGTAATAACTCTTCTTTCGCTCGTTGCAATTGCAGAATTCATCTCTATAAATCCAGAATACAGCAGATAGAAAAATCAAAACAAAAATGGGTAGAAAAAAAAGAAAAAAATCTTACTGTTATTCTGTGCTGATTTTCTTCTCCACTTAGCTGCGTTTCTGTAGCTTACATTATCTTTATAATCTACTTTAAATACACACTTTTCCTTGAGACAACGTTTTAAATCAGCCTTTGTCTCTTTAGGTGAAACTTTATAGCACTTCAGCATAAACTTACAAATTCTATTAATATCAGGACGAGACTTTCTTGAACGCAAATGATCTATTGCTGCTAGAATTTGATTTTTATACTTTATCTCTGACATTTCTAAAAAATAAATTAAGTAAAACAATTTATATTTTACAAACATAATTACAAAAGGTGGTACTATCAAGTTTACAAGTTTATTTATTTACTTACCTGAGCAAAATCATACCGAATAATTTTAAAACTACTTCTTTAATTCATTCAATAGCCAACATTGATTACAGGAAAATATATTATCTAGTATCAAAACAAGAAATTTTCGCTTGATTTCGCGAAATTTGCGGAAATTCATAGGAAATCAGGAAATTCACAAACTCACAAAACTTTTTTTTACAGATGTTAATTATGCACAGAAGATTAATCTGTTGACATATAGGCGGCAGAGGACCATAAAGGCTTTAACCAGTGGTCCCCAACCTTTTTTTTACGCGGGCCACAAACCCGTTGTACTCCTGGTGTCGCGGGCCGCAACCAAAATTTTTTAGGGGCAAAAAAATATGTTGTTTAAAAGAGATATTTGATTTTGGGCCAGCTCTATGTACACCACATAGGTAAATAGGAAAAATATAAGGAAATTTCATAAAAATACAAAAAAAAGTAATTTGAAAAAGGGTACGTGCGTACAAAAATGATTATTTGAAGAGTTTTTTAATGCGAGAAACCTAGTTTAGACATTGACAACTGTCAATTGATGTCTCTTCGACGTCAAAAGTCAAGTCAAAACAACTGTTTTGACTTGACTTTTGACGTAGTTGATAGTTTTAGGAAGAGACATCTTCTTGAATGTCATACGTCTTTCTTTGTGAAAAGTCATGTCATTGTCAAAATGATACAGTTTGACACTTACCTTTTGGCACGTGGATAAAATCAGTACTAACATCGCGGTCTTGTAAAATTTCACTTTTAGTATTATGTATTGTTCTTATTTGCGACACTCACGCCCCCATCCAAGTGCCAAAAAATCCTTGTACGACTGTATTCTTTGGTTAATTCTGATCTAATCCGCCATGTTTTATTTTACGTTGTGTTGCTCTCCTTGACGAATTTATTTTAAATGTGCATTTAAACGAAGTGAAATAAAATAAAATAATTAATAAAGAATAGGAAACAGTTACTATATTATGTAGCTATATTTACTTATACCCCCTTACTAATAAAAAAATTCACACTGTGTATACAGGCGTTTTAAGATTTCTACTACTAATAATCATTTTTTTGACATTAGGCCAGGATAGCGATGTTGTAATTTCCATACTAATTTATTCCACGCCTATACTAGGCCATACCCTAGTTTAAGCGTGTTATAAGGACAAGATGGCGGATTTTCAATTCATCAGCTGATTTTATATTCTTTCGAAACTCGTTAGCGTTCTATTTCTAGTACCTAACTTAAGAGTTGGACTACAATCTACATAAATATTGATTCTTAGGCTAGGAAATTATTCTTGCGCCCGGAAAAATACAAATGTATAATGATCGTGATGATCCGTTATTGTTGTATTTTTGGTAAAAGACAATGACCTAATTTCATCAATTTCAATCCTAATATTATGTATAATTAACTGTTCTTACTAACGTAAGAGAAGACAGGGCTAAACTAAGTAGTTAGAAGGGTTCTCAGTAGTGCTATGGGATTCAGATGAGGGTCTTCAAAAGATAGGTAGGTAAGGAGTATGGATACTACCTTATACCTATAACACTACCTAACTTTTATACAGACTAGAGCTTCCCCCGAAGGAAATGGAGTTAGACCTATTGCGAGTTGCAACCTATCAATTATACAGGCTAGGGCTATCCCCTGAAGAAGAAGAACCAGCCTTGTACATAAGGTTTGGTAAAGTCAATTAACTTATTTAAAATCAAGGATCTTCTGTGCATAATTATTGCTAATTATGATCTACTACTTACGTTAAGATGTTTAGGCAGAAATATAACATCCTAATCTCAGGCGTAGGTGACCCTTCGCCTAACACAAAACTATTTAAAGAATTATTTTTTTGCCCAAATTTTTTTTCTGTATATAAGTGTATTTACAGCAGCAGTATACCATAAGCCCAGAAGATCCATAATTAATTTTACTAAAGCTTATTATTATAGTAGAACTACGGAATGCCAGTAAATGAAATTTACTGAATTTCAGTGTTTTGAGATTGCAACGACAATCTCTACAATCTTTAAAGTACAAAGTACAAAGATAAACGCTCAAAGTGTGCAATTATTATGTTTAAAATGCGAGTTGCGATTAATTGATTATAGTGCATACTGTAATCCTTGTAAGCACCATAATAATGTAGCGTTGCCATAACATCCTATGTACCGACTGGAACCATAACAGTGAATTACTAAAATAATACAAGTAAATGAAAAATGTGATATTTATTACCAGTTAACTTTATAAGGAACCTTTATTTTCTTAAAAAAATAGCTTACAAATATAAAAATTTAAAAACAAATATGAAATCAAATGTTCTAAATGAAATATTAATTTGTATTATATACCTTATTCAGCAGGTCCGGTTTACCCATAATATATTTATGAAATTATGAACAGGTCATATTAAAATTAAATTTGCACTGTATTATACTTTCAACCATGTCTACTTGAAATGCGCCAGCCCAGCCACTACTTGCCGGGCTGTGCTGTTGCTGTATGCATATTGACGGGGACATTTTCTAGATTAACCGGGACAAAACTTTCAAATTGGTGACATGTCCTGGTATACCGGGACGGATGGCAACCCTACCATAATAGCAACTTGCATTTTAAGTACAATTGAAAATATGAAACACTTTTAAGATTAATTACATATAATTATTATAGATAATTTTTGATACTATACTTTCATTTTTTATTGAAATCGAGCTCATCCAACTATTAACTAGCTGTTTTGTTGCAATGCAACCTATAATGTACTTACTTTTATGAATTAAGTGTCCATTGACATTAATACTTACGGCTTACCCAGCTATTTATCATACAGCTATTAGGGTGCAGCTTTCTAGCTCTGGTTTGGTCTGTGCATTGATATATCAGTCAATCAGCTTTGCCTTTTATATATAGATAGATAAAGAGACACAAAACAATAAACATCACATTATGTGATAGACAGTTAAAAACATAATACTTAGGATACAATACCTACAATCAGTCAGAATAAAAGGAAAAAGATGCATTACATAACCCATTGTGTATTCTTGGAAACATTTGGAGTAAATTAAAAACCAATGAAAGTCATTATATTTTCATAAATATGTTTATTAATAGTTGGACACTTCACAGATGTTCGCACATACCTTATACAAATAACCTTTTTGTTTGTTACTTTCTGTGTTTTGCTTGTGTTAATTACAACTCCAAACAATCAGAAGTTATCAGAGTTGATGTTCTAATTAGAAAACTCCAGTTTAGCTGAAAATTAAAAATCTCAAGAAGACAAGAACTGCAGTCTCATTAGAAAATAAATTACGTCTAGGGATGCTCGCATCGAAAATCGATGATCATCGATGTTGGATGATAAAACATCGATGTTTTATATAGTATCGATATTGCATTATTTAAAACATCGTAACATCGATGTTATTGACCCATACATAATCGAAAAACCCAAAGTTGAAAATACTTGCGGTAGTATATTTAACCACTATTGCGACATAAACGCCATCGGAGCAATTATTTTCTAAGGCTGGTTCAACCCTATATTTACAGCGCAACAGGTTAAAAGGTTCTGCGCTTTCAAAATTATCATTTTTACAGTCAATTATTGACAAAAAATATTGGAACTTATAATGTGCTCCTCCTTATATCTCCAATATAAAATTTCTATGTTTCATTAAAAAAACATGTGATTTTTTTTTATAATTTACTAGCTGATGCCCGCGGCTCCGCCCGCGTACGTACAGTAGCCCACCTGAACCTTATATGTCTCGCGATAAAAAATAGCCTATGTCCCTCCCCATGATCTACTTTATATCTGTGCCAAATTTCATAATCGGTTTTGTAATTTTTACGTGAAACCGTAAATACATAATATATGTAATCTAGAACCTGAGAAAGGACATAGGCTTCTTTTTATCACAGGGAAATGTACGGTTCCCGTGGGATACTTTATTTACAGTTTCATGTTAAAACTATTAAGCCGATTATCATGAAATTTGGCATAGATATAAAGTTGACCACGGGACCTTTCCGTGAAACCGTAAATAAAGTATCCCACGGGAACCGTACATTTCCCCGCGATAAAAAGTAGCTCATGTCCATTCCCGTGGTCTACTTTATATCTATGCCAAATTTCATAATAATCGGTTTAGTAATTTTTACGTGAAACCGTAAATAAAGTATCCCACGGGAACCGTACATATAAGGACATAGGCTACTTTTTATCGCGGGGAAATGTACGGTTCCCGTGGGATACTTTATTTACGGTTTCACGGAAAGGTCCCGTGGTCAACTTTATATCTCTGCCAAATTTCATGATAATCGGCTTAATAGTTTTAAGATGAAACTGTAAATAAAGTATCCCACGGGAACCGTACATTTCCCTGTGATAAAAAGAAGCCTATGTCCTTTCTCAGGTTCTAGATTATATTATGTGTACCAAATTTCATTTAAACCGGTTCAGTAGTTTTGGCGTGAAAGACGGACAACCACACACACACTTTCCCATTTATTTTTAATATTAGTATGGATGTATTACCAATATATATTATACGGCCGTGAAGACGTTTGTACAAAAACATCGATGTTGCCTGACATAGATGTTTAGAGCTCGATAAACATTGAACATCGATTTTTAGCTATCGATCTCATTATTGATGCCAACATCGATGTTTTTGCAACATCGAGCATCCCTAATTACGTCTTGTGACATTGACAAGTGTCATTGACAAATGTCAATTTCAATGACAGTTTGACAGTTTGGCAGAGGTGCGTTCAAAAATGTTAGTACCTTATTAAATTTTGTGGAACTATTAATATTTACAAAATTCACATACTTAACTAATTGAAACTGATTAAAAATGTGTAAACATTAATTTTGTATTTAATTAAAATGACGAAGTCCATAATAACGTACATTTTATGTTAATTTTTGTCATCAACACGCGAACATCGGATACGTGTTATTTGCGTGTTATTCAATTCCTGAACGTTTTTCTTTGAGTCTTTTGTCTATGGTGTGTAGCGTGAGTATAGTTATACAAGGTCTTGAATATCTTTATTAGTAGTCAGCTGTTTATGCGCTTTATATCGAACGTATAACTTATACAGCGAGTTTAACTATTCTAACGTTATACCTCATTTTAAGATTTCTTTATTAGTAAGGCCTATAGTGTACATAGGGCTGGCCCACGCCTCGTACATTTCTAGAACATCTCTTTTAACGATTTAATAATAGAATAACACAAGTAAGTCAAAGAGTGAAACTAAACATTTAAGATGAGCTAACGACACAAACTAAAATAAAATAACAAATATGTATTAATAGGTTGGGGAAAAAGTCTTTTCGCATTATAGTATGTATGAACTTGTCATAAAAAAATCTTGGGCTATACCAATTGTATCTGGCTGATTTTGGTATCATTAAAAAGTTTTAATTTTACAGAAGACAATTCCAAATTCAAATTAGGTAAATTTGAGATTTTCATTTGTTTTTCTTATTGTTAAAATGAGTGATTCTTATGAAGAATTTCGATACATTTTAAAATTTTATTACAAAAAAGGTAAAAATGCAACACAAGCCGCGAAAAAAATTTGTGATGTTTATGGACCTAATGCAGTACCTGTGAGAGTAGCGCAAATTTGGTTTAAGCGTTTTCAATCCGGAAATTTTGATATCAAAGATGCACGTCGCTCTGGTCGCCCTGTTACGGACAAAACTGTTGCCATTTTTGAAAAAGTGGAGCAAGATCGGCATATTAGTAGTTACGATGTAGCTGAAGAACTGGGGATTGACCACAAAATGGTTTTGGCGCATTTGAAAAAAGCTGGGTACACAAAAAAGCTCGATATTTGGGTGCCTCATGAGCTCACTGAAAGAAACCTAATGAACCGTGTACTCATTTGTGATTCTTTATTACGACGTAATGAAACCGAACCATTTTTGAAGAAGCTGATAACTGGTGATGAAAAGTGGATCACGTACGACAAGAACGTGCGAAAAAGATCGTGGTCAAAGGCCGGTCAGGCTTCACAGACTGTGGCGAAACCCGGGTTAACTCGCAACAAGGTGATGTTGTGTGTGTGGTGGGATTGGAAGGGCATTATTCATAATATGAGCTGTTACCGCCAGGCAGGACCATCAATTCTGAACTGTACTGCGAACAACTGATGAGATTAAAGCAAGAAGTTGAGAGAAAGTGGCCGGAATTAATCAACAGAAGGGGTGTGGTTTTTCACCATGATAACGCTAGACCTCACACATCTTTAGCCACTCAGAAAAAATTACGGGAGTTTGGCTGGGAGGTGTTAATGCATCCGCCGTGTAGTCCTGATCTTGCACCTTCAGATTTCCACCTGTTTCGGTCGCTGCAGAATTCCTTAGGCAGTGTCAGGTTGACATCACAAGAGGATTGCCAAAACCACTTGTCGCAGTTTTTTCATCAGAAGCCCCAAAAATTTTATAGCAATGGGATCATGTACCTACCAACAAGATGGCAAAAAGTTATCGAACAAAATGGCACCTATATACTTTAGTCACTTGTAAATAAATTTTATAAAAAAACCTTTTGAATTTTTATATAAAATGCGAAGAAACTTTTTCCCCAACCTAATATAATACTTATGTTCACTCAGTGAGATTTTTGGAATTGTGAACGCTTTTTCACAACTTTATCTAACGGTTATAGATTTCACGCGGGCCGCAGATAAAGGCCCGGCGGGCCGCGGGTTGGGGATAGCGGCTTTAGACATTGTCCACACGGTATCTAATGATTTACCGACAGGGAAACTCTTTCTTTACCTGCATATTAATTAATACCTAATGTAATAGGTAGGTTACCTCACTGTTACGAATTGCGATAAGTATAGTGCGATTCAAATGAGAATAGGATCGAGTCGGCGCCATATTATTTCGAATTTAGGCTGTTAAGATAGTTAAATTTATATTTTGATAATTGATTGCTATTTAAGGTTTTTATTTAAATTCGATGCAAGACTATTAATATTTATATGCACATAAGTTTTTCTGAAAATCGCACTTTTCAAGTGACATTTAACAGAAAAAGGTCATTGACGTTCCTATTCTCATTTCACACGCGTTTATAACAGTGTTAGCTGCCTATTGTACTACCTTACTCTACTGTAATTTATAAAAAGTTATTGGTTAAAATTGACAGCAAAACCGAGATAATTGATTTACGTTAAGTAGGTACCATGTAATTTATGTCTAAAGTTTTAAACGTCAATTTGGACAAATTAGGTATTAGATTTGTAAATAAAAGACGAAGAAGGAGTAGTCAAAGGAATCTGGATTCTGGAGAACCGAGAATCAAATTTCGCGAAATACAGTTTTGTTTTAGATTATCTTTTTATTCTGAATAAATTCCTGTCGTTTAATAATATTAGTATTTTTTTATGTTATGAAATATGTATCCCAGCATATTTGCCCTTAGTTGCCGAAGCCTACTTCTGCCTAGGTGCACCATACAGTGTTTAAGGTTACTTTATTATTCTACACAAACCAAAGAACACAATCCTGATAATAAGAAAATTGGTAAATTAATTAATGTTGCAATTGTGGGCGCACCTAATGCTGGAAAGAGTACACTTATAAATAAAATTACAGAAAGAAAGGCAAGTAACAATATCACCATCAACATACACCATCAATCGAACCATATTTAGGTATATTCCTTTTTTAATAATAAAGATCATAGCTTACACATTAGGAAATAACCTATTGTTTTGTAATCTGAGGGTTTAACAGGTAAAATTTATAATTTTTTTTACAGATCTGTGCTGCATCAAATAAAGTTCACACAACTACAAAACTAGTGAGAGCTATTTGTTTTGAAAATGATACACAAATAATATTTTTGGATACCCCAGGAGTAATTACCGAGAAGGAAAAAAAGAAGTAAGTCAAAAGATTATGATTTTTTTAAAAATTAAGATCCTGAGAAAAATAACTATGTACTTAATACTGATAATAAAAAAAATATATGTTATGCAAATGCACTAATTGCATCGTTGGACTTTAAACTAAAACTCTGGAGACAAAAATGCATTAAAGTTGTTTAGGTTACATATAGTTGCCGTAAGATAATATCTCAAGTTAAATCTCTAATGGTTAATATAATTTCACTTTTGTATAATACACATGCGACGTTTAATTCTTCATTGCTTTTATAATTATTAACAATAATAAACCTATTACAATTTCAGGTATAAATTACCAGAATCAATGTTAAATGCCTGTCACAAAAGTTTGCGGTGTGCAGATGTGATTGGTGTAGTACACGACGTCTCAAATAGATGGACCAAGGAAAGCCTTCACCGAGATGTTTTGAATATGCTAGAATTGTTTGATAGTACCCCTAGTTTTTTAATTCTTAACAAGGTACCGACACAGTTTTTTTATATAAACTTTTAAATATAAGTACTTACCTATTATTAAATTCATATAAAAATAAATAAAACATGTCTTTATAATTGCTGTATTTAGTTTTTAGTTCAATTTTAAACTAAGTCATTCTGATTTTTTTAGGTAGACACACTAAACAGTAAGAAGCAATTACTTTCTTTGATAAGAAATCTTACAAATGGATTCATAGCCGGTGCTCCAATACCAAATGCAAAAGTGGATTCAAATAAAATTCAGAAAGGTTACAGTAAATTTTCTGATGTATTTATTGTCTCTGCTAAGGAAGGAGATGGAGTTAAGGATATAAAGGTTTGTTACCATAGTCTTTAAAGACTACAGATCTATCTATACATTAACAGATAAATAAAATTGAAGTATCATTTGTAACTTCAAATTAACAGCTTTTCACTTAGATGCATGTATGAAAGTATATTTAAAGTAAGGTAAAAATAATAAAGGTAAGTATAATTTTTAAACTTTTTGCCAGACCGTCTGCATCTGTCTGTTTGTCTGATTGTGCCGGCTAATCCCTGAAACGGTTGGACTGATTTTTATGGGCCATTTCACTGGCAGATAGCTGAGGTTATTTTATTTCAGTGTTCCGTTTAAAGGTTCCGTTTCTGTTAGTTCTAGGCAAATGAAGTTGCCGCCATCAGCTAATATTAAGGTAATATAAGGACTATAGTTAGAGATATTATTTATATCATAATGTTTAGATATAGGTTGCTAATGCCAATGCTAAAAAAATGCTTATAATAGATTATAAGACTAGAGTCATAGAGCCTAAATTTTTTTTATTCCTTTATAGGATTATTTAATAAGCAACGCTAAGGTGGCAAAGTTACACTATTCACCATCAGAATGGACAGATCAAACTCCAGAGAGATTAATCGAAGAAGCGGTTCGGGCGAAATTCCTCGACTTCCTCGCTCAAGAGATACCATATAATTTGACAACACAGCTAGAGTTCTTTGATGATTTAGCCAATGAGGAAAAAATCACTTGTTCCGTAGCTGTAGAATGTCCATCAGAGAGAATAGCGAGGCTAATTTGTGGAGCAGGCGGGGGGAGACTACACCAGATAAAATCCTCCGTTATGTTAGATCTAATAGATATGTTCAAAAAACCCGTCTCTATAAATATAGTTTTAAAGGTAAAGTCTAAATCTAATGTCGAAGCCATAGCATAGTTGTATTTAATGTTTTAAAAAATAAATTAAATATACACTGCATTAATAGTTCAGCTTTTTATTACTAAAACTACATATTGTCTGCAACTGCTATGTTGGTAACTGCATATTTTGATTTTTGTAGGGTAATAGGCACTTAACCTATGTCCTTGTGTAATAATAATACATTAGACCTATGTTTGTGCATATATTAGACAGAGTTTTGATTACTTTTTGTATACTAGGGATGTAGAAATATAAACATGTTAAAGGCGAAGTGTATTAGTAAAGACACGTGAATATCTGTGCGAATAAAAAGGTGTACCATTTATTTGTATGCGTGCCGAATCATCGTGGCATAAGCTTACAAACACACAATCTTATAAGAAACACAACGTGTTATGTCTACCTACGCGCAACTAGCGTGATGGTTATTAGACTACAATCTAAACCTCACATTGAGATGATGGCCTGATGATGATGATGTCACTTTATAATGATTAAAAGTACAAAATAAGCAACGACCATTTATATATGTCACCGTAAAATTGTAAAAACCGTTAAGATTGTAGTGAAATTTTAAAATGTTGATATTCCGACGCGAATATGCTGCCTATAATTTAACACTTTATTCTTCGTTAAATTATAAATATATAATTTAAATATTTCGACATATTTTTACAATCTCGTTAGTTATTTTACAATCTGACGGTTTTTACAATTTTACGGTGACATATACAAAAAACCGACTTTCAAAGTAAAAATGCACAAAAAGAATAACTCAAATACTATGTCAAAGAAAGAAGCCGCTAAGTGGATTGATAGTAAATTGGCTGAACATTATGCAGTAGTTGTAAGTTTCATTATTTAATGAGAGTTTGTTAGGGTCAGTTCATATGGAGATCCGACGAAACGCGACTGTGCGCACGTTTTAATAGAGCTACTTAAAATATAACTACTACACAAAAATATTTACATTTCGTTGTGTGAATACGTTGCCCATACAACATTGCCTCGAGAAGCCTCGCGGCGTAGAGCGATGCTACGCGAGTCGCGACGCGACGCAGCGGTGAATCGCCGGTACGCGTAGCGTACAAGTGCGACGCTGCGGCTGACGGCACACGGACGCAGCGTCTCTGCATCCTCGCCTGAGGCCATGTCTCTACTAGGGTTGCCAGACGTCCCGTATTTCCAGGGACGTCGTATTTTAGGTATTTAATACGTCCCGCCGGGACAAGCGCTGTCCCGTAAATCGAGCGATTTAGGGTTTAAAGTACTTAGTACTAGTTAAAACTAATGCAATATGAGCTCGGGCGCGCTAAAACTAATCAAAATGTTATGCTAAAACTCACTCGATACTCAGAAAAATGCCAAAAAAATAAATTTTGTCACTAATTAATTTTCCTTTTTTTGTCTCGGGGAAAAAACTGAAATCCCGTATTTTTTGGCGTATACCTATCTATCTACAGTTGTCTCTTATAGGCTAAAAAAATTTTTTCAACCCTCTATTATCTCGTGTCGGGCCGGGTCAACGCGGAAAATATATACAGGAATACTTTTTCATCGGTACAATAAATTTTACCACGACATTGGTATCGATAATAGATTACATTTCACAAATAAAAAAAAAAAAAAATTTCTTCATTTCAATTGATTTATTCTATAACAAATCTAATACCGCATGGGCGCACTAATTACAAGGCGTCAACGGGTGCGGTATGAGGTAGGGGGCGGTGTGGTGGGGTAAGCGATCGGCCGGACGGCGCACGAGTTGGCAACAAAGTATCGATAGATGCGTAATGCATCCAAATTTTGTATTAGTTTAGCGGATAAGTTCGGGGATTGATAATTTTGTTTTTTTTGTTCCAAAGGGGTAGTAACAAAAATCGCTAGTATTTTTTATTTTTGACAACTATTACGTATTTTGATTTATTGTACCGGTAAAATAATTATCTTGTATAGTAAAAAATAATCTTGTATAGTACCAGCCTATAGTCCGATCAAAATTATTTTTTGAAGTGGAAACTGTTGTGCACTTTTCTTGGGATGGGTAAAAATGTTAAACTCGCGTCAGGACACGTGATCGATCGAAAATTCGTAAGGTGCAACTTGCAACTGTTTGCTGTCTTAGTTCCCTTACGTGAGCAATGAGCAATAAACTATTTTAGTTCGTATCTTTGAACCTAGATGGCGGTTTTTCCGATTTAATGTTCAAGTTTTCATTTCTGCCGGCACTCCGGGAGTGCAACCCGTTGTTTTTTTTTTGAGAAGGATCCATAAGTTGTTGTTATAATGGTCCTGTCAGACAAAATAACTGAACAGATTGTTGACAAGTGGCATCTCACTGCGCAGCATCGTGCTGCCAACGATTAACGATGTGCCTCACGACTTTGCGCTGCGTCTCCTGGCGGCACGCGATGCAGCTGGCAATCTCTGGCCTCTTCCAGTTTTGTCGCGTCGCGTCGCGCGTATCTGTGTGAATTTAATCTTATAAACTGTACCTAGTGTACAAACTCCATAAGCAGTTACAAGTTAACCGCGCAACTTCTTTGAGTTAAGTTCCTTCGCTTAGTTCGCATTCTGTTTTTATTATTTATTTTATTTATAAACTTTTATGAATTAAAATAAATAAATAAATAAACATTTATTCGACATTTTTGATATCACACTACGTATAACAATTTTTGACATCACACCACGTGCGAGTTTGTTACGCCGGTTCTTCTCGCTGGGTTAGTTTACGAACCGGTGGTAGGCAAGTAGGGACAATTCCATAAGCGTTGCTTTGTAACCCATACGGAAATAAAATATTTTTGATTTTGATTTTTTTTGATAACGAGAGAAACAGATTGCACAGAAAGAAGAGAAAAAAAAAAATTAAACATAAAAATATATTTAAATTAAACAAAAATCAAAGCTAATTAAAATAAACAAAAAAAAAAGAGAAATCAAACGAAGTAAGAACAAGGATAGGTAGGTAGTGTAATGCACAAACCGTCGAAATGGAATCCACTCAGGATAGTGACCATGGATACCACAGTCCCTGGTATTATGTGGAGCGTGGACCCATATTGTCAGACCTGAGACAGACTACTCTCATAAACTACTATTATTTAAACGGTGAGAAATATTGGAAAAGGTGTAGGTTGTAGGTGTAGGACTAGGACGTAGGTTGCATTGTAGGTGTAGTTATTTATTCATCTAAGTTCATGTTTAAGACAGAACAACATGTGTCGGGACAGATAACACCGGTCAACAAAAAATATATTTTTTTGGGCTGGGTTTTACTTGATTTATTCTGAATATATAAGCAAATATTTATTAAAAAGTGCGATTACAAATCGAAAATATTTGTTTTTTAAGAAGTTATAGCGATTTGACCATTTATGATTTTTGCAGGTGTATAAATTTTACTAGCTTTTGCCCTCGGCTTAGCTCGCGTAAATTAAGTGTCCCATGGGAACACTATATTTTTGGTATAAAAGTTTCCTGTTTCAATCCAGAACCTCAATTCTCGTATTTAAGTAGACTTTCATTTTACTTCATTCGTTTTGTAAATGTAGTGACATGTTACCGTGAACGGATTTTATGCCGTTTCGACCAATCAGAGCGCGTTTCACGTTGGTTTAACGTTCATAAACCTTTTGAGAGTGTAAGCGTGTCGGGACTTGATTGTAATTGTATTAATGCAGGTTTTATTTAGCAGAATTGCCCCCCAGAGCTTAAGGCTGCGCTAGTCGGTTTTTTCTCCATACAAACGCTGTTGGTGATTTACTCTAAAGTGAAATATTGTAGACCCAAATTCTAGTGTAATATTGATTTTTATGACACTTATCTAGGTCGGTATTTGCTTATATTTCTGAAATTCAAATTATTGTAGAAGATAATAGCCTGCAAACATCGCATTTTTAGCGCAACTTTGAACGTAAATAAAAATTAAATGAAGAATGATAATAAAAAATCAAGCAAATACCGACACAGTTCGATTATTCAGCAATTGAGATAATTTTACTTCAGACAAAAATATTATATAGTTTTTTCATAAAACACCAACAGCTAAGTGTCGATTTGCGTAATTTGAGGACGCCTTTTCTAAAATACTTTACACAGCTGCATAAATGTGTGCAGTATAGCTTCTCTTATAAGTATAGATTACTATGGGTATATCATTTTTTCCCCAATATTAGGTGAAATAACAAGCATTTTCCCCGCGCGCAGCACTGAGTTCGAGCCGTTGACTAGCGCACTCTTAAACTATTACCATAACAAATTTCATCAAAATTTCTTTAGCAGTTTTTGCATGAAAGACACACGCAAACACCCATCCATCCATCCTCACAAACTTTCATGTTCATGAAAGTTTGTGAGGATGGCTGGATGGGTGTTATAGTATGAAGTGCCATCATATGAAGTACATATGATGGCACCAAAGAATTTCCGATATCCGGTCAGTAACATTTTTGTTTGATTTGAGGTACATATAAGTACCTATATATTCTTTGGTAATGGTCTTTGTAATTTGAAATGGCCATCGAACGTGTTCGGTCCTAATGGCCCTTGTTTTGGATGTATAAAAATTGTTCGAACTTCGAAAGCGCCTAAAGCTTTTAACCACTCCAGCAACAATTACGCGGGTAGGTAGGTAAGTACTTGTGAAAATTCGCGGTTCGCATTTTTGTTGATGGCCAAGTTTTATTTTTTATTTCATAGTGATAAAGATAGAAAAATGTTTTATTAACTGTTATAACATATATTTTGTTATTGTCACTTTATACAAGCCTTTTCGTTGTAAATACTTACCTATTTATCTTAGGTGGTGTGTAGGGTATGGAGAACCGATACTGTTTTTGCGAACCGGGATTTTCGGGACTGGGCTATTTCGGAACCGGGATTTCTCGGGAATTTCGGGACTTTCAGTACCTACTGCTGATAAAGCATGTTTAAGTGTAATGCAAAATGGTATTTTATGGTACAATTACTAATCAAACAAGTTTTAATGGTGAGTCGACACATTAGCCAACATGAGACAGCCATGTGGAGTATGGACGACAACTATAATATTATTGGAAATAGTGTAGTGTAGTAGTGAGTTTTAGTTCATTAGCATCTGATTAGCATGTATTGAAATGTTTTCCGACAAGTTGGCATATTTAGTTATTTGATTTTTTGAAAAACATCAAAGGGGTTGGTTGAGTTGCGTCCACACATTGTCCGCACTTACTTTTCTCAGCGCACCCAGGACTAATGAAGAAACATTACTAATAACACTCAAAACCAGTTTAAGATTAAAAAAAAATCTTATGATACTGTATAAATATATAGCTAGATTGTTGTCTTTTTGATGACCATTTTATCTGTGACAAGAGATTCGTAATACCCAAGGCGTTTATGTGGGACTAGATTTAGGAAGCTTTAAAAAATCTCCAAAATCCACAAAATTAAAGCAACTTTAATAGCGAATCTTATTTAAAACCATAAAAATTAAAATCCTAGAGTCCTGAAAAGGTTGTAATTTATTCTACGGGTACGGAGGGTATGGGTTTTACCTAACAACTTTCGGACTCCGAAGTATAATAAGGTGGGTGGACCATGGAAGGCCACTCTAACGAGTAAACGCTTTTTATTCGTTTATTAACTGGATAAATGAAAAAAACAAATTATCAAATAATACTTTGTTTTATTGTGTATCATATAAATCACTTTTTTTTAACCTAGCTTTAATCAGTATTCATTAAACTTAAGTTTTGTTAAGCTCTTCCAAATGGCCTTGCAAGGAACACGGCTCCAAACAAGGCCAATATTATACATCAGTCGTTCAACTTAAAAATAGAGTTGTAACAATTAATATATTCGCTTTTACTAAAACTACATAATAAGCTCTTTCATTTAAGCAAAACATTAAATGCTCAATATATTTTTATCATTTATAAAAAACTCAACGAACATTACTTGAACACCATCGTATAACTAAGAATATATTAATGGAAATTATTTAAAAACAGTAGTAATGAGTATTATATTGACATCAAATAACTTGCCAACGCGTATTATAATGAAATTAAAAACTTTTTTTTTACCTCAAATGGCCTTCTTATGGGTCCGTTCTTTGTAAGGCCAAAATGTTCCTAAGAAGGCCAAACTAATTATTTTTAAACAAAAAATTAAACCGACTTCCAAAGTAAAAATACACAAAAAAGTATGAAATAAAACTTAATTTCTAAATAATTCCCCTTTCAAATTCGGCTAAAATTTTTACTATTTCTCTACTCAATCTTCTTAATTTTGAATTCGGCACCAGCCCAAACAATATTCTACAATATTTTATACAACTTACGTTCATATTTGCTGGTACCGACTTCAAAATTAATAAGATTGAGTAGAGAAATAGTAAAAATTTTAGCCGAATTTGAAAGGGGAATTATTTAGAAATTAAGTTTTATTTCATACTTTTTTGTGTATTTTTACTTTGGAAGTCGGTTTAATTTTTTGTTTAAAAATAATAATTTCACCCTTTTTAGTGATATATTTTGTTAAGTTATTATTAATACGTCTTAAGAACGTCTAAACTAAACGATCGAATGTATAATTAAATACTCGCCAAGCTTCTATTAGGTATTGCTATTAAGATGATGATGATGATTACTGTAAGTTATAAAGTGGCATATGCTTGCAGTTCTTTAAACAATGCCGAAATTTCCAAACGCATATATTTAAAGACTGAAGAGTTCTGTACATTGCTTTTGGATCCAGGGTATACCTTGGTACAATATCTTATTTTTTGGTAGCATATGCTTGTGTTACTTCAGTAAAAGTAAAAATCACTATATGTGTGGATATAAATTTCGAGGAGTTCCCTCGATTCCTCATGGATCGCATCATCAGGTTTCCACTTTAGTGACTAAAGGACCAATTTCGAATTAAACCCTTTACAACAACAAAATAATTTTGCAAATAGGTCCATAAACGGCAGAGTAATGTTCAAAGATATCCGTGTTAATATCAAATACTAAGAGAAATACCTTTTATATCATCATAATGTGATGATGTATGGTGTGATAGTGGTGATGATGATGATGATTACTCTAACTGACATGGTGGCATATGCTTGCAGTTCTTTAAACAACGCCGAAATCCCCAAACATGTATCTATAAGGAGTCAGGAGTTCTGTTCTGTACTGTTGGATCCAGGGTATACCTTGGAGCAAAATCTTACTTTTTGGTAGCATATGCTTGAACTACTTCAGAAAAAGTCGAAATCACCATATGTGTCCATATAAATTTCGAGGAGTTCCCTCGATTCCTCATGGATCCCATCATCAGGTCACGACTTTGATATCAAAAGGACCAATTTGGGATTACACCCTATACATCACAGAAAAAATTTTGAAAATCGGTCCACAGACGGCGGAGTAATCGTTGAACAAAAAAAAAAAAAAAAAAAAAAAAAAATATATATACAGCCGAACGTATAACCGCCTCCTTTTTTGGGAAGTCGGTTAAAAATTATCAATGACTTTTAACATGTAAATATTTTTTATATTCGATGCTTTTCATGTAAATTAGTTTAGTTTATTTTCAGACATAACCTTTCCATAAGAGAAATTTAAATATATACTGATAATAAAATAATTAAAAAAAAATGTATATTCAATATGAGTTAAAAAGTTTAATAACCCTTATAAATAAAAATATTATAAATATAAAACATTGTTTTAACTGTAACGGTACGTATTTATAACTAAAAAGTAACTGTTCATATGTTCATGGTTTGTACATGTTCTTTGTAAGGCCCATGTACCCTAGCAAGGCCAACTGTCAAATTTTTGATTGGCCTTATAAGGAACCACCGGCTTTCCTGGGAACACTACCAATATTTTAACTTAAATCGAGGCAAAACTATTTTTTTTCTCTTTAGTACCATAAACATATCCTTATACGACAATTCACAGTAAAAAAATATGAAATAATAATAGGTTATCTAACTAAAAACTTACGTTTTGCTGTGCGCGCGAATAACAATTGTAACGTCGATGACCGAAGTCTACGAAGCGTGAGATCGCACTGCCACAATAGCGGCGCGAGCGACTCGCCGCTGCATCTGTGGCCTTGAGTTTGATGGATCTTAGTGTATAGCCGAAGGAATATGTGTTTACATGTCAATAACTACGACTTTTTGATAGTTGGCCTTCAAAGGAGCGTGGCCTTCCATGGTCCACCCACCTTATTATTATCTTACAAAATTTTATATTATATAAACTCACTAAAAACTTTTTCATTAATATGGAACGAAGAAAAATGGCACCTAAAATAAATTTTATTTGCTGGCGCCGGTTTTAACGTTTGGTTTTACGACTTCCCCATAAAGCACCTGTAGGCAGGGGAAACTGGGTACACTTGATCCAACCTCTTGTTCTTTAACCCTACATATTATATTATACCTAAGTATAATATAATATGTAGGGTTAAAGAACAAGATTTTGAAAATAAAAAAAATTGCACGTTTTAGCATTAAATTACCATAATATTTTTACCGCCATTTTTTATGGCACTTGTGTACCTTTTATTGTTTTGTTATAATTAGGACTACAGAATACTCAATAATTAAAAATATTTTAAGGAGCATTTGATACGTGTCTTCTTAGGACCTGGGACCAAGTCTCCTAAAATACACTTTATTTGTACTAGAGTAGTTTTATGATATCTAAACAAATTAAACATCAAAGTCTATTAAGGTGAAATAATACAATATAGTACGTGCATAAACGAACGCTAAACAATGATTTAAAAACTTTTTATAAACTCTAAGAGTGAAAACCTAGTGAAAATATAAGTGTTAATTTCCATAGTATCAGTGTAAAATAGTTGTTTTATGAACGTAAGTTTATTTTGATCGTATTTCGAAAACATTGCTTAACTTATAACAGTGATAACTAAAGTATATAATAAAAGTTTAGATCCTAAAGTAAATGGTTATAAGATGATAAGGTATAAATAAATATAAACCCATTTGGAAAAAAAATCTGGTATTGTTCATACATGCTTTGTAAATTGAGAGTACCTAGTCCTCCGTATAGATCAAATGTCCCTCTACTCCCGTATAAATTTCATTAAAATATATGAAAAAGTTAGAAACCTGTCGATGCGTCCCATATGATGGCTAAATAACTTTTTTATTTTTACGATTTGTCATCACGGCACTGGTCCCTTGTGATGTGTAAAAAGCTTTTTTAAAACAGAAATTGTAGCTGATAATCCATATTCCATATTAATATTATAAATGGGAAAGTGTGTGTGTCTATTTGTCTGTTTGTCAGTCTTTCACGGCAAAACTACTGAACCGATTTAAATGAAATTTGGTACACAGATAGTCTAGAGCCTGAGAAAGGACATAGGATACTTTTTATCGCGGGGAAATATACGGTTCCTGTGGGATATTTTATTTACAATTTCACGTAAATACTACTAAACCGATCATCATGAAATTTGACACAGAATAAAGTAGAACACGGGGAAGGACATAGGCTACTTTTTATCTTGGGACATATATGGTTTTGTATAATATGACAAATTTGAAAACGTGTTAAAAGTAAAAAACGTATTAGCTCCACCTACCTATTTACCTAAATTACCTATTTACCTATATTTATATCCAGTATTCATCACTAGGCAAGTTCCTTTTACATTCCTACGCCTGGAGCAACTTACCTATATATCTTCACGTCTGGCCGTTCTCAAAGGTTTAAGATCTTGAGTTGGACAGTCGAAGGTGTCGAATATAATCGCTTTTACGACGTTTCCTTTACAGTTTCCGTGCTCACACGAGGGAAACGACATGACACTGACGGCTGGACACTTTGTTGCGACTCTGCTTTTAGCTATTGCTTTTTAGTTGGACCAGGAAAGCTGCTTCCTGGTCCTAGGTTCAATTTGAGAGCAGTATTGACTTACATTGATGCTAATTATTAAAGATTCGTACCAATTTTTATAAAAGAACATACGTCATACAATGGCTGTGTTCCGCGAAAAAAGCGCTTGTTAGCGCTTGAAAGCACTAAAAAAAACAAGATTATCGGCCAGGACACGGGGACAGGACAGGATAAAACTTCAATACCTACTGCTAACATACTCTGCCATTTTGCTTATTTAATGCCGGCGGTCGCCATTTTGCTTACGTTTTTTGCTAGCGCTATTTTCTGCGGAACATCCAATGCACTTGCCTTTGCAATACAAATAGCCTTCAAACTTTATTAGCTTTACTTATATATCTATTTTATATGTGACGCACGCACAGCGTAGCCGCTAACGGTAGAAATGTAAAATTTGGATATTAGCTTTAATTTTCAATGTAGACGCAAACTAAGAATTTTTCATTAAATCAAATATCCGGACTAATAAATACAAATTATTGGACATGACAAAGTATGTATGGTGAAAATAAATGAACAAGAGGACGGTTTGCGTTGAATTTCGGCACGCAGATTGTTATTATGTTCTAGAAATCCGATAAAAAGGTTTTTTTCGTAATCAACATAATAAATTTAGAACGTTCACGGGCGTGAAATCCATACGGAGGAAGTCACGCGCAAAAGCTAGTTATTACTATTCTTAAAAAATCGCTTCGTCTACACTTCTTTGAAAATCTGACCGTGTCTGTGCTCTATTTTACTTATAATTTATAATTAGTTAACTACTTTTGTGTTATTGTTATCAAAATAAGATTACCGAGTGCGTCACATATTTCAAGAAAATGTAAATTTCAAACTCACTTTAAGATAATGATTGTTTTTCAAAAAGAAATATGGAAGCAACGCAAGACACTCAATTTATTTAACGATCGTCATTATTGTCGGGCAGGGCAATGCGTCACGAAGATAAGTATTTTAATTCGAAGTATAAATAACGATGGAAAACGGTCATAAGTGAACTATGTCGGCCAAACGGAAACCATCTCATAAACATAATGTTTCGTGAACTTATGCCTCGTAAGAGATATATAGTGATTTTAAACAGCATTTCGTACATTCTGTATGTTCTCTACATGTACGTGAATTATTTTGGGTACTTACGATATTTATTAACATTGCTTTTGTAAGGCTTGCCTTTGTGGAGTAGTTTAGTCAAAGTAAATTTTATGTTAAATGACATGGATTTAGGTTGTTATGTGAATTTGTTACTGAAAGTTGTTTGAAATAATTAGGTTTTTTTTCTATAGAATCTCGACAAGCACCATTCTGCTTTTTCAGAAGCACTGGGCCTTTAGTCAACATGCTTTCGATAATTTCGACAGCGAACTTTGAAATCAAAAATGTATGGGATTTGACAGAAGTCATCGCTAAGTGACATGTCGCTTGCGAGGCCTTATCTCAAATCCCATACATATTGTTTTCGAACTTCGTCGTCGAAATTATCGAAAATAACCTAACCTAACCTAACCAAGAGCATGTCAGGACATGTCTAAGGAGGGTTTCGTAACTATAAACGCGTAATATGTTTATTTTTTAAATTACTCCAAAAGTTACTGTCCAATTTGGTTCACAATAATTTTCCTAAAGAGTTTTTAGCATGATCTATCAGCATGGAAATTTACAAGTTTCTATCTCCTATAGTTTAAAAATGCTAGGGGGGGGGGACCAACTTACAAACTACTTTGGAGGCCGATTACTCGAAAATGGTCAACTTTATAAAAAAGTAACGTATGAAACCTTGCCTTTATTTTAAAAGACCTAGTCTACGATACCCCACACGATGGGGTAGAGTGAAAAAATATTTTTCATCCCCACTTCACATGTATGGAGAGCCACCCTTAAAATACAAAATTATTATTTTTTTATGATCCCGAAACCGTGATCTATACACAATCTATAACTGCACCAAATTTCGTCAATTTATATTCATAATTACAGGAGCTAGAGGCGCGGACAGACAGACAGACAGACAGACGGACAGAGCGAAACTATAAGGGTTCCTTAAGTATTACGGAACCCTAAAAAGGCGTTTGACCGTATTTCGTTGGTACCTATTACCATTATCAATATTTGGCTAGTATGTAAAGTTGATTCTTATTTAATTTCAAAATAGTTAATTTCAAAATCTATGTTGATGAAATTATAATTTTTATAAAAAAACTATTGACACCTCATGGCTTATTTATTAAAATCATAGTTGTATTACATTTATTTATCACTGGATTAAAATTATATCAGAAGAACAAACAAACATTGGCTAGCCGTACACACACGATATTATTGACAATAATGCTCATATTGACAATAATATTCCTTGGCCATATTGCCGTATTGTTCAATATAATTGAGAAATTTCCGGAAAATTTGAAATACGGCGACAATATCGGGGGGAGGCATAGGGGAGGCAGGGTTATTGCCAATATTTGTGTTTGTTTTTTAAATGTAATATATGAAAAATGATAATGGATATGTCACCGTAAAATTGTAAAAACTGTTAGATTGCAATAAAACTAGTGAAATTGTAAAATGTTGATAGACTTCCCACGCGAATATGCTGCCTATAATTTAACACATTATTTTTCGTTAGATTATAAATACATATATAGTTTTTAATCTTTCGACATATTTTTAAATCTCGTTATTTATTTTACAATCTAACGGTTTTTACAATTTTACGGTGACATATATAAAGTCCTTCTGCCATATACATTTTGACAATTTATCCAAGAATTGACAGAAACCGCTATCATACGTGGGTAACACTAAAATTGTTTAGAACTGGCCAGTTAGAAACATTGCTAATGAAAACTTTTTGAATTTCAATTTTAGAACTCTTTAGTAACCTAATGTAGTATATTGCATTCATTTGTCATTTGTTTTTGTGAATTGGCGGCAAATCTAAAACTCTTGTTACACGTGAAAATGAACCTAACACGAGAAAATTTTCGATTAATGATTTATTATGACTTTCGTTGTGGGCTTACTCAACAGCAAAGCTATGATAGGCTGCGATTAGCATTACTTACCTAATGAAGCCACATCTCGTGCCACTATTTACAATTGGTTTAACGAGCTTAAGCGTGGACGTAGCAATTTCAATGATGATCCGCGTGAGGGACGTCCTTTAACAGCGACTACTGAAGATAATATCAGTGCTGTGCGACGCATGATAGAGGAAGATAAGAGAGTGACCTATCAGCAAATACGGGCAAACCTAGGCATTACTCAAGTTCAAAAAATATTACACGAACATTTAGGCGTCAGGAAGCTTTGTACCAGATGGATTTCCCATACTTTAACCGACGACCAGAAACACCTTCGCATGGACTGGTTTCGCCAAATGTTAGATAAGTTTAACGGCGGTGACTCAAATGCTGTATTTGACATCGTCACAGGTGATGAAAGTTGGATATATTGCTACGAACCCGAAACCAAAAGGCAATCAGCTCAGTGGGTGTTTCCTTTCGAGGATCGGCCAACTAAGGTCAAGAAAGGAAGAAGTCAAGGAAAAAAGATGATTGCCTCATTCTTTGGTCGGAAAGGTCATTTCACGACAGTTGTGCGAGAAGATGGAAGGACAGTTACTGCAGACTGGTATGTCAATCGCTGTTTGCCTGTTGTCTTTCGTTCGTTCGACAGCAGCACCCTCGAAGCAGGATCCTTCTTCACTACGACATGCGTGCTTCAGCGCACTCCGCAAATCGGACTGTTAAATATTTGACTATGACAGGTGTCGAGATAATGAGTCATCCGCCATATAGTCCTGACCTAGCGCCCTGCAACTTTCATTTATTCCCAAGAACTAAAGATAAAATTCGATGTATTCGCTTTACGAGCCATGAAGATGCGGTGAAAGCGTACGAAAATGCCATAGAAGAGGCCCCTAAGGAAGAATGGGCTCACTGCTTTTCTCAGTGGTTCTATCGAATGCGACGATGTGTAGAGAGGAACGGAGATTACTTCGAAAAACAATAAAAGTATTGGCAACTTTCTATATTAAGCCGTTTTTCATTTTCTATACATTTTCAGTGTTACCTAGGTATTATGAAGTAGATTATCGCTCTAAACACTTTGATTAATTATTTCATAGATACGCTATATCCTTACAAAACTGACAATATTTCTGTGCCACGACACACATTGACATGGGACGCGTGTCAATATGTCAACGTCGCATAGTAACACAAAACACGCTATTACTCGCGTAGCACACTAACCAAAATTGGCCCGACTCGGGCCAATTCGAGTCTTCATTTTTACGCGTTTATAACATATCTACCTCTTTTTAATATTATATATCTATGTCTAAACATTACAAAATGATATTATACTAAATTACACACATTTATCCTATAAAATGCACATCTTTATCTATCGTTTTATTTTTGTTTGCTTTTTTTATTTACTAAACTAACAGGGCTTGTTAACGTTACCAAATAACACCAAAAATTACGTTAATTAACGGTAATTTTATAAAAATACTTTGTTAACGATATTAATTTTAACGTTATTTGGTACTTAACAATATTTTTAACGTTATATACTAACGTTATTTTATTTTGTAAATAACAGTATTTATGGTATATATAACGTTATAATATAGGGAGCGTCGGTAGCGCAGCGGTTTTATCCATGTTTGAGGTAGGTAGGTAGGTACAATAATATTTAAGAATATAACAATATAATAGCCGACGCGACGAAGCTAGTGCATGTTCTTTCTGTCACTTCGAGGCGGGGCGCAGGCAGGGAAATACGTAACGTTATATAAAATAACGTTAATTAATAACAATACTTTTTCTTAACGTTACTTTCATGTACCGATAAAAATAAATGTATTTTTCCTAACGTTAATATTTATTCCTAACGTTATTCTGTGAAACACAGGTAACGTTAACAATTTAATAACGTTAATCAAGCCCTGTACCTTACACAATACAACATTTTTCCTTTTGTCCATACTTCACTTCATTCTGATTTCCTACTTAATTTCCGCGCAGTTAGAGGAAATGTACCTACTTAACTGAACCTTATTAAAAAAATATATTGACAATAAAATTGTTAAGTATGCGGGGACCATATATTGATGTAGTGAATTGACAAATATATTGTATCAATAATATTGCACGTGTGCGGCCTGCCAAATTTATTTTCCTTTCTTTCGGCTTCGCCGTAGTTGGGTAATAAACATAAAATCATAATAAAATATACAAAATATCAAAAGGATTCAGTAAACAATGGAACCCGGGAATGGAGCGAAGGGCGTCAGGCGTCGGGCGTCGAGCGTGGAGCGCAAAAGACTATCAAAGGATGAGTGATTCACTGATCTAGAAAATGTTAGTTGATTTTTGAATTTCGCACTCCACTGCACGCTTAAACATAAAGACGGGACGCCGATTGTGTTTATGATCCATGAAAAACATATTGATCATAATGTTCAATTTTTCCTTATATCTTACCCTGGATTTTATGAACTTCATAGCTAATATTTAGTTAACATGACTTAGGTATTTATTATTTAATATAAATGGTTAATTTAATTTTAGGTATTTATTATACTATTGATTAATTGGGCCTGCAAATAAATATTATACTGTACTATTAGGAAAAAATTCAATGCTTTTCAGGCAAGGGCTACGCCACAGTTGCCGATCCGCGAATGTGTGAAATCAACGTAAGATATGGAATTCTATAGACAAATGATATAAAAATATTAATAACTCCCCACACCGATTTCGGTGACGGTGGCAGGTTTAATTGAAACCAGGCCAGTTACGCTGGAGTAATTGTATAATGCCCAAGAGTGTGCGCAGTACACAAGAGCACTCTCTGTTCCTTTATGTCTCATAACTCAGTAGGACGGATAACCGACACCACTGGCGGGAGATCAGGCGCAGGTCTGACTTTTTACATGCCCATCCGACGCATGGATCATCTTTCTTGTCAGACAATCAGGTGATCAGCCTGCTATCCTAACCAAACTTGGAAACAACAATTTTTGTTTTTCCAATGCGGGAATCGAACCTACGACCTCCGAGTCGAGAGCCAAGCTCTAACCACTAGACCACGGAGGCTGTTTTGACAAATGATAATAAATCAAACAATCTAAAATTAAGAAAGTTTTCCTGATCCTAAGTAGGAAAATAAGAAGTTAATATAGTAAATATTTTTTTGACAACTTTAACCTGACTATGAAAATTAAATAGCCTATGCTACGAAGCTAGCTATTATTGTAAACCTAATGACACCTCATAATTATTAAAATCGGATTAGTTGTTTAGGCGCTACGGTGGAAAAAACATGCATACATTTAGTTCCTCTTTATGTGGCTTCACCGTAGTCTGGTAAAAAATTGGCATATTACCTAAATAAGTCACTACCTTCCTTATTACCTATTTAGCAATAGGAGCAATAAGATATCAACAAACAGACATTGTTTATTTATACTTATGCTTAAAATTTGCTACAAATACGTCGTAAAGGACGTAACATTCAGGTAGAAAGCCACTAATAATTATGTAAAGCAGAAAGCTGAGAGACCATTCTGTATACAAAGTTTGTTAAATGTTATGGTTATAACTGCACAATTTATTAATACTGGATGAAGTGCTGCACGGCGACCAACTTTACAATTTAATTATCTTTATCTATATTATATAACTTTTCTATTGTATTGTTGTTCTGAACAGATTAAAGTTACTGTAAATAACAATGTAATCTGTATATCTGAGTTTGTGGTTTAAGTGAGAGAAGCAGTTCAATTCACGTTTTTATTTCTGTTAAAATCTCGGTTGGGTCACGTGTGAGTGCGATGGCTTACGTTGATCTTAAATTCCAGTCGAGATTTTAACAAAAATATTTACTAGATTTGGGCGTCAGTCCTTTACCAAATGACTCATTTTTTAACCGCAGAAGTCATTATATAAAATTAACGAGTTCGTCTGTTTAAAACGCTTATCTGTGTAACAATGGACGCCAATTATGAAAATGCATATTACGACCTTTTTGATAGTTAAGTACTCTTGTTATAAGTTAATAAGTTGCAACTTTATAAAAATGTTAATATCAAAGCGTGTATAGGTACTTCATTGCGAAAAAGTTATAATTTTCGGATTTCCTCTCCTTGCTAAAGCGAAGGGGTGAATTCGCGAAAAGTGCACTTAGAAACTGATGTTTCTTTGAGCGAAAGGTATATTAGATTCTATAGAAGGGTCTTGAAACTTTTAGGGCAAGGTAGATATAGAAGTACCTTGTTGATAAGTTATTGGTAGAGTCTTGTTACTCAAAAGATCAAGGTAGCCACTGAGATGTGTTTCAGAAAGTTTTGAGTGCTAAGATTGAGTTAAAGTTTTGCTCAGCTTTTTTTCATCAATTACATAGGTCTACAATATTGCTTGACACACAAACATTAAGAGCGATAACACACGGCGTATTTTAAGTGCGCGCAGATTATGCGCCTACGCGTGTTTTAGGAATTCTGATTGTTACAGATTTATTCGAAATTCATTCGAATTTCGTTTGAAGCACGTTTAAAATACGTCGTGTGCTATGCTAACATAATAATTATTATATCGCCTGTCTTTGTTACGGGCTTACGAAACATATTTTTATTATATTTTGCGAAAAAATCTCTAAAGCATATTTAACAATAATATTAGGTTCCCTATTTTTTCGCATAAAATCATATGTCATAATTTTACTTGGCATAATTTCATTTGACCTAATAGTAGTTTCGCATAATATTCATTTGGCATAACTTTCTTAGCATAATTTTTTTTCGCATAATTACTAAAAGCATAATAATTGTTAGGCATACTTATTGTAAGGCATACATTTTTTTACGCATAATATTAAATAGGAATAATATTTTTATGCATAATATTAAAAAGCATAAATATATTTACGCATAATGATATTTAAGCATAATATTATATTTACGCATACTTATTTGTAGCATTTTTTTTCACATACTAATGAATGATAAATTCTACTGGGTGTGCGAGTTAAGACGAAATAACAATTATAATTTTAATTTTCGACTGATTACGAAATTAAACTCGGACAAACAACAATCTAAGAACATGTCGAGCCATAACCACGAGCCCAATGCACTTAAGAATAAATTATGTTTTGTTTTTGCATTAAATAACCTTTCGTATTAATTATTTTAAACATGTTAGCGGCTTACGGGTGGCCCAAGGGCCACCCCGCCGCAACTTAACCTACTGTTACACATGTTATACTAGGTATAATGAGTATAATACCTGCTTTTAATGTTTCATAAAATATATGCGTTTAATTACCATAACCGTGTTTTCATTATATCCTTCTTATTTTATGCATATTTTTGCCTTGTGACAGAATGCCTTGAATTTATTATGATAAAAAAATATGCCTAACGAGTTTATGCCAAATACAATTATGCCAAACTATTATTATGACAAGAAAAACTATGCCATACGAGTTATGCCTCATTAAATTAGGACAAAAACATTAGTCTAAATGATAATTATGCCTAATGTTGTAGTATGCCAAGAAACCATTATGCCAAAGTAATATTATGCGTAATTAAATAATGCCAAGTGACGTATGCCAAATGAAATTATGACAAATAAAATTATGCGAAAAGAGGGGATACCATAATATTATTAACGGTCTAGTTATAAGAAAAAAAAAAGAAAAAAAAAAGAGAATGAAAAAGTTCCGTGGCCTAGTGGGTAGACCGTTTGGTTCGCACTCGAGAGAGTGCAGGTTCAAATCCCAGGTTGTGGCGTGTACCAATGAGACTTTTTCAGATCTCAAGTACATTTACGGACGCTCTAACGGTGAAGGAAAACATCGTGAGGAAACCCGCACATAGTTGGCCCCAGACGTATTGACCAGTTCATTCCTTTGGACTAGGCTGACTATGTTGTGAGAATGCCGTATGTGCTTGGGCAACCATACGACATTTAAAAACCAACTGTCCCAGGCACTAGGTACAGTATTTCAAGAGTGGTTACTTCGCTCGGAGAATACTGTATAAATCATCCATTAACGGATGTGAAGGCCTAAGTAAACTTATAAGAATTATTATGAACAATAAACCTTGGAACAATAACATTCTTTACGCATATATCTCTAAATTCTTCTGTAGCAGGGCCGGATCTACCGTATGTGGTTTTGGTCTTCAGCCAAGGGTCCACAATCAAAAACCGGCCAAGTGCGAGTCGGACTCGCGCACCGAGGGTTCCGTACAAACATGTGGGTATACAATTAAGTTCATCCATCACGACAATCGAGTCATAGTAGGGGTAAGTTTGAAATTATTAAAAATATTTTTATTAAATGGTGTAACTAAAAAATTACGGTTTCCGCAATTTTTCCTTTATCTGTGATATAAGACGTTGCTTCGTACCAAATTTCAAGATTCTAAGTTCACGGGAAGTACCCTGTTGGTTTTGATTCCCTTGCGAGTGTCGAAAATTTGCGGCATAAACGGCTGTATGTTTTGAATGCGTAGGCATAGATGTTTGATTTTTAAACACAGCACAACACAGCTCTAAGGGACAGTACTAGATTTAAGTATTCATTAAGTATAAATTCCAGCTTGATACCTCCACGCGTTTCTGAGAAAAAGGGTATTGACAGACAGACGGACGGACAACAAAATGATCCTTTAAGGGTTCCGTTTTTTCCTTTCGAGGAACCATAAAAATAGACGATAATGCGAAAAAATCTATAATTTTATTAAATTAAACAGATCGTAAGTATTTTATTACCTTATTTTTCCTATACTTTTAGTAATTGGGGGGGGGGGGGGGGGGCTACGTGGACCCTAAGTATTAAACAAACCTCCTTAACTTACGATCTATCCTATTCTATAGGCATCTTTATCCCAGATATAGACCGAAATGGCGAGTAACCTTCGGCAAAGTTAATCAAGTAATAGTTCAAGACGTTTGTCTCTGGTAGTGGATTTAACAGGTCAATTATGTTCGCAAGACCGGCGATCCAGTCACTTGACCGTTGTCAAATAACGCAAAGATTGGGACAGGAAACCCTAAATTGAAGTTAAGTTTTCTCATTAATTTGATTACGTCGATCCCAGGGCCGACCCGTGTCACAAGTTACTTCATTAGTTACGCAACTTACTGAAAGTAATCCGACCGAATTACGTTTTGTAAGACATGCTTCCCCGAATTAGCTCCGACGTTCGTTTTTAATTTTATATTCCTATCTAGGTGTGCTTAAAAGCTTTTTAATTTGAATTTAAAATTCAAGATTATGAAAATAATATGAAGATGTTTAGAAAAATTATACAAAAGTAATCTTGAGCTAACTTTACTATAATAATATAGGTAACGTAGGTAGGTACTTATAAAATCACTTACTTATGCTGTTATAAAGCTCCGTTATAAAGCTGCACAAAAATTTATAAATTTATTGAAAGAAAATTAACATGAAACCATTTGCACGCCTCGGGTGTATTCTAATCTCGAAAGGCCGCGTTGTGACAAGTTCACAACATAAATCTGTTGCAATATCCGAAATTAAAGAATAAACTTATAGAAAAATGGATGTTTTACAACTAGGAAATTCAAACATGAATGTAAACTGTATTTTTACTTATTTAATTTAATTTATGTGATAGAAAATTAAATAAAAAAAAAAAAAAAACGCTGTCCGTAGGTTTGTGCGTCTGTTTGTTCATTGATGAATAATAATATAGGCAATGAAATGAGTTGAATCTTTTTTTAAACGTCTCCATTCATCCTAAGGAAGAGCCCTATTGCTTGGCGTTATTAAACTCTGAATGGTTTAAAAGATATTAATCAACATTTTTCGATAGAATATTTCATCTTACGGTTTCCTGAATATAGTATAAAACGCGTGTGAGGTGTGCACTATTTGGATTTGTCTAATTATTTATAATTTTAATTAGCTATTGTTTTTGAACTTTATTGTTTTAAGTTATGATCTAACTACACTCATAAACCGCGAGGTTTAACACAATATACGAATCAGCGCTAACACCTGCAAATTGCACTATAAAGTGCGGCAAATTAAGCGGATTATGCACTATGCACATCGCGTGTGCAAGTGCCAGTAAACCTTCTATTATTCTCGTAACGACTATAGAATAAACTAGCTGTTTACCGCGCCTCCACATAAATATACTATCGGGTATCCCGCGAGAATACTGTACATTTGCGGGATAAAAAGTATTCTATGTTTTAATCCAGAGCCTAAACTACTACCATACCGAATTTCATCAAAATCCCTTTAATAGTTTTTACGTGAAAGAGTAACAAACATTCATCCAACCATCTATCCATTTATCTATCCTCACAATCTTTCACATTTATAATATTAAGTAGCATATAGACGCAGAAGGCAAGTTTCATGATATATTATTTGCCCAAACAACGCACAAAGATGTCACTCGCTGACAAACTATCAAACGCTGTGGAGCAGTGTAGTATTTAGAAATATCGTACCTATAGTATCGCTGGGTGTAGTGTATGTGATTAACTAATAAATAAATAATATATACACAATACAACAATACATACATACATACAAACTGACATAACACTGTCTTGATCGCACCACGTCAGTCTCACGAGAGTCGTAGACGAGAGTGGACGTGTAATAGTTATTGCTGCTAAGTGCGAGATCAAGCCTGTGAATTACAACACAAACACAGGGTATTACAATTGGCGACGAGGAAAAAGGTACAATAATCAAATTACTTTCAAAATAAGACTGTTAAAAGCGTATAGGTTAAAAAAAAAAAGGAAAAAGATTCAATACGTCATTATGAAAATGGATCATAACCCTGTTGTGGTTATCGTTTGATACATTTAAGTTTTATTTATTGGTTAAAAACTATTATAATCTATTAATTGTTTCTCAGTAAGTTATTCATATCTACCTACATTATTTATTACTATACCAAACATGACTTGTGCTCGCGTGTCAGATTAGGTTAAAGAATAAAAGTGTATAATATGGAATTTAAGGGATTGATTCTCGAATGGTTGCTTAATCTAAAGGTCAACCTAACAAAACAATGTACAAGTAAATTATTGTCAGATACCGACATAATTTTAATAATTTTAAGTAAAGTAAGTAAAATTTATATAATAACTGATATAATATATCTATTATCAGTAATCTATTTACTGATATTTCAATTCGAATATGTAATTTTTATAGCAAATACATTTATCTCAACCTACCCCAGAAATTAAAGGAAGGTAGATATAAATATACCATTTTCTATGAGGATCTTCATCACGGTTCAAAATATAAAACAAAGAGATAAATCAAAATTGTTTATTAATTCGGAAATAACAAAAACACGTGGATAGCTGTGATATAAAATACTCATTTTCTATTTGCAATAAACTATTAATCTAACGTTACATTTCGGAACTATAATTTATAACTATTCAGATTTGTCTAACATTGTTTATTAATTCGGAAATAACAAAACATGTAGGTAGCTATGTTATTTAACATAAGACTCGCTTTCTGTTAGCAAAGCACTATTATTCTAAGGTCACGTTGACGAACTGTAATTTATAACTATTCAGATTCAAAAGTATGTGGTAGCAACTAGAAATAAACCATACATCAATTAAGGGAGGTGATGTCGTGAACAATACTAACTTTCACAATTGTATTGTAGTAATTAATTATTAGAAAGCAATGTGATACCAGGGGCTGCAGCCACGGAATATCGAATGGTATTAAACACAAAATTTTGAGATTGGAGCGGTGACGAAACAATGGGTAAGTAGCATCGCCGGGTAAGTAGCATCGCCTGAATGTTTCGGCTTCCCGTGTGGGAGACCGACTGGGCGTGGTTTGCTCTTCTATAGGCTAGTTTCCTTAGTTACACAGTTCTTTAGCGGTAATATTGTAATTCATTACATCAAAGACACGTAGACCACTAAGGTTTAATATTTGACATAGTAGAAAGTAGTATGCAACGGCATTAGACAATTCTACAACACCAATGTGTTGCCAAATGTTTAATATGGTATATTTAACCATACTTAATACGCGCGTTATCTCGCCATAGGTATACCTATACCTATTCATACGTACCTACGTATGAATAGTTAAAGCTTAATGAGTTTTTCTAATGTGCGAATAAAGTTACGAATTACGATATGAATGATAAAAAAAACAAACCATAGTCTTATTCTGAAACTACAGCAAGATGTAAATTTTCTTTTGAAGATTTTTTGAGCAAGTTATTTGAGACATTAAGTAGGTTCTTAAGTTTGGTCTTTGTTTAATCCTATTTCTTAAGCAAGTGACGTTTATTGGCACATAACTTTTACAAATATGTCAGTATTAAGTATGTTTATTAAAACAAAATAATTTCTGATTCTTGTTTAATGTTGAGCTTGTAATTATTATAAGGTCAAAAGCAGTAAAATAAAGAATATATTTGCTTTATATGCATAATAATATAAAATTTATTTTGTTAAATTAATATAGGTGTTCGGTCGAATTTGAGCTCTGTAAAGAAAAATGTAGAAGTCTCAATAATATAATTTTAAAGCAATTCAGTTCGTTATTATTTAGGAGGACCCTTTAGAAGGCAAAACAATAGGTAATAATAAACAATGCTTTTTAACTATACTGAATCATGTCACAGGGTACCTGAAAGTAGGTACCTACTACCATTAAATTGGCTATTGGGTATGAAATAATACCTCCATTAAATTGGTTATTGGGTATGAAATAATACCTCCATTAAATTGGTTATTGGGTATGAAATAATACCTCCATTAAATTGGTTATTGGGTATGAAATAATACCTCCATTAAATTGGTTATTGGGTATGAAATATTACCTCCATTAAATTGGTTATTGGGTATGAAATAATACCTCCATTAAATTGGTTATTGGGTATGAAATATTACCTCCATTAAATTGGTTATTGGGTATGAAATAATACCTCCATTAAATTGGTTATTGGGTATGAAATAATACCTCCATTAAATTGGTTATTGGGTATGAAATAATACCTCCATTAAATTGGTTATCGGGTATGAAATAATACCTCCATTAAATTGGTTATAGGGTATGAAATAATACCTTCATTAAATTGGCTATTGGGTATAAAATAATACCTCCATTAAATTGGTTGTTGGATATGAAACAATACTTTCACTGATAGTATAAAGATGACTGGTAGTATAAAGGGTACAAATTGATACCATCATTAAATTGATAGATTTTGGAATTATTGTCCGTCCTGAATTATTGTACTAAGGGTAAAGAATGTCACCACTGTGGTAAAATAGGACACTTTAAGTCTTATTGTAAGTCGAGATTAAAAAGTCTCAAACAATAAAAGGAAATGTGAAAGTTTTTGTAATAAAGGAAATAATACACAGGCTTGGAAAAAAAGCTAGAATGGGAAATAGAAACGAAGTCGACATAGTAGAATATGATGAAGTTGATTACTTTTTTAAGTTGACAATGATGCTACAGTGGGGGATTAAACTACATCTGAAATGTTTGGTTTCATTAAAATAGTTGTAGAAATATGTTGGCGATCTGCAGGACAGGCTTAGCCTAGTGCAGGCGCCAACGTTAAACAATTAATGAGTGTAAAAAATATTATGTTGATTTGATATATAATTACTATACTCACGTATGGATGTAAAATTTCGCAAATAAATTATTCTTATTCTTCTTATTAATATATTCGGAAATATTGAGGCATTGCTGTTTGGTAAATGTGAAAAAAAATACTATTTGGGGATAGTTTACTGGTTGAATGCATTTGAGAAGTATCTTAAAAATACATATATATATATTTTGCGAAATTGGTAAACAAAGACTACATCGTTGGTTTGCTCACATCATATACAAAGACATTCATTATGGTCTTGGGCGCACAGGTGTCGGAGACGTTTACAAGTATGATCCTGCGGCCATATACTTCATACACTTTAGCCCAAGAGTGACGTCATTTATGGGTCGACTTTGGTATGGAGCGTTTTTACGAGACTTGCGAAATTTTGTGTACGGGTCGCTGTGCCATGAAAGTGTTGACTTTTGATATGCGGTTTCTTCTGGGAAGTTGCTCATATTTTTCAGTGCTATTCATTTACGCAAAAAAAAAAAAATAAGTCCACTTGCCTGTAGTAGGTACACAATAAGTACACTGGGAAATTAGGTGGAATTAAAATAAATATGCTAATTGACTCTGGATGTAAACCAAATCTAATTAGCGACGAAACATGGAAGGAATTGAAGGATAAGAAGTTCAGATATATGGTTAAGGGCCAAACAAAATATTAAATGTTGCTTCTCAATATATTTTGGACAATGTGTTCTATGTTGGGAAAATTTAAGTATGTTCAATACGAAGAGTAATAATCACTGTAGAAACACTAGAAATAAACACAAACTAGAGCTACCGGTGATCAGACTGAGTAAAGTTAGTAAATCTTTTATACGCTAGAATAGAATCCCAGAAAATGTTCAAAATCTGCATATTAATAAATTTAAAAAAGTAGTTAAAGAGTGTTTGTGTACTAAAGCTTATTATAGGGTAAATGATTTTATTGAGGATCGTACACCATGGGAATAGGATGGCCGCCTTGAAGGCTACTTCTATTATTGTAATGTAGTCATATCATTGTAATATGATATTTTA
Organism: Glaucopsyche alexis; assembly: GCA_905404095.1. Classification (NCBI taxonomy): domain Eukaryota; kingdom Metazoa; phylum Arthropoda; class Insecta; order Lepidoptera; family Lycaenidae; genus Glaucopsyche; species Glaucopsyche alexis. The sequence continues at coordinate 16,739,574 of FR990052.1, read as the reverse complement.
TTTTAAAAGAAAAATTTCCATATTTTTGGTAAAAGATGACCCCGTGCGAGTTTCTTACGCCGCGCCGGTTCTTCTTGCCAGGTTAGTTCCCGAACCGGTGATAGGCATCATGTACAACGACGTTCAGGAAGAGTATAAAAATACCAACTTTGAATAAAATTGTGTTTCTAGGAGAGTATTTTGCTGAGAGGAAACCGAATTGTTATACTTACCTGTCTGGTGGCCATGCATTGACAAGGATGTAGAAAACTTAATCAGATCTTGTAAAGGTTACACGTTAGTAGGGTTGCCAATAGCACCAGCGCCTATGAAAAGACGTGACTTACCTTTGACTCCATGGCTAGACATTGCGATGGATCTTTTAGGCGATGGATCGTTTGATACTGCCGAACAATGACAATTTACTTATTCTTATTGACTACTACAGACGTTATAAAGAAGTAAAAAATTACTAAGACAATCATAAGTCCACAAATAATAAAACTTTTGAAGGAAATTTTAAGCAAATTGGGTTACCCAATTTCTATGGTAGATAGTTTGTGAGTGAGGTTTCGAATATTTTGCAAAGAATGTAACATTCGTCTTTTTAATACAGTTTCATATTGGCCGCATATGAATGGAGAGGCTGAAAGACAGAATAAAGACATTTAAAGCATTTGCGTATTAGTCAGATTGGAAAAAGAGACCTTAAATATAGTCTCTTTGAGTACCTCATGATGTACAATAGTACACCACACAGTGTAACTGGTAAAACTCTATCTAAATTATTTTTCAATAGACTTAACCGACATAAAATTCTATCTCTAGAAACTAGGCAAGCTAATGAAAATGATTCTGAAGATAGGGATAGGGATAAGATACAAAAAAAAAAATACAAAAAAGGAAAAGAGTAGGTAAGGGGACTCTGCACGCAGAGCTGAAGAATCAAAATATTGGAAGGAGATAAAGTTTATTTAAAAACATTAGAAATAGCAAATTAACTAACACCGATTTTGATCCCACTCATTATACTATAGAGATAGCAAGAAACGGAGATTACACAGTCCGCAACGAAGAAACAGGACAAACTTTAAGAAGGAATATAATTGTACACCTAAAGAAGGTCCAAGGGGAGTAGAGGGCAGTTTCTGAAACAAACAATAAATTAGATTTAATTGTTAAATTAAAAATTTAATAAGGAAGGGATGTAGTGTATGTGATTAACTAATAAATAAATAATATATACACAATACAACAATACATACATACATACAAACTGACATAACACTGTCTTGATCGCACCACGTCAGTCTCACGAGAGTCGTAGACGAGAGTGGACGTGTAATAGTTATTGCTGCTAAGTGCGAGATCAAGCCTGTGAATTACAACACAAACACAGGGTATTACACTGGGTTTATCGAAAAGAAAGAAATATCGTATCTATAGCCACAGAAAGTGTTGCATATGTCACCGTAAAATTGTAAAAACCGTTAGATTTTAATATTACTAGAGATTATAAAATGTCGACACATTGTCAAATAAAAATTTCTTCTTACAATTTAAACGTTATTTTTCGTTATATTGTAATATTTACCATGCCGCTAGGTTAAACGGCAAGTGCCCTGCGCTGCCATATTTGTTTGCTTTTTCATAATAATAATTATAACGAAAAATAATGCGTACAATTCTAAGGGATCTATGTCATGGGATACTCATCCCAACTTACTTGTCCGGTAGTTGTGGTATAGTATACGGGTACGCGACCCCGGCTTCCCTAGCTATTACTGTCCTATCCCTTCCCCTCCTGGGCGGTAATATCCTACATTTCCTTTTTCCCACTCTAACTTACCAATGTTCCTTTCTACACCACCTATCCTTCCCTTTCCCTATTCCTACCCTCTCCGCAAATCCGTGGGAACGCAATGGATAATCATAAAAATAATTTAATTATCCAAAATGGTGGCGATGTGGTTCGCCACCCATCACGTCTCGTTCTCGCGGAGGCGAAAAGTGGCCCATGGAGAGCCGCTTCGCTACGTTGAATGTAAGAGGAGGAATGGATGATAAGAATGAAAGTGGACGAACGAAACAAGTGTGTAAGGATCGTAGCAAGTGGAAGGAAGTGGTCTCTGCCTACCCCAATGGGAAAGAGACGTGATTATATGTATATGTATGTATGTATGTACAATTCTAAGGAGAAATTTTTATGTGACAATCTTTCGACATTTTGTAATATATCTAGTAATATCACAATATAACGGTTTTTACAATTTTACGGTGACACATACATAAGCTTGCCTTCTGTGTTATTTATTCTATGTAAGAACTGCGTTGATGCCAAGATTTACGGCGCTAACTATCTGAGTCTAGGCATCGGCAATTATCTAGGGCATAGTCTAATCGACAGATTGGATAACGATGGTGGTTTCTTTGGTGTCAGAGCCGTTAGTATGTAATATTATTATGTAACATACGAACATAACATCGCATGTTAGGAATGAAGAATTAATGCAACATGCTTGCAATGTAATGTTTCTACTTTCTACGTATTATGACTGTCTTTCATCTGTGGTTCAGTGGTTAGCGTGTTGGTGCTCAAGCCAAGCGGGTTCGAATCCTGCGGAGGGAACGTAAAGTTTTCTGTTTCCCCGGGTCACGGGTGTGTATTAAATAAGTGAATAATTATTGATAAAATCTTAAACATATGTCTAATATAAAAGTGTTAAATATACTTCCCGTTGTCTGGTACCAAGAGCTCCGTGGCCTAGTGGGTAGACCGTTTGGTTCGCACTCGAGAGGGTGCAGGTTCAAATCCCAGGTTGTGGCGTGTACCAATGAGACTTTTTCAGATCTCAAGTACATTATACGGACGCTCTAATGGTGAAGGAAAACATCGTGAGGAAACCCGCACATAGTTGGCCCCAGACGTATTGACCAGTTCATTCCGCTGGACTAGGCTGACTATGTTGTGAGAATGTCGTATGTGCTTGGGCAACCATACGACATTTAAAAACCAACTGTCCCAGACACTACAGTATTTCAAGAGTGGTTACTCCGCTCGGAGAATACTTACTGTATAAATCATCCATTAACGGATGTAAAGGCCTAAGTGTCTGGTACCTGTTACACAAGTGCTTCAGATACTTTGCACAGGACCAGATTTACGCGTGAAGCATCCATAGATATTATTATTATTATTGGTCTATTTACAACTTGAACGTTATTAATTATACAAGAAGATACTCGTTTCATTGTAAGAGTTCGAATGTCAAGTTGCACCACGTTGCACAGCGTGTGTGCAGTGTACGCCTGATGTCATAAGAAACTTCTACCTTTTTGTGTAGAGAATGAAGTTCAAATTTGAATAGAATAGACGCGTGTTGCGTCACATCGCGTCGCGTATCGTCACGGTGTGAACTGACCCTTACAAGATATTGTCCTCAGTTTTATTCAAACAGAAGTTCTGTATTGTCTCTTTCTATCCCTTCCAAGATTTTACAGTAGTTAAGTATTTGATGCTCATTTCACTAACGTAGATACTTATACTTCAAGGAATATCGTCACAAACTTTTGCATTAAGATTATTAATTACTAGATGTTGCTCGCGACTTCGTGCGCGCAAAAGTTAATTTCGCAGAAATCGTTCATTTTTCCGCGATAAAAAGCATCCCATATCCTTCCCCGTGGTCTACGCTATATCTATATATATCTAAAAATCGGTCCAGTAGTAACGGAGCCTATTTAATGCAAACAAACGATCAAACTTTTCCTCTTTATTATATTAATATAGATTAAGATGTACAATATGAACATAGTTCCTGCTCGACCTGTTTCTAAACCATTTTTCTTTGCCTAGACACCTCAAAATATTTCACATAAAAGAAGTGACCGAAACGACTGCCGACGTGGACGTGTTTACGTGAGTACGTATGCGTATGATATATTAGGGTAGAGATTGAAAGAATAATAAAGTGTATATTGAATTTCAAGGGATTGATTCTCGAATGGTTGCCTATTCTAAAGATCAACCTAATAAAACAATGTACAGGTAAATTATTGTCAAGTCAGGATACCGACATAATTTTAATAATTAAAAGTAATAATTAGATAATAACTGATATAATATATCTATTATCAGTAATCTATTTACTGATATTTCAATTCTAATAAGTAATTGTTATAGCAAATACATTTATCTCAACCTACCCCAGAAAATAAAGGATATAAATATACTATTTTCTATGAGGATCTTCATCGCAGTTTAAATTAATATAACACAGATAAGTCAACATTATTTATTAATTCGAAAACAACTAAACATGTGGGTAGCTATATTATTTAATAAAAGACACTTTCTATAAGCAAAACATTCTAAAGTTACATTTCCCAACTATAATTTATAACTTCAGATTCAAAAGTAACATGTGGTAACAGCTAGAAACACCATACATCAACTGAAGGAAATGGTGTCGTGAACAATAATACTATTTATTTACAATAATATTATAATAGTTAATTATTAGAAAACAATATAATACCAAAGGATACAGCCATAATAAAATATCAAATATTAAACACAATATTTTAAGATTAGAGCAATGACAAACAAGTACATCACCTGAACATTTCAGCTTCCCGTGTGTGTCAAGGCCCCAAAAGGAGGGTCTTTTTATACTACTTAGCCTTGAAATAAAATGCATTTGTTCTAGAAAGTTCTATCCAATCAATTGTTAACATATTTTTGTAGGCAATCATAGAGAGTCAATATCATATCTTATTTACCAAAAGTATGAAATAAATCATGACAATTTACAGTTACACTGACCGGAGATGAATCCCAAAGCCAATCAAAATAACCTTGGTTTTATTTGGCCAATCAGAACATTTAATATTTTGTTTATTCATTTAAAAAACAAGATGTATTACATCTTATTACACTTTTAATATGTATTTAAATAATGAATTTATTACAGTTATAGATAAAAGACAAAATCTATTGATTACAAATATAACAATATAATAAATAGTTTGAAAACAATTAAAATGGTTACGTTCTATCACAGATAACATTAATTTCCTCCTTCTTCGTACTATAGAAGGTAGCTGTCCGAACAATAACAATTGTGTTATTTGCCACAAGTTCTAGACATTTTTAAATCATGTAAAATATATTTTGTTTACTGTTATGGATAATATATTATCTACCTTACTTTTTATAATTCTGACACGTGCATGTTCGACCGGCAATTTGTTCGATAATACTTACCTACTTTCCTCAATTAAGAAATCGAGCAGTCGCAATTACAAACTTTCAAATTATATTAAGCCCAGTTAAGTTATTTAACCTCGACTACACAAGCCGGTCTAAGTGCCCCAAAATACATTACGGTTGTGATATGCAAACAAGATGAATCATAAAATTAGAATTTAAAATCAAACCTCGGCTTCAGAGGTTTTTGCGTCGTGCTGCGGGCTGGTTAACTTATGCCGAATATTTTATGTGCGGTGCCACAAGCAGGTTTCATATTTATCATTATGTCGTTTACTTGAACCACTGTTTAGCATAACAGGGGATAACTGTGCAGTGGTTATTTCGGTTTTAAAAATTACAAGTGACAGTTAATATAATAGAATTAGGCGTAACTTAGTGGAAATCTATAGCATACAATTTACAGTGTACATTCAGTGTGTGCTGTATAAACTCACACATTTACTCTTGTGTATGTTTTCGTGGGATATTGCTAGATATAATAATAATTAAATTACAAGTGACATTAAATTTGAAGTTGACGACCTCTGTGGCTCAGTGGTTCAGCGCGTTGGTGCTCAAGCCGGGGGTCGCGGGTTCAAATCCTGCCGAAGGAATAAAAAGTTTTTGAGTGTCCCTGGGTCATGGATGTGTATTAATTATGTGTATAATATAATAAAAATCTTAAATATATGTAAAGTATGAAAGTATTAAATATACTTCCCGTTTTCTGGTACCTGTAACACAAGTTCTTCGCATACTTAGCACGGGGCCAGATTGACGTGGTGTGAAGCGTCCATAGATATTATTATTATTATTTCAATAGAATCAGGCGTTACTCAGTGGAAATCTATATCATACAATTTACAGTGTACACTTATTGTGTACTGTATACACTCACACATTTACTTGCAGGCTGTGGGTATTTGTTCGCGGGATATTGCTAAATATAATATTAATTAAATTACAAGTGACGTAAAATTTCTATTATTACAACCATGGGTTTGTTCTTATTATAAGCAATACTAGACGTGTAAACACTTTTCAATAAATATCATATAGTTGCATAGCAAACTTGTGTAACTTAAATGTAAATAAGTTACTTTTGTCTAAACACTGCTCAATAAATATGATATATTTGCATTGCAAACTTATGTAACTTAAATGTAAATAAGTGTTACTTTTCTCAGCAGGAAGATAGATTAAATGAAATAAAATATATATCTATGCACTCGTAATTTTAAATGGCAAACCATAATTGTATAGAAAAATTCAATATGCGTTTATTTAGTGCTGTTCGAAGAGTTTGTCTTTCGTTTTGGGTTTACAATTTATTTACAGCGAGAAAAACAATAAAATCACATTTATCAAGAGTCAATTTCAAAACTCAGTAGTTTTACAACCTTGAGACTAATAAAATTACACTACATACACGGTATTTTAGTGTTTGCACAAAAAAACAAAACAAAATTTACGAATATATTTTCTTTGTAGAAAAGTTTTGCATTCCATTTTTACTTTAGGTGACATTTTACTTTGAAATACACAGGCTTGTATGTTTTTAATTCCTTTACTTTAAATTTATGCATGCAAATTCAGTTCAAGTTTAGTTCACATGTGTAAAAAATAAATACAGACCACACTGTATTTATGACGTATGAAATAAAACTAGGTTTGTTCGCTCGCTATTTAAAAAAGATCTCATACTAAACATTAAAATTTTTGTCGAAACTACTGGCGCGCGATAATTATTATCAGATGCAGGTTTTCGCCTACTAGTCTTGAATGTCATAACATCTCATACAAAGTTCCTAGCTATAAATGGATTGCATTTCCAATGTTTCATTAAAACTAGAGAACGGTTGGACCGATTTGGCTAATTTTGGTCTTAAAATAATCGAATCCGTTTGGGGTTGAAACCCTAGGCACACAAACTATTCGGAGAAATTTCAAACAAAACTCGTAGAAGCCACCCAAGACCAAAGAGCCGGCATCTATCTGGCTCAAAGAGTTAGCATTGCCATCCAGCGAGGAAATTTTCTGAGCCTGATGGACACTCTGCCTGATGGGGACGACCTAGAGGTTTTCTTCTTTTTATAGCCTTTCAATTATATTGTACTGTTTTCTCTTTTTTTTTTCTTTCTTTCTTTAATCTGTAAATAATTTAAAGTAGGTAGTTATTATTGTTACTAAATATGTATTAGTACTAGAATATGTTATATATTTTTTAGGTTGATTTGACTTTAAAGTTCAGGAAAGGTTTAAACGGCAAGAAATTATAATTCATAGTAAAGGCAGCACAACGTGTATCGGCACAGCTAATATGAAATAAAATCGCGCGCATAGATGGCTGATGTGGTGAATACAGCTCGTCAATTTAAATACATCAGAGTACTCACAATCTAACCTGCAAATCCAGCACCGGTACTTGTGGTCCTTATAATTAGTGTCAACTATTTTGCTTTTTTGCCAACTATTTCATGCCGCGGTGCTGGATTTGCAAGCTGGACGGTCAGTGTGGCCCTTTAGTTTTGTTTCTATTGTTATATAAAACAGCGTTAATATTAAGTAGCCTTTAATTAAATTTGACAAAAGCCTCCCACAAGAGCTCATTAGCGGATATAAGATAGTGGTCGGTGTAAAGGGCTTAAAGTATTAAGCCGCGCTGCGCCGCCGGTGACAAGCGACTTAATTAACGGGTACAAACATTACATAATATCGCGAAGCTGCAGCACTGCCTGCTATACCGCCACCATACAACCATTATACAACTATTATACAACCTACATGGTTAAATAATCAGCCAACTCTTTACAGAGATATTTTATGCACGATAGAAAGCCTTATTTAAATCTAGATGTTGTCTGCGACTTCTTGCGCGCAAAAGAAAATCTTGCAGGAACCGTCAATTTTGCCACGACAAAAGTAGCCTATGTTCTTCCCCGTGATCTAACCTATGTACGAAATTACATTAAAATCAGTCCAATAGTTTCGGAGCCTATTCAATACAAACAAACAAATCTTACTTTCTTACTCTTTATTATATTTTTACATAGTACAAATAGATAAACTAATTACGTGTACATATAGTAATATCGTGCAGCTAAATGAATATCGTAAATCTACATGTAAAAATAATAACCGCCCTGTATACAGATTATAACCTAACTGCAGAAGAAGGGAGAGTTAGGTGAAGTTAGTCTAAAACCCCCGAAAGTCTTAGATTTCGATAATAATTTGCCAGTAATTTTTCCTACATTCCTAAAAAATAGCTTGCGTCAGACCTAAAATCTAAATAAATTAGTTCGAACTTCAAAGCGTATTATTAACAGTTTAACAGAAGTTTACTTTATATTTAATACACAGCGTAATTACCATAATTCCTGATGTAAAACTTGGAGGGTGCACTTTTGAATATTTTTAACATCATTAGTTTTTATGAAAGTTCTAAAGTCCCAGTTAGTTCGTACAACTTCCGCCCGTATTAGCTGGTCCGGAACAACTCACATTTTTGTTATATTTAACTTAGTGTTAAAATTTAAAGCTTCAGTAAATGGAACTAAAATTCATAACGAATATAATATTGTCTACGTGATGTTGCCCGCGACTTTTTGCGCGCAAAAGTTAATTTCGCAGAAACCGTACATTTTCCGCGTCAAAAAGTAGCCTATGTCCTTTTCCGTGGTCTGTTCTATATCCGTGCCAAATTTCATCAAAATCAGTCCAGTAGTTGCGGAGCGTATTCAATGCAAATAAACAAACTTTTCCTCTTTATTACTATAATATATTAAGAGCATTCATCGGCGCGCGACTCACATTTCACAAAAACGCTACTTTTCAAAAGCGTCTATATCTAACAAAAACTGGTTATTCTGATTTTTTTTGACGAGCGTTTACAACAGTATTTGTAAACGCTCGTGCGCCTCGATTTATATAGTAGTTTTAAAAATTCATATAAAATTCGTCAAACTAATTTAGTTAAAAATTTAAATAGCATATTAAAGATAAAAGTTCTTTTTTAGATTATGTAAGTAAGAAATAAAAGGAGCAAGTAAAATACATAAATATCATCATTTTAAATAACTATAATTCCTGATAATTTCGCATTCTTTAAATTTTATTTTTATGAGATAAAAACATATATAAAAATAATCTGACTTACAAAGAATCTAGAAGAGGATCCAACAAGTTTCTAAATATTTTTTCTTTTAAAAAAATGTAAGCGGTTTTAGCTATTATATGTTTTGAAAATGCCCCTGTACTTAAAGTTGTAAAAACTTCTGGTTAGTTTTGTCAGTTTTATTCAAAAGTTTGAAATTATTTTAAATTAAATAATAAGGAAAAAATTAGAATACAATATTTTCTAGTGTTTTTTTTACATATAAAAATCAGAATAACCAGTTTTTGTTAGATATAGACGCTTTTGTAAAGTAGCGTTTTTGTGAAATCTGAGTCGCGCGCCGATGAATGCTCTTAAGTATAGATAATATCTAGGAAATTATTAACATAATTTATGCTATGCATTTTTTTATATTCAATTAAATATGTCAATCCCATTGTACACTAATATATATTTTACACTATACTATCTTCGATACTGACAAAAATTGCCTATTTAAGTCCTTCGTACATGTTACAATTAATTATTTGAAACAGAAGTGGTATTTTACTCCGATACTTGACACATTCCATCTAAATATACTCTACATCTTCGATCTAGCCACACATTAAGGTTTAATTTAGTGTTAAAATTATAAGTCTTAATTAAACTTAAACGTTGGCCTTTTCATCCGTTAATGGATGATTTATACAGTATTCTCCGAGCAAAGTAACCACTCTTAAAATACTGTAGTGCCTGGGACAGTTAGTTTTTAAACGTCATATGGTTGCTCAAGCATATACGGCATTCTCACAACATAGTCAGCCTAGTCCAGAGGAATGACTGGTCAATACGTCTGGGGCTAACCATTTGCGGGTTTTCCTTAGCCGTTAGAGCGTCCGCATAATGTACTTGAGATCTGAAAAATCTGATTGGTACACGCCACAACCTGGGATTCGAACTTGCTCTCTATCGAGTGCGAACCAAACGGTCTAACCACTAGGCCACAGAACTCACATAAGTTTTAATAAAGCTTGAGTGAATATAACCAAAATTCCCAAGGAATATTCAGTCTATAAAATCTATGTAATTTCTGTTTTTTTTGTTATATTAAGTTTTATATTGTACCATGCACTTTCCCATATATCGAACCAATCGTGACCGCTACTTTGAAGTATCATTTCATCGAAATAATTACCGAAATGCATGTGGTTTTCCCTCTCGTAGCGTGGTGCTACGTCGTAGCACATCTACGTATAGTTCGTAGCAGCGCTACACGTACACTAGCTCTACGTATTACTAAGTTCTAAAATGATTTCCTACTTTCTAGTGAAGCTAGGGTTACGTACCCAAAGGGTAAACACCGGAGCCTATTACTAATGTTCCTCTGTCTGTCCGTCTCTATTTCATGAACCGTAATAGCTATACAGTTGCAATTTTTTGATCACTAAATTAAGAATCATTAAAAATATAATAATTTAAATAGTTAAAGGGGGCTTACAACACGTTTGTTGTATGGGTAAACAAAATTTTTTTGCTGTTTTTAACATATATTAAATACGGCAACAGTCTCCCTTTTGATATATTCACAGGATATTTAGTTGTATATTTACTTTGAAAATCACGACATAGTATAAAACAAAGTCTGTCTTATTTGTCTGTCCCTATGTATGTTTATAACTTTAAAACTACCCAACGGATTTTGATGCGGGTTTTTTAATAGATATAATGATTCAAGATGAAGGTTTATAATATGTATATAACATGAATAATATACTAGAGAAACACTCATAATTTTAGAGGTTTCTAATTCTAAATTAACACATTTTTACACTGGCTGAACCCTACGAGATAGATCAAAATAATGTACTACAGTATTGTACACTAGTACACATTAAAATGCCTACAAAAAAGTCTGCGACGGTACATGTCTATGTCTTATGGATAACCCACAATAACCATTTTTTATCTTTTAGTTTTTACGAAAAATAATAGACTGCTTATTTACAAAAGATTTTAAGAAATACAACATTAATCCTTATGTAATTAAGTATCTTAAATACATTGTGCATTTAATATAGATCAATATGGTCTTTCATAGCATGTAATTTAAATGAATATTATCGAAGCTATTACAGATTTAAAATGCAGGAATAAAGCGGTTTACTGAATAAAACTAGCTGCCCGTACTATAGATTAATAAATAAATACTACGTAACCCGTACTCAGTTCATTGTTATTATGTATGGTATTTTTAGAATTTAATGAAATTATTTATTTAGATGGATAAATTATGATCCTTATCAAATCGCTTTAAGCATTTTATACACATAAAAGTAGCCCTTTAGACTGTACACTTTAAATGTGTAAATATATTTAGAAGATATTTTACATTCAAGCGCGAAAAATATATTATATCAAGCGGTCGCGCACGTTGGGTCGAGGAAACCCTAAAACATTTTCAATGTTGTTTATAGAAGTGTATTGCAGTGAGTAGAGATATTTGCTGAAGAAGTTTTACCTTCAAGAACATTATTCCACGCGGGCGAAGCCGCGGGCAAAAGGTAGTTATTAATAAAACTAAAAGTACGATACACTTCGTGTATAACTTTTCTGTAATTTCTAATGAGAATAATATGCAGTAATGAAAATTATATAAGGTCTCCGAAAATCAATTACGGATACTTCGGGCACATGATCCACTGCTTATGTAAAGACGTTTAGGCAAAAAAGTAATTGTCATACTCAAAGTAAAAAATCATATCTTGTATGGGTGACTCTCTGCAAAACGCAAACTCGGCCATATAAAGAAAAAAATTTTTTTTCGAGTATGACAATTATTTTTCTGCCTAAACGTCTTTACATAAGCAGCAGATCATATGCCCAAAATATCCGTAGTTGATTTTACCGAACCTTATATAGTTACTTGGGTTGTTCTGGAACAAGTATTGTCGCATATATATTTACGAGGCGCAAAAATCGATTATTATGTGACTCGACAACATATATAATAATAATATAATATAATAATAATATTATGTTAATGTAATTAAGATCAACTAAATATTAATAGAAAGAGGGAGAATATTTTCCATTCCAAGAAAATAGAAAACACCACGGCTGTCGATTATCTATACTAATATAATAAAGAGGGAAAGTTTGTTTGTTTATTTATTTGCATTGAATAGGCTCCGAAACTACTGGACCAATTTTGATGAAATTTGGCACAGATGTGAAGACCACGGGGAAGCTACTTTTTATCGCGGAATGTACGGTTTCTGCGAAATTAACTTTTGCGCGCACGAAGTCGCATGCAACATCTAGTATATAATAAAAAGAAAACAAATTGCAAATATTTTTAATATAAAATATTCCGTCCGCTATGCCGATGATAATCAGAAGGCCAGCGGGACGCGTGATTTGAATATTAATTATTTGATCCCGGCTAAGATTTAAATTCCTTATTGCAATAATGTTCAATAAACAACTGCCGGCGGCTTGTGGGGAGCGACGCAGATCGCTGGTGAATATTTATAGGGACGTATAATTATAACAATAATTCTTCTAGTTTGTAAATTTTTAAATTCAAAAACTTTCCATAGATTATTTAATGTGCATATAGTACAAAGCACGTAGCAGCTATGTAGAGTACGGAGTTAGGGCATTACACACGGCAGCGAAGATACTATGTATAATAGTATCTTCGCCGTCTATGATGCCCCATAATCTTTTCCTATTCTTATTCGAAATATTGGAGAATTCGACGTAAAGGATGATCATTAATTCATTAGGTAGTATATTTTACTGTAATCTATATATAAGTATATATAAAAGTCAAAGCTGATTGACTGATGTATCAATGCCCAGGCCAAACCCTTAAGGCTACAAATTTGAAATTTTGCACATCTCAAATGACGTAGGCCTCTACTAAGGAAGGATTTTTCAAAATTCAATTCAACGCTTGTGAAGTCGCGGGCAATTAATGCTAGTATGAAAATAGATTATTTGCCGTCTGATGCCCCATAATATTTTCCTTTTGGAGAATATTGATCCGAAATATTAGAGAATTTGACGTAAAGGATGATCATTAGGTAATCGTATGCGTCTGAGTCCAAAGCCATCATACTACTGATCCTGTGGATCCTAGTATTTGCATGAAATTTAGTATGCAAAAAAATTGATCGATAGGTCATATCCACATACACACACACATGGAAAACAACACATTTTTAAGTTATACCTATATAAGTTTTGTTTCGTTGCGTAATAAGATCCGGTTGCCGGTTTGCGGCTTGATTAGGGGCCGTCCATTAATCACGTGATGTTTTTAACAACTTTTTAGACCCCTCCCCTCCCCCTGGTGAGACGTGGTGAGGTTTTATACTACCCCCCTCCCCCACCTAAGATCACGTGTATTTTTTTTTACATAGTAAGCAGGTCATGTTTGAAGAAAATCTGTAACTTAAAAAACAATTTAATCGAATAATTTAAGCAATTAAAAACTTATTTATTAAGAACGTATTTAAACAACACTACGAATCCGCGATCGATAATAATTTCGGTATGCATAGACTAGATTCGAAAATTAATACACGTGATGTCTCCTTATTAAGGCTCGACCGAGACAGATTTTTCTTTCTCGGCCGAGACCCAGACCGAGACCGAGAATAGAATGATGTCTCGGCCGAGACCGAGAACCGAGACCGAGAATTGATGAATTGAATATGTAAATGAATATAACTACTCAAATTTTGCGTAATACTTTATATAAAAATGCTTTAAAAATCTACAACTTGCCTCTCGATCCACAAATTGCCTCTCAAATTTCATTTTTCCCTCACTCTTGTAAAATGGCAGCCATTTTGTTTTTTGTGAACCAAGACCCGGGCTCTCATACTAATTCGACTACCACAACTCATATACAGCGTGTCCCGACACCTATATCAGAGCCTTTAGTTGTAAAAAATATGGACTTTTTTATCGACAAGTTGCCCCTCAAATTTTATTTTTCTCTCACGTTTGTAAAATGGCAGCCATTTTATTTTTTCATTACCAAGACCCGGGCTCTCGTACTAATTCGACCACCACTACTCATGTAAATGCCCTAGGAGCATAAAAAAGGTATCATTTGATAGCTAAACATGTGGACAATAATTCACAGTTAAAATATTTTAATTTTCTTTGAACTGAAAAACAAAAAAAAGTTAATTTAAAAAAATATAAAGTTTTTTTTCGGTGAATTTTTTAAATTATTTGCTTTTTGTGAAAAATCTAGGCCATTAACCTGCTTGTTTTTTGTTCTAAAACGATAGAAGAGGACGTTTACTAAAATAAAATACAAACCCCTCTACTCTCAGTGCAATGCTTTAGAAGTTATAACAATTTGTTGGTATCATCTCAGGCAGGGGGCTAGCCAGTCGTCTTTTTCAAATTGTTATAACTACTAATCTATTGCACTGAGAGTAAAGGAGTTTAGTATTTTATTTTAGCAAACGTCCTCTTCTATCGTTTTAGAACAAATAATAAGTAGTTATAACAATTTGAAAAAGACGACTGGCTGGCCCCCAGCCTGAGATGATACCAACAAATTGTTATAACTTCTAAACTATTACACTGAGAGTAAAGGGGTTTGTATTTTATTTTAGCAAACGTCCTCTTCTATCGTTTTAGAACAAAAAACAAGCATGTTAATGGCCTAGATTTTTCACAAAAAGCAAATAATTTAAAAAATAACCAAAAAAAAAATTGTATATTTTTTTAATTACCTTTTTTGTTTTTCTGTTCAAAGAAAATTAAAACATTTTAACGGTGAATTATTGTCCACATATTTAGCTATCAAATGAGAGCTTTTTTATGTTCCTAGGACATTTACATGAGTAGTGGTGGTCGAATTAGTACGAGATCCCGGGTCTTGGTTACCAAAAAATAAAATGGCTGCCATTTTACAAACGTGAGAGAAAAATAAAATTTGAGGGGCAATTTGTCGATAAAAAATCCATATTTTTTACCACTAAAGGCTCCGATATAGGTGTCGGGACACGCTGTATATGACCTAGGACCATAAAAAAGGTCTCATTTGATAGCTAAACATGTGGACAATAATTCACAACTACAATGTTTCAATTTTCTTTGAACAAAAAAAACATAAAAAGGTCTCCGAAAATCAATTACGGATACTTCGGGCACATGATCCACTGCTTATGTAAAGACGTTTAGGCAAAAAAGTAATTGTCATACTCAAAGTAAAAAATCATATCTTGTATGGGTGACTCTCTGCAAAACGCAAACTCAGCCATATAAAGAAAAAAATTTTTTTTCGAGTATGACAATTATTTTTCTGCTTAAACGTCTTTACATAAGCAGCAGATCATATGCCCAAAATATCCGTAATTGATTTTGCCGAACCTTATATAGTTACTTGGGTTGTTCTGGAACAAGTATTGTTGCATATATATTTACGAGGCGCAAAAATCGATTATTATGTGACTCGACAACATATATAATAATAATATAATATAATAATAATATTATGTTAATGTAATTAAGATGAACTAAATATTAATAGAAAGAGGGAGAATATTTTCCATTCCAAGAAAATAGAAAACACCACGGCTGTCGATTATCTATACTAATATAATAAAGAGGGAAAGTTTGTTTGTTTGTTTATTTATTTGCATTGAATAGGCTCCGAAACTACTGGACCAATTTTGATGAAATTTGGCACAGATGTGAAGACCACGGGGAAGCTACTTTTTATCGCGGAATGTACGGTTTCTGCGAAATTAACTTTTGCGCGCACGAAGTCGCATGCAACATCTAGTATATAATAAAAAGAAAACAAATTGCAAATATTTTTAATATAAAATATTCCGTCCGCTATGCCGATGATAATCAGAAGGCCAGCGGGACGCGTGATTTGAATATTAATTATTTGATCCCGGCTAAGATTTAAATTCCTTATTGCAATAATGTTCAATAAACAACTGCCGGCGGCTTGTGGGGAGCGACGCAGATCGCTGGTGAATATTTATAGGGACGTATAATTATAACAATAATTCTTCTAGTTTGTAAATTTTTAAATTCAAAAACTTTCCATAGATTATTTAATGTGCATATAGTACAAAGCACGTAGCAGCTATGTAGAGTACGGAGTTAGGGCATTACACACGGCAGCGAAGATACTATGTATAATAGTATCTTCGCCGTCTATGATGCCCCATAATCTTTTCCTATTCTTATTCGAAATATTGGAGAATTCGACGTAAAGGATGATCATTAATTCATTAGGTAGTATATTTTACTGTAATCTATATATAAGTATATATAGAAGTCAAAGCTGATTGACTGATGTATCAATGCCCAGGCCAAACCCTTAGGCTACAAATTTGAAATTTTGCACATCTCAAATGACGTAGGCCTCTACTAAGGAAGGATTTTTCAAAATTCAATTCAACGCTTGTGAAGTCGCGGGCAATTAATGCTAGTATGAAAATAGACTATTTGCCGTCTGATGCCCCATAATATTTTCCTTTTGGAGAATATTGATCCGGAATATTAGAGAATTTGACGTAAAGGATGATCATTAGGTAATCGTATGCGTCTGAGTCCAAAGCCATCATACTACTGATCCTGTGGATCCTAGTATTTCCATGAAATTTAGTATGCAAAAAAATTGATCGATAGGTCATATCCACATACACACACACATGGAAAACAACACATTTTTAAGTTATACCTATATAAGTTTTGTTTCGTTGCGTAATAAGATCCGGTTGCCGGTTGGCGGCTTGATTAGGGGCCGTCCATTAATCACGTGATGTTTTTAACAACTTTTTAGACCCCTCCCCTCCCCCTGGTGAGACGTGGTGAGGTTTTATACTACCCCCCTCCCCCACCTAAGATCACGTGTATTTTTTTACATAGTAAGCAGGTCATGTTTGAAGAAAAACTTTAACTTACGAAACAATTTAATCGAATAATATAAGCAATTAAAAACTATACCAGTCATTTGTCTTGTAAGTATTTAAACAACACTACGAATCTATAACCGATAATAATTTCGGTATGCATAGACTAGATTCGAAAATTAATACACGTGATATCTCCTTATACCCCCTCCTCCCCTTGGTGATACTTGGTGATTTTTTTTTCGGACCCCCCTATCCCTTTAGGCATCACGTAATTAATGGACGACCCCTTAGCATCGGACTGTTTGCGTTGTTGGCAATTTGGTGTCTCGAACTCGAATACCGGTCAGGCGAACATTCTGTTATAAAAATTGTGAATATTTTTATTTATTTATAATTTTTTTATTTGTTTTGTCGTTCTACTATAACTCCGAGCAGAGTTCAGTCTCTCAGGTACTAAAACTATAAACCGAATAAGGGCCAATTCACGCCGAAAGGAAACGATGCGTGACTGGCGCTGCATTTTTAAGATAGCTATTCAACTCTCTCACGTTTAAATGTAAGAGATCGAACGTCATGTTGTACCGCACAGGTGCTGTACCCCAAGCAGGAACATTTTGCGGTATCGTTACGTGTACGTAAACAGGAAATATGAGGAATATTGTATGAAAATTTTAGTTACTTTTACATCCGCTAGAGGCGCTTTCATGGTTTTCATACAATATTTCTCGCTTACGTACACGTAACGATACCGCAAAATATTCCTTCTTGGGGTACTGTATGTATATGGGATACTGTATCATATGAAACGTGTATCTTCTTAGGGGCCGTCCATTAATCACGTGATATTTTTAACAACTTTTTAGACCCCTCCCCTCCCCCTGGTGATACGTGATGAGGTTTTATACTACCCCCCTCCCCCACCTAAGATCACGTGTATTTTTTTTTACATAGTAAGCAGGTCATGTTTGAAGAAAATCTTTAACTTAAAAAACAATTTAATCGAATAATTTAAGCAATTAAAAACTTATTTATTAAAAACGTATTTAAACAACACTACGAATCCGCGATCGACAATAATTTCGGTATGCATAGACTAGATTCGAAAATTAATACACGTGATGTCTCCTTATACCCCCTCCTCCCCTTGGTGATACTTGGTGATTTTTTTCGGAGCCCTTCTCCCCCTTTAGGCGTCACGTGATAAATGGACGACCCCTTATGTAGAGAATAAAGTTCAATTAACGTAAAATTGAGTATCGTCGTAGTGTGAACTGACTCTAACGCCTAGGTACGAACGACAAGTTTCATCACTCTATAATTTTACGACGACGCCGATCCCTAAAACAACAAAAACAACCAATATTTCCCATTAACGATCCGTTTAATGGAAGATCATAAAGACGTTTAGGGCTATGTAAATTCCGCATTATGTACCTAATACCTATAGTAAAATCCGAGCGGCAAGTTCTTATTACGCGTCGAATTATTCCTTGGCACGTCCCTGGGAGCGCGGCGTCGTTCCTAACGTCATTCCTATTTTCCACATAACTTCATATTTAGATTCAGTGCTCCAGTAATACTAAATCCGGGAAAAACTAGTAAACAATACGTTTAACGTTACGTGCGCTACCCTAGCGTAGCTTTAAGCTTAGACGATATACTAGGGTTAGGTTTAGAGTTCCCTCCTACTTAAATACATTTATAAGGTTGTTCGAAATCAACTACAGATATTTTGGGCATATGATCTACTGCTTATGTTAAGACGTTTAGTCAGCGAAATAATTAAAATGTTGAAAAAGTATATACTAAATATAATTGCATTATGTTCTTTACGGCGGTGTTAAGGTCATTGACCTCCGACATACGATAAAAAATTATATTTAAATTGGTAGCATTATTGTCTAACTAGCTTTCGCCGCGGCTCCACCCGCGTAAATACAGTATCCTACGGGAACACTGTCCTTTTTCTGGATAAAAAGTTGCTTATGTTTAAATATAGAGCCTAAACTACTGCCATATCAAATTTCATCGAATTCCGTTTAATAGTTTTTGCGTGAAAGAGTAACAAAAATCCATTCAGCCATCCTCACAAACTATTACATTTATAATACTAGCTGTTTCACGCGGCTTCGCCCGCGTAAATATAGTATCGGGTATCCCGCGGGAATACTGTACTTTTCCGGGAAAAAAAAAAAAAAGTAGCATATGTTTTAATATAAAGCCATAGGAGCACACATGTTTTTCGCAATCACTCCGCTTAAAAAATCGAAAAAAGTGGTAAAAAGTTGACCGATTCTCAAAAATTTGGTACCAAAAGACGCGTCTTGGTGCCCCCTACACGCGTGTGATTAGGGCGCGTCTTAAAAAGTTCAAAAAACTAGTGAAAACTCGGAAAAACCGAAAGTGTAAAAAATTAAAAATTTTAAACAGTGATAACAGACGCATTAGTGTACCAATTTTTGTGATAGTTTTAAGACATAGTGTAGGACAGTGACCTTTGTGTGTGTACTAATTTTCATGGTTATAGACCTACCGGAAGTATCTTTGACCTTGTGATAAAGATTTTGGCGTCCCCACGAGGTCGGGGAAACCGAGGGTCTAGTGAACAAAACTGAGCAGAGTCGGGAAGACTACGGTCAGAGACAGCCTTTTCCGCAAAAAGAAAAATTTTACGAAACATAGGGGGTGAGTTATTGTAATTAGAAAATTAGAACTTAGACGGTGAATAGCGCAGTGGTCACCAGAGACGCGTGGGATCTGACAAGCAAAAAAGCCTCCATAAATAGAGATTCAACCAACCACAGTAAGAAAGGTAGGCGGTCCGGAGGTACAACCCGGAGAAAAACCGGGAAAACCATTTTTCTGAAAAACCTGTAATTACAGAGCGTTGAAGCAGGCTACGCACGCCAAATCCCTATCACAAACTGCCGATACTCATCCTCAACCAAACGCCGAAAACCGCACGTCTCCAGCCGCTCCGGAACCTGAGAAAACCTAAAAAAGGTAAAATTCCAGGATAAAAAGGGAACGGCTGGAAAAACCGGGAAGCAGGCACCAGGAACAGACGGCGGACATCGAGACAAAACTATCGACACCTCGCACGCCCTCCTACGGTTACTGGAACGGGAGATAGAGCCGAAAAACCATTTGGCCGCCATTTTGTCGGCCATTTTGGGAAAATTAAAACCTTCATAACTCCCGAACCAGTTGACGTACAGAGACAAGCGACGTATCACTAGAAAGGGCATGAGGAGGAGCATCTAACGACGTAGAAAAATCGAAGAAAAAAGTGGGGTACCAAACCCCCCCAAATTCACCCCTCCGCAATCCGCAGCACCTGAAAAAGAGCTTAAGACTAAGGTACAAAAATCTGTAATAAATTGACCTGGACCAGTAGTCTCTTATTGGAGCTACCGTTTATATTGTAAATTAGTTTTAAGACCAACTACACTATTTTTAGTGTAGTTGTTAGTATTAGTTTTAAATTGTGTGCATAGGTATAAGGCAGACACACTACAGTATATTTATAGTAGTTAGTTTAGGTCAGTTTAACCCCTTATTGGGGAAACTGTTAGTCTAGGATATTATTAAATTATTTGGACATTTTATATTTTGACATTTATTGACATTTTATTTTACTCATAATTGACATTTTAATTTATTTAAATTGAAATTAATTTTAGTTACTCATTGGTATTAAATTCTAATTGGTTTTAAATTTTTGCTGACGAGTCCCCCTTAAAAAACCAGAATGCTTCGCACCCCCCCGAAGAACGACACTTTTACCATTTCGCCACCAGCAAAAGACAATGTCGAACAGGGCAGGGCCCTTTCGCAACCAGAAAAATCGTCCACAGTTAGAAAAAGCGTAGATAAATTTGAATTAGCATTAAGTCTACAAGCTTTATCTCCAAAACAAACCAAACCAAGCAGTGAACCCCCAGCACCTAAACAAAAACCTAAAAAACTAATTGTAAGTGAGAAACCTGGAAGCCCCATACCACAAAATATGCCAAAAACAAAAGAGGGTAGGGCCTATCTGGAGAAGGCAAAAGCTCTAGTGAGAATCTCCAAAAATCTCAAAACTGAAATAAAGGAGGGAGTTTTGGCTTCTATAGATGGACTGTACAGAATAATAAAGGAATTAGAAATAGAACTCACCAGTGTGAAGGCAGGAACCAGCGGAGGGCTGGGAAGGGGCCCTTTACACCCCCCTCAGCCACCCGTAAGTACGACGATCGTAGCTGACGATGCACTGGTGAGGGACCTGAAACAGAAAAACACGTTAATGGAACAAGGTATGAATAAGGGAATGAAAGAGATGATAAAGAAGATGGATGAAATGAAGGGATGTATGGAGGAGAGTAGAATCAGGATAGAGAAACTGAACTTGCTTCTGGAGAACAACACAACTGTCGCCAAACCGGCGAGTTATGCAAGTGTTGTCTCAACAGGGGTAGCTGAGCGAACCCCTGAGACAAGAGCACTGCACTCAGTTGTGGTGTCCTCCAAGGATACGCAGGACTCGGGAGAGGAACTAATGGAGAAGATAAGAAAAACAGTAGATGCGAAGGATGGATGGGTTAAGGTGGAAAGAGTAAGGAAGGTTAAGAACAGAAGGGTAGTCGTTGGCTGTATAAATGAGGAAGAAAGGAATAAGGTTAAGGAGAGATTGGGAAAGAATGAGGGATTAATTGTGGAAGAAGTTAAGAATAAAAACCCCCTTCTGGCCTTCAGGGATGTGATGAAGTACGACAAAGCCGACTTCGTCACCGCGTTCTACAATCAAAACGCGACCATCCTTGAGGGTCTGAAGGAGGAAGAGAAGAATGTGGAAGTACTGTTTGAGATGAAAGCGCGGAACCCCCTACAGAACCATCTGGTGGTTAGAGTGAGCCCGCAAGTGTGGAAGAGATGTATGAATGTAGGATATGCCCATATAGGTATGGGCAGAATCAGAGTGGAGGACCATAGTCCGTTGTTGCAGTGCTTCCGCTGCCTGGGCTATGGGCACACGAAGAGAGTATGCAGGGAGGAGACGGAACGATGCAGTCACTGCGCAGGTCCTCACATGAGGACTGCTTGCGACAAGTGGCTGCGGAGAGAAGCGCCTCAGTGCATTAACTGCACTAAGGCTAAGAGAGGTAGCGTGGAGCACAGTGCCCTCGATAGGGAGTGCGTAGAAAGAAAGAGGTGGGACACTCTAGCCAGATCTGCTGTATCGTATTGCTGAGGTTGTCTCCGGTGAGTACTTCCAGTACCGAATACTACAGGCCAACCTCCAGCGGAGCCAAATCGCCACAAGGGAGTTACTACTCGAGGCCACCAAGCGTAAGGCATGCGTTGCGTTGCTGCAAGAGCCCTACATAGGTGGGGCACGGACTATGAGGACATACAATGGAGTGAGGGTCTACCAGAGCGATGGGCAAGGGGGTGGTGTGGTAAAGGCGTGTGTTGTAGTACTCGACGACACGTTGGATGTCGAACTACACACACGCCTCAGCAATAACAACATTGTTGTGGCCACCCTCCGAACCAAAGCCTGGGAGATGATTGTAGTGTCCTTCTACTTCGAGCCTGATAAGCCTGTGGGGCCCTACCTGGACCATCTTATGTGGATAGAAAGAGAGTTAGGATCCGATAAGATGGTCCTGGGAGGTGATGCAAACGCTAAAAGCCCGTGGTGGGGTGGCGATGTGGAAGACCCGCGAGGGAGGGATGTGTCTGCTGTACTGGAAGCAATGGGTTTACACATACTCAACACCGGGGATATCCCGACATTCGATACAGTCAGAGGGGGGAAAAGGTACTCCAGTTACGTGGATGTGACAGCGTGCTCCGACGATCTGCTGAACCGAGTGGGCGACTGGAGAGTAGAGGAGGGTCTCACGAGCTCGGACCACAACGGCATATCCTTCGGCATCAGACAACAGAAATCCACAGGCACGAACATAATACGAACCACACGCATATTTAACACACAGAAGGCAAACTGGACTCAGTTTCGTGAGAAACTGATCCAGCTGATGTCGGACAGACAACTGACTGCACAAGACATGGACACAATACACAGCACACAACAAATAGAGGACGCAATAGACAGATACACACAAGCGATCACACAGACATGCAGAGACACAATGCCGACCAAAAAACACACTCAAAAATTCACCTTGTCGTGGTGGAATGATGAGCTCGCGCAGATGAAGAAGCAGGTTGCCACGAGGAAACGCAGGATCCGGAACGCAGCACCTGATCGCAGAGACCGCGTCGTTGGATTGTACCTGGAACAAAAGGAGGTGTATGAAAAAGCAGTAAAGGATGCGCAAGTGGAGAGCTGGAAGGAATTTTGCCGAAAGCAGGATAGGGAGGGGGTCTGGGAAGGCATCTACAGGGTGTTGAGCAGAGCTACAGGGAGGGAGGAGGATCTGCCCCTTACGAGGGACGGTGAAACCCTCGACGCCCGGAGCTCCGCAGAATGGCTGGCGGAGACCTTCTACCCCGAGGACCAGGAAAGTGGTGAAAGTGAGGAACACCGGCGGACGCGCCGGCGGGCGGAGTCCTTGGACACTGAACCGCCGGCGGGTTCGGACGACCCTCCTTTCATCATGGAGGAGTTGAAGAGAGCCGTAAGGTCCTTCAACCCCAAAAAGGCCCCCGGGGCGGACGGACTCACGTCGGACATCTGCCAACATGCTGTGGAATGTAACCCGGAATGGTTCCTTGCGCTGCTGAACAGGTGCCTCACTGTCGCCTGCTTCCCCAAACAGTGGAAGCAGGCGACCGTGGTGGTACTAAGGAAGCCGGGCAAGGAATCGTATCGGGTACCAAAAGCCTATCGACCGATCGGCCTCCTGCCTGTTCTCGGCAAAATCTTCGAGAAGATGTTGGTCGCCCGACTCAGGTTCTACCTGTTTCCCAAGATTAGCCCTAACCAGTATGGTTTCATGCCCCAAAGGAGCACTGAAGACGCCCTCTATAGGTTGGTGAACCACATCAGAAAGATGAGGGAGGAGAAGAAAATTTCTGTTGTGGTTTCGCTGGACATAGAGGGGGCCTTCGACAGTGCTTGGTGGCCAGCCATAAAGGTTAGGTTGGCTGAGGTTGGGTGTCCGGGGAACCTTAGGCGGGTAATCAGCAGCTACCTGAGTGAAAGAAGAGTGAGTGTAAGGTATGCAGGTATGGAAGTGAGCAGGGAGACCAACAAGGGGTGCGTGCAGGGATCCATAGGTGGACCAATCCTGTGGGACCTCTTGTTGGACCCCCTGCTGTGGATGTTAGAGGAGATGAATGTGTTCAATCAAGCGTTTGCCGACGACATTGTGATTGTGATGGATGGTAATACGGCCTTGGATATCGAAATGAAGGCAAATAGAGTGCTGGAATGTATAAGACAATGGGGTAAAGCTAACAAGCTGAACTTTGCTCCCCACAAAACCTGCGCTATAATCTCAACAAGAAAACTGAAGTACGATGTACCTCGACTCTCGATGGGGGGTGTCGAAATAAAATATACGAAGTCATTAAAAATACTAGGGCTCACTATTGACAGTGGCCTTACGTTCAACGAGCACGTAGGAGAAGTCTGTAAAAAAGCTATCACAAGGTATAAACAGCTAGCCAGAGCAGCAAGAGTAGGATGGGGGCTTAACCCCCAGGTACTTAGAATTATATATACTGCAGTTATAGAACCGACTGTCTTGTATGCATCAGCAGCGTGGGCACCCACCGTGGAAAAGATGGGGGTCCAAAAAAGGCTTAACACCGTCCAACGGGGTTTTGCCCAAAAGATCTGCAGAGCATATCGAACCGTCTCCCTGAACTCTGCGATGCTGTTGGCTGGGATACTCCCTCTTGATCTCAGAATCCTCGAAGCTTCGAGGCTTTACGAGATCAAGAAGGGAGTACCACACCCGGCGTTGAGAGACAGGGAGGTGGAGCGAATGGCTCCAGCGATTGAGGACCCACATCCGGCAGAGCAGGAAGAGCTGAGGTTCGGGTTGGTAGACGAGGACTCGTATGCAGACGTGGTTAACAGCCACGTCCATAGGATCTATACGGACGGTAGCAAGATTGAGGGTCGAGTCGGAGCCGCACTCTCCGTATGGGAGGGTGAGGCCGAGACGAAGGCCGTCAAGCTTGCTCTGCCGCCGTATTGCACCGTCTACCAGGCCGAGCTTCTAGCGCTCCAGAGAGCAGTAAGTATAGCCTGCAAGAGTGGAATGGCGAAGGTCGGTATCTTTAGCGATTCCAGATCGGCTCTTCAGGCAGTCACCCTTAGTTCCCCTCATCCCCTGGCAGTGCAAACAAGGGCGGCCCTCCGAAAAACTGCATTGCAGAGGCGGGAGGTCTCCTTGTTTTGGATAAAGGCGCACGCAGGGTTGAGAGGGAATGAGAGGGTTGACGAATTAGCCAAGGAGGCCGCGCTGCGATTGAAAAGGAAACCTGACTACGATCTGTGTCCTGTTTCATTCGTCAAGCGTATCTTAAGAGAGGATACTATTGAGGAATGGGACAGGAGATACGAAGTGGGAGGGACGGCCGGAGTCACGAAGCTCTTTTTCCCAAGCGCTGCTGCTGCATACAAGATAGTCAAAAAGATAGACATTACACACCACACCACACAGATACTGACCGGACACGGTGGATTCGCCTTCTACTTGAACAGATTCAAGCTGAAGGAGGATCCGTCGTGTCTGTGTCAGCCGGGAGTTGAGGAGACGGTTCCTCACCTGTTGCTGGAGTGCCCAATTTTTGCTAGCAATAGATATGATATTGAGCAGAAATTGGGCACGTCCGTGACGGGTGAGAATCTGCCTTCCATCCTGGGGGGAAAGAAGCGCGATCTTTTCCTAGCCTTTTGCAGGAAGATCGTGGGTGTAGTCTGTAAGAAAAATAGTGATATTGTCTGTGATAATAGTTAGGTTCTGTTAGCTGTGATATTAGGATAGTCTCTGTATTGTGCCGTTGTTTTATTATTTTTGACATTTTATTGTATATTATTATTGGAAATATTATTACTGGAATTATTATTTTGGAATTATTATTTGGAATTAATATTGTATTGAAAATTACTTTTTGACATTATTATAAATTGATATTATTATTTCATTGGAATTATTTTATTGGCATTTGTACAAGAATGTATAAAATTGAATTGTCAAAAATTAGATATTGTTAAAAATGGAAAATTTGCTATTTATTGGCATTGTATAAAAATTATCAAAGTGTACATTATAAATCGAAACTGTTAAAAGGAAAAAACTTAGAATAAAAATATAACACTGTATAGAAAATAATAATCTATAGAAAAGAAAATAATGTAAAATTAATATTGTAAGCAACTATTAAAAAGAAAAAAGAAATAAATTAAAAAATGAAAGAAAAATATATAAAAGAAAACAAACAGCCCTGATAAAGTTAGGGGGACGAAAAAAAAAAAAAAAAAAAAAAAAAAAATATATAAAGCCATATCAAATTTCATCGAATTCCGTTCCATAGTTTTTGCGTGAAAGAATAACAAAAATCCATCCATCCATCATCACAAACTTTTACATTTATAATATTAGTAGGAAGTAGGATGTTTTTGTTTACAAAAAGGTTAAATTTGATCTGAAAAGAGTATACTACATTTGACTTACTCAGATGGATGGGGCGGCGGCGAATTGCCCCATGGTGAATGGCCGCTGCAGGGTTCTGGGTTAATCTCCTTAGCCCACAATCCGTCTTGCGATAGCTGCTTAATTTGATTTGTTTATTTTTGTACATTTTATACTACTAATATAAATTAAGTATCGAACCTGGGTTACTGAGCTTCGCTTCGAGTTCTGATAAATTTCGGGCTGATTGTGAATTATCAGATAACTTTAAACTGAGGAATAAATATGTGACTTTGACAAATTTTGTATAAAAAATCTATTGAAGTCACTCATTTATTCCTCAGTTTACAGTTAACTAACGATTGAAAAATCAGCCCCTAATAATAAAACGAGTCACATCAATATTTATCTGAAAAAGGTCTCTACTTCTCGACGATATTTTTGTGATTCTTTTTTTTTCAAATCTCCTAGAGCATCGAGCAAAGCTCGGCTACCCATGTACTAATGATATGCACACAATATGAATATGTCAGTGTTGCCTTATGTGAGTAGATATTATGTTGAAGAACGTTATTAAGAAGATAGTTTTTAATCACTAACCTTCTTTTGTTATTGATTCTCTTTGAGTTTAGTCTCGGTTTGATTTACTTTCTTATTTATTGAAACTAAATGCACAAACATGTACAAAGATGGATTTAATGCCTTATGGCATTATCTACCAGTCAACCTTTGGGCGTAACAGGAGCAAAATTGTATAGATGCCATTAAAATGAGAAGAATAGAAGAAGAAACAATAAGCTATGTAGATGAAATAGGGATACAATCGTGATTTATGCAGAGAAAGGGAAAATTCTAAGACGCCTGACATTTACTAATACCATGAATTTGCTAGCTGTCCCGACACAAGCTGTTTATTCTTAATTGTAATAGAATAAATAAATATACCTACACCTAAAACTACAATCTACAACTACATAAGATTTTTATTCATTATTTTAACACACATCCGAGACCCAGGAAGACAGAAAAACGCGCGTTGCGCGCGAAAAACTTTTTATACCTTCATCTAGATTCGAACCACGACCGTCGTCGACCGACGTCGCTCAAGCGTCGACGCGCTAACCACAGAGGTCGTTCTCTGTCAAGTTATACTGCAGACTACAACATTTCTCACCGCTAAAACTTTAAACCTTCCCTGAACTTTCACAATTATTTTAAGATCAAAATTATCCAAATTGGCCCAGCCGTTCTCGAGTTTTTGTTGGACGCAAATTGCAATCAATTTTTATGTATATGAAGAAAATCAAAGATTACTAAAACACGCAATTCAAATAATATTATTCTAAATATATTCGAATTCAAAAACTTATTCTTCATTTAAAAAGTAGAAGCCAATTAAAGAGAAACTCAGCTAGACGGAGATAAACGAAGGTACAATTTAGAAAATCGCATCGGCCATCGTCAATGGAGATCCAGAATAAGCGGTATAGTGAGTTATTAAGGATCAACAGAGCCAATGCAGTAGAATTCAATCAATATTGGCAACGGAGCCAAGCCGACTCCATTAGGGATTTTGTATTGGTGCCATCGAGGAGCAGATGACGGCAGTGGGGATTTTATTTAACGAAGCCCATAAAATATCGCGCCGACCTATTACTTTATTATCATTTATATTAATACGTGAAGCGAAAACCTCTTTCGCTTTTTTACGAAAATTATGTAATGGAGGCACAATTAAAGTTTATGTGGAGGAAGGTGTGCAGAAATCATTTTTTTAGAATGCTTAGAAATACTTATTATTAATCAAAATAAGTTACATACAGATAAATAACTTCTACGCCTTTGTAAAATAACAGTAGTTGTCTGTTGGTTTGACAAATCACAATCTTTCTGTTACATTCTTTCTATAGACAACATTTACATAATAGGGAAAAATAACTCTTTTATAGTTTAAACTTAAATTATTAATTATGATTGAATTTCGTCCAGAGATATTGGTATCAACTTGTCTTTTTTTTTTGAGTTGTCTTTAGTTCGAGTAAACTCGAGTTGGATTCTCCCTAGCTTTTGTTTAGGCTGGCTGTAAAATTATAACCGATTCAAGCGATTATTATTTTTAACCAAAAAATGTAAACCGACAGTACAAAGTCAAAATCATAATATTTTTAAAGAATGAAATAATTAATATTTTGCAACTACATGCAGCAAAAGCTAGCTGTTCTCTAAACAATTCTGAAATTTCCAAATATTATGTATATCTTCAAAGACAGAGATTCTTCAGTGCTTTTGGATCCAGGGTTTACCTAAGTAGGTAGCATGTGCCACCAAAAAATAACATTCTTAGATGACCAAGTTAGCATTAAATGTTACTTTTCGTGGCATATGCCTGGGTTACTTAAAAAGTCAATATCAGTATGATATTACGAGTATAACCTTTTGTATAATAATCAATTACAGGAACTTTAGGAAATATCTAACTTAATAATAAGGTATATTAAAATAGTTAATAAGGTATATTAAAATAGCTCAGCCAAGAGAAAATATAAAAATTTAATCCTAGTAATAAATCATATTTTACCATTGAGTAGTATTAAAACGAGATTCCTGAACGTCCGCTGGAAGTACCCCGTCAGCGGTCTTGAGCAATTAGTGTATTTTCTCTCCAATCCTTCTTTGTTAGTTGCCGATTGAAAGTTCTTTAAAGTAAAACGGTTTTTAGTTCTTATTACAGTTCCCCTGCCCCTATTTGATAATTAACTAAAATCCTTTTATTATCTAATATATAATCCTTAAAATATAAAAGTAACATTTTTTTTTATTTGATCCGTGTATGTGAGAATTAACCAATATCTCATTAATTTATCTTCTATATTTCTAAAATCTTATGTTATAAGTTAAATGCACGTAATTTAAAATAATTCAAAACTAAAACCTGCATCAAATAACCAAAGTGGCTTCAGCTGACAGTTAAACAAACGAACAGAATGATATACGACCTCCTTTATCTCAAGATGCAAAATTCGGAAGAGAATGCACCATGAAGTTGTTGACAAACGGTCACGTACGCTAATTCTCAAAAATATTAATGTGTGAGTCATGACGCGATCGGCAGTGTTGCCAACTTTGTGGTTTTATCACTAAGTTCAGTGGTTTTGTACCCTCTTTGGCAGGCATTTAGTGTTAAGTAAACACTGTTACTAGAGCCTCTAGCCACCAGATCTTATGGGAAATGGCCTATGCTAGATATAAAGTCAGCATTTTATTTCTTAATAAGTACCTAATATTTTTTTAATTAGTAAAAGTTAACGTTTTTTTTGGTTTTTAATATATTTACCAGAGTCGTGGGGTTCCTATTCTATTCCATTCCTATCGGCTTCATTTACCACTTGCCTTTTGAATACCCTTATCCAAATCCCTACAGAGTTAGCTTCCCTATGAAGGAGAACAAGCCTTCGCCACTGATATTTACCATCTAACACAGAGAAACCAAAACTAATTGTTATTTAAATGTTAACGCTAAGTTTTTCACACTTGAGTAGTTTTTGCACCTCTATTGTGGTTTTTTGATGGGAAATGACGCCACATTGGGTTCGTAAAAAATAGTTGGCAACACTGGTGTTTGGTAGTCGGATCACGTTGGGGGCATTCCGCCTCCGAAATCACTTGCCCACTCTCCATTCGCCCTGACAGTGACACATTGTGAAGCTTCTTTAACATTAATGTAATGGATTTCGTTTCATGTAGCGTAACTTAACACATATTTCATCATACCATCACCATCAGTTTAGAATTTTGAAAATGGATGCATTTGTCAAAGGAATTATGTAAGCGTAAATATATCATAGTATGCAATAAAAATAATGAATAACTATAAGAATTTTCTAGCACGAGTTTAACAATTATTAGAAATCTCCATTCTCCACCAATGTTTTGTAAAATTGTACTGTGTAGTTACTGAATAAATATATTTATAATTGATTTACTTTATTTTAAATGCGTAAATACACCATACTGCCTATCGTTCAATCGGCACGACTGATTGGATCAGTTAGAACTCACATTTTTTAGAACATTATTAGACAGTTTAGTTGTGAAACTCACAATACAATTTTTTTCGCGTTTTCACATACTAACACGTACTTTCACGTTATTACATTGCGCAAAATATATTATTAAATACAGCTAATGTATATTATACAATACTATTGTTATACAATCAACTGTAAAATACATAATTTTCCTACCTTTTTCGTGTTACCTTTATACGAGTAGACCGTAAGGGGCAGTCATAATGACATCCCATTACTCTTTGTTTGGCCAGCGAGACATGAAGAGTCAATATTACGTGTGTCGTGAATTTCACTGTTTTAAATTAACTGTAAGGACGCCCATAAAGTGGGCTCTACACTCGCAAACAACTGCGAGAACAGCGTGTGGATGCGTTCGCGCTTCGTAAATCCTTTCCTTCCTAAATGACAAAATCCTGCCGATGGACGGGGAATGCTGTAAATAAATAAAACATTTATATCGAGGTACACTGTTTCATATGCAAAGCCGCAAAATAATTAAGTCTCGCGGTCCGCGGCTTCGCGGGTTTCCGTAGCGCTAGTGTAGTGCACGCCAAACACTCGCTCGGAGTACTATAATTCAATTAACTGCGATGACGTTTTAAAATAATATGTTCTCGTTTCCTTATTTCGCTCTCTTCCCGGAATGTTTTAATATTGAGTTTTACTACGATATCATTTGTACACTATTTGAGCAGTGTTTTTTTTAATTTGTCACTTTGATA
Organism: Glaucopsyche alexis; assembly: GCA_905404095.1. Lineage (NCBI taxonomy): Eukaryota > Metazoa > Arthropoda > Insecta > Lepidoptera > Lycaenidae > Glaucopsyche > Glaucopsyche alexis. The sequence goes on along the minus strand of FR990052.1, from coordinate 16,707,947 downwards.
AATAAAATAAAAATATTTTGCTGTGGGCACGGTAGTGGCCCCGCCAAGACGAGCTAAGCGAAGCGCAAGGGCACCACCAGACCAAATTTTCTCGAAGCCTTTCATCGATTTTTTTAACCCTCATAACTTGGGTTTGGATTATACCAGATACACAAAATTTTCAGAATATGTTCCCAGTAGCGGACTAATGAAACATGTAAAGTTTTTATTATATAGGTCTTATAATTTAGATTTTATTGATATCTAAAAACCCCTGTTTTCGTCACTGACTCACTGATGATCAACAAAATTATAGGGCACTTCCGGAAAACACAGAAAGCTGAAATTTGGTATGTAAGCTATCTTTAGCACATAATCAACATACAATTGATAAACATGAAAGTTTTATCCTCCAACCCTTTAAACTAGGGGATATATCGCACTCGTACTAGCATGTTTGTATAAATTACAGTAGGTTTGACATAATTGGCAACATACATATTTTTATTGCGTATCTAAGAGGCAAAAGAAATCTCAAAAAGCTGAAACTTTAAAATGAATATGAAATTATGATCGAATTTCAGCCACAGGGCGACCCCTCTAGTATTAATTATTTGGTGAGGGTGGCTGGTCGCGGTCAGTGCAGACGAGCCATTAGAGCTGTTCCTCAATTCTCCGATTTAAAGTAGACTTTCATTTTACTTTGATTGTAATCTAAGTTGAGCGACATGTTATCATAAACTGATTTTGTGAAGTTTTGACCAATTAGAGTGCGTTTCATGTTGGTGAAACGTTTACGAGTATACCGTTTAAGAGTTTTAGCGTATCGGGACTTGATTACAATTGTAATAATGGAGGTTTTATTTAGCAGAATTGACTCTCAGGTCTGCACCAAGCCTAGCCGTTGCTCTTAGCCTTATTTTTTAATAAAATGTTGTTAGAATGTTTCGTTTATCTCTTGTCCTAAAACGGGACATATATTATGATGTCCCATATTAAAAATAATATGACGAGAAAAGTCATGCACGCACAAAAAGGAAAAAAATGAATAATGTTATTTTATTTCACAAAGCTAAACCGTCCCCCGACATAAATTTAGTACCCCAATCCAACGTTTATCGCGACCTTTTTATTTATGTGAAAACATAAAATAACATTCAATTTAAGGGCATATTTTATTAAACGTTTAATCGCGTTTCCTTGAACGTGTGTAGAGCCCGGGGGTACAAACCTGTAAACCAAATTTTCGAAGACATGCATTGTGAATTTGTGATCGTACACGCTGTGCATGTAGCAGAAATAACTCCCCATACCGATTTTAGTGACGGTGGCCGGTTTCATTGAAACCAGGCCAGTTACGTAGGAGTAATTTTATAGCGACCAAGTGTGTGCGTAGTACACAAGAGCACACACTCTCCTCCTTTACTCTCGAAACCCAGTGATAACCGACACGACTGGCGAGAGATCAGGCACAGGTCCTACTTTTTAAATCTGATCGCATCCGGTAGATCCGAGCGCATCGATTACCTTTCTTGTCAGACAATCCGCTAGTATTGTTCTAACCAACTTGGAAACAACATTTTTGTTGTTCCTAAGCAGAAATCGAACCCACGACCCAAGCCAAGTCAAGTCAAGAGCCGAACTTTAAGCCACTGGACAACGGAAGGAGAAATATATTATATATGGGGTAGAAAAGCTCAAGAGATAACGTATCTATATGTAATTGATTGTAAAGTCGGTTCTTGGTGGAAATTCATGTTGAACACTAATAAAACACAAAACACCTGATGATGATTTATTTCGAAACCGGTCGTGTTATTTATTAAACTTTATAATTATATCTTAATATAGTGGAAAAAGTGCACGAAAAATTGTGTTTTATTAGTGTACAACGTATCTACTTAGCATAAAACAAAAAGGACCATTTTTGAACTTTAATTGTGCTATGACGTACATTTGACAGAAAATCTTCATACTAGAAAAAGTTACGCCATCTTGATTTCACCATATCTCAAATGTCAGCCATCTTGATTTCACCATACCTCAAATGGCAGCCATCTTGATTTCACCATACCTCAAATGTCAGCCATCTTGATTTCATCATACCTCAAATATCAGCCATCTTGATTTCACCATACCTCAAATAACAGCCACCTTGATTTCACCATACCTACCTCAAATGTCAGCCACCTTGATTTCACCATACCTCAAATGACAAAATGGCAAAAAAAAAAACTCAAAAGTTGGGACAGTTTTTGCCTCGACATGCCTCGTCTATAATATATAGACATCTATGGCTCGAGATACAATTTGTGCGACGAAATGAGAGGTAAAGCCGGTTTAAACCGCAGGCCTCGCCCGATCCGTCACGCGTCGAACTTAATCTCTCATCAAATCCGGACTAATTAAACGGCCCGACCGCGGCCTCCGTACACATGTAAACTAAATCTTAAACTAATATGTGATATGCCCCGTCCTGTGACTTAGCGTATGTGTATGTATATTGTGTATAAATTGGCTATGTGGAAGAGTGAGACGGAAGAAGTATGTGATCGTGTTAAATAGATGTCTACTAATTACTTTATAGAAAACTATTGTTAAATAGATATATAATGTCTCAGAAAATTAATTACGGGTACTACGGGCACATGATCTACTGCTTATGTAAAGACGTTTAGGCAAAAAAATAATTGTCATACTCAAAATAAAAAATCATCTCATGTATAGGTGACTCTTCGCAAAACGCAAATTCGCCCATATAAAGTAAAAAGTTTTTTTTCTAGTAAGACAATTATTTTTCTGCTTAAACGTCTTTAAATAAAATAACATTCAATTTAAGGGCATATTTTATTAAACGTTTAATCGCGTTTCCTTGAACGTGTGTAGAGCCCGGGGGTACAAACCTGTAAACCAAATTTTCGAAGACATGCATTGTGAATTTGTGATCGTACACGCTGTGCATGTAGCAGAAATAACTCCCCATACCGATTTTAGTGACGGTGGCCGGTTTCATTGAAACCAGGCCAGTTACGTAGGAGTAATTTTATAGCGACCAAGTGTGTGCGTAGTACACAAGAGCACACACTCTCCTCCTTTACTCTCGAAACCCAGTGATAACCGACACGACTGGCGAGAGATCAGGCACAGGTCCTACTTTTTAAATCTGATCGCATCCGGTAGATCCGAGCGCATCGATTACCTTTCTTGTCAGACAATCCGCTAGTATTGTTCTAACCAACTTGGAAACAACATTTTTGTTGTTCCTAAGCAGAAATCGAACCCACGACCCAAGCCAAGTCAAGTCAAGAGCCGAACTTTAAGCCACTGGACAACGGAAGGAGAAATATATTATATATGGGGTAGAAAAGCTCAAGAGATAACGTATCTATATGTAATTGATTGTAAAGTCGGTTCTTGGTGGAAATTCATGTTGAACACTAATAAAACACAAAACACCTGATGATGATTTATTTCGAAACCGGTCGTGTTATTTATTAAACTTTATAATTATATCTTAATATAGTGGAAAAAGTGCACGAAAAATTGTGTTTTATTAGTGTACAACGTATCTACTTAGCATAAAACAAAAAGGACCATTTTTGAACTTTAATTGTGCTATGACGTACATTTGACAGAAAATCTTCATACTAGAAAAAGTTACGCCATCTTGATTTCACCATATCTCAAATGTCAGCCATCTTGATTTCACCATACCTCAAATGGCAGCCATCTTGATTTCACCATACCTCAAATGTCAGCCATCTTGATTTCATCATACCTCAAATATCAGCCATCTTGATTTCACCATACCTCAAATAACAGCCACCTTGATTTCACCATACCTACCTCAAATGTCAGCCACCTTGATTTCACCATACCTCAAATGACAAAATGGCAAAAAAAAAAACTCAAAAGTTGGGACAGTTTTTGCCTCGACATGCCTCGTCTATAATATATAGACATCTATGGCTCGAGATACAATTTGTGCGACGAAATGAGAGGTAAAGCCGGTTTAAACCGCAGGCCTCGCCCGATCCGTCACGCGTCGAACTTAATCTCTCATCAAATCCGGACTAATTAAACGGCCCGACCGCGGCCTCCGTACACATGTAAACTAAATCTTAAACTAATATGTGATATGCCCCGTCCTGTGACTTAGCGTATGTGTATGTATATTGTGTATAAATTGGCTATGTGGAAGAGTGAGACGGAAGAAGTATGTGATCGTGTTAAATAGATGTCTACTAATTACTTTATAGAAAACTATTGTTAAATAGATATATAATGTCTCAGAAAATTAATTACGGGTACTACGGGCACATGATCTACTGCTTATGTAAAGACGTTTAGGCAAAAAAATAATTGTCATACTCAAAGTAAAAAATCATCTCATGTATAGGTGACTCTCCGCAAAACGCAAATTCGCCCATATAAAGTAAAAAGTTTTTTTCTAGTATGACAATTATTTTTCTGCTTAAACGTCTTTACATAAGCAATGGATCATGTGCCCAAAATATCCGTAATTGATTTTACCGAACCTTATGTACATTATTGTTGTCAATAGAATAACTAAATACAGCATTTCTTAGTAGAAATCCATAGTATACCCACTTAAAATTACACACAAGTCACAACCCACAAATTGCAAGCAAATGTGTGAGTGTTTTACGCATGCTTATGCATGCACTCACACACTTGCTTGCAGGTTGTGTTTTTTTGCGGGATATTGCTAGATGTAATATTAATTAAATTATAAAATTGTATGCAGATAATTTTTATTAGGCGAAAAAAAAATGCTAAAAAGCTTGTGAAAACATAATTTACCTCTTTCGTGTAATTTACATACTAAACTTATACTCTGGTGCTTTTCTTTGCCAGGTGACGAATGTTGAAAACAGTGGAACTGAGGAGCATGCTTTCGCATAAACGAGGAGATAAAACCCGTCGGATAAAATCGTTTTTTGAGCAGTTGAGAAAAATATAGAAGGGGAAAATCTGCGATCTCGATGCCTATTATCGATAAGATCGAATGATTTATGACCTTTGTTTTGATCAGGGCTGCTTGGAATAAAAAAAAATATTGTTTAAAATATTGCGTACAGCTTGGCAAAAAAGAGTGTGACGCGGTGACAGCAGGAACTAATAACATTTTCGACTGTATCTTCTTTAATCCATATTAGATTGGAATGACATATTTAATTTAAACGTATATTACATGAATATTATATATCTCATTCCAATCTGTTAAGGATAAAAGACGATACAATCGAAAATGTTTTTAGTTCCTGCTGTCACCACGTCACACTCTTTTTTGCCAAGTTGTATTTATGATCATGTTACAATTTAATTTAACTCGGTTTTGTTTTAAAAAAACAAAAAGTCATACGAAAATAAGACTGATCGTTCATTTTGGCAGTCTACGTATGTATGTTTATTCCACCGTAGCGCCTAAGCTATTGATCCGATTTTAATAAACTAGGTGTCAATAAATTCGTAATGGTAGCCCGGGTAACATATGCTTTATTATTTACGTAGTCGGGTTATACTTTTTATAAAAATAAAGTTAAGTATATAATATCATTGCATTTTTGTGTACCGAGTGTGTAGTGTGTACCTACCGTACCGAAGATAATAGCCGTAGACAAAAATCGCCTTTCTAATGTTTCTACGAAGCTGACCGGTTTGTATGTACAGTTGTGTTGTACAGGTAAATCGGAGTGTGTATACCTAGCATTTACTTCGTTATAGAAACATTTCAAAGGCTATTTTTGTCTATGGCTGTTAATACCTTAACGCACTTCTATATTTGCATGTGTCCATGATCCTATTTCATAATCTACGGTAAAATGGCGTATGAAGCAAAAACAAACTCGAAAGATTAACAAGCGCTCGAGACGAGACGGAGTGTTCGTAATACAATCAAAAGTTTTGATGAATTTAACCCAAACTGACTTAGTTCCACACTTTTCAACTCGGCTTCATAATAAAATCTGGATTTCTACGTTTGAGACTCGTAAATTTAATGACTGTGAATTATTGTCTCGTCGGATTTGCACGGTGCATTGTATTAATGAAAAAACTTTTGACAAGGTTAATAAGGCCTGTCTGAACTTTTTTCATTATAGAATAATGTAAACACGAAACATTGCGGATGTAATGTTTTGCGATTTTCTCAATGTTTTATACTCGACGCTTGGCTCTCAAAAAGGGGAAATAGAGTTTAAGGCTAACAATTTTCGTTACTCATATCGGTTTCTGGTTCCACTTTTTTTTATTATGATTATATAGGTACATTCTAAAGCACTGAAAAGGTGAGATATAATAGGATATAGGAGGTGAAATCTCCGATGTGCGTGCAGCAAATCTGGCATAGATGCCGTTAAACTAAATCACTAGTAACGCATGCAATTAATCTCTATTCTAGCAAACTATAATTGTAAGATGTAAAAATAAGCATAAAATTCATCTTACAGAAGAAACCTCAATCCCAGCGACGAAAAGACCTTATTTTTTTTTCAAAGCTCTCTTCAGCGCACCTTCATAGACTCTACGTTGTCCCTCCGGTCAATGTCGCCTAATTTATTACCAATATGGTCATAGCCATAAACTTAGTTTTATTCGAAGACATTTTACGTCTACAAAAAGAAATATAATGGAATCGTAACATTAGTTGATATTCAATATTCATGTAACTATTTCTAATTACACGTCTGGCAATTTCATATAGTGGATGAAGGTAATTTATCCAGTACCCGGAGAAGCAGTACCCAGTACCCAGATATTCCATTAATTGGACGAAGTGATTTATGATGCGGTCGTGAGCGATGCAGCTGAATCACACCCAAACACAGAAAACTCCATTTTCATACGTCGCGAGGGCTCATCCTAGGATCAGCGTGAAGAATTTATAGACAGTGTTTACGTAACCGTCTCTCATAATATAAAACGACAGTAGAACACATCTAAAATCTCCGTCTAGGAAAACTAAACTTTTTTATGAAGTTTATGGTAGCGGTGAATACCAGCCTGCAAAAAAAAAAAACTAAGCGCTAATTGAGAGTCTACTAGTCGATAATGATGATGATGATATTATAAACATTTGACGAGCTCAAATTTCAATTTATCCTCGTTCATCGAGTATTGTCCTAAAATAATTCTATATTATTTAGGTTCTAAGTTATAAGCCAGTGATTTCGGGCTAGAAGGACGTGCATAAAATTTTATGGCGTCTATCGAGCGTACGTGTCGAGCGAAAATAGCTAACAATGAGACTGTTTGGGGGGGTTAACATACTTTGTTATTTGTGTAGTATCAAACACCTATGCGCATATAATTTTATTCTTGAAGGGTTCGGGGCTGTAGAAAAGAAAAAGCTGCTGTTTTTATTTCATTATTTATTACATGTTTTTTTTTTCTTTGAAGTCAAAGAGAGACGAGTCAAAGATACAGAGACTATATTCTACAAATAAAAAAGGCATTCACAGTTGAACAAGAAACCTTCGCGTTTTTGGATGTCTGTTAAATATGTTTGGATGTCTGTAAAATAATAAACGCAAACACAGAACCCTTAAAAATTACTCAGCAGAAAAAGTAAGCCATTTATCTTCTTGACCGTATTTTAATTCTAATTCCACTTTAAAATAACTTAAAGTTCGACGGAAACTCTAGCAAAGATGACTGAGCTTAGAACTTTAGGATTGCTATGGATTAGAAGACAGTTTCGTTTCGATAATCAACATATAATAAGAGCTAATTTCCTTGACTTTAATTTGTCGTTGGCCTGTTTTTTAAGTTCTCATAATGCTAGTTTCTCATATTTATGCCTACTTAGAAACACTCCATATTATAATGAGACACCGAAAGGCTTCATACGCCATATAGACCATTTCATAGGTGACTGATTTTTTTATTGCATAAATGAAATGTACTCTAAAATATATTAATTTCTCAGAAGAAACTGCACGGACAAAATGGATATCTTCAAAAAACATCAAAACTATGACGTCACGCTTTTGTAAGTTGTATTGTCATACAAGTACTGTCTAATCAGTTTAATTCCTCTTTTATACAAGTCAAATCTCTGAAAACTGCATCAACATCGGACTAGTACTTTTGGAGGTAGATGGGAACCACAGAACACTATTACTCATAAAGAGATGGGAACATTCGTTTGCGCACACCCAAACTCTCACACCAAAGCCCAAACATAGATGTATTATAATAAAAAGAGGTAGATATGGCATTGCGCGTAAAAGTGAGCTAATTTTGGTTAATGTGCTCCGCGAGTTAGTGTTCTGTGTTAGTGTGCGACGAGCCGGTGATGAGTAGCACACGTACACGTCCCGTGTCAATGTGTGTCGCGGCACAGAAATATTGTCAGTTTTGTAAAGATATAACGTATCTATGTAATAATTTATCATAAGGCCCAAACGTATACACCTTCATTCTGTCGTGAGCCAATATTATAGGAGGCAACATAAATATCGTAAATATGTAAGTTGACCGTGAAAAGTGTCTTATTTCAAGTGCGAATTGAGAAGTTGTTCATTCCCACCACGTCCCATCGCCTTCATTGTAGCGACTCTAACGGCGTTGATAATAGAGACTTACTGCGCACTTTACTCGGCCATAGTACATAACTACATACCTACCAATAACTCACCCGGACTAGTTCCTTCGAGTAAACGTATCGATTTCAGCTGCGGCAGTAATACAAGTTTCCTGAAGCCATTCTTTATCTAAGACCAATATTGGGAGCTGTTTTAAAAAAAGACACACAAATTAATAGATTAATAGAATAAAGCGTTTAAAACAAGAATCTGTAGCACACGACTGAATTCTTGCGCTTTATTATGTATGTAAACATAGACCTTTATATTATAGACGAGGCATGTCGAGGCAAAAAGTGTCCATACTTAAACTGCCCCACTTTTGTGGTTGCTTGGGTTGAGGTTTGACATTTGTCATCTTGACATTTTCACATTTGCATTCAGCGGTACCTATAATAAGACCGCATATAATAATTAAGAAAACCTTCTGAAATCAAGGGGGCGTAGCTTTTTCTAATTTAAAGTTTTTTTCTGTCAAATGTACGTCCATAGTTTTGAGATCGTCCATCCTTAGTTTTGACCGATTGGCCAAATAAAGATGGCCACATTTCGGGTATGGTGAAATCAAGATAGCGTACCTTTTTTCTTGTATGAAGATTTGTTGCGTAAAATGTAGGTAGGTACGTTAATTAATAGATTGGTACAGGGTAATTGACCGAAACAACTATAATATATTAATCTGTGCCCAAACCAACTATACTATGTGTAAATATAAACTATAAAATCACCTCCATTTATATAAATGATTATGATTCATTTCAACCAGTCCATTCGTACATCGGTACGGTAATTGATTTTTAGCTCAGTTTTCGATGATAAGGGACAATTATGCGAGATGGACGAGTTTGAGGACCGGAGACCAACAAGTGCGTTTAAATTGAGCTGTCAATTACGTCACAGCGTCCCCGCTAGTAATCTGTCATCTAGACACCAATTAGGGCCGAGCTGCCACAGCGAGAAGTTGCTGCAATTTTTCTTATGAAATGTACCTGTTGGAAAAACACGAGCAAAATCTGGGATACCATTAAAATTTGTTATTAAAAAGTAAGTCTATGTCATATTATGATACTTGTTCACACTCTTGAGCCGACTCACTAGGCTATGAACATTTCAATAAAAAAAAGTAAGTGTAAGTTTGTTAGGACCATACTCACGGCGCATCCAGAAAATCCAACACCGGTACTAATGTACTGTCATTAACGTGTCAATAGTGTCAATCAGTTAAAATTTTTACCTACAAATCCGCGGCGTTGAGCTTGCAGACTAGTTGGTCAGTATGGCCCTTAATTCTTTCAATCAAACATTTTAATAATTTACTAGTGTAATTTACTAGTAGTCGCCAAATGGTAAAAAATCGACCGATTTTTTGTTTTAATTTTGTTATTTTTCTTTTGCCTTTTAGATTCAAAATAAAATATGTAAATGTCTATCGAAATGTGAAAGAAAGATTAGAAGAAGTATGATGAAAACATGATGGCTGACATCATTATGAAATATGGTGAAAACCAAGATGGCGTAACTCAAGCGTAACTACTTGTATGAAGATTTGTTCTGTCAAATGTACATCATAGCCTATCTTGAACTCTGAAATGTTTGGCACATTTCAAAAATCAAATAAATTGTCAAATCAACACGGTCTACTGTTATTAATATACAAATATATACTCAAAGATACAAATACATGGTAGTGTCCATACCACAGGTAGTGTCAGTTGTTAATCTGAGGTAGTGTGTGTAACATTGTAATTATTATTTTTTAGTATTTCTAAGCATTATATTTGATACACCTCCGTTTATATAATTTTCGTAAAAAGGGGTAAGAGATTTTCGCTTCAAGTATTAATGATTAATTCGTTAATTTATTTAAAACGTTGGTGACATCCCTATCAAAGTACCTTACGATATAATATTACCAAAGAATATATCTCTATTAACGTAAAGAACCGTCGTTTCACGATACACGAATGACATCTCGCGGGTATTACAATATGTTTGCGCGGCTAGCCGAGAACGGGGGTCGCGGGACGTGGGGATTTTCAAGATTTTCGTTCAGTTTTGACAGCCAGACCCGTGCTGGATTATTTCGGAATTTGAAATAATTGACACAATAATTTCTCGATAAATATGATAGATTAGTCTAACGCGACGTTTGAAATTATTTCGGCGTAATCTTACGCTTACGTCAACATGGCTGACATATGCGAGTGCTCGAGTTATCATTTGTAGAGAGTGTCGCCCCTGTGATATTACTCTATGGACTGCTGTCTGTACCATAGTCACTGATAACATCAGAAGAGTCGCAAGTGCATAGCCGTAAGTTTTTATGAATCTTTTTCGCCATTCCTTCTTATATCGTATGTTCTATTATAAATATAGTTTAAAGTATTGTTGCTTTGTCATTCGCATTCTATGCTAAGCAATTATGTATTTAGGGTTCCGTACCTCGAAAGGAAATAACGGAACGCTTATAAGATCACTTTGTTGTCCGTCTGTCCGTCTGTCTGTCAAGACCCTTTTTCTCAGGAACGTATGGAGGTCGCATCAAGCTGGAATTTATATCAAATACTCAAATCCACTGTTCCTTGGTGCTGGGAAAAAATCAAACTTCTAAGTCAACGCAATCAAATGATACAGTCGTTTATGCCGCAAAATTCCGCAAATTTTCGACACTCGCAAAAGAATCAAAACCTACAGGGTATTTCTCGAGAATTTAGAATCTTGAAATTTGGTACGAAACAAAGTCTTATAGCACATATAAAGGAAAAATTGCAAAAACCGTAAATTTTTGTTACATCATATAATAAAAACATTTTTAACAATTTTAAACTTACTACCCCTTTCCTCATGAATGCGTAGAGGTATTAATTTGAAATTCATATCAAATACTCAGGTCTCTTTTAAGCTGTAACGAAATCACTACAGGTTTGTACGGATCCCTCGGTCCGACTCGCACTTAGCCGGTTTTATTTTGAGAATGAAACGTAACGGGTACAAACTGGAAAATAAATTAAAAATGCCTTACCTATTCTAACGTTTGGGATTAAGCCAAAAGCTTGACAGAGACACGTCCTGTCTCGCTTCACGATTTGGATTCATGAGGAGATATTCAAACCTATTGGTAGCCAAGGAACCGTAAGAACACAATGAGAACTACACAAATTCCTGACGATAAATTGCAATTTGTATAACAACAAAAATATATTCATTCCAATTTCAAAGGAAAATGTATGACCTTATTGGGGGAAAATGATTTATGGTGTATTCCGTAACCTTTGTACAGAAATATATTGGCTTATTAATATATCATTTATTCGGAGTTTTGACGATTATAACATTATTGATATGAGTGAAAATGTATGGAGATATTTTGGTCTAAAATCTTCAATGGATAATGGGTATACCAACCAGTGGCAAAGGCTGGTTTTCCTTCATAGGGAAGCTTTAGCCTGGCTTCCCATTAATAGGTAGGAATTTGAATGAGGGACTTCAAAAGGTAAGTGGTAAGTAAAACCGTTCGAAATTTAGTTATAGGAACCCCACGCCACGGGTACCTACTGAAAAAAGACCAGGGTCTTTCAGTTCTCTCGTTACAGAAAAATGTTTAACCATCGCCATAAATTAATTATCACGACAATAAATTTTGTTTTACGCGTCCATTGCGTAATCCTACTAATATTATAAATGTGAAAGTTTGTGAGGGTGGATGTTTGTTCCTCTTTCACGCAAAAACTACTGAACGGATTTCGATGACATTTACTATGGTAGTAGTTAAGGCCCTGGATTTAAAACATAGGCTACTTTTTATCCCGAAAAAGTAGTGTTCCCGAGGGATTTACGCGGGCGGAGCCGCGGGCAGCAGCTAGTGTATATTAAATATAGGTAAACGGGTAATATTAACGGGCCGTTTGTTTTGTTTCTGTTCACGTCCTTTGACGTCCGGCGTAAAATTTCGCCTCCGTTTATTGCAATTTTTATCGTATTGTCTACATCAATTTTATTACAATTTTACTGTCGTTTAAAAGACAATTTTATGTTTGAAAATATTCAACATATTACTATTATTTCTCTTATTGAAGTGAATTCGAATGTTTAAGGCTCAGCTAAGTAAAGATTGAAGCATTTTTCACAGTTCGGCTACACGCCATTTTTTTTTAAATCCATCTCATGTAAAAAGGCCAAACACAAATAAAAAAAATACATATTTCCTTTATAATATGGTGCATATCTATGTATTTTAGAACTCCACACTGTATTTATAACAAGGAGTTATAAGTTGTGAAAGTATTAGCAAGTGAAGCCGAAACGTCCATCCATGGTTTTGGCGCACCGCCCGCGTTGCGCAACTGTGGTTAACTCGACGAGTGTGTACTGAGCTTTATGTTAGGCGGAGGATATATGGACCGCCTAATTTAGTCTCTGAGCTGAGGGATTAAACAAAGTAACAATATAAAAACGATAGCGAGGATTAAAATGTATGCGATGGACGTATTTCGTTAACAAATAACGTCCCATAAGTTTTATACGTTCCTAATTAGTAATTTTGTTATTGTACTTGGTCTAAACTCTAAGCCTTATGGGGGCTCAAGCTGAGGATATAATACGCACCCGACTAATCTAGTCTCGTAGCTGGAAAGAAGAGAGCGTCTAACGCGCGTTAGATTATTCTACATAGTACATACCTTCTTCTTCCTAAAGCGTGCGTTAACAAATCACGCGTTTGAAATTGACTAGTTCTTAAGTGACAAAAACAAAAAATAAGTACTTGAAATAAGGTACTTAGTTTAGATCTTAAAAGACAAAACATTATTCTCACTTTTAGCTTCGCCTTATTTATAAAAATGGATTTCATTTCCTTTGTCTCACTAAAACTCGTGAACGGCTTCACCGACTTGGCTAATTTTGATCATGAAATAATCTTGAAGGTTTATGGAAAATTTAAACCATGAATAATATTGAAAAAATCACGAGCGAAATATTAAAAAGGACAATAATTTTTTTCAATACTATTTTGCGATTAAAATGAAAATAGGATCCACTATATTGTTTCTATTTTTTGACTTATAATGATAATATATTATGACTATTATGGTTCTTAAATTTATGTATCAGATGACTACAGCTTTTATCGGTTTTATTAAAATTCGATGTAAAACCATTCTTATTTGAAACGGATCGTATATTACTTTAACACTTATTGGCTATCAATTAATAATGATGTTAGGTGCCGCTCGGAAAATTTGTTGGAATGCAAAGTAAGAACAAAATATTATATAACAAGGCTTGATAGGTTGTAGGTAGACTGTATGTACTAGGTGGGCAAGTTGGTAGAATGGTAAGTGTAGATCCAGTTGTAGTTGTAGGTTATAGATCTAGATGTAGTTATTTATTTGTTCCAAGTCTTAGTTAAGACAGAACAGCGTGTATCGGATCTGCTAGTTTAAAACAATTTTGAATTCGTATTCCAGCCACCACGCAAACGTACGTTCTACTACATCCTACTATCCTACTAATATTATAAATGTGAAAGTTTGTGAGGATGGTTGGATGGATGGATGGATGTTTGGATGGATGGATGGATATTCGTTACTCTTTCACGCAAAAACTACTGAACGGATTTCGATGAAATTTGGTATATTAGAAGTTTAGCCTCTGGATTAAAACATAAATTACTTTTTATCCTGGAAAAGTACAGTGTTCCCGAAGGATACTATATTTACGTGGGTGGAGCCGCGGGCAACAGCTAGTAAAAGAATAAATCCTCCCTACCCTAGGTGTAATGTGTAACAAACGGTAAGAAGAAATCAATCGATTTTATCTAAGGTTCTATCTATTTATCGAGGGTCCTAGGTAATATTCATTCCATTCTTTGAAAACCGCAATGTAATTTTGAAACTCAGGCAAAGTCAAACGTGATAAAGAAGTAATTTTAAAACTCAGGTAACGTGTGATAAAGAAGAAAATTAATCAGTAATTACCAAACGTTTTATGATCACCTATTATTATGGGTTTTCGGGTAGAATCATTCCACTCTACGAAAAACCCTTAATTTATTCGTAAAACGGGTGTACTGGTTGATGTCGGTCGGAAATTGGACGGCCACGGTGTTTGTCACCCAAATTGAATGTTCGATGGTGAGGACTGAGGTGTACTCGTTAGCCGCTACCCAATTTGGGTTAACCTCATCCATACGGTATTTAATGTGTATTTGAAGTGTTTAGATATGTATTCGGTAGCTTTAAATAAGAAATGTTTACGGACGATATAAGAGGTATCAAAAAATCAAAATCAAATCAATAAATTTGATTTTTAAATTTGTAATGTAAGGTTAGTTGCAAAGACTTCTAAAGACGGAGCTATAGTTTTTGAAAGTCGGTACTATTGTTTTCTGTTGCTCTGTCTTACTAACGATGTGTCAATACGTGTGTATGAGAGAGCTTATATCGGTGTATAAACGCGTGTTTCGTGTCACGTTATGACCAGCTCAGTAGGCCATTGCAGAGCAGTAGCTCTGTGTATTTTTTGTATTTTATCAATAAAAATAAATGTGTAAAGGATTTTTTAACATTTAACAAGTAAATAAATGTTGCTCCGCTGCATATTGTGCCTCAAGAATGACGACAGAAGGTGTCAAATACTTGGAATTATCATTTTACACGTAAGGTTATAACAATGTTTTGTGAACTAAATAATGAGTATTTTTATAATATAAACAGGGCCCCGATTCTCGTGCTTCGAATATCGATTCGATTGTCAGTCTGTCCTGTTCGCGCACGCATGATTTGACGCCTGTGTGAATGAGTCAGCACGAGAATCGAATCTCGATTCGACGTACGAGAATTGGGGCCCAGATAATCATTAAGTTTAACGAACCCTTTTTCGTACTATATCACGCTTTAATGATGAATATTACTTTAAGCTTATAGTTGAAGGTTTCATAAAATACTTCTAATTAATAATATGTAAACGTGCAATGAATGGTTTAAATGTGCATTAATATATAATTATTATTATTTGGTTATGAGATGAAATTATTTTATAGTTTATTTCTTAGGCATAAGAAATAATATTCAGTGCCATGTTCAATTTGTATAAAAAATGCAAGATCAGTATCGTCGCTTGTTTGGTATGGACGCCGGGTTTGGCATTATTACCGAGAGACGGCCATGGAGGCACATGTTATGTTAATTTAAAGAGAATAAATCCTGTATATTATTTATTTGAAGTTTTAATCACTGGATATGAATAAGGATTTCAGAGAGGACTTTACATTTCAGAAGTGTGATCGGCGAAAATTATATTTTTTTTCGCTCTGAGCCTACGTAAGTATCGTTGTTTATATCGACATTTATTTTGAAAATTTTTCTTTGTTTTTGTGGTACCTAACTACCTACCTAATAATGATTAATGTTATGGTAAACTATAATTAATTGCTTAGATAATAGTAAAGTGAAAAATCGTAATATTATCTAAAGGGATTAAATTAAATTTTTGATGCATATCGTGAAAAAGTTAGAGAATCGGAGGAAATTTGAAAATGGAATACATATTTTATTCTCGAACGTGCTCATGAGTCATGACGTCATATGAGTGCAAAAGAGATAGAATGATGATGGAAGAGATAATATTATTAAAATAATAATTTAAATAGTAGTTAGTTATTAATAAATAGGTTTTGCGATTTTATGATATTATATCAGATACTTTAATCGAGACGATATTGTTTATACATAATTATTGTTTATTAATATGTAAGTACAATTGGTTTTTCGAAAACAGTTGCAAGTATTACCTACCATGAAATTTGCAGAGAAATGTGGGGGAGTAAAATCGATCTCACTAAGGCTTATATCTGGAGAACTGTGCATTTTTTGCTACATTATGTATATGTTTTTTTTTTTCGTCTTGTAACAATGTAATATAATTATTTCTATAATTTTGACTATTATAATTTATAAATGTTATGACAACTTGATCGAAATAGAACTCAAAATAATAATATGGGTTTTTTCGACTGGAGCAAAAGATTTGTATTTATGTTTAAAAGAGCATTTATTAGTTGAACTTCAATATATATGATTTATTAATTTTAATATAGAATAACGCTTAAGATTCTTAATTTCTTTTTATTTGGAGTGACATGGTATTAAGCTGTATTCTGTCAGTTTCAGATCAGATGGAATTCCGATTACGACTATCTATTTTGGGTATTTAAGGACCCAGGGAGCCCAAAATGAGAATGAAAGTCAGGAAGTTCCTAATACCATTAGAAAGTACTAGGTGAGAAATTAAATGCCAAAATTAATATGCCAGTTGACCAGGACGACCCGGGTGTAAGCGGTCAGGTCAGCCGGTGGAGCAATATAGAGTGATACCCAGGGAGCCCAAGGTTAATGGGACAGGGTCAGGAAATAGACTTCTGCCGGTTGCTCAGGACGACCCAGGTGTAAGTGGTTAGATCAGCCGGTGGAGCAATACAGAGGGATACCCAGGGAGCCCAAGGTTATTGGGACAGGGTCAGGAAATAGACTACTGCCGGTTGCTCAGGACGACCCAGGTGTAAGTGGTTAGATCAGCCGGTGGAGGTGAGTGGTCAGGGGTGGCGCAGGAGAGTAGCGCTACCGAGACCAGAATTGTAAGGGGATCGGTGGAGGCCGATCCCAGGATTGGTGGAGGCCAATCCGAGACGAAACAAATTGTAAGGGGATTGGTGGAGGCCGATCCGAGACGAAACGAGACGAGAACTGTATTGACGGAGAGCACCTATCAGAGAGTATTGGTGGGTGCCTATTCAAGAGCATTGGCGGAGAGCGCCTATTCCAGACGAGATTTGAGGATGGGATTAATGGAGTGTGTCGATCACGAAACGTTTTGATTATTCATGGAGTATGAGGAGTGAGGATGGTGTATTTTTCTGCCGTAGCCAGGCCAGATCGTGGGTCTACCGTGGAACACCAAAAGTGTGATAGAGATCAATCATAATTATTTAAGAGCACTATATAGTACTTTCGACATAACAGTTCGAGTAGAGTGGAGAGAACGATATAAAAAAAAATGAATTTGAAACGAGGTGTAAAAGTGAGAGAAGTAAGGTACAGATTTTGTTTGTATCAATTTTATAGTAAGGGATTATATATGAGATTTAAATGAATTTACAGAATCAATATAGAACAAGGTTTTGACAATAATAGTGTCAGTCAATGGTTTGAGTAGACAAAAATTTATTAACCTACTTTTACCACAAATATTGAGTTTGACCACATAGGGTCAAACTAAGATAAGACAATGTTAATTAAAGATAAGACAATGTTAATGTAGTTTATAGTAAGAGATTATACATATATGAGATTTAAATGAGTTTACAGAATCAATATAGAACAAGGTTTTGACAATAATAGAGTCAGTCAATGGTTTGGATAGACAAAAATTTAGTAACCTGAGATTTAAATGAATTTACAGAATCAATATAGAACAAGGTTTTGACAATAATAGAGTCAGTCAACGGTTTGAATAGACAAAAATTTATTAACCTACTTTTACCATAAATATTGAGTTGACCCTATGTCTAAAGAGCAGACAATGTTAATGTGGCTTACAAGTAATATAAGTATTAGTTATTGGAATGAAAGTTCCTATGGGGCGTTGCGGAGAGGTACTCTAGTCGGCAAAAAAAAAAAAAAAAAGGGTCTGTAACGTTAAATAAAACCGTAAGATTTTTATGTATTAGTAAAAAGCAAAATTCGATCGATCGATCAATTGACATCCTACATTATGGTCTAGTGGCAAGGATGCCTGGATTCTCACCCAGGAGGCTCGCGTTTGATTCCCGGTATTGGAATTAAACTTTTACATTATTTTAACTCAAATATGTATTTATAATTATCACTTAATAATAATAATAATGTGACCTAACCTTTTGGGAAAAACAAGCCGCCAAAAGACCGGAGTGGAGGGCTTTGGTTAACAGCAAAGTCTCTGACTTTGAGATTCTCCGGCGCGCTGAGGATGATGCCAAGCGCGATGAAATAAAAGCCAGACCACCTGGGCAAACAAATTATAACGTTGTCAATGGTGTGCTCACATGCCCGCAATGTGCGAGAATATTTGCAAGTAAGATTGGCTACATAAGCCACATGCGAGCCCACGATCGACAACGTCAGAATCAGATTAACTGAAGCGGTCGCCGTGACCGAAATCGGTCGGACATCATCAAAAATCAATCAAAAAAAAAAAATGTGACCTACACAAACTTTCTTCACATAAAAAATAATATTTTTGCAAACAATGTTACGTAAAACGCCACCTGTGATCTAGAAACGGTACTTTATAAGGGTTCATATCGGAAGCGATTGTAGTTCTTATCGAGACAAAGTACAGTTTTAAAAGGTAAAGCTGATCGACTGATGTATTAATGCACAGACCATTGCTAGAAATTTGAAATTTTGCACATGTATTTCTCATAATATGACAGGAATTGGTTGCGGGGTTATTAGGGTGGAGGTAATTTTCATTATTTTTCAAATAGGATACACCGTTTCTGAAATAGAAGTATTATAGAAGAAAAAAATACGGCAATGCTCTACTTTGAGACACGAACGGTGTATAAATCTGTAGAAAATTTGGAAAATTCAGGAAGGATTTTTCAAAATTCAACCCCCCCCAAGGGGGCAAAATATTGGATTAAAGTTTAAAACCTAACTTTACGCAGGTGAAGCCCTAGGAAATTAATATTGTTTTCTATAAACCTCAAATAGAACTTGAAATCAAAATTTTATAATGAGGAGCTTCGTTCCTATCTGGTGTCCAACGACACCACACGGCTTTTTGTTCTAATGAATCGAATAGAACGACTAGGTATGTAAAAAAATTGTTAAATCGATGTAGGTTTTAACATCTGTACAGTATAAAAGATAGGGTGATAAAGATATGACGTGAGGCACTAGTAAAATTTTAAAGACTAAAATTCTTTTAAACATGTGTACTTGAACGATTACAATTTGTAAAACTTAAAGAGATGAAACTTTGGATAATTGTCATTCTGATTTGAATAGACAATAACTACTTATCTAAAATGAAAATTTAACTAAATAATTATAGTTTCATATTTTTTTTGGGCTTTGGCTTTGAATATGGGCTTCTGACCGAAATAATAATCGAACTTGAGGATACCGAGCTGGCTGGTTAAAAAATAGACAAGTGATAGAGAAAGTATATTTATAGTATACAATATAAATAATAACGTTTTCTTAGGTTTTTACAGTTTAAATATCACCTTGACCTTGCGGACTATGATAGGTACTAGATGTAAAGATTCCACTTTCTTCCCCTGCATTATCGTAGGAACATCTCCGATCTAGTCTACTTATGTAAAATTATTAACAAAATAGATGTTCCTGACTTACTAATTTGATACAGTTTAACGTTCCCACTAGGTAATCATAGTTTTATGCCTTTTTATGTCTCACCATTTAACACCTATTATCGTCGAAACTCTTTCATCCTTAGATCAAGCGCTCAAATGAATACATTCCTTAATGAAAATCCACTTGAAGATATATTTTCATTAAATCCACCTAAAATTAGGAGACTCCTAACTGATACCCTTCTTCAATTGTAACTAATAAACCATTTTAAATATTAATCTTAATTACTAAACAAATATAAGACTATCAAATAATTATGTGTACGAGTGTAGTTTTGAATTTTAATATTAACATTCATTCGGTTTATTATGTTTGTGGTTATGACTGCTTTTACTTTAAGGTATATATGGATATTTTTTTGACACATTCAGGGGCTTAACTTGAGCTTTGCTAATTTGTTTTGTAGTTGTGAAAACTTGTCATTGGTACTTTATTTTTTTTAATATGTTAATTTATTATCATTGTATTTGTTGCTGTAAGCTTTCATAACAAAATAAAAAAAAAATCGCCCAAGTGCGAGTCGGACACGCGCGCCGAGGGTTCAGTACAAACCGGTAGTGATTTTGTTACACCTTAAATGTACTTTAAACCTGAGTGTTTGATATGAATTTCAATTTAATATCTCTACGCGTTCATGAGGAAAGGGTAAGTTTAAAATTATTAAAAATATTTTTATTATATTATGTAAAAACTAAAAAGTTACGGTTTTCGTAATTTTTCCTTTATATGTGCTATAAGACGTTACTCTATGTATTTAAAATTTCAAGATTCTGAGTTCACGGGAAGTAGCCTGTTGGTTTTGAGTTTGTGAACTTCAAAAATTTTCGGAAATTTGCGGCATTAACAGCTGTATCTTTTGATTGCATTGGCTTAGAAGTTTGTTTTTTTCACAGCTCTAAAGGACCGTAGACCTTACCTCTACGCGTTCCTGAGAAAAAGGGTCTTGACAGACATTCGGACGGACAACAAAATGATTCTATAAGGGTTTCGTTTTTTCCTTTCGAGGTACACTAAAAATGAATAAAAATAAAAATTAAAAAAATAATTATAGTAGTAGGAAGCGCAAGTAGAGAGGCAGATTCCCCACGATGCAGATGGTCAGTTTCAAAATTACTACTCAAATAAGTCCCTATCGGGGAGTGTACTGCAAAGTAAATGTAAATTATGTCATACTAGATGTTCATACGCGCAAAGAAAATTTTGTCACGAAAAGTAGCCTATTTAGATACTAGTGGTGACGATGATGTTTCTGAGAATGAAGAAGTGGTCCTAATAGTTTATATTTTAATAACAATAGTCAGTAAGAAATTCATAGTTGTTATCTTTGAGTATATAACCACGTTGTTATATCTCTACCTCTCAATTGTCAAAAGTGTCCATTTTGTATGTGTCGGACTAGATTTCGGCCTAGGTCTAGAAATAGCGCCCCGTCGCATTAAAATGACGAAAACTTCCTAATTTTGTATGAAATATATAATTATATAAAACATATGTTGTTAGAATCTGTGCAATGTAAACTAACAGAATTAATACAAGTTATATTCTTTTACCCTAAAATATTTTGTAATCCTAAGGAGAAAATAGGTGAAAGTAAGTGAAAGTATACGCGAATATTTCGAGTGATAATATAAAAAAAAAACATTCATTCAAATTTCTTATATTCTTCGTACAAATGGATATACTGTTTTACAATAATTCATTAAAAAAAAAACACCTTTACATACTGTGTTTTTTAAACCACAAGCTTTTTAAAAATATATATTTGGCACATCTATCGATACGCCTGTTTATAAAAACGCCATGAGATGGCATTCGACAGACAAGGGGATATTTCATTAAATTGAGCGTTTTTTTTGGTAGTTTCTCACTAGAGAAACTACCAAAAAAATAGTTAGCAAACTATTACTAACTATTGTTGTATGTTATAATATTATGATTGTGTGTAGATAAAGTGTTATCTATCAATATAACTGAAGCGAAGGGACTCGCTTCTTGCAGGAAGGCCGAGCTTTAAGCTTATAGTTGAAGGTTTCATAAAATACTTCTAATTAATAATATGTAAACGTGCAATGAATGGTTTAAATGTGCATTAATATATAATTATTATTATTTGGTTATGAGATGAAATTATTTTATAGTTTATTTCTTAGGCATAAGAAATAATATTCAGTGCCATGTTCAATTTGTATAAAAAATGCAAGATCAGTATCGTCGCTTGTTTGGTATGGACGCCGGGTTTGGCATTATTACCGAGAGACGGCCATGGAGGCACATGTTATGTTAATTTAAAGAGAATAAATCCTGTATATTATTTATTTGAAGTTTTAATCACTGGATATGAATAAGGATTTCAGAGAGGACTTTACATTACGTAATGAGTAATAATTTGTGGAAAATAAAAGCTTTGTTATTCTGCGTATTTTGAGTGATGTACCCTACTGACACAAGAGTTTATAGATAAAGATAATAAACTTTTACTAAACGGTTTTATTAGGTCTCGGAAATGTTCCGGAAGAAGAGGCGAATATATTGAAGCAGTTAGATGCGAGAATTAGAAGAGTGTGTCCCACCAGTGAGACAGCTTGGTGTGACGGTATTGATACGGGGAAGATATTTCTATTTTACCGGACAGTTAAGAAGAGTTACAATAATATATACTTTCTCGAACATATTTTTTTTTATTTAGTTTCCAATTATTTTACATTATCCGATCCGGATCGAATACGATATCGGTATCGAATGCCGATACAGTAGTCGATATTCAATAGCCATGCAAGGGCAAGTAAAATATATGAAACACATAGGTCTTTCACATTATTGGTTTGATGTCGAATCGAAAAGCACTTTTATTCCTGTAAATATGGGCCTAGCAGGAACAATTGACAGGTGCGTAAATGCAATGTTATCGAATGTCAATTGTATGAGCGCTGCCATAATTTTTATACAAATCTCTTTCGATAACGTAACGTTTACGCAATTGACAATTGTTCCTGCTAGGCCCCCAAGCGAGTAATCTGACTGACTCAGCTAATCTCTCAATGTATTTAGATGCTAATCAAAAATGCTAATACAATAGAAAGAGAGGAAATCGAACGCATTATTTTTGTGTTGTCAGATTTGACATGAGACTCGTGTGTTCGATTTTTAGCTCTATTGTATCAGTCCAGAGTTATATTTTCAATACTCTGAATTTTCCTCGGCTTTCCAGATTCCTGATAGGTAGTATGTCCGTAGGGATATATTATCGGGTCGGTATTACTAAGGCTTACTTACTAATAAAGAGGAGGTTCTGTGTTCGGCTGTATATATGTCACCATAAAATTGTAAAAACCGTTAGATTGTAATATTACTAGAGATGTTATAAAATGTCGACAGATTGTCAATTAAAAATTTCTTCTTACAATTTTACACGTTATTTTTCGTTACATTGTAATATTTACCATGCCGATTTGTTAAATGGCAAGCGCCCCGCGCCGCCATATTTGTTTTCTTTTTCATAATAATAATTACATACATACATACATATAATCACGCCTTTTTCCCGTAGGGGTAGGCAGGACTGCCTCTTTCCCGTAGGGGTAGGCAGAGACCACTTCTTTCCACTTGCTACAATCCTTACATACTTCTTTCGCTTCGTCCACTTTTATTCTTACCATCCATTCCTCCTCTTACATTCAACGTAGCCAAGCGTCTCTCCGTGGTCCGCTTTTCGCCTCCGCGAGAAACGAGACGTGATGGGTGGCGAACCACATCGCCGCCATTTTGGATAATAAAATTATTTTTGATTATCCATTGCGTTTCCACGGATTGGTGGAGGGGGTAGGAATAGGGAAAGGGAAGGATAGGTGGTGTGGAAAGGAAGATTGGTAAGTTGGAGTGGGAAATAGGGAATGTAGGATATTACCGCCCAGGAGGGCAAGGGATAGGACAGTAATAGCTAGGGAAGCCGGGGTCGCATACCCGTATACTATACCACAATTACCGGACAGGTAAGTTGGGAAGAGTATCCCATGATATTCCTAATAATAATTAAAACGAAAAATAATGCGTACAATTATTGTAAGGATATTTTTTTATTTGACAATCTGTCAACATAACATAATATCTCTAGTAATATTACAATCTAACGGTTTTTTAAATTTTACGGTGACATATTATATATTATACAATAATATAATAATATCTATGGACGCTTCACACCACGTCAATCTGATCCCGTGGTAAGTTCTCTAAGAACTTGTGTTACGGGTACCAGACAACGGAAATATATTTAATACTTTTATACTATACACATATTTAAGATTTTTATTATATTATACACATATTTAATACACATCTTTCGGCGGGATTTGAACCCGCGACCCCCGGCTTGAGCACCAACACACTAAACCAACTGAGCCACAGAGGTCGTCAAATTATTATATACAGCCGAACACAGAACCTCCTTTTTTTAAAGTCGGCTAAAATTATTTATGAACGGTCTATTTCTTTTACAATATTGCAGAATTGTTAGGAATTGTAAACTTTCAATTGGTAGATATAGGGAGTAATTTTATTTAATGTAAATAGTTATTAATAAATCGTTTTCTCATAATACCTACTTATTTTATAATTAAAATATGCAATTGACTGAATAGTGTGAAAGAAATATACTCCTAATTATTTCATACATTTTACTCGCCTTTGGCTATTGCGTCGATACACAATATCGATAAAGAATGCCGATGCTATCAGCATTACTAGATGTTGCCCGCGCCTTCGTGCGCGCTTAAAGAAATGCCGTGCCGCAAAAAAGTAGGACACTTTTGTCTTCTCTATATAATATGTGCAAATTTTCATCAAAATCGGTCAAGTACTTTCGGAGCCCATTCGATGCAAACAAGCAAACTTTTCCTTTCATTAGTATATTAGTATAGAAGTATATATTATTTTTTACTCACTAATCTAAACATCTAATAAAATCTTGTTAATTTCAAATACCTATATCTTAAATTAAAAAGGTACCCAATGAGTTTTACTCATTATAAACAGATGACATAAAACTTAAAATGTGTTTATAAAATAAAAATTCAGAATTATAAAAATATCTACAAACGTCGATAGGTACCACAAAAAAGTCGAGTAGTTTATCGATATTATATCGATATACGTTACATCCCTGCACGTACACTAATGCAATGCACACAAGCAGAAAAAGGACACGCGATTGCTGGCTAAAACTCTCTCTAGTGGTTATATACTCAAAGGTTAGTTGAGGAATGAGGAGTGACAGTCTCTTTGACTATCCGAAATTATAAAAAAAAAAAAGAATCACAAAAATATTTTACCGGCGGCATTCGAACTTCGAATCCACCACATTCCTAATTTCCGAACAACGCAAATATCCTACTAATATTGTAAATGTGAAAGTTTGTGAGGATGGATGGATGGATGTTTGTACATCTTTCACGAAAAAACTACTGAACAGATTTTGATGAAATTCGGTATGGTAGTATTGTAGTTTGGGCTCTGGATTGAAACAGGCTACTTTTTATCCCGAAAAAGTACAATGTTCTCGAGGGATACTATAGTTACGCGGGCAGAGCCGCGGGCAACAGCTAGTTACATATACGCATACCAATTATTGTTAAGAAAAAAAAAACATGTATTAACTTAAGATACTTCCCAGTTACCTAAAAAGTTACCTAAAAAAAGCTGCATACCAAATTTCATGGTAATACTTGCAGCCGTATCCGACACCACGATATATAATAAATAAGATTAGCTAGTTTAAAGTATAATATCACGTAGACAATAAATAGGTTTTCGTGTATTCAAGAAATTAGTTACCAATAGGTTTGCACGAAGCTAGATATTATAGATAACCGTAACTTGTGATCAAGCTCGTACTTCGTAGGCGGACTAATGGATTTATATACCTGAACTCCACCCCACCGCCTTGTTTAATCGCTAGCTTTGCCCGCGATTTTAGCCGGCATAAATAATTTTGTTGTGTTCTTAACTGTTGCTTATAAACAGTTAAGAACACAACAAAAATAATGTCAAATATCAAAATGACAGTGACTTTGATGCCTACACTTGTAACAGAATTGGCTCCTTCCTCCACCATTGCATTCCGATTATCGATTTGAGCGCACGCAAAATATTATTAAATTAAATAAACATCTTGTATGTGTATCTGTTGGCTTACCAAACAGACACTTTAATTTAGTTTATTCGTATATACTATATAAGTATATAGACTATACCTATTCGTGTATTAAGTTTCCCGAAGTGCGATACTTTAGTAACACGTTTATTCGACTTTCCTACGAACTTGTAGCGTCTCTAGCGAGCGATTGTTTCACAATTTACAAACAAAATTCTTCGGTAGTCGCATTTATAGAAACTTTACTCAAACAAAAATAGGTATTTCTAATAATAAGAAATAAGACTTGTAATTTCTATGTATAAAACGTGTATTGACAATGTATTCCTAGGTATGTCATAAATAAATATAATACCTATACTTAAACAGAGCTTACCTAATGCTTCTTATGTACCTAATGCTTCTTTGTAGGTACTTTTATTTTACTTTCAATATATCTCAATGTTTGAAACTTCCTCAATTATTTTAAGACCAAAAATAGCCAAACCGGTCCAGTCGTTCGCGAGTTTTGAGTCCCTGTGGAACTGAATAAAAAGTATTTTCATATTATATATCCCCACCGATCTCGGTGACGGTGGCCGGTTTCATTGAAACCAGGCCAGTTACGCAGGAGTAATTTTATAGTGTCCAAGTATGAGCGCAGTACATAAGAGCACTCTCTTTTCCTTTACTCTCATAACCCAGTGGGACGGATAACCGAAACGACTGACGAGAGATGAGGCGCAGGTCCGACTTTTTACATGCCCATCCGACGCATGGATCATCTTTCTTGTCAGACAATCAGGTGATCAGCCTGCATTGTCCTAACCAAACTTGGAAACAACATTTTTTGTTATTCCAATGCGGGAATCTAACCCACTATCGAGAGCCAATGCTCTAACCACTAGACTGTTTCATATATATAAATATATATGAAAGGCAAAGTTGATTGACTGATATATCAACGCACAGGCCAAACTCTTAAGGCTTTTTAAAATTCAACCCCCAAGGGGGTAAAATAGGGGATAAAAGTTAAAAATATATTTTTTTAAATTAATGCTATCAATTAATATTAGTCGATTTCGCTGATCACTTTTTGTCGCGTGACCTGTACAGTTTATGCTAAGGAAAATTTACACGTTTGTGACATTTAAACTAGACTCTTCTAACCATTTTCGATAAAATCTCGGTTCGGTCAACGCGCTGATTCATTCACATACGCATCACATGGTGCGCGCATATCGATACAGCCTGAAAATACAAAGGAGATTAATCGATAAAAATTGCGAGAATTTCACATTTCTCCATTTAGCGTTTACGGTC
Source organism: Glaucopsyche alexis (assembly GCA_905404095.1). Taxonomy (NCBI): domain Eukaryota; kingdom Metazoa; phylum Arthropoda; class Insecta; order Lepidoptera; family Lycaenidae; genus Glaucopsyche; species Glaucopsyche alexis. Next base: position 16,680,489 of record FR990052.1, on the reverse strand, counting down.
TATAAGTCAGTGAGCTAGTGGGGACATCTACTTTTCAATATACAATATTATATATATTAGAAATGAGAAAAACATAAAAACATTTAAGAATAAAGTTAAAAAATATTTAATTAGCACACTAGAGTAAATTCTTAATACTTTTTATTAATTATTAACTACCCAGGTGGTGATATTTGATTAACATTATACATTGTTAAATAAGATGTAATTTTAGTAACTAAAACTAAAATCTTTTGATGTTCTCATTGCCCACAGACAAACTGCTACACCAGTTTTGTGGGAAAATGTTTAAATGTTTTTGTGAAAGTTTATTGATAGTAAATAAATAAAATAAATGTAATACACATCCCATGACCCAAGAACCTCGAAAACTTCTCATTCTCTCGATGGTATTCGTATCCGCGACCTTCAGTTTGAGTGCCGAAAATCTAACCACTGAGCCACAGAGGTCATTAAAAAGATTAGATATAAACGCTTTATATTAAGCGATATCAAAAAGAGAATTATTTGACGCAGTCTTCATTGAGGCTTTGACTCCGACTCGCAACAATTTCAATTATCTCTAAGAAATCCTTTTCAGCGCACCATCGCAATAAACTTTATATGTCTGCTGCTTAAGCATAAATCTTAATTTGTGTAATAATTAATGTTTTAATATCAAATTCTTACTAATATTATAAAAGTGAATATGATATTGTTTGTTACCGTTTTACGTAAAAACTACTCAACCGATCATTGTGAAATTTAGCACAGATATATAGAATAGTAGAGATTTTATTATATTTAATAAAGAGTGGACGACAGAGTAGGGATCCTTCCCTACTCTGTCGTCCACTCTATATGCTACTACTCTATAGGCTACTATTTATGGCGAGAAAATGTACGATTCTCGTGAGATATTGTATTTACGTTTTCACGTATAAACTACTTAACCGATCATTATGTTTGGCACAGATATACTGTAGACCAAGGCTGCTCAACCTTTTGAAGAGTCGGGCCAAACTGTGGATTCAGTCGCTAACGACGGGCCACTTACATTTCCTGTTTTAGTTACTCTCAGGACAAGCGCAATAATAACTTAATTATTAAGAAAATAAAATTGAATTATTGTTTATTAGGAACATAGAGTATCTTATTCTAAAATCTAAATAAAGAAACAAAATTGAACTTTAATCTAGGGTAACTTGTTTTTACAATCAATGTGATTTCTGCCATTGTTTATCTTTTAAAAATTTACTTATGTTTGGCGACAAATTTACCAACGTATTTTTAAACCATACTTGCGCGGGCCACAGCGTGGCCCGCGGGCCTGGGGTTGAGCAGCCTTGCTGTAGACCAATAACAGGACTACTACAGGCTACTTTTTATCGTGGAAATATTACGGTTTCCATGGGAAAATGTACGTTGACAGGCGGAGCCGCGAGCAAAAGCTAGTAGATTGTAATCAAAAGTGTTATAAAATATCGGTACAGTTGTGTCAAAACGGTTGTAAGACAAAACTTTTAACTGAATTTTTATTAAAAAAAAACTTATGTGTCTCGGGACGCCCGACAGAAGTGATAACTTAAACTAATACCGACAAAACCGCATTGTAAATTCTGTAAAAAATTAAAAATAATAGTGCAGGAAAACATAAATTTTTTAAAATAAAAATAAATAAAATCAATAATAATAATATTTCATCTGACCGAGATTCGAACCTGAGATTAATTGCTTAAAAATCCAAGTACCAGCGTAACTACGCTACGCGTATCTGACATTTAAAAAAAGTCCGTTAATGGATGATTTATACAGTATTCTCCAAGCGAAGTAACCACTCTTGAAATACTGTAGTGCTTGGGATAGTTTGTCTTTAAATGTCGTATGGTTGCCCAAGCATATATACCTACGGCATTCTCACAACGTAGTCAGCCTGGTCCAGAGGAATGACTGGTTAATATGTTTGGGGCCAATCATGTGCGGGTTTCTTCACGATATTTATTTCCTTCACCGTTAGAGCGTCCGTATAATGTACTTGAGATCTAAAAAAGTCCCATTGGTACACGCCACAACCTGGGATTCGAACCTGCACTCTCTCGTGTGCAAACCAAATGGTCTACCCACTAGGCCACGGAGCTCTTACATTATTATCTGACATATGTATTCGAAAATACTCATCTAACTTGGCGCCATAACGTTTTATGTAACGAAGCGGTTTACCCTTCCATATGAAGTAATCACTTCAAAAACTATTGTAAACTAGCAGTCCCGACATACGTTGTTCTGTCTCAAATATGAACTGGAATTAATCAATAACTACACCAACAATGTAACCTACGACCTAGTCCTACACCTACACCTACTCCTATAACCTACACCTTTTCCTGTATTTCTCACCGTTTAAACCTTCCCTGAACTTCCGTAATTATTTCAAGACCAAAATTAGCTAAATCGGTCCAGCCATTCTCGAGTTTTGAGTCCCTCGGGAACGGGATAAAAGTATCCTATGTCCGTCTCCTGGTTCTAAGCTACCTCCCCACCAATTTTCAGCCCAATCGGTTCAGCCGTTCTTGAGTTATAAATAGTGTAACTAACACGACTTTCTTTTATATAAATAGATATAGATATGCACTATTACACAAATTAAAGGTTTTTCTAAGGAAATACCGTAACCTAATTTTCATTGAGATAATCTTCGTCTATTTATTTTTATTTATTTAATATTTATTAAAACTTTATACAATGTCCTACAAAACTGTTTACACAGTTGTTTACACAGTACGATGACGCTTTTTTACGTAATACCTGATATTAGTTCATTGCTTTAGTATGTTTGTTTGAACACAAAATTGAGGCACGACAGCAACAGAAAAATAACGTACATTCGTAACAAAAAGTCCATTCATCAAATGAGATAACAGCGTCATCGTTATCAAAACATGCCACGTGATCACGACTGTACCGGACTCGGCTTACATAAAAAACCCGGCCAAGTGCGAGTTGGACTCGCGCACGAAGGGTTCAGTACCATCTTACTAATATTATAAATGTGAAAGTTTGTGAGGATGTATGGATGGATGGATGTTTGTTACTCTTTCACGAAAAAAACTACTGAACGGATTTCGATGAAATTAGGTATGGTAGTAGTTTAGGCTCTGGATTAAAACATAGGATACTTTTTATCCCGAAAAAAATACAGTGTTCCCGAGGGATACTATATTTAACAGCTAGTTATACCAATATTTATCACTTTTACTAACAACAATATTTTATTACGCAAAGTGTAGAGCCTATATTATAGTGTTTAGTATTTGTCCATCAAGCTACTTTTTCGACAAGGACAAAAACGTTGTATGGCATTAACTATATAAATGTTTTCTTGTTATTTCTTTATTCTTGTTTGCTGTTGTAGTTTTCCTTCAAAGTTCATCACATGGACTACCACCATATTTTTTTTTCAAATTTTTCGCCCAGCTATTTAGCTATAAGGGAGAAGGGACGGGCCGCCCTATCTATACATCTATATCTATACATCTATACAGATAAATAAAATTGAAGTGTCTGTTTGTAACTTTAAACTAACAGCTTTTCACTTAATGCATCTGAAAGTATTGTAGGAGTTCACCCTTTTCACACTTTACTTAGTCATAATAGGTCCCATAAATAAAAACGAATGATCAACTTAATTGGCCTTTTATTACCCCGAAACTAAACACTCGTATATTCCCGACCAGGCCCGTCACAGTGACTGACTGTCGTCACAAACATGCATCGCCTCTCAGACACAAAACCGCTGACACTCGCACAATCACACATACATGGTCCCTACAGTATATTCGATACTTACAATAAAATACCCATTTTTGTCGTCTGTCCGTCTGTCTGTCTGTCGGTCTGTCTGTCTGTTTGTTCCGGCTAATCTCTGAAACGGCTGGACCGATTTTCACAGGACTTTCACTAGCAGATAGCTGATGTTATAAGGTCTAATATAGGCTACTTTTATTTTAGGGTTCCGTTTAAAAAATAGGGTTCCGCTTCCATTAGTTCTGCGCAAACGAAGTTGCGGGCATCAGCTAGTACACTATATAAATGTTTACTTGTTATTTCTTTATTTTTGTATGCTGTTGTAGTTTTCCTTCAAAGTTTATCACATGGACTACCATCATGATTTATTTTTTAAATTTTCACCCAGCTATTAAGCTATAATAGACCAGGGTCGATAATTTTTGAAACCAAAAAAAATAGTAGTAGGATGAAACCCATTAGAAAAGGAGGGAAATATGATAAAAATGAAAGGAAAAATAAATTACGGGCGATCTGAGTTCGGGAAGTGGGAGGGGGTGAGTTTTTAAGGGTAAAAAATGGTTTATCTTGATTTCCGGTAAAACTACAAGTCCTATGAAAAAAAGTTAAATGGCAAAGTTGTAGATAATAAAAAGATCTACAACTTTTATGTTAACAATTTTTTTACATAACCTCAAAATTTATGTGAAAAATTCAAATAACCAAGTTTTTGGTTTTTAATTTTTATCTTGTACAAAAACAAAAAAAAATCACGAAATTTAGTGAAAACTTACCTTTTTATGTCGTAAATACACTGTAATTTTTGTGATTTAAAATATTTAGTTTTTCACCTTATTTTGTCTTAATATCGAAAAATTAACCCTAATTTTCAATCGAAAATTCTCCTGTCAAAATATCATCTTTTTTAAAAAAATTGGTGAGCTTCTTGTTTGTTGAATTCTATTCTTTCTGATAATGTAAAAAAATGTATACATTACCATAGTAAATGTTCTCAGAAAATGCAAATACTATGGTAATGTATACATTTTTTTACATTATCAGAAAGAATAGAATTCAACAAACAAGAAGCCCATCAATTTTTAAAAAAAAAGCTGATATTTTGACAGGAGAATTTTCGATTGAAAATTAGGGTTAATTTTTCGATATTAAGACAAAATAAGGTGAAAAAATAAATATTTTAAATCACAAAAATTACAGTGTATTTAGGACATAAAAAGGTAAGTTTTCACTAAATTTCGTGAATTTTTTTTTGTTTTTGTACAAGATAAAAATTAAAAACCAAAAACTTGGTTATTTGAATTTTTCACATAAATTTTGAGGTTATGTAAAAAAATTGTTAACATAAAAGTTGTAGATCTTTTTATTATCTACAACTTTGCCATTTAACTTTTTTTCATAGGACTTGTAGTTTTACCGGAAATCAAGATAAACCATTTTTTACCCTTAAAAACTCACCCCCTCCCACTTCCCGAACTCAGATCGCCCGTAATTTATTTTTCCTTTCATTTTTATCATATTCCCCTCCTTTTCTAATAGGTTTCATCCTACTACTATTTTTTTTCACTTTTTACCATTTTTGAAGGCTTCGACCCTGGTCTATAAGGGAGAAGGGACGGGCCGCCCTATTTTACCAAAAAAGGCGAATGACGAATCACGAAACTATAATGGTTCCGAGAGAATTACGGAACCCTAAAAATGACACAGATTTTACTACACATTTTTACACTAACAGGTTTGATATTGTCACTATTGTAAATTATGCAAAAGCCAAAAAATAAACAGTGAAAATGTAGGTAGGTACTAGGTACGTACTTATGTAACATTTAACTCAAAAACTAAAAGTCATAATAATTATGTAAGTTTATAAGGTTTTTAAGTAATGTCAATATATTATTATTTCTCTCAACTCTACATTAATATGCTTTAAGATCAACACATCTGCGTCTTTAACTACTTTTAGAATAAACTTTAGTATGTACACGTATACACTCTATCCAATTATCCACTTAAATTGGATTAGGATTTTCGATACTACAATTTTCTTTTTACTAAAAATTGCCCTGTAGCATGAGCTCACAATATTAACCCACAATCTTGTTTGAGATAGTCTCTGTATCGTTACTTAAGATTTAACGTTAGATAAATTTGAACCCCGCTACTAAAGATACGAGAAAACTGGCTAAAACGTATTATTGAAATTGGTTTTTAATCTTTGTTGTAAATTACGTAACAGATAAATATTAAAAAACAGAATTTTAAGTTATCTTTGACATTGGCACGCAGTAAATGAGCTGATGATGATCAATTATTATTATTGGTAAGAAGTTAAAACACTCCTGATTATGTCACCTTTTAAAAAAACTGAATTAAATTTTCTTCGTCTGTTTGAGAGTTGTGATGCCACAGACATGCAGATTTTGATTTTTGATTTTCATCGCGGTAAAAAAAATGTTTTATGTAAAAGATTACTTTTTGTCGCTATATTTTTCAAGTTTAATTTTGTCGTGTTTATAGCAATCATACTTTTTTTAAATATAAAATGAACCAGGAAACGAGCAGACGGATCGCCTGACGGTAAGCAATTAACGCCGCCCATGGACACACGACGACTTGCGTTCCAGGTCCTTAAAATCCCCAACCCCGCTTGGGTCTCCGGTAACCTCACTCGCTCGCGAAAAACAACGCAAGCGTTATCTCACGCCAGTTTTCTGTGAGGTCGTGGTATTTACACGGTTGAGCCGGCCCATTAGTGCCGAAGCGTGGCTCTCCCACAGTTAATCTAAAAGAAGAGGACTAAAAATTAAGAGAAAATAATATAAAATTACATGAAAATCGCCAAAGCGCTACACCACTAGTTCTCTAAACTCGAAAGCGCGAGTTTATGTAGCTCATTAGAGAACACAATCGCGTGCTACAAGTCCAATATAAAACAATTTCCTTAAGTTGTTTTCCAGTACGGTTCTGCTCTTAAACTCTTTTTCTTTGTTCTTAAGATACAACATTTCCATCAATTGCTTTGTCTTGATTCTTAGGAATTTGCTATAAATGTGTTTAATTTAGCTTTTACAGTTTATTCTATTTTTTTTGAAACATTTAACATAACGTATCAATATTATTAATAATAATTAATTGATATCTTACTAGTATTGAAAGTTTGTGTGAATGGATGGATATTTGTTACTCTTTCATTACTGAACAGATTTTGATGAAATTTGGTATAGTAGTAGTTTAAGCTCTGGATTGACTCATATGTAGGTTTACTTTTTATCCCATAAGGCAAGACCTAAACTCAAAAACAAAAGTATTTACACTACGCGTATGCACATTGTAATAAGATTCTTTTTTGCGTAACATTATTTTCTATATTCATGTAGAGGATGGTATTAGCAAGGTTTTTATTTAAATATCTTTTGAAATATTGTACAAATCACAAAAGTGTTCTGTAAACATTGAAAATATATATTATAATTATTTAACAAAACAATTTGCATGGTGCTGCACAAAATTTTACGTTTTAGAAGATTGTGTGATTTTTAAGAGATGATTTTATGACATTTTTACTCAGGAAATATATATTTTTTTCAAAATGTGTACGGTTCAGACCCTGTCAAGGATTGTGTATACTTTATGCCATATTTTTTCCATTGACTAGGTAGACTAGGTAAGGTAAGGTAAGGTAGGTAAGGTAGGCTAGGTAACGGGAAATGACAACGTAGGCTATGACCTCGCCTTAAAAGTACAGTGTCCCGTGGGGCACAGTATTTACGTGGGTGGAGCCGCGGGAAAAAGCTAGAAAAATTATGAAAGATGTTAAAAAAATCTCGCGTACCTTAGGTACTAATTATTACTTAAAGCTGAAGAATAAAATAAAAATTACAAATAGAACAAAGCGTTAATTTGAACAATTATGTTAAAAATGGAACCTTTGTTACAAACGTTGATTAGCATCTTTGATCAATCAAGATTCGTAATTGACAATTACACATCAAGTAAGTTGGTAGCAAAAAATATTTTAAGGGCCAGACCACACTGAAAAGAGACGCTACGATCTACTCACTACACAAATATATATGACTAGATGTTGCACGCGATTTCGTGCGTGCAAAAGGAAATCCCGCGGTAACTGTGCATTTTACTGCGATAACAACTAGCCAATGTCCTTCCCCATGGTCTAATCTATATCTGTACAAAATTTTATCAAAATCGGTCCAGTAGTTTCGGAGCCTATTTAATGCAAACAAACAAAAAAATTTTCCTCTTTATTATATTATATAGATATAAATATGATAAGTCATTTCATATGACATCCTCAGATCAAATAAAAAAGGTTTTTTATTTGATCTGAGATGACATCAGTCATACACTGTACATGCGTTGTGTAGCACGGTGCTACTTGACATACGAACTCCTACAATGAAACGTGAATCTTTTTGTGTAATGAATAAAGTTCAATTTTGATTTAGAGCTATCTTAAAAATGCAGCGCCGCATTTCGGTGTGAATTGACCCTAAGTGAAACAAGATCTTGGCGAATAAATTCTAGTTTTAAAAATTAAGATCGGGAAGTTTTAGCGTTTGGCAAGAGTGCTTTTGTTTAAATAAAATTTAACACTCCTAATATTAAAAGCTAGTGATTTAGAATGCTTTTTCTCGTTTCGCTTGTATTTGGTAGCGCGCCAAGCGCATGGGTGCAATTAGCCAAAATTATGCTCAAAACAAGTTTGGAAGCAATTAGCAGATGTAGATTCCCGACTTGTTTATTGACGTGAGAGTCATGATATAACGAACGTATTCGGGGATCGAAGAGTATCATACAAAACACCAACGGGAACATGTATAGTTTTTTTATTAGCTTATCGAAAAGTACATACAAGCCAGGAAATATTGTCTTTGCAATAGTATATCTACGATCAACCGTTGATGAAATACGGTCATCACAAAAGTGAGATCTTTGATGACCGAGTCATGTCACTGTAGTTGAGAATGTATGAAGATAAATGCAAAATAGTTGAATTTATGTATATCATTGTTTTAACAAAATATGTCACAAATAACATAAGGATTTGAATAGTAATTTTCGTTTTTCAACCATAGCAAAAAATAAATAAATAGGAAAACAGTTGACCTAAAGGCCATCCGTGCAACTTCCCGCTAAGCGCTTAATTTTTATCTAATGCGTAATTTTTGAGCTTATCGAGCTCAAAAATAATAGTTATTCTAATAATTTTCACTGATAATTTTCTTTCATCAAAGTTTAATAAAACACTATTTTTTGAAATTTCAAACTGTCATAACTTTGGAATGAATCAACCTATTTTCACGCTATTGGCGGCAATCGATGAAGTTTTTCATGTCCTTTGAAAGAATTGACAACAAAAAATATTTGGATGAAAAATTTCGGAGTAATTCCGAAAAAACACTTTTTTTGGTTTTCGTACCTGCACAATGTCTCCCGAACGAATCATCTAATTTTGACCAAATAAGCGGCGCGATCGACGTGGTTATTAAAGGTTAAGAGCTGATTAGTTTTTGGAGTTGATCGATAAAGCCGTTTAAAATTTATTCCAAAAAACCACTTAAAAAACAGTTTTTTTGAGATTTCTTAAAATCTATCTATCTGAATCAGTCCAAATGATATTCAAAATCTAAGTTTGGCCAAACCCTTTTGAATGGCGCTAGCCGCAATAAAATCGGTCAAACCGTTCAAAAGTTATAAAAGGTTTACATACTTACTACGTATTTTTTGGATTTTCGGTCCATATTTATGTTGCTTTTCGGAAAATATAAGAATTTTCCTGAATTAAAACAAATGCCCTATTAGCTTGATAGAAAGTCTAGTCTAGGTATGAATTGTTCAAGGTAGATTTTTTTAACATTAATTGTTGTCTGTTAAGTTGGTTTACGACCATAATTTTACGTGAGCCGAACGCTTAGGCCGATCGTGCGAGAGGCACGCTTGTCCCGCGCTCTCGCTTGCACGCTCGGCTCAGGCGGAACGTGACAATCAGGCAGAATGGGACAATTATTCATGCGTGCAGCCGGCATTCATCGATTTATAAGATGTTATCACGTCAAAAAGATTGATACCTACTAGAATTCGCAACTAGCTATGAGTAATAGTACTTGCAAAACAAAACTATTTTTTACATTTCAATGAATAAGTTCCTGAGCATGTTGAATATATGCGAGACATATTTATAGCAATTTATGATCATGTATAAAATATTAGCTTGTAAATATGATATTTTATGTAAAAACTATTCGTGTTCTGGAAAAAAATAATGCTGACTATACGAAGGCCGCTCGCATAAAATAAATCTTAAGGGTCTATCTTGTTTGCTACATAAAACAAATTAATCACGCTCAGATAAGTATGTCTCTAAAGGAGTATAATATGAGGTCGAAGGAGCTCCCTCAGGGTAACATTCTGGAGCTCGGAGTCGGCTATAAAATTTTATGGGCATCCTGTATGAGCGTCATAGTTGTACTTCGTGTCACTTACCCGCGCTCCCATAGATTGTAACCAGAATCAAATTATACATGCTGATGATTTTTATTTTGTAAACCATTGTAAGAAATGCATTGTATGACGTTCATTTGTAGTTGTCAATTAAATCAATGTTCAGTTGTTTGTAGATTAAAATGAACAGTATTAAAACATCGTTACGATGTTCGAACATCTTCGAGTTACGACGTTCGAACGTTACGAACATCGTTACGATGTTTAAATCGTTTTTAAAACCCTGACGTAAAGTACGGGGTGTTATAAGTTTGAAGTGTCTGTCTGTCTGTGCATGTGCATGTCCGTGACATCGTAGATGGGAAAGTGTGTTTGTCTGTTTCTCCGTCTTGAACGCCAAAACTACTGAACTGATTTAAATGAAATTTGGTACACATAAAGTCTAGAGCCTGACAAAGGACATATGCTACTTTTTATCGCTGGACATATACGGTTCCCGCGGGCATCAGATACTTACTCATCATTTTTTGCTTGTAAATTTCAACACAAGTAAAATAAATTTTATTTATAAACTAGCTAGGTATCAGTAGATCTACCCCAATCAGAATCAAAAACAAATCAAAGTCATTGTTTGGTATAAAAACTTCCGGTCGAAAGACAGAAAAGTCGAAAGGCGTGAGACGAGAAAGTAGTTAGAAGTGGGCATTGTGTGGGTGTAGTCAGCTCGTAGTCTATTGATCGGTCTAGACTGAGATTGTATTTTTTCATCCTTATTTTCTTTTAAAGGAATTTAAATTTAATGTTCATTTATTTTATTCAGACATGGCTCGACGTAAACGGGCTTTTTTATGTATGAAAAGTGTGTAGCGGGAGCGACCGATCAAGTCATCGACGTCGTCGGTAGATTGTTTGCGCCCAGCCTAAAGCTCGCTACACACATAACGATAAAACTGCAGTAGCCCAAGCAGGAACAACTGACAAGTTTACATATTCGTAACGTTATCGAATGTCAATTGTGTGGGCGCTGTCATAAGTTTTATAAAAATCATTGTGTAGGCGCTGTCATATCTGTAATTTTTATACGAATCAAATTTGTAAATTGTTCCTGCAAACCCCATAGTGGGCCTAGCTAGAATATATTTCATTTCATATGTCAAAGACATCAGTGTAAACGTAACGTTATCGAATGAGGATTGTATAAAAATCTTTCAAAATTGTGAAAGCACCCATACAAATTTTATTCGATAACGTTAGTTTACGCCGCTGTAAAATGTTCCTGTTAGGCTTCCAGTTCGGTAAAAGCAGTGGTCGGACTCGCGCGGCCTGCGGGCCAACGTCACTCTACATAATTGGCTCAACTACTAGACCGATTTTTATTAAATTTGGCATAGATCTAGAGTAGACCACGGGAAAGGACATCTTCTTTTTATCGCGGAAAAAAATGTACGGTATCTGCGAAATTAGCTTTTGCGCGCACGAAGTCGCGCGCAACATCCAGTAGTAAATAAAAGATTCGAAGAGAATCGATTTACTATCAAATCATTTCTCATTAATTATTCAGTTTGTATTCGAAATAATTATGTTTATATGCGCCCAATATTTGACGTTTGACGTTAAACCAATAATGGCGATAAAATATAGGCAAAATATTTAAATAGATTAATGTACAGTGCAAAATTATTGTTTACCCTTTTTGGCTCAAAAACTTACCGGCACCTATATTTTATGATCTTTTTAAACAGCTGGTGTCCATAACTTCGTTTGTGTAGAACGAACGGAACCCTAAGATAAAAGTAACAGTTAATAATAATAATATGTCCCCACACCAATTCCGGTGACGGTAGCCAGTTTCATTGAAACTAGGCCGGCTACGCAGGAGTTATTTTTATAGTGCCCAAGTATGTGGGCAGTTCATAAGAGAACTCTCTCTCTCTTTCTTTATACTTGTAACCTAGTGGGATGGATTATAACATAAGCCAGTGAAAGTCCAGTAAAAACCAATCCAGCCGTTTCACAGAGATTAGTCGGAAGAAACAGACAGACAGACACAAATAAAGAAAAAAAATTACTATAAGTATCGTATATACTTTCATAACATACATTTATTGAAAAGCTGTTATTAATCTATATTTTTTTATATATGAAAGGTAAAGCTGTATCAAGGCACAGGCCAAACCCTCAAGGCTAGAAATTTGAAATTTTGCACATATATTTCTTATACTTATATTTTATTCCTTGGACATATTTGCATGATATTTCGTATGTATTGAGTACAGGAAAAATAACGAGTTAGGTACGTATTTCAGCGTTTTCTAAAATGTTGCCTCTTGGTAGGTAAAATAGGGGATGAAAGTTTAAAACTTAATTTCACACGGGCGAAGCCGCGGGCAATTAACGTTATTTAACATAAAGATTCAATTTAACGATTTCATTTATTTGGATAAAAGACTTAAGTACTACTAAATTACTCGTATGTAGTAGGTACAAGATACAGATAGACTGAATATACGAAGTTCGAAGAAATTGTTTCGTAAGCCGAACTGTCCTGTAGTAATTCGATGTTGACCATTTCAAGCCATGCGTGTAGGTTCAAAGCTTACTCGAGCCAATAACACAAAGGTAAGACACAAACCTCGGTCATAGATCTTTCAGTATTTACTGTACACACATGTAGGAATCTTGATAGTTTATGTAGATATAGGGTGTCCTGACTCATGCGGGTAAAGCTTAATATATGACTGCGTAGATATTTATCCCCTTACTAATAAACGTTGTATAAGCTTTGAATAGTTATACAGTGTTTTGTTCCCGTCACACAATTGATATAATTCGATTGAAGAAGACAAAACACTGTATGACTATTCAAAGTTTATACAGCGTTTATTAGTAAGGGGGTTAGGCTGTAGTAAGGACCTAAATAGGCATATCACTGTTTGATTACCTTCTTATTCATATTGGATATGGTTGCAAAATAATAATATTACATACTAGCTGTTGCCCGTGGCTCCGCCCGCGTACATATAATATCCCACGGGAATACCTAGGTACTGCATTTTTTGGGATAAAAAAAAAGCCAAAGCTTAAGCAACAACCATACTGAATTTCATCGAAATCCGTTTAGCAGTTTTTGCGTGAATGAGTAACAAACATTAATAATCCATCTATCCAGCCTATCTCACACTCAAAATATAAAGTAGGCTTCTATTGGTAAAATCATTTTCAAAATAGGTTCAGTAGATTCAGAGATTATTCCATAACACCTCTCAAACTTTAATTTTTCATACATTCAGTATAGATATAGATTTTACTACATTACACTCAATTGTAAGCATGTCATATCATGTCATATCAAAATCACTGAGTACTGGTGGTTTTGGATTGATTTTTTTTGGTTATTTTGTAATTAATAGAAATTCGAAAATAAAACCTACACGGATATCAATGAAAGTAGTCACATCGAATGCTAAAAATATTTCATAATTTAAAATAATTTTCATGCGTCAAAGGATAGGTAGATGAATGTGCATGGTTGGAATAAATTTTTGATCTGGCAATATGTCACAAATTATAGGTTGTGCTATTAAAAAAATATATATATTGCAATCAAACCACCTATTGGCATATACTAGAGCTAAGTCACCAACGAAAACCCGTAAACTTTTGTGATTAACGTACGTTAAAAGTTTAACTTGGATAGATTGAAAACTATAATTTTATATACTTCAACTATACAAAGTTATAGATTTCAATCCATTCACGTTGATGCCACTATCATTGCTTCAACCTGTTTTCTCCATTAATGTGTCCGTAATAAATAATAAAAAAATAAAAAAACCCGACTGCAAAAAAGACATACACCTAAGCAACGAACTAAAAATACCGAAACAAGTTTGAGAAAACTGACTACACTATGAGCTGAAACCCTAAGTGAAATAATTGACGTTATGTTTGGTAGCAGGCGGGACCCATTCGCAAATTATAAATCGTACAAAAATATATGGGCCCCATTATTTTATTTCAGTCTTTTCAGTTGCTTCTGAATTGTAGTTATCTATGCAGGCGGGTTTTTGTTTTTTATTATTATTATTTATCGTTATATTTAATATAAAACTGCAAGTTATATACATATAAAATCAGTGTTTAAAATCCTTCATTTTGATACTCGATATACTTGGTAGATATTTATTTTTTTTACCTCACAATATGGCGTCAAACATCCGCCATTTTGTTTTTTTTTAATGTCACCTATCTAAGAACACTTGGGCTATTAAGACGAATCTAACGATACCTCAAATGTGAAAATCCGTTTAGCGGTTCTGAAGATACAAGGTAATAAAGAATATTACATACATACATACAAGATACGCGCTAAACACATAACCCTCCCGGCAGTCGGGTAATAACATACTAATATTATAAATGTGAAAGTTTGTGAGGATGGATGGATGCTTGTTACTCTTTCACACAAAAACCACTGAACGGATTTTGATGAAATTTGGTATATTTTGATATTAAGGCAAAATATAGGCTGCTTTTTATCCCGGAAAAATACAGTGTTCCCGCGGGATCCCCGATAGTATATAGCGGGTGGAGCCGCAGGAAACAGCTAGTAAAAATAAAAGATAGAAGAGAATTGGGAAAATAAATAACACTCAGGTAACTCCAAAACCGTACAATATAGTACAAGACGCGGGCCGTATCTGTAATTTACTGCAGTCTACTTCCGCTACGATTGGCATCCTACACTGAGCCAGCTCGAAATTTCGTTTAGTGCCAATTAAAACTTTCCTACTGATCAAACTTTAATAGTCACATTTTCCAACTCCCACTTACAGGTAAGTAAAGACTTTGTTTGCTTTACCGGTTATGTATTCGAAGATAGCGTGTATTTTGTTAGTAATTTTTCTTGATTTGGTTTTAAAACTTTTGCTCCCCGTGCAATGGTTTGCACTGTTTGAATAAAAAAAAAACATTCAATATATTTTTTCATGACTTAAATTCACAGTAACTGCACGTGAGGTAGAATAAAATCTTCACAAAGCATTGTCTAGTGTTAATTAACTTACCACTTTTCGTATAATATTCATTTAAAATATTTTCCCATCAATACTGCAGTATCTTACTTTAATTTAAATGTAACAAAGGAATAGTAAATAGAACATATCCAGTTATCCCGTGAGCTTTGTACACGCGAGCTGCGGGGTATCTATCCTAACGACGAGCGTTTTTGGTATCCACTCTGTGTAAAAATGTTCTAAATGGAATATAAACTATATAGTAAAACTCTTATTACTCCTGAGGAAGTGGACTTGCGAACAAAGAATTCCTTGTTCGCAGGTCCACTTCCTGAGGATGTTCCGGGTTCGGGGCGAAACGCGCGTCGAGTTTTGCAACCTGCATGGTGGTGTGGGGCTTTGCACGATCTTGCTGACATTGTTGCTTGTGTGGTGGTAGTGTTTCACGATCTTGATTCTGAGTGTACGCATAAGCAGTGTGGGAGGAGGGAGATGCTTTACGCATGCTTATGCGTACACTCACACATTTGCTTGCAGGTTGTGGGTATTTTTTCGCGGGAAATTGCAAGAAATAACATTAATTAAATTGTATGCTATGAATTTCCGCAAAGTAACGCCTGACTCTTTTAACTACACAATTTACTAAATAAAATATTACGATATTGTGTGCAAAAAAGTACATCACTCACGGAGAAAGGGGCAAACTAAAAATGTTTGCTACTAGACACACGCGTGTACCTTTAGTTTACGCAGTACCAATCACGAATCCTGCAGCCGCCTTTTTGTTTTGCATGGCTCTGTGCCGAAATGACCGTCATATTTCGGAATGTCTATATTTGTATGTGCAGTGTAAGCACTGTTATACAGAAAAGCCTAGAATTAATGTTTTATAAATCTAAGCGAAAAACACTGCACCACGCGGTGGGTGGATATTGTGTGATACATGCTCTGAAATACCTACTACGAGCTACCACGCGCGGAATCGCATTCTTCTCTGTGGTACTGCGTGATGGTTCATATAATTTTATATACCTACCACTAATTATACCTCTGATGCCATCTTCTATGACCGAATATGCGCCCTGGGCAAACTTTGTGGGACGTTGACAAAGTGAGAGTTACCGAACTCCACAAAGTTAAATTATGGAAAAAAAATCATCACAATATTAACATAAATTTATATTTATTTAACAGAAGTTAAATTACGTTTCCGTATTTCAAAAATATTCGTAACATGTGACCAAACGAGTTAACAGAAATGAAGCTAAAACAATTTCTAGGAATGTACAATTTTCGTTATTTTGATATGAAAAGCTTATCCCGTGTAAGCTGAAGGATAGAACAATCAGTCACGGGCACGAGGCTCCGAGGTTTCTGCGGGATCCGCGTAAGCTCTCGAGACACTGGCTAGGACAGATCACTAGTATACGTCGAGTTCTAATGGTATACTCGTATAATGCATAAAAGTTAATTAATGGTGAAGTTATAAATTAAGTTATATAAATATTTAACGATATTTTAGTCATTGTAAGAACCCTTATGTGCCCTTTAAAAGAGGTTAACAGCCTCCGTGGTCTAGTGGTTAGAGCATTGGCTCTCGACTCGGTGGTCTTGGGTTCGATTCCCGCATTGGAACAACAAAAAATGTTGTTTCCAAGTGTGGTTAGGACAATGCAGGCAGGTCACCTGATTGTCTGGCAAGAGATATGATCCATGCGTCGATTGAGCATGTAAAAAGTCGGACCTGCGCCTGATCTCTCGTCAGTCGTATCGGTTATCCGTCCCACTGGATTATAAGAGTAAAGGAACAGAGTGCTCTTGTATACTGCGCACTCACTTGGGCACTATAAAATTACTCCTGTGTAACTGGCCTGGTTTCAATGAAACTGGCCACCGTCACCGAGCTCGGTGTGGGGAGTTATTATATAAGAGGTCAAGTGTACTTAGCATGGGATGCATAAGGTTCATATGACAATCAGTCACATACTGTTCATGCGCTGTGCAGCACGGTGCAACCTGACATTCGAACTCTTACAATAAAACGTGTATCTTCTTGTATAATGAATAAAGTTTAATTTTAAATAGCTATTCTAAAAATATAGCGCCATGTCGCGTATTCTTTTGTTTCGGTGTTAATTGACCCTAAATCTATTGTCCTGGAGACAAACGAAAACAGTAACGGACACTAACTACTTTCGTAACGTATCGACATGTTTCGTAAAAGTATTATATTAGTAGCTGTTTCCCGCGGCTCCGCCCGCGTTAATATACTATCGAGTATCCCGCGGGAACACTGTACTTTTTCGGGATAAAAAGTAGCCTATGTTTTTTAATCCAGAGCCTAAACTCTACCATAACAAATTTCATCGGAAACCGTTCAGTCGTTTTTGCGTGAAAGAGTAACAAACATACATCCATACATCGTCACAAACTTTCACATTTATAATATTAGTAGAATTAGTAGGATTATTAGTAAAACAAAATAGCTTCTGTGTATTAATTATACACCAATATTACATTACCGGCGTAAAACAAAAAGCTTTAAATTGATTATGTAAAGTAACGGTAATAGTTATGAAACATTATCCGCGCTCGTAAATATAATCTTTCACGGGGCAATGTAGGCTATTTTTTCACTCAATATTTTCTCCCTAAGGTCCCGGGAGGCGATTACATAAACAGGATTCAACTACGACCTTAATGCGCTTAATAAAGTTTTACGAGAGACCCTTGGCGGACGTGAACGGGTCTTAGGCGACAAACCTTTTATCTCCGCTGCTTTACTGATTGTTTTATTATAACGAAATAACGCGTGATTTGCACATTTTTATACAATTAAATTTCAGTTACTGTGATTTAATTTGCGATTTTGCTTGTGTCTCATTTTCAATTTTTCGCACAAAGTTCCTAATGATTTGTAATTGAACTGAAAATGGTTTGAGGGGTGAATTATGAAAAATTATTACACTTACCTACTTATAATAACTATTGAAATAGTGAATACCAAATTTTAGCACGATCCATCGGGTATTTTAATGGCTTTAAAGAATAAGAAAACTATGATGATTTTCATAGTATGTATGAAATGTATAAAAAAATAAAAAAAATCTGACCTAGTTCACAAATCAGGAAGTCCATTTCTCTTAACCATTTTAGATATAATCTCGGTTCAGTCAACGCGCTGACTCATTCGCATACGTGTCAACTCGAGTCTCGAACGCACGCGAGCGGAAAAGCCTGAAAATCCAAACGAGATATTATAATCGATAATAATTACGGGAGTCGGCCCTAGAATCTAATTATGTATTATCATTTAATAACAATTAGATGTTGCTCACGACTTCGTGCGTACAAAAGGAAATCTAGCGGGAACCGTACATTCTGCTGCGATAAAAACTGGCCTATAGCCTTCCCCGTGGTTTAATCTATATCTGTACCAAATTTTATCAAAATCGTTCCATTAGTTTCGGAGCCTATTCAATGCAAACAAAAAAACAACCTTTTCCTCTTTATAATATTAGTATAGATACAAATAGAAAAGAATTTTAGTTTATGTTATCAAGTTTCCCAAGAATTATAATCAAACAAATTACGAAAACTTATAAACCATTCAAATATCCAAGATGTCAGTTTAAAATCGCTTAAGATTCTCTACCGCTAAGCGTTTATTGGAAATCACTTCTCGGGTTGATTCAACTTCGACAGTGATGAATGGCACTTCTTTCTCTTGGAAACACTGTCCATCTTTGAAGGCGACCCTTTATTTTATTCAATAATACGAATACCATTTCTATACTATTCCAGTTCAAATCGAGAAATCTGTAAATTCAAGATATTCTTTTAAAGTTATTCTATTACATTCGGGTGAATATTTTAAAATTCCACACAGTTATACTTAAATAATATTTTATAGCAACGACACTTCATTTTACAATTATTTTCATTGAATAATTTGTGTTCATAGTTCATGTACGGCGGTGAACACGCTGCACTGAGTGGGATAGAAGATTTAATTAAATAGGCAAAGGCAAGTTATAACGTAAAATAATTACAGAATGAAAAATTTAAGGCTGGCAGCCCACTTCAGGGCCTCTAGTCAAGATGCATTCATTAATTTCGACGGCGAAGTTCGAAAATAAAATGTATGGGATTTGACTTATAGTATCGCAAGCGACTTGTCACTTAGCGATGACTTATATCAACATCATTTTTCTTAACGAACTTCGCCGTCGAAATTATCGAATGCACCTTTACTAAAGGCCTTGGTGATGCTATATCCATGAGCGATGTTAGTCGCTTCGTTTGCTTGCTAGCCCCCTCTAGCTCTCTTTATGAGTAATAGTGTTCTGTGCTCTAGCTACCTCGTTAGTTATATAAAAAAATGAAGCTAGTAGTGGGTAGAAAAAGCGCGTGGGCTTATACTTGTCATTTTTCCGCGTAAATATAGTATCGGGAATATTGTACTTTATCGGGATAAAAAGTAGTCTACGTTATAATTCAGCGCCTAAACTACTGCTACAACTTCTAAAATGTATAGATAGGTGTAGGTGTAGTTATTTATTTAATCGTTTGAAGGAGTGTCGGGTCAGCTAGTAATAATATAATAATAGTTAAAGTTATTCGGAGTTTGGGCATTGCAGCAGACAGATCGTTAAAATGTTAAATTATAATTTTATACCACCTCTGATCTCCGTCATAAAGTGTCGTGAACTCGCATTATGAATTTCGTTTTTTTTTACGACAGAACACATAAAATGTTTCATTTAATAGGTATACTTCTGAATACTCAGATAATCATCTTCGTGCTTTTATTATATCTTTGAATGTGCCTCTGAAGTTTTTTATTAAGTCTGTATTTGACTAAACGACTGTAAATATAGTCGGGGATAATCTAAACTCTTGATTACTTCAAAATGTACTATCGCGCAAGTTGCCGCTCGACCAGGCATAATAGAAATTCGTACCACAGCGCCGTTGAATCGCGCGCACGCACACATATTCACGTGTAAACACGTAGTTCAACCACGTCTACAGCGTTGCGGTCACTTCTTTTGTATTCAAATATTTTGAAGCGTCCTACTGCAGATGAAAATGTTTAGAATCTGGTCGAGCAGGAACTTTTTACTGTTAATAAGTACGGGAAATATTAAAAAAAATGCGCTGAGACTCAATTTTTTCTTCAAGTAATAACTTCTGGTGAAATGTCTTAGAAACTTGTACTTTTTGTTCACTTTTAGTTTAATTTCGTATGTAATTAGTATGCTTAAGAATTTACTTTACACTTTTATGCAATAATGTATTTTAAATTCAAATTTTGAACTTTTATGCATCAAAATTCTGGCTTTTATTTTGATAGGCTCTTGACCTTACTCTATAGACCAAAGACTATAGACTCTGTATTGACAGCTGCCGACGGTCAGCGATTGGTTACTTGCAAGTACCATAGAGGTGTATTCTTTGGTCATTGGCAAGTACTTGTGAGATAAGAGTTGTCACTTGTCACAGATTATGCAACATGTTGCGCGCGACTTTCGCATCCATGCTTTTTTAATTTGTTATTGTCTCCGTAATTTGTATTATTTGGTATAATATGTTTGTTGTATAATGTTTTTTCGTATTTTATAAGATGTGTCGTAATTAGTTATATTTTATATAGGTAGCGCTTGTGTGACGCTTGTGAGGTTACAAAATGGCTCTTGCGGAAGATCGGCGCTGAGTATGCCTTGGTGTGCTAGCATTGCCGAGCTTGAGCCAATTTGCAGCTGCTAATTAACTTTTAATGTACATACATACTAATTAATGGTTTAAGTACTAAGTTGCAAATAAACTTTTATTTATTTATTTATTATTTATTTAAATGCGTGTATATTATATTAAGTGAACCTGTTTTTGATAGATGAAGTATTATTTCACAAAAGGGTATCATTAAAGTTTCTTAAATTATTATCTGGCCCATACAAGTACACGAGACTACAAATTACATAAGAAGAGCGCGTTTAAATAAATAGTTTATGCTAATATTAACTAAAGTATAAGTTAATAGGAACAAAACATTTACGCACTAGTATACAAATAAGCTACAGATTATCTCCATTCATCCTCACGTCTCTTCCTGTCTCTCTCAAAGCAACTGTGTCTGAAACGTCATCACGCCTAGTATAAGCTGAAATTATTTCAATGTTTAGCACAAAAATTGACTACGGCCGAGTAGAATTTATAACGGCAAAACGTACGACTACTACTTTGTTGTTACTACTAGATCGCAGAAATGTACGTGTTACTAATACTATAAGATATCAATATATCTATGGACGCTTTATTCACACCACGTCAATTTGAATTCTAGTCCCATGGTAAGTTTTCGAAGAACTTGTGTAACATGTACCAGACAACAAGAAGTATATTTTAGACTTTTATACGTCTATTCCATGACACAGGAACATAGAAAACTGTTTGTGTTTCTTGGGATTCGAACCCGACTCCCGGCTTGAACGCGCTAGCCAACGCGCTAACCCCTGAGCCACAGAGGCCGACAGAAAAAGTTGCTATAATATTGTGACAACTAGAATTTACAGTATGTAAGACGGCTTATGATTTAAAATAGCCTAGGAGCTTGTAGCTTAGCCTAGCCTAGGAACCCTACAAAAAGTGTTCACCCGCGCGAGTTTCTTACGCCGGTTCTTCTCGCCGGGTTAGGGTTCCGAACCGGTGGTAATTGTAATTCTTCTATTTTTTTTATTTTTTTTTTGTTTGACGTTCGGAAAACAAAACCTTGTTTTTTTATTCTGAATAAAAAGATTTTTTTTTATTTTTTTTAGTGGCAACACTTGCCTCGAATACTCGTATTAAACAGCGTATTTATTAAAACGAGTGTTTAATGATTATGGCTGGGAATTGTGGAATTAATGTGATAAATCAACGTCAGGGCTTGTTTACGAGCCAACAGAGTTAATACCGCCGTGACATGACGTTTATATTCGTGAATAATTGTTGATTGCTACGTTATGGTCTAATTTCATTAGATGGCAATGCAGCCAAGTCTCCGCTGTACCACGTAGGAGGTAGAGTGTGGAAAATGTTATTATTGATTGAGATATAGTTACGAGTACATCCCCTTGTTAACCGACTTCAAAAATATGAGGCGGTTCAACGTTCGGCTGGATATTTGTATTTTTTTTGTTCATCATAACTTAATTAAAATAAAAACTGACTAAGTGCGAGTCGGACTCGCGCACCGAGGGTTCTATACAAATCTGTAGGTATATAAGTAAAAGTTCGCCCATCACGAAAATCGAGTCATAGTAGGAGGTAGTATGATTAAAATTATTAAAACTATTTTTATTATATGATATAACAAAACATTTACGGTATTCGCATTTTTTTCTTTATCCGTGCTATAAGACGTTGCTTCGTACCAAATTTCAAGATTCTGAGTTCACGGGAAGTACCCTGTAGGTTTTGATTCCCTTGCGAATGTCGAAAATTTACGACATAAACGGCTGTATCTTTGATTGTGTTGGCTTAGAAGTTTAATTTTTATGATGATAAAAACTAATATATTATGACACAATAAGCATTAAGCTCTGAATTATTTTACACCTACATACTAGATGGTCAGAGAGAAATCAAATTTTACTACGTGTCCCTACAAGGGACAACGTGTACTGTACTTTACATATCCGCCCACTGCTTTCGGGCAACCCTGACATGACCTTTCCTTTGTCCGTAATTTCTGAGTTCTGACCTTAAAATTAAGCCATTTAAACTAAATTTATATATTCTCATTTAATAATAAACGGACTTCAAACTATCTTTTCAGGGTTCCGTACCCAAGAGGTAAACACCTATAAAAATATTGTTTAGAATTCATATATTTTGTTACATAACAATTATAATTAATTATGAATATTATGTTATGTCAATGCCAAACTTATTACTGTCACTTTGATGCCTGTGATAGTTTATTCAGTTAGCCGAAATGCTATGTACAGCATAGACATGTATTAGTATTTTGCTCTGTTATATAAGTTGTATATTAATTGTATCTGTCGTTCGTGTATGAATAAATCAACATATTGTAATGCTATGAATTGTATCATTTGTATCTCCATTGTAACATAAGAAGAATCCCCAAGAGATTCAACGTAGACGTCCTGGCAGGAGCATAGAACAATTTAATAATGTGATAGTAGTTTAATGAACAGCCTCCGTGGTCTAGTGGTTAGAGCTCTCGACTCGGAGGTCGTGAGTTCGATTCCCGCATTGAAACAACAAAAAATGTTGTTTCCAAGTTTGGTTAGGACAATGCAGGCTGATCACCTGATTGTCTGACAAGAAAGATGATCCATGCGTCGGATGGGCATGTAAAAAGACCTGCGCCTGATCTCTCGCCAGTCGTGTCGATTATTCGTCCCACTTGGTTACGAGAGTAAATGAAGAGAGAGTGCTCTTGTGTACTGCGCACACACTTCGGCACTATAAAATTACTCTTGCATAACTGGCCTACAATGAAATCGGCCACCGTCACCGATATCGGTGTGGAGGGGAGTAGTTTAATACTTTGAAAAAGATGGCAAAATGTTTCTCTACTAGAGAATCTTGAATGTTGCTATTGTACTCATACTTTGTAAGTTCTGTTTCTCGTCCAAAATACAATAGGCCACTGTAAATTACTTTCGCATAACTTCAGTTACTATGTCCAAAGTATTTTAATGTTCTATGTAATTAGGATTATAATAATATGTATTAATTTTTACCGCGGTCTTAACCAAGTGTTCTAATAATAACACTTGGTTATTTAAATACAGACGAGTAAAACTCTATTTAAATACTTATTAATTTAAAAACTTACGGAAGACACAAATTAATTATTATGGGTGCCTTTACTCACATTCAGATATAATTATTATATTAATTATAATAATGAAGCAAAAACTTTCAGTACAGTTTTATGATTGTTGTGCGAAAAGAGGAATATGAGGAATATTTGGCACAGTTAAAGTTTCTGTGGAGAAAGGTGTGCAAAGAGCTAATATTAAAAAAAAAATGCTTAGAAACATACATATTATACGATTAATAAAGTAGCATCGCTCTGTATCCTGTATCGGCTATATTACAGGGAGTGCTCTGTGTAACTTTTCGCCTCCGTTTCAAGCGACAAAATATTTATCATCCTTATCACCTCCGTGAGCTCCTTGGTTTAGTGGGTAGACCGTTTGGTTCGCACTCGAGAGAGTGCAGGTTCGAATCCCAGGTTGTGGGCATGTACCAACACGTATTGACCAGTTCATTCCTTCTGGACTAGGTTTACTATATTGTTGTGAGAATGCCGTATGTGCTTGGTCAATCATACGGCATTTAAAAACCAACTGTCGCAGGCACTGTATTTCAAGAGTGGTTAGTTCGCTCGGAGAATATTGTATAAAGTTATAAGTTATTAAAGTTATAAGTTCATCACCTTGATGAGTGGCAGTCCTCCACTGTGCGCTTTACCCGAAGCTATCTGCCGCGCACTGTAAAACTCTGGAATGAACTGTCGCCAGCAGTATTTCCGGACCATTACGACCTGCAAACCTTCAAGAAGGGATTTCCGTATTCCCTCCTAAAAGGCCAGCAACGAACTTGCAACTCCTCTGATGTTGCGGGTGTCCATGGGCGACGGTAATCCCTTTCCATCAGGTGATCCGTTAGCTCGTTTGCCCCCTAGTTTTATAAATAATAATAATAATAATAGCAACACACACTTCTTCATTCACACTAATAGGTATGCATATTTTTATTGCCTATATAAGAGGCAACCCAATAAAGTTGAAAGTTCAAAATTAAAATATAAATTAAGATCGAATTTCGACTACATGCGGTCACCGGTTTATTTTACAAGACTACATTATTTTAAATAAATTAATAAATTATCTGTGTTTCTTATTATAGCAATCCTATAAAGAAACAAACAACCTTCTAAATATTTAGCATTTTATCTTGTTCGTTTGAATCTTAAACTGTTATAAATGTGAAAGTTTGTGATGATGGATGGATTTTTGTTACTCTTTCATGCAAAAACTAGAGAACAGATTTCGATGAAATTTGGTATGGTAGTAGTTCGGGCTCTGATTTAAATACAGGCCCACAATAATAACACACAATACTTCTTACACTATTATCACTTTAATAAGTATTTTACATTAATATTACACGACCGGTTTAGACAAAGTCATCACCAGGTGTAGGTCTGTGTAGATGTAGTGCAAGAAGTATTGTGTGTTATTACTGTGAAACATGAATTTCCATCAAGAACCTACAATACAATCAATTACATATTTAAATATAGGCTACTTTTTATCCCGAAAAGAATATCCCCGTGGGATATTATATTTACGTGGGTGGAGCCGCGGGAAATCTAGTATATAATAATCTGAAGATAAAAAAAATTGAACTCAAATAATCTACCGCCCTGGTGAAAGCTTAGTTCTAAGATTAATGCGAGAATAAGCTAAGGTTAATAGAAGCTATCATCCTAGTCATATTAATGACAACAAAGCTCGTCTGTTGACAGATTTGCCTTGTATTACGTGCGTTGTATCAAGTACAGTATGCTGAGTGCGAGTTTTTGTCACTCAATTGTCAGAGTGATAAGTGTGAGTTTTTCTTTTAACGTTCGACCGTGAGCGCGTTTGAAGTTTACTAGGAATTTGTATGTGACTCGCATTGTTTCTCGCGTTTACAACTAGGTGATACTATACAAATCACATACAAATTCCTAGTAAACGCGCTTGGCGCTCACGATCGAATGCGAATGGAAAAACTCACACAGCATTCAGATTGTACTCGTCGTGGGAAAGTTAAGAGGCATGGAATCTGTGAGCTGAGTGCGAGTTTTTGTCGCTACTCACCGTGAAGAAGTTAACTACAATCTGTATGGCATCGAATTAGTTACCATTGTTTGCCGCTAGGGGCGTTGTTTCGATGCCATACAAATTGTAGTTAACTTCTTCATGGTGACGAGTCGCACACAGCACACATATACCATTTTTGATCTAGGGGGGTTGTTTCGATGCTATACAATAAAACTAATTCAAGTCGATCTGTGATAGAAACCAGCACACAGTACAAGTACTATGTAGGCAAACAGTATTTCACATCATTAAGCTAATGAAACTTAAATCTCATTGCTTAAACTTAAATCTTATTACATTCATAAATATACCAAGTAGTATGTCCGCAATTTAGTATAAACAGAACATGCATTGTACATTTTCTTTTTCATACAAACTATACGAGTGTAATATACTTACTCGTATATGCATTTGACTAATGATTTATTTATATTGAAAAGTTTGCAATGTTAAATTAAATATATTCTACGCCAAAGCGCTACGACGTAGCTTGTCTACGTCGTAGCACTTTAAAATAGAATAAAAAAGTATATACTCAACATCGACCGCTAATTAAACTCTTATTCCGTGGGTATTGATATACTCCATGATATTTTTTTTGAGATTATACTATAAGTGTAGCCGCGTATGCTCAGCTAACTATATTTGTAGTATGCGAAATATTTGGACTAGTAGGCTGACTAAGATAGTGTTTTTTGTGGAGATGAAATAAAACGTCTAGCCTCAGTGAAATTAAAGTAGCGTATATTCAAATTTTACAACAGTCGAGGATAAAAGGGATTTGGGAACAATAAGCCAATCAGCGATCATGACGTCACATATCACGTTATATAGCGTTTAGCTGATTGGCGTATATGATGATGTGATTGTAGGTACGATGTGCGTTTATTGTCTCTGGGTATATTTATTAATTTATGCTTTGGGTTCCGTTCAGAAATCGGATGAAACTGAACAATAAGTTTTGTAAAAATATAGGTTATATATAATATATTTGACTCCAAAACACTATCATATTTTAGTCGGTGTAACACAGCTGTGGCAACCGTAGCTTCAGCTAGTAGTTTTTGCATGAATTACGTTTGTCGTACAAGCATAAAATAGACTGTGTGTGGCTTCCTTCACAAAGCTATTTCATTAATTTACATGTTATATATGTTTATATGTATCATATCATCTTAATGAATCTGTATAGTTTTGTCGGTCATATTAATATTTTTTTCAATAAAAATTGATGACCTAAAACATATTTATAGATGAACTGAATAACTGAGGAACCATTAATGAACGTCATTCCAGATATCGAATCGTTAAATATTCAAATCTCAATCGCAATTTGGTCATTAAAACGAACATTAATGTTGAAACAGTCGTTATTTTCGAATTCAACAATTAACCCCGCGATATAAATAAATTTATAATGTCTGTGAAGTTATTTTATGGCGAATAAAAAGTATCGCAGAAGTTCGATTGTGATTTCAGTTTTACGCCACGTCGGAGGTTTTACGATGTTTTCCGCGAATTACCTCTGCTATCTCAGGTGCTTTATGTAGAATAAGGCTATATTTTATCCGCTTTGACAACTGTTATGGCTTGTTACACTGCTTCTAGCTTAACTGATATAAACGTTAGGTGTGAAATTTTGCGATAACAACATTACCAACCAGAATGATAGAGTTTTATATAATAATAATACCTATGGATGCTTCACGCCACGTCAATCTGGTCCCGTGGTAAGTTCACGGAGAACTTGTGATTTATATTATTATTATACACATCCATGACCCAGGAACACAGAAAAACTTTTGTTCTTTCGCCAGGATTCGAATCCGCGATTCCTGGCTTGAGCACCAACACGCTACACCACTGAGCCATAGAGGTCGTCAAAGTAGTTTAGTAATAGTAGTATTTTTTTTATTTAATCAATTGATGTTTGTTGAATGTTCAATATGCTATATGTGGCTACCGAGTGTCACTTAAAAATATAATCTGCGCTCTTACAATTATAATCACTGACATACAATTATAATCATTAACGACCTCTGTGGTGCATTGGCGCTTTAGCTGGAGATCGCGTGTTTGAATCCCGCCAGGGAACAAAAAGTTTTCTGTGCCCTAAGTCATGGATGTGTATTATATATGTGTACAATATAATAAAGATCTTAAATCCCGATAAGATAAAGATATCAAATCGGTATTCTCATAAACGTCAAAGTAGCGTGAAACGCATCCCGACTCCTGAGTGGTCCAAAATTCTCAAAATCAGTTTATAATAATAAGTAGATTTACTTAAAATACAATCAAAGTAAAATGAAAGTCTACTTTAAATACGAGAATTGAGGTGTTGATGAAGCAAAAAGTATCTAAGGCTAAAGCATGCGTTAGAGTGATATGAAACAGTAATATAACGGATTTGCAAAGTTGAATTGAAGCATCAGGGTGTACTTTTTTCGAGCCTGCAATACTTTTTGTATCGAAATGTTTGATCTTTACCCATAGATTGTTGTTGTTGTAAGGTAAACTATTTTTGAATAGTGCTCAGCTAGTAGTCATTTAGTATGATCGATCGTAGTTTACCTATTAAATATCGCTTTGATTGGTTATGTCATCCAATCAAAGGTGCTATTAAATAGATAAACTACCGATAAACCTCAGAAACCGGGCATGAAACTCGTCATTCTTTACACAGTCACATAATATGAAGTTTATGTTCGATACCTACGAAAGCTTCACGTTCCATGTGCTTTGTTCTCATGACAAGCTTTCACGCAGCTTTGGTACTCGCATAATCATGAACGATATCTCGTTCTATCAATAACACTAATACAAATGTTTGTAAGGGTTTATAATAACTATACGTTCACATTCGATTTTTGTTAAAATTCTATAATTTATACTGTTTCGTCGACTTGCCGATCTCGTGACAATGTGATAATAATGGTGAATTTTTCTATTTTCATTGTAGCTAGTTATTCCATTTCCAAGAGCCTTTTATATCATGTTAGCAAAATGTTTTTTGACATTAGGCCGTTATAAAAGTTTCATTAATTGAGCGTTTTATTTTAATTATAAAATAAAACGCTCAAAGCGGTATTGCCTTGTAATCCTCCATGTCTAGAAATGATTTGATTTTAATATTTCAATATTATGATTAATTTCAAGCTTAGAATATTGAACTAACATCAAAGTCGTATAGATGTCCATTGATCAATCTAATATTAGACTGAATTAATATTATAATTTATTTCTATGACTATTCATGGACTTAACTATTTTCACCAATTATACTCTTGACTATTTTCGATTTAATCTTATTTCAGTCAACGCGCTGCTTATTCGCAATCCGCATACGCGTCATATCGTGAAGATGGATGGATGGATAGATGTTTGTTACTCTTTTACGCAAAAACTATTAAACGTATTTCGATGAAATTTAGTATAATAGTACTCTTAGTTTAGGTTCTGTATTAAAACAAGGTTTCTTTTTATCCCGAAAAAGTACAGTAATGCATAGGCGAAGCCGCGGGAAAAAGCTAGTAATTACGATAATTGCATCCTGGAGTAGCAGGCGCATTTAAATTATTTTTTCAGTTTTAATCGAATTGATCCACTCATATCTAAACCGAAAAAGACTTTGAAATATGATTTAAAAAAATAGTCAATTAAATTGTATTTTCGGGAGCGAATTCGAAACAATCCAGGAGTGATTGAACTGACGAGTTATATCGAATCCACATTTATAACATGTTTCAACATGCCACTCCTTTGATAGAAATACTCGTGGCAATATCAAAATATATTGAAAGTATTTCGGTACTAATTGGATCCATCATCACTGTCAGTGTCTAGACGCCGCGGGTTAAAAAAATATACAATTTCATACATTAATGGTGTCTACAGACACACGAATTTGGTACGGAGCGTACAGCGGATCTGGTACGCCCCGTACCAGATCCGAGCGTGTGTAGGGCAGTCCGGCGAACATCAGAAGAAGGCGAAGAGTTGAGACTTAGAAACTTGCATTTTTCCATGCTGATAGATCATGCTTAATACCCTTTAGGAAAAATTTTTCGTAATAAAAAACACTATTACGCGTTTATAGTTACGGAATCCTCTTTAGATATTTCTTGACATGCATGTGGTTAGGTTATTTTTCTATGGATTTTGGCCATATCCTTTAGCACATTTATATAGGCCATATCCTTTAACGAAAAATAAATGGACGTCAGATCTCATTTGCGATTCTGACAGGATTCCTTTGCTTTTACATGTATGACCTTACCGGTCATGAGTGCTCCTGAGTCCTGACCCTTTATATCTTTCGTAAATGAGTCACAATGTAAATGAAACTAGATTCAAAAGATATTTCTCCTTTACAAGTTTATAGAGTACAAAGGAACAATTAAATTGAGTAATTACGCATTTATATTCAAATCAACTAGTATTAGTATTTTCAGTAAACTGTTACATCGTGTAGACTATAAAGGAAACAATAATAATACTAACTTTGGAGCTCCATAGACCTCATTCATATGGAGATGAATAAAATATAAAATGTAATATGTGTAGAAAATGTACAAATACAATGTAATCTACTTATACCTTATTATTGCCTTAACAAATTACGAAACCACAAGAGTATGTGTAACGTAATAAATATACTCTCGTCTGTATACGTCTGTAAGAAAATACATATTTTATGTATTCTTTGATTTGGCGCGTTGTTGACAAGAAAACATGAAAATTACACTATGTAACACCTGTTAAGTTCACTGAACTTACAAACATTTCAAGTTCACTGGACTTACCATATGTATTTGGTAATTTATTGCATTAGGTTATCTAACCTGACTGTCCAGTAAGTATCTAACGGCCCGTTTCAATAACCTATCTATCTATAACTCTTTGTTAAAAACGTCGTCATTCAATCATTTGCCGGTTTTTCATAGATAGGTTATTGAAACGGAAAAATTAAGTTAACCTATATTTTCATTAAAAAAATTTGTATCTATGCATATATTAAGTTAAGGTTTTATATCGAAATTTATATTATTTATACATTTATATCGAATTAGGTTAAGGTCCTGTTATGTTAGATTTTAAGTTTTGGAGAAATAAATAAATAAATAAATATGCATATGTTCACAGTTGTATCGAAACAACTGTATCGAAACGCAATTAGCAGGGGTGCAAACATTCAGATGATGGGAGTTGTTTTAGGAATGAGTATTAAGCTGAATTTCCTGTGCGCGTTCATTTTGTACGATGTAATTCGCTTAGGGCCCTGTACGTTTCAATTACAGGTGCCCGGACATCATTTCCTGCCCGCCAAATGGGGGATCGGACTACATCTAAAATATTTAGTTTCATTAATATACTCAGAAATATTGAGGCATTACTTCTTGGTAAATGTAAAAAAATTAGTGTCCGACCGAAAGTTCGGTTTCGGTTTCGGCCGAGTTTCGGCCAAAAATCAAGTTTCGGCGGCAGTTTCGGTTTCGGCCAAAAGTGGCCAAAACTTTTGCCGAAACCGAAACTGATTTCGGAAGTTTTCGTGCACGCTCGCCTAACTTCGTTTCTTGCGGCAACGCTTTGACAACGCAACTGAATTCGAAAACATAATTAAAATCCCACCAAAAACATTCTGTAAAAAACTAGCCAAGTCTCGATGGAGCTGCTTGTTTATCTCTAAAAAGTAATGAAATCTAGACTAAGTCGTGCCAAGTCTAAGGATCCTTACTGCGATTTATTTATTATTATAGTTAATGTTGTGTGACTTGACCCTTGAAAATTCTTTATACGATAGAAGTCAATTTTGTTTACACGTAATGTTATATCAGATTCTGTTGTAACTACTTATGTTTGTTAAGCGAGATAATAGCCCATACTGGTATTGGTAATTGGACGCTAGTGTCTTATTTTAGGCTGTTGTTGATTGTATAACACATGTATTGGAGCAATGGTGTTATGGAGCCCCTTTTGTACCCTTGTGTACTCTTCAACGGCCAAGTCACACAACATTAACTATAATAATAAATAAATCGCAGTAAGGATCCTTAGACTTGGCACGACTTAGTCTAGATTTCATTACTTTTTAGAGATAAACAAGCAGCTCCATCGAGACTTTGCTAGTTTTTTACAGAATGTTTTTGGTGGGATTTCACTTCTTTTTGTAGAAACGTAGGAATATTGATTTATTTTACTAGATTTTAGTGTAATTTGTTTATTTAATTTGTGTAATGTTCGAGTAGAATAAAGTTAATTGTTCGACTATTTCTTGTTGTAAACTTGTAAGTATAAGCATAAAAGCCAGTCTAGTCTTATCCAGAGTTTTCCTTTAATTTTATTTTTATGCGTATTAAAAGCAGAAGGGGAGGCATTCGCCCAGCAGTGGGACGCTACCGGCTAGATTAAATTAGAAAATGTGTCCCACTTTACTGGATTTTTGCAATGACAGTCGATTTTTTTATGTACCAATAGTAGAAGGGGACATTGCCATATCTCTAATCAGCTGAGACCAGCTGAGGGTTCTTCATCAGATAATTCAGACCTTCGATTTTTGACATCAAATGAAGTGGCCCACCAAGTTGAATATTTTTTGTAAAGGCAGTATATCGATCTCTAATAGTTTGGTTGGGCTCTTGTGTTTTCTAATAAGGGTCACCAGGTACTCCAGATCTTCGATTATCCTAGTTTTTATAGTTTTCCCTTTATGTGGCCATTAAACCCTAACTCTGTACCAAATTTCAGCTCTCTGAGTTTATGGGAAGTACTAGTTCTATTATGATGATCATGAGTGAGTGAGTGAATGAGTGAGTGTAATAAATGCGAAACTTTGCTTTCGCTTAACTTCGGAACTAAATGACCTACAGACTTGAAATTTTGGATTTTAAGTATGTGATTATACTTTACTGGATGACGAAAACTTCTGCGTTCTGGTCTTATCCAGAGGTTCTCAAATAGGGGCCTGAAAATGCGGCGAAATGGTTCCAGTAAATAATGGTACGGCAGTGTTTGCTTCGCGCTCGACTTGGCGGGGGCACTACCGTGCCTCCAGATCAACGTTCTGGTCTTATCCAAAGGTTCTCAAATAGAGGCCTGAAAATGCGGCGAAATGGTTCCCGTAAATAATGGTACGGCAGTGTTTGCTTCGCGCTTGACTTGGCGGGGGCACTGCCGTGCCCCCAGATCGATTATCCTAGTTTTTATAATTTTCCCTTTATGTGGCCATTAAACCCTAACTCTGTACCAAATTTCAGCTCTCTGAGTTTATGGGATGTACTAGTTCTATTATGATGATCATGAGTGAGTGAGTGAATGAGTGAGTGTAATAAATGCGAAACTTTGCTTTCGCTTAACTTCGGAACTAAATGACCTACAGACTTGAAATTTTGGATTTTAAGTATGTGATTATAGTTTACTGGATGACGAAAATTTCTGCGTTCTGGTCTTATCCAGAGGTTCTCAAATAGGGACCTGAAAATGCGGCGAAATGGTTCCAGTAAAGGATGGTACGGCAGTGTTTGCTTCGCGCTCGACTTGGCGGGTGCACTACCGTGCCCCCAGATATAATTAATATTTTTTAATATTACATTAAATAAATGATTACAACAAAATTAATATACCGTGTTTCCATTTCATGTCCTAATTAATTCAGAGTAATGGATAAAATGCACCAAATTTCAGTATTTTAAGGAATTTTCTACTTGACCACGTGAGTTTCGGTTTCGGTTTCGGTTTCGGCCGAAACTGAAGCCACGGCCGAAAGTTCGGTTTCGGTTTCGGTTTCGGCCGGAAAACCAGTTTCGGTCGGACTCTAAAAAAATATATTATTTTACATGTAGTTTATTAATTAAATACATCTAAAAAGTACAAAAAAGTTTTTTTTGCTAAATTTGTAAACAAAACCTATATCATTAGTTTACTTACATCATATACAAAAACATTTATTATGGTAAGTATGAACTTAAAGGCACAAATATTTGAGATATTTACAAATATGTTCCTGCGGCCTTATACTTCACACTCTTTATTTAACCCACGAGTGACGTCTCTCGTGGGTACGACTTTAATATGGAGCGTTTTTACGAGACTTGCGAATAGTGTACAAATCGCTGTACCTTTGAAAATATCGACTTTTGATATACTATTTATTCTGAGAAGTTATACTATTCATTTATGCAATTTAAAAAAAAAAAACAGTCCGATCCCCTATTCTGTTTCTGTCTTAAAATAAATTCAAATTTTGCCCTGCTTTTTAACTTAACCGCTATTTATTTTGCTATTTCTCGACTATAGCTTCAATTTATATTATGTTGCACCAAACAACTCTTGGTGTTCAAAGCGTGGCGTGTAAAGCGTCGCCACACCAATGTACTAAAGATAAAGTTTAACATCTGTTAGGGGTCACAAGACGATTAACGAATCAATAATTGGTTTTTAGGTCAGAAGATACGTAGGTAAAATATATACAGTATAATATCATAAAGCATTTTTAAGAATTGTTTTGTTAATAAATATAAAAAGAATCGGTGTCATTTCCAAGCACTCGTCTCAGTTTTCAATAACTGCCAGCTGTGAATTAAGACCACAATAATTATTTATCTCGTCGCATAATTAATAACTTTAATATTAATTGATAAAACCATTTTAATTTTGTATTTTTAATATTCTTCCTTTCTTTCCCTCACATGTACTATGCACAGAACTTTTTATTTAATTAGATTAGAGAATAAGAAATTCAGCAAATGATATTTGATCATCTTCTTCATTTTTTCACTGTATTTTAAATTACATTCACTTTATTTATAAAAACGGATTACAATGGAGAATGTAAAATCATTTGAACTTTGTTTTAATAAAGCTATTGTATATGAAAATACACATATTTTTGTTTTATTTAAAAATATTAAGTAGTTGTCGCCCTTGGAACGAGAAAGGCCTTTTTCAAATTCAATATATTAGAAACTAATTGTCGTATCGAAACAATTCTTTCACGAGTACTTTTTATTTTCCTCTTAGAAATAGACGTATATATATTACTAGCTGACCCGGCAAACGTTGTTTTGCCTTATAAATTATTTGGAAAATAGATAGTAGCCGATTCTCAGACCTACTGAATACGCATATAAAATTTGGTAAAAATCGATAAAGCCGTTTCGGAGGAGTACGGTAACTAACATTGTGACATGGAAATTTTATATATTAGACGAGGCATGTTGAGGTAAAAATTGTACCTAGTTACATGGCCCCACTTTTGAGATTTTTGGGGTCATTTTGACATTTGAAGTATGGCGAAAACCAAGATGGCTTAAATTTTTATTGGCTGTGTTCCGCGGAAAATACCGCTAACAAAAAAACCTAAGCAAAATGGCGACCGCTCACGTTAAATGGCGGATGACAAAACTGCGGATATGTTTGCGGTATTGAAGTTAGTAAACGTGTCCTGGCCGATAATCTGTTTTTTTTTATTTTTTATTTAGCGCTAGCAAGCCATAACAAGCCCTTTTTTCTGCGAAACACAGCCTATTAAGATTTGTCCTTCAAATGTACGTCACAGCCTACCTTCCTATCTTGAGTTTTGAAATCTTTGCGTAGAATACAGAAGGCTTACATTTAAAATAAGTAAACATTCTCAATTCCAATGTCACGCTAAAACTCACGAACTTTTGAGAAATTTTGGTCTTGAAATAATTGTGGAAGTACAGTAAAGGTTTAAACGGTGAGAAATATTGAAAAAATTGCGGAAAAAATGCTAAAAATTACGATTTAAATTATATAACTGTTCATTATGCTCAATTTGTCACTTGGCTGTGAAATATTTATAGGTGCATCCAGTTTACCTGTTTAGTTTATTTCAAAAATAAGGCTTAGGTGTTGTTGTAGATGTAGATGTAGGTTGTAGGTGTATATATTGGTATAGGTTGTAGGTGTACGTAGATGTACATTTTTTGTACATCTAGTTTATATTTAAGACAGAACGTGTGTCAGGACAGCTAGTCTAAATATATAAAAGGCTGCAAACCTGACCGACTCCTCTATCAACGCACAGCTGAAACTACTAAACGGATTTCGCTGAAATTTGGCATACAGATAGTTATAATGATGTAGGCATCCGTTAAGGAAGGAAAATGTGTCCCCTAAGGGGGTGAAAAAGGGGTTAAAATTTTGTATGGAAACCGAACTCCACGCGGACGAAGTCGCGTCCTACCGTCAAAAGCTAGTAAAAAATAAAAGTGAAAACACAGCACATAGACAAGCTAATGGCGAGTTCAATGGTTTTCCCATCTCAAAAAACGGCCAACGCACCTGAATATGTTTTGACTTCAATCATTATTACAAAAGTTCTAATAAATAATTATTTTTGTTGCTGTGTATTGTTAATGATAATGTTTTCTTACAATTGGCAAATAAAAATTTCGAAATCATTAAAGTAATACATCGGAAAGTTGTATGCGAGTCTTGTACCCCACCCGTTCCAATTATCGAGCGGAACTCATTATTTCCGCTGCGATAGATGCCTCCGAGCCCCACAGTGACCTCTGAAATTCACTCGTCCCTTCCCTACAATACATGCCTATTAAATATTCGTTAGGAACGTCCCCACTCTTATCGACATTCGTATTCACATGTTTCCGATTATTGGAAAGGGACCTTAAATATTATTTTATATTCCGTTTGAATTTTTATGATTTATTTATAACCAGATTTTCAGTTTTAAAGTCAAAAGAGATTTATATATCTTAACACACGAGAGTTGGTGATATCCTCACTATCATAAAATGCGAAAATATCTATCTGATAAGCTAAAGCTTTAAAATATCAGCTTTAAAAGGCATAAATCTTTTATCGAAATTCGATAAAATAGAAACTGCATATTGCATATTTAATACTAGATGTGACCCGGTGCTTCGTGCGCGCCAAAGGAAATCCCGCATTTCCGTAATAAAAAGTAGCCTATCTCTTTCCCCGTGGTAGACTCTATATCTACACTAAATTTCATCAATCAGTCCAGTAGTCTATTCAATGCAAGCAAACAAATCTTTCTCATTATAATATTAGTATAGATTTCAAGGAATTTATACCAAATAATGTATCCAAGTAATTTCTGTACATAAGAGATGTATTTACGAAATATTCATCTTTTTCCACATTACACCAGTTATTAACATTTTTGGATACGCGTTTGCTCGATGCGGTAGTTATGTGGTCTTAAAGTTTATTTAATGATACACAATACAATACAACACAATACTAATAAATAAAATTGAAGTGTCTGTTAGTAATTTTAAATTAACACTTTACAATAAATGCATATAAAAGTATTATATAATGTACAGTGTACTTACAATAAAAAATCAAGTTTTAAAATTTTTGTCTGTCTGTTTATTTCGGCTCATCTCCGAAACGACTGAATCGATTTTCACGGGACTTTCACTGGCAGATATTTGATGTTACTACTATTTTTATCTTAGGGTTCCGTTTCCATCAGTAGTCCAGCGCAAACGAAGTTGCGGGCACTAGCTAGTCAAAAAAAAACCCTCTGGTATATTTTATTTCGATTCTCGATCGGTTGTTTACAAAAGTCGGTTGATACAACTCAAGTTCTCTCTGGCGAAGTCGAGACCAAAAAGGTAATAAGTAAATAATGACCTTTATTTATGCTACATTTTTCGACGACATTATAGGTTGCAAGAATAATGACGGATCTCAATTGTAACCAACAGAGCACACATCATTGTCTTTATCATTCCCTCATTAAAAGCGATTCATATTATTCTTATTTACTACCATTAAACCTTGTGCCGCTTACACAGTGCTTGCTCATTAAAATATACTTATAAGTAATTGCAAAAAAACATCACAGCTTTCGCTTTACGTAGGTAAGTTGCAAGGAATAAAAAAAAAAACATGGCGTTTATAGAGTACACGTGGCAGAATTTGAACATTTATCTTTTAAAATCCAAAAATATTTGTGTACTATGTTATGTTGTTATGTAAGAAGTATAAGTAGTTTCCACTGTGATGTCGTTGGCGTTATATCTAAAATCCTGGCACGACGCGTGTCGTGACGTGACGTAGCCTTCCACCCTCAACGCCGCTAAAGGAGTTTCA
This sequence comes from Glaucopsyche alexis, assembly GCA_905404095.1. Classification (NCBI taxonomy): domain Eukaryota; kingdom Metazoa; phylum Arthropoda; class Insecta; order Lepidoptera; family Lycaenidae; genus Glaucopsyche; species Glaucopsyche alexis. The sequence goes on along the minus strand of FR990052.1, from coordinate 16,642,229 downwards.
TAAGGATAGCAGAATTTTGAAAATGTACGTGTTTGACGAAAACAAGTCGCTATTAAGTTAACGAGTTGGTAGGCTAATTTATAGACTTTTAGATACAAGAACATTAGAGGTCAATTTATTTAAAATATCTGTATGGTTATCACTGGACGAAAATGTATTCTCAGTAAATCAACAGCGTCTTAAAACGATTCCTAATCACGATCATCGCATAGGTCATCAATCAGATTATACGAATATAAATGAACTTTTCGTATTGAAAATAAATTATTTAAGTAAATCAATTTAAACACTCTTTTATCTTATAATGACCAGAAAAATAAAAAAGATATTCAAAGTCGAGGATGTCCATCTTGTTTGGAATTACTTGGTTAAAACTATTTATATACTTATTACTTGTAGCTGAATTATACAGGCCTATGTCATACAAAAATTACCCATGTTCCTCTTGCCCCAACTATTTAACTTTTAATCTACACTAAGTATAATATTAACATGTCACAGTAGATAAATAGGGACGTTGTTACATTTTTTCAAATTTAAGTTTTAAAATTCTTGAATAGAGCTATATAAAAGTAAAACAAAAACCGTTATTTAAACGCGTCGAGAGTTTAAAAATTATAAATAAATTAAATAAGTTACCCCAGCCCATCTCTTTCTTTGCAAAACGATTTGTGACGTCACAATCTGCTACCGACATACATTGTTTAATGACACATGTACATCGTGACGTCAAAGGCTGATCAATATCGCTGTCTTTCTTATTATTTTAAATTGATTGCATCTTCGTGATTATTTATGATTTACAAAAATGGACTTTAAATTCCTTATTGTCATGTTGTTTAATATTCAATAGACGTAAAATATTTACTCAGTTTAGGTATATGCCTATTATAATAACTAAAGCGTTTTTTCTCTTGCACATAAATTTAAGAGATACTTGTCAGTGAGGGACTCACTAATATAACCCCAAAGCTCAGGAGTATTAAGGAGCCGCAAATTCTAACTTCACTGCCTCAAAAACTAATTAATCCAAATACTTGTTACAGGGCTCCTATCATTATTTAGAAAGTATCCTATCATTATCATCCTCCTATCATTATGGCTTTAAAAATATGTAAATATTTTTTGATAAAATTGAGTTTAAATTTTATTATTGTCACGCTATAGAAGAGAAACCTTCAAATAATTATGTTTGTAATGTTATTTTCTCACACGACCAATATAATTATTTAAATGTGGTTATTTCTTTTGTCTCTATTTCATTTCATCGAATTGCATAATTATTACAACCAACCTAAGGCAGAGGTACGAGTACGTTAGTAATGTATAAGGTTTGGTAAAATCAACTACGGATATTTTGGGCATAATATTATGATCTACTGCTTATATAAATACATTTTTGTAGAAAAATAATTGTCATACTAAAAAAAATTTTTTTTCTTTATACGGGCGAGTTTTCGTTTCACCCATACATTATATAATTTTTAGTTTGAGTACGACGAATATTTTTTTACCTAAACGTCTTTACATAAGCAGTGAATCACGTGCCCTAAGTATCCGTAATTGATTTTCGAAGACGTTATTATATTTTTTGTCAATTTCACTTTGTTTTTTTACGTTTTTAGGGTTCCATAATAACTATAAGGAAGTTCGCTCTGTCCGTCTGTCCTTTATTGTTAACTTCCGTAATTATGAATTTAAAAGGACGAAAGTTGTATAATTATAATGTGTGAACTACATACAGGCTTTATTTTTGGTATCATAAAAAAATATAATTTTGTATTTTGCATTTTAAGACAATAACTTTCGAAGTAATTTGGAAAGAAAAGTTTTTGTATTGATAGTTTCGGAACCCTCCTTATAGTTATGTCCTGACATGCTCTTTGTTAGTTATTTTTGGAAATTCAATATTTACATTTACCGGCATGATACCAGTATCCTATAAATACTTGCTAATTATATTTCGCGCCTCGTCCTCGAGATTGGTAATTGAATTTATTTATTTTGACATGTAGTAACACCATCTGGCCCCACTCTTGCACTTAGTTGAGAATTTTCGTGCTAATTTTAATTTTTGTGCTGGCATCCCACCCCCACTAGCCCACTGTCGTCAGCCTCGAGGCTCCTCATTGACACTTTAGTGCCCGACCACTCAACACGTTTTACATTTATACACCGTTATAATGCCGAAACGTTCGCGGACGTGCGAAGAGGATTTGGATCGACTTTTGAACAAAGTCAGAAGATTAGAAAGAAAAATTCGTGATCGCGAAAACATCAACCCGGCGTGCGATCAAGCGGAACCGGCCGCCGCGCCGGCGCCCGCGCCATCGCCGCCACCTACCCTCACGAATCATGCACCGACAGGTTAGTTTTGAAATACTTAGCAAAATATATTATAAATTATAGTGTTTGAAATTAAAACGTATAATATGTACGATAGTTGGCGTTCAATCCATTGGGGATCGTACCTAACTTATTATAACGTATGTAAATCTTCGAAATCATTAGTATTGAAATACTTAGCAAAATATGTTATAAATTATAGTTTGAAATTAAAATGTATACGTACGATAGTTGGCGTTCAATCCATTGGGGATTGTACCCAACTTAAATCAACGTACGTAAATCTTCGAAATCATAATAATTGGCGCTCAATTCGCTCGGAATTGTACCCAACTACCCACATAGTTTAACGGTTTGCGACCAATTCGCTTGGAATTGCTCCTTACTGAGAAAAAACGACAATTCGTTATTGACCTATATGTTAGCGTTTAATTCTTGGGGAATTACACCTAACTTACTATTTAAATGTTGGCGTTCAATTCACTGGGAATTGTACCTAACTTAACGTTTTATTGTTGGCGTTCAATTCGTTTGGAATTGTACCTAACCTACTGTTTTATATGTTGGTGTTCAATTCGTTTAGAATTGTACCTAACATAATGGCTTATTATTGGCATTCATTTCGTTTGCAATTGTACTTAACCTATGTATAACGTATAAGCAACAGTTTGTTGTATACGGCACATCGCAATTATCTTACTTAAATAATAATTGGCGTTCAAATTATTATAAATTACAAATCAATGAGAATTGTGCCTAACATAAAATAATAAGTCACAATCCGTATTCGGAGCTTAAGTTTTATATACTTATTGAATACTTTTACGCATATTGTATAAAACTTGAATTATTAAAATTATAAAAATGAAAATTACATTATTATTAATTATCTTTATAGGCACACAAGGACTCGAACAATCTGTCTGGTCTCAATACGACCTCGAACCGGGTCTCTACGATCAAAATTATGCAAATAATTTTGACTTTCAAGAAGTAGTACTTGATACAGACACGATAGAAGCTAGCGTTATTGAAGAGGTAAACCCAAACCCAATTACGCAGCATGTGGATAGTGAAAATACAGCCTTAGACGCTGATGCTCTTGAAATCCTTGGTGATGATCCATCAATAACAGTAAAATATGGAAAGGAAATTATTCCTGAACTAGCTTCCCGCCTTCAACACATAGCAACAACAGGACTTAGCTATGAGATGCGCAAGGATATATCTGCAAAATATCTAGTCCCATCTAACTGTTTACATATTGATGCGCCTAAAATTAACCCTGAAATCAAAGCCGCTATTCCAGAAGCGGTGGCCAAAAAAGAAAAAGGGTTAATTGTTAAACAAAAACAAATGGCACATGCCATTTCGTGTCTGGGGATAATTATATCCAATGAAATGAATTCTAAAAACAAAAATAAAGAATTATTGCAAAAGCTTATGGATCTAGCGAGACTTTTGTGTGACATTCAACACAACGACTCAATCACAAGAAGGAATTTTATAATATTTTCCCTTAAGAAAGACGTAAAAGAACATCTTTGCAATACGAAGATCGATTCTTTCTTGTTTAGCGAAGCTTTACCTGAAACGCTTAAGTCCGCCAAGACAATCAATAAATCTGGCACCGAGCTTAAAGCAAATACACCTGCCAAAACTAAACGACCAGTCCCTTCGTCTTCTACGAAGACTTTAAACCGCAAGCCCCTGGGTGCAGCGTACAGGCCGCAGACCCAGACAGGGAAGAAATACCAGCCTGCAGCTCCCCGTACGCAGCAGCTCGCGCACTCATCGAAGACGTCGTTGCGTCAGCCGGCAGCGAAGACAATTCCACAGCGCCGCCGATACTAGATACAGTTAAGTATGCTGGTCGCCTCCATTATTACCTCGAACAGTGGTCTCTTATAACAAACGATCGCACTATCCTATCCTGGATTAGCGGTTATAAGATACCTCTTATAGGCCCTGTACAACAGGATTTATTACCTCCATTGCACAAACATTCAGAATCAGAAAATGCTCTGTTTCTTGAGGCAATTATTGATTTACAAAGAATCGGTGCCATTTCAGAGTGTAAGCCGTGCAAGGGACAATTTATTTCAAGTGTTTTTCTAACGCCAAAGCCGAATGGTAAAATGCGCTTTATTTTAAACCTTAAAAACCTAAATCAATTCATAGTGACGGAACATTTCAAACTGGAGGATCTTCGAACAGCACTTAAATTAGTGATTGTTCTATGGCGACTCTTGATCTCAAAGACGCCTATTTTTTAATAAAAATTCACGAAGATTCAAAAAAGTATTTACGATTTGTTTTTAACAATAAATTATACCAGTTTAATGTTTTACCATTCGGCCTTAGCACTGCACCTTTTGTCTTTACAAAAATAATGAAGCCTGTAATTAAACTATTACGCTCTGCTGGAATGATATCCACGGTATATCTAGACGATTGGTTGTTGATAGGACAGTCTCAAAAACAATGTCTTATAAACATTGAAACCACAAGGGCCCTATTAACATCCCTTGGCTTCATTATTAATACAGACAAAAGCTGCCTCCGACCCTCTATGGTTTGTAAATATCTTGGTATGATTATTAACTCACATGAAATGAATTTAAGTCTGCCAAATGAAAAAAGAACAAGAATCAGAAATGAATTAGAAAAATTCAGGAATTTAAAACGCTGCAAAATACGAAAACTAGCTCAACTCGTAGGTCTACTTGTATCCGCGTGCCCTGCAATAGAATATGGTCTTCTTCACACCAAAGAAATGGAGCGTTCTAAATTCCTAAATTTAAGATATGATGATGACTATAATAAAATGATGACTGTAAGTACTACATTGTATCCGGATATACAGTGGTGGTTAAATAAAATAGATAGTTCCGTTCATAGGATCCTAAACGATAACTATAGTCGTGAAATATATTCAGATGCCTCAACTACGGGGTGGGGGGCTGCGTGTAACGGATTGACAGCAAATGGCCAGTGGTCTAATTCCGAGGTACAAAAACACATTAACTATCTCGAACTTTTGGCTAGCTTTATTGCGCTCAAAACTTTTGCGCGGGATCTTTACAACTGTCAAATCCTCATGCGTATTGACAATTCCACTGCGATTGCTTATATCAATCGAATGGGCGGAATCCAATATCCTCACCTTACAGAGATAACGCGGGAAATTTGGCAGTGGTGTGAGGATCGTAAACTTTTTATTTTCGCTTCTTACATAAAATCAAAAGACAATGTAATAGCATATTTTGAATCGCGAAAATCTCATCCGGACATTGAATGGGAGTTAGCTGACTTTGCTTTCTCTCGTATTGTTAACACGTTTGGTAGACCAGAGATAGATTTGTTTGCCAGTCGCATTAATTATAAATGTAAAAAATATATTTCCTGGCAACGAGATCCGGATGCCTTTGCCATCGACTCATTTACAGTGCCATGGGCGAATACTTTCTTCTATGCATTTCCTCCTTTTTCGGTTATTTTAAAGGCTCTTCGTAAAATTATTTTCGAAAAGCACAGGGTATTATGGTAGTTCCTTTATGGCCTACCCAAGCCTGGTATCCACTTTTTCAATCACTCGTTGTATCTAATGTTTTAATGTTTCCACCTCATGAAAATGTTATAATATCCCATTGCAGCTCCCGTCGGATACACGAGACGATTACCCTGGTAGCAGCAGTCTTATCCGGAGCGCACTATCAAGACGGGGCGTGCCCGCGTGTTCGCTCGACATAATATTGGCGTCACTTTCGAGAAATACAATTAAACAATACGAGGTCAGCCTAAAAAGATGGTGGAACTTTTGTAGAAGCAACTCGTGCGATGTTTTTTCTGCATCAGTTCCAAATATTATTTATTTTTTAACTTTCCTGTATAATCAGGGATGTCAATATGGAACTCTGAATTCATGTAGATCTGCCTTATCTCTGATTATCGGCAGTTATATATGTAACGACGATAGAATACAAAGATTTCTTAAGGGCGTATTTCGTCTTAGACCAACGTTGCCAAAATACACGTCCACTTGGGATATAAATATAGTTCTAGATCACCTAGGCTCGTGGTACCCTAATGAAGGCCTTAATTTAGAAAAACTTACAAAAAAGACTATTACTCTTCTTGCTCTTACGACAGCCCATAGAATACAAACGTTATCTAAAATCAATATAAATAACATACGACATTCTACTCAATGTATTAGTATACAAATTCCTGATATTTTAAAGACATCTAAACCTGGCTCGAAGCAAACTATACTTTACTTACCATTCTTTCCACATAAAAACCAGATATGTCCGGCGAGGACTCTACTAGCGTATTTAGAAAAAACTCGCCCATTAAGAAAATCTGACATGTTGTTTATTGGTTTTAGAAAGCCACACAAGCCAGTCGGTACGCAGACCCTGAGCAGATGGGTGAAGTGTGCGCTGGGTGCTTGCGGAGTGGACACGACAGTGTTTACTGCGCACAGCACGCGGCACGCCAGCACGTCGCACGCGCACAGGGCCGGCGTCAATATAGACGCCATCCGCAACACGGCTGGCTGGAGTGGCAACTCGGTTGTGTTTGCTAAGTTCTATAACAGACCTGTGATTAATAATATTAATTCTGAATTATCACTAGCCAACTCAATTATTAACTTAGGTGATTTACAGTTTTGTTCAGAAACGTAACATTGTAACTGTTATAAATATTATAATAATACCTTATATTCTAGTTACTGAAATTGTTTACTGTTAATTGATTGTTAATTGTTATTAATCTTTAATAAAAGACTGATTTTGTAAATATGCAGTCCTATTATTATTGATGGTATTTCCTTCAAGACTTGCTCTCAAAGTCTACATGTCAAAATAAATAAATTCAATTACCAATCTCGAGGACGAGGCGCGAAATATAAGTAATGATTAAACGAACTTACCTGTATGTGAAGTTCTATCATAATTATATGAAGCGCCTCGTCCGAAGAGATTGGTAACCCACCCACCCAAACTAATCGCTCTCCCAAAAATACAGGAAATACATCAATGAAGTGGTGTACTTACCTCTAAACTTAATGAGGAGCCTCGAGGCTGACGACAGTGGGCTAGTGGGGGTGGGATGCCAGCACAAAAATTAAAATTAGCACGAAAATTCTCAACTAAGTGCAAGAGTGGGGCCAGATGGTGTTACTACATGTCAAAATAAATAAATTCAATTACCAACCTCTTCGGACGAGGCGCTTCATATAATTATGATAGAACTTCACATACAGGTAAGTTCGTTTAATCATTAATTATGGGGCCATTAAGTTAGATTATGTTAATCAGTATTGCCCTCAAATTATCGCTATCGTGTGACCATATATTAGGTCAATAGTCAATACATTTAGTACATGCAGGTATTAGGTAAATATCCAGTCGTTTAAATCAATACAAACATTATGTTTTACAATTAATTATAATATAAGCAAAACAAATTTCTAAGCGATTATAATTATTAGTAAAAGGCAGAAACTTTTATTTATTTGTGAAAATTGTGTATATTTAAGACGTGATAATAATGAAACATTTAAAATTTTATACCTATTCTCTGTTTACCCGGTGAAGCTAAAATGAAGGATTTTGGCAGTCCAAGTATATGTATGTATGTAAATTAGTTCCTACGTAGCGCCTAAAGTACAGGTCCATTTTAATAAATAAGGTGTCAAAAGATTCGTAATAGTAGCCCGGGTAATTGCTATATAATTAACGTAGTCGGGTTATAGTTTAAAAAATGTCGTTTGTTATATTGTAGCAATAATATATAGATATTTCACATTCTAGACAAGCAAAGCCACTATCGACTGCTATTTTAATTATGAGACACTTTTTAGTTGCCCCACAAGTGGGGCGGGAAAGTAATTGTATGAATTATTATGACCTACTTATAAACTTCTATTAAGAAAATTCCTAGGAATCACGTGAGAACTGGGGAGTGCACTTAAAAGACGTAAGACACTTGCATAATTGCGAACCTCATTCAGGTTAAGACTAGAACCTAATTAAACTCTAACAGTATGTTTTGACGACCTCTGTGGCTCAGTGGTTAGCGCAGTGGCGCTTAAGCCGGAGGTCGCGGGTTCGAATCCCGCCAGGGAACAAAAAGTTTTCTGTGTTCCTGGGTCATGTATGTTATTTCCGTTGTCTGGTACCCGTAACACAAGTTCTTCGGATACTTACCACGGGGCCAGACTAACGTGTTGTGAAGCATCCATAGATATTATTATTATTATGTTTAGATACAGAATGTTTTTTCAGTCCGAGCCCAAACTTTCAAGAGTGAAAACACTTAAATATAGGGTTGTTCAAAAAAATTACGGGTATTTTAGGCATATTATTATGGTCTCCTGCTTACGATAAGGAATAAAAATAGTAATAATTATCGATTTTTTTATACTAAAATTACATTGCGATTTCTAAGGCGCTGAGATTATTAAACCTTTTGATTGATGAAGCAGGTGATTTAAAGAGAGAGCAAAGACTTCTTTTTTTTTCGTTTTTTTTAAATATTCGTCTACCTAAACATATTTACATAATTATAATCAGTATGCTTAAAATATTTGTATTTGATTTTGAACTACAATATTATATTATAAGCAACTTTACTATGGAATCATCCTTTCTACTTAAAAATAAAATTCTGCTGTTTCCTACAAAATTGCTATAGCATAGATAATATCACTTTTGTAGGAAACTGTAGGAAAAGTTGATTCCATTGTAAAAGTTGCTTATATTATAAAATACTATTTTCAATCTTGAAAGTTTGGTCACTGACTGATAAAACACGCTGTATAGGTACAGAGTATTGCGCGTATTAATTATATATGGAAATATACTATAGAGGTATAGATATATGTGAAGTATTTGTACTTAAGTCTGATTTGGTTTCGTAAGTTCCGTTAAATATTTGGCAACACTGTTCAATTAATACTGTTCAAATTTTAAAGATATGTTAAATATTAGGTAAACCTTAGTTAGTTAAGAGTCGTTGATGTAATGTTTAATATTATTGTAAAATAATTAAGTGTGAAGACTAAATGTATATAAAATATGGTCTGTGACAACTGTAGCAACCCCGAGGCCTATAAAAAGGCGAGACAGGCCCAGTCGGTCTCTTACACGGGAAGCTGAAATAACAGGTGATGTTACCTACTTATTGTTTGTCATTTAAATATTGTGTTTAATATTATTTGATATTTTATGGCTGTAGCCTTTGGTATTATATTGTTTCCTAATAATTATTATAATTGTTAAAAGTTAGTATTGTTGTTTTGTCTAGTTGATGTACCTATGGTTTATTTCTAGCTGTTAGGATATTATATTACTTTTGAATCTCAATTATTATTCTGTACTTACTAAGTGATAAATTATAGTTCGTGTAACTTTAAAATAAGTGTTTTGCTAATAGAAAATGTCTTATAAAATAACATAGCTACCCACATGTTTTTGTTATTTCCGAATTAATAAATAATGTTGATTTATCTTGGTTTTGTATTTTGAACTGTTATGAATATCCTCATAGAAAATGGTATATTTATATCTACCTACCTTTAATTTCTGAGCTAGGTTGAGATAAATGTATTTGCTTTAATAATTACATATTCAAATTGAAATATCAGTACGTAAATGAACTAGTAACATATTAATATCACTTATAGCTATAGATTAGGGTCTACCCTAATCTGACACGCGCATAGGTACCAGAGGAATAAGCGTTCAATACCTAATTAATAATTATATATTATTCAATAAATGATAACCTTATACTTTAAACGAGCAATTCTTGTATAATATATTGAAATGTCAAAATTTTGGAAACGGCTTTAAGTATTTCCAAAAAAAGTACGGAAAATCGATCCTGTTGGCTTAACGTTTACGAGAATACCGTTTGACAGTTTAAGCGTATCGGGACTTGATTGTAATTGTATTATTGCAGGTATTATTTAGCAGAATTGACCCTCTGTAGTCGAAATTCGACCAGAAATTCTGTAATTTTTAGCTTTGAACTTTATACTTTTGCCTCTCACAATCATACCGCAACGAGACGATACACGATATGATGCTGCATTTTCAAAATAGGGATTCAAATTTGAACTTTATTCACAACAAAAGAACAATTAGGTATACTCTTTTAAATAACTGCAAGAGTTCGAATTCCAAATAACACAGCACAGAAAGGTATATAATATGAAGTCGTATAATAGTGGTAGAATTTGATTTAATTGGATTGAACTTCCTATATATATACTACTAGATGTCGCCCGCGACTTCGTGCGTGCAAAAGTTAATTTCGCAGAAATCGTACATGCCCTTCCCCGTGGTCTACTCCACATCTGTACCAAATTTCATCAAAATCGGTCTTGTAGTTTCGGAGCCTATTCAATGCAAACAAACAAACAAACCATTCCTCTTTATTGTGTTAGTATAAATGTAGATATTATGTAAATTAAGTTCAATTTTGAATTGCTATTTAAAAAATAATTGTGTCGTCGCATCACACCTTGGTGTAAACTAACCCTTAGACTTACATCTAAATTCACAATTTTAAAATGAAACTGTAAATGCAGTGAAAAATTGCGTTTAAAACATGACATCACATTCATGTTCATGTTGTTTCATGTTGCAAACCAATTACAGTTAGCGATTCAAGTCATGGGCCACATCTAATGAAGGGGATTGTAAAATAAGCCAACTAGTTGCGGTTGTTCGCTACTAGTTAAGTCTTACGAATTTAGACTCAATTCAAAACAGAGCTTTCTAATTTTGTTTACTCCGAGTCTTTATTTGTTTAATTCTTTTAGATACTAGTTTTTAGTCTTCTTATGTAAGATAGCTTCCAATAAAATTGACTCACCTGAACTTTTGGATAAACTGAGCTTAAATACACCCATAAGAATCTTTAGATCTAACCCCCTTATTTTTCTACCAGTGGTCACAACTAACTACCGGAAGAACTCGTTTGTCTTGCGCGCAAAAAACAATTTTAATAAAAATCTGTAAATCAGTGGACTTAGATTTATTCACAACTAGCACAGCGACAGCTAAGCGATTACTTTACCAATATTTGCTCCAGTAACTTAGTACTGACTTTATCTTTGTACTCGTACTTTATCTAGGTGCTTCATATCTCATAAGGCTCTAAATTAGTTTTATAATTTTTATTTTATAGGTAATGTTGCTAGGTACGTATAAGCTAACCATTGTGAGTTGATTGTACACTTGTGACTGTCCTATTTTTGTTTTTTCTTTTATAATGTATGTCAAAGTAGCGTGTATTAGTTTACACTATGTTTAACATGAAATTAATAAATCCCTAGTATCCGTTATATTCTGCTATTCGTACAATTGGAATAAAGATGTATGAATCAATGTATATTAGTAATTTATAATATATTACTTTTATTGTTCTTTTTTGCCTCTGTTAAAATAAAGTGAAATTTATAATCATTTTTCATTTAAGCATTAAAATAAAATTTTTCTCTCTACTTAGTAACCGGATAGGAGAAAAATGAAATATTTACTGTACTGATAATATTATAATATTTACTGAAGTAATATTATCGGTAAAATAGTGGAAAATACTGAGAGATTTATTTAATTAAAGTTAGACTAAAAATACTATTTTACATAGCTAATGTATATCTATATCTATACTAATATAATAAAGGGGAAAAGTTTGTCTGTTTGTTTGTTTGCTTATTTGCATTGAATAGGCTCCGAAACTACCGGACCGATTTTGGTGAAATATGGTGTGCTTCCCCGTGGTCTAATCTATATCTGTAGATATACAGATTAGACCACGGGACAAGGGCATGGGCTAATTTTAAACGCGGCAAAATGTACGGTTACCGCCAGATTATCCTTTTGCGCGCAACTATGGTTTAGTATAAATGAAAACGTGTTTTTGTGTTACATTGTGCATTTATGTGTTAAACAGTAACCCCCTTACTAATAATCGCTGTATAAGCTTTGAATAGTTACACAGTGTTTTGTCTCCTTCGATCGAATTCAAAATGTCATTGTGTGATGTGAACAAAACACTGTATAACTATTCAAAGCTTATACAGTGTTTATTAGTAAGGGGGTTACTGTTTAACACATAAATGCACAATGTAACACAAAAACACGTTTTCATTTATACTAAACCATAGCCAACCATATAAATGGATTAATCGATATTTATATAATTTATGGTACTCAAAGAGTTATGGGATATCTTTTCACTGTTAAGATATACCTACCCTTGAGTTATATTTTTGTTTTACAGAAACGAAACCGCGGGTTAAACAAATGTTGTCATATAAGCTGAAAATACGTCATTCGCTATAAGTTAAATATGCAATCCCACTAAATAAAGAGCCCGTAGTCATACAACTTTTACGTCCGTGTACTATATAATGTGTACTTTGGTTTTATTTTCAGTACAGTCAACAAAAATATTCTTTGAAACCGGTGCAGAACGCAAATTTGCTACATAACATTATTTATATATCGTATTGATTGACAGACAAACTGTATTAACATTTTATTAACATACGTCCGAAAATTTCATGATAAATACATAGTTTATATTATTATTTGAAATACTTATTTGTAATTTTTATGGAGCAGTTTTGTATTTTACCAGCCCAATTCTCGTAGTTAATTTATACTTTAATTATATTTTTATTGAATTATAAATGAATTTTTGGAGTTTGGACTAATTGAAACGGATTTGAAGTTGGTTTGACGTTTTTGCGAATACAGTTTTGCAGTTTTCACATAGGTATCGCGACTAGATCTTAAATTCATCATAATGAAGAATTTAATTAGCAGAATTAACCACAGAAAAATAAACACTTAAAATAACGAGTTTTGAAGGTACAGGGCCTCTAGTCAAGATGCATTCTTTAATTTCGACGGCGAAGTTCGAAAACAAAATATATGGCATTTGACATAAGGCATCGCAAGTGACATGTCACATAACGATGACAATATGTCAAATCCCATACATTTTTGATTTCGAAGTTCGCCGGCGAAATTATCAAATGCATCTTGACTAGAGGCCCTGGTCTGTAATTAAAGTTTTACTTTATAGTGAAAATGATAATTATTCTATAAAATGAGTTGTTTTCAAGTTAGCTTGTGTTTTTGTTTACGATTACAATGCAGTTTTCCATCTAATACCCTAACAGTATTCAGCGTTCAAACTAGTGAAGTCTATAGCTTCCAGCCGGTATAAAGCAACGGTAAATTTAATGATGGCTACAGACAGACTACTGACAGGTATTGCTGCACCCGCTTTGTTCTTTTGCCGCTCCTCGTTAAATATTTAAACCCGAACGACGGCCTTTTTTACCGCAACTGTAACTGCAGTTGCGGTAAAAATACACAATCGTTGTACTTACTAAAGCGCCACCTTTGTGTAAATTTTTGCATCGCTAAAGGTGTGTATAAATTGTAATATTTTATCTTTCACTTCATAGCTGCTTCTATTTAGATAAATATAGAAAAAAATGACAATGAAAACATAATATACAGGCGCGTAAAATAAGTTAGAAACACCATTAAAAATTTTAGTTAAAAAAATTAGTTATACATAACTCAGCGTTGTTGATTAAGAAACAATAGTCTGTACACACCTTTAGGGTTTTTAATTTTAATGACTTCGTGGCAAATTCATTAATATTACTACTTTAATGTCGGTTCTGCGTTTCTTTGTGTCCGAGTAATTTTTTTTTTAATTTTATTATTATTATATTAGTAACCGGCGTATGATAAGATTCTCATAATTTATAAGGGCCTATAATCAAGATGCATTCGATAATTTTGACGGCGAATTCGAAAATAAATTGTATTGGATTTGACGTAAGACATCTTCAACGACGTGTTACTTAGCGATGACTTATGTCAATTTTCATACATTTTTGATTTCGAATTTCGCCGTCGATATTATCGAATGCATCTTGTCTAAAGGCCAAGCTGTGGTTATTATATTTTTGTGATGAGCTATTGATTAACTAAATACGTCAGCACGTAAATAGCAAACGTTAACGACTTTTCAGTTTTCAACGCATTCTTTCAAATGAAATCCATTCAAAGGAAAGAAAGAATTTAATTTAGGGCGAATCAGGAATATCTGCCGCCGCTCGCCAGTTATAAATCGTTTGAATGCTAATAAATTCAACCTGCTCTGAGATCTCAGGTGGAAACAAAATTTCTTCGCGCTCCATCTTTCTTTAAAAAATCTGAATAATATCCTGTTCTTTATTATGACATTCCTTCATAAAGCCTCGGCTTTGAGGTTCGCTTAAATATTTTAATGGAATCTCATTTATCTTGCCTTCATTATAATTCATGTTATTATTAGCATTTAAACATTTTTGTTTCGTTTAGTAGTGCGCTTTTCAGTCTGAATCGTGAAATTTGTGGGCTTCCCCAGGGGTATTTCAGCGAGGCCGGCTTAATCCTTGTCTACACCATAAAGGAACCTTTTTGCAAATTTCACCTTTTGAGCTCAAGGGTTGGACAAAGCGTTGATGACTGAATTGGGTCCTCGTATCCGATACATGTATCAAAAAAGTATTCTCAGAAATGAGGTATTCAGAAAAAAACCAATCATCATTTTTCAGGAAAACCTTTCGGTAACGAGTTACTTCCGTTACCACCGTCCCTTGTTATTGTAGTTTGTGAATACTAAAAAAGATTTAAGGGACTATAGGATACTAGCCTTGGCCCGCGGATTCACCCGCGTAATTACAGTATCGCACGGGAACAATGTACTTTTCGGCATAAAAAGTAGCATATGTGTTAATTCAGATCTCCAACTACTACCATACCAAATTTCATTGAAATATATTCTGTAGTTTTTGCGTTAAAGAGTAACAAACGTCCATCCAAACTTATAAAGTTTCACATTTGTAATAGTAGGAGGATATTACAACTGCAAAAATTTCTGAGGAAGGATGTATATTTGCTACTTTAAGCATTATGCTTTAATTAAACCACCGAAGTTGAACATAAAAAAGTAATTCATTTTGTAATTTGAAGTAATATAAATAGCGCTTCAATGTTAAACGTAAACCCAATTATTACGACTTGAGTATGTACATTCGATTTACATAATAAGTTTCTCAACAACTGACCTAACGAACTTCTCAATTCGACCAAATTTTTACGAACATTTTACATTTTTATTTATGGAATTGTATGTAGACTGACTATTAAATATAACAATAACTAAGCAATCTACAAATTATGTTTAACAGTTTATAGTCTTATTTATAGACAATTTTATGATCATCTAAATTGAACCTTACTTTATCAGAAAACTCACAATAGAAAAACAGCATACATAAAAACAATCATTTTAATATAATATAATTATTTATAAGCCATGAATATTAAAACGAGTATAAGTAGAGAATAAGTGGAACTAGAGTATTGCGCGTTGATATCTAGTTCAGCTGCCAGTAGCCGGGAGGAGGCCGCGTAGAGCGCTCGCGCTACGCCGTAGAGCTACGCTATAGAGCTACGCCGTAGACTGCTACGAAAGTTACGTTAAACCATTTCAGTGAATGTGTATTAATTGGTTTATAATTTGGATTGAATTTTAATTAACCAGTCAGGTGAGATAAAACGTTTTTTTTTTATTAAAATAGTAATCAAACAGGAAACAAAGTGTAATAATTTCGTAACATATGTAAATTAAATTATTATTTTTATTTACATTGTCAAATTAAAATTCTTAAAAATAAAAACATGAACAGAACCATCCAGGAAAAGTTACTTCATTGCGAAGACAATGCAAGTAATAAAACATCTCTCGCGGGTTCCATTAACAAGTAAAATGGAATGCTACAGATTCTCCAATTATGATAAAACTTTGCCAGCGTATTGTTTGCACTTTAAACCTTTGTAATAAGCTTTTCTATAGCTTCAACGTATTGTGTGTTAGTTAGTCAATAATAGTCTTAATATAACATACTAGTTGTTACTCGTTTGCGTAGAATGAACGAACGTAGTATTCAAAGGGTAGAAACGGAACCCTATTACTAAGACTCTGTCTGTCCGTCTGTCTGTCTCCTTAACTGTGATAGCTAAACAGTTGAAAATTTTATAGAAGGTATATTTTTGTTGCCTGCTATGACACCAAATACAAACGGAATAAAATAAATATTTAAGGGGGGCTCCATGATTTTTTTCGTTTTGTACGGAACCCTTAGTACGCGAGTTCGACTCGCGCGTGGTCCGGTTTTTTTTCTTACTAATCATTAGTCGTACTTTAGCGTGGCGACGCATTACATTGCGACGCCAACATGTCGCCTGCAATAAATTTAACACAATGGCACTATAGAATATCCATCGAAATAAAATTTAATCAAACGTCCAATGTTCTACAGCGGTGAAGTTCGTCCATTTTTTGCTGTAAACGACAAACCGCCCGAGGGATGTCAGTCATAATGGCCAGCGGAAATCTCTCTTCAGTTTATTTTTTTTTTATAAAAAAAAGTAATTGTAGTTAAAAAGTTTTAAATGGAACTAATGCCGGTTTAAGTTTAAATATTTGTCTGTTTTTAAGGTAAGTATACGTTATTTACGTTACGTTTTCCCGCGACTTTCACAAAAAAGGAAATCCCGAGGGAATCGCTCATATTTAAAAAAAATCTTTTTAACGCGGGTTACAAAGTAGCACGTGCTCCTGCCTCCTATCCCGTGGTTTATTTACTCTATTTCTGTGCCTAATTTTATCAACATTGACCCGGAAATTTCGGACCCTATTTAATGTAAAGGAACAAACAAGCAAATATTTCCTGTTTTTAATCTTCTAAATATAATATAAAAGGTAAACCTGACTGACTCATCTATCAATCTATCAAATCTGAACGGATGTTGCTGAAATTTAGATACAGATAGTTGTAATGACGTAGGCATCCGCTAAAAAAGGATTTTTGAAAATTCCCCCCCTAAGGGGTGAAAAAGTGGTTAAAATTTTGTATGAAAGCCGAGCGGGTAAAGTCGCGGTCAAAAGCTAGCATTAGTATAGAACTACTAGCTCTTGCCCGCGGCTCCGCCCGCGTGAATGCAGTATTCAGAGATAACACTGTACTTTTTTGGGATAAAAAGTAGCCTATGTGTTAATTCAGAGCTCAAACTACTACCATTCCAAATTTTATCAAAATCATAGATGTGTAACGAGTCTTATGTATTTCTTTTAGAAATATGGATATATCAGATATTACATCAAATATACAGCGTGTCTCAACCGCTATATCGGAGCCTTTATTGGTAAAAAATATGGATCGAATTAGTACGAAAGCCCGAGTCTTGGTTAACAAAAAATAAAATGGCTGTCATTTTACAAACGTGAGAGAAAAATCAAATTTGAGGGGCAATTTTTCGATAAAAAATGCCATATTTTTTACCACTTAAGGCTCCGATATAGCTGTTGGGATACACTGTACAGCTACTCATAATTTATATTATGAGTATAATCATAATTTATAGCTACTCTATTTATATAGTGTACCTATATCATTTTTATTAGACTACCGATTGCTTAAGGATGGCTACACACTTTTACAGTCAGTGTCTGGATCATCTTAAACATGTTAATAGATTTTATTAAATTTTGTAAATTACTTATTTAGAAATAATTTTGATTCTTTTTTAAGTATCGTGTATAACTCACCTCAATCGCTTCAATTATAACGTGTGTGGTGTGCATTAATCTTAAGCGACATTGAGGTCTATTGGACATCTGATACCTATCATCAGATTTGCATAGGCAATTCGCACATAAACGTAATAATTGAAGCACTTACTACCATGAGGTGTATATTGTATGCCACTCAAACTGAATCTGATACATATGATATGCGAGTTCGATAGTAGTGTCTTTTGTGCATAAAATTTTGCCTACGGCTATCGGTAAAATGTAATTACTAAAATTAATAATACCTACTACTATAATAAATGTGGAAGTTTGTGAGGATGGATAGATGAATGCATGGATGGATAGATGTTTGTTACTCTTTCACGCAAAAACTATTGAACGGATTTTGATGATATAATAGTAGTTTAGGCTCTCGATTAAACTTTTTACCCTGAAAATCTTTAACTATTTATTTTGAAAAAAAAAAATAGAATATTCCTATGGGATACTATATTTACGCAGGCGGAGTCGCGGGAACAAGCGAGCTATGAATATGAATGTATATTAATATGAAATGTTAAAGACTTCTGCTACCAAAGTTCAAATATATTTTTAGACGACAAACCCCTCAATAACCAGATATTTTTTCAGTTTCATCAAAAATCTCGTCCTTGTCGCGTTCTTGAATACAAAGGGTATTTTCGTATATTCATCATGAACGTACTCTCTTGTCATTTAATAAAATATAACATTTCTTGGGGCATATCAATCTTTATTACTACGTAGCCGTAGTGAGGGATCGGTAATGCGTAGTCGAACTCATACGTCAAACCAGTCTTAGATACTAGCTTTTGGCTGCTACTTTGTTTGTTATCTTCAAATGATAAATACTTTAAAATTGTTTATCCATACTAATATTATAAATTGGAAAGTGTGTGTATCTGTTTGTACGTCTTTCACGGCAAAACCACTAAACCGATTGAAATGAAATTTGACACACAGATAGACTATAGTCTGAGAAAGGGCATATGCTGCTTTTTATCGCAGGGAAATATACGGTTCCCGTGGGATACTTTATTTACAGTTTCACGTAAAAACTACTAAACCGATAATCATCAAAGGCACAGATATAAAGTAGATCACGAGGAAGGACATAGGCTATTTTTATTGCAGGGAAATGAACGGTTCCCGTGGGAAACTTTATTTACAGTTTCACGTAAAAAATACTAAACCGATCATAATGAAATTTGGCATAGATATAAAGTAGAGCATGGGGAAGGACATAGGCTACTTTTTATCGCGGGACATATACAGTTCCCGTGGGTTACTGTACTTACGCGGGCAGAGGCGCGGGCATCAGCTAGTTAATAATAATTATTTACTATAATATCGACATGTATTCCAACATATAAGGCGGTCCTAGTATCTGTTCTCTTACTAAAACTAACTACTATAAGAGATAGAACAGATACACGAAGGAGCTAAATAGATCCCAAGGTCATAAATAAGTGCTATCACATGGGAGTTGTAACGAGTCAAAGCTCAAACCAGTCTTAGATCTAGCTCTTGGTTGCTACTTCGTTTGTTATCAGGTAACATTGTATTAATATACAATGAAAATATGATATTAATACAATCATTATTATATCGACTTGACGTATATAGGATGTAATATTTTACTTATTAAAAATAGTTTGAAATGACAATTTTATAGCAGCATCCGACCATTATCATAGGAACGTTGCAACTTTCGGCACAATTCCGAATTCGCTATTATTAGATATGTTCCATCAGTTTAAACGAACATTTCATCATTTATTTACATAATCTACTTCGTATCTTGTAATTTATCATCCACTTCAACTTCAAATACACAATTTAATAATTACTCAAATTTAAAACCGATTCAACCGTCCATCGTAACTGATAAAATTAAGTTAATATTAATGACGGATCTTTTCCTTCCATTTTCCCCCGCAATGAACATAGATTTCGTTTCTTTTAGGGGTCCGACGTGATGAATTTTTTACGTCGACCATGAATAACTGGGGTCTATTTGACCCCGACGTGAAAAATGGCGCCATCCACATCCGTCAATCGCATATTAATCACAAAGTATTTATGACAATATAATAGCTTCAATAACATAATATGAATTGCTTTATGTATGCTAACATTAATATAATTATTGTTGGTGTTGTTTATGTAGAACTATTAAATGTCTACTAGCTATTTTTACAAGTCTATTTAATGTGTCCCCATTTACGTAGGTAGCAAGTCAAAATAAATGGCTACATATATACTGTGGCTTAGACGAACCGTTTAAATTATCATTACTACGAAAATGTAACTACTGTTTTGGTGACATTACCCACAATTTACTTAATATTAAGGCTTAATATTAATATAGAGAATTTGATGATGAATATTATGTTCAATAAGACATAAATAGGTTGATTAATGATATACTGCAATAGAATTGATAAAATACAATTTCGCAGCCCTTAAGGGTTGTAACTTGGTTATTTAATGAACATACGTGACATAACAAAGTTATAAGGGTTTTAGTCGGAAAACCCTAATAAATGGAGCAACAAATTCTTAAACGAAACAAATTCTTGCCCTATACATTCAGCCACGATCGTTTAGTTTCTCTTTCTTTTCTTAATTTTGCCTTGAATGGTTTTATGGTGGATTTTTGTGGGTACAAATTCCAATAACTTATAAAAATTACTTCATCATCGTGTGTATTTAATTTTCATCGGCTAGGTACTTACTGCCCGATTTCTTTTGCTAAACATCCTCTAAAATGCTGTTTTATTGCTATCTTGATTGAACGGAACTCTCAACGATCTCGTCTTTTGTTAAGATATTACGCCTCCTTATCGGTAAACGAAATCAGCGAACTTATCGCAATAGATATTAATCGTTATTGGCGGAATGCCAGTAATAATAACAATAATAATTGATATTTTAGTAGAAATGTTACAAAACTTAAATTGTTCATTATTTTAATTAAATCTTACCTTGAAACTTTGTGACAAAAATGTGAATACAGAAGTTTCGGGTTTGTTAACTTAAAAAAATCTAAACTGAATCCTCAAAATGTAACAAATTAATCTTATATCTAGACAGAATGGACCAACAACATAAGTGTCAGAGCGACGTCCTAACGTATCGTCTGGGGGGCGAAGGTTCACGCTGTCAGCAATTTCTCCTCGCTCACTATCAATTCAGAGGAAAAATCGCCATCTTTTATATAATATTATATATAACAAAACTATTTCCTACATTGTCTTAGGGTTCTTAAGAATCTAAATTATGCACTTAAATATTCTGTAAGTTGTAATACACTTCTGTAGGCCTAGAGAAACTAGACAGTAATGAGGTAAAAAGTTGTGTGCATGGCTGTTCTACGTACATACGAGAACGAATAGAAATAATATAGCATGGCGCCTCAGGCACGCTTTATAGATTGAAGAACTTTTCAATATCCTCAATAGTGAAACTAATTTTCTTTGCAGTATACGCTATGGAGGAATATTGCTAGTAAATAAGTTAATTAATAATTTCTCCAGATACTTTCTCAACGCCTGATTCAATTAAGTATTTAGAAGTGTTATTCTGCAGAAAACCCTAGTTCTGCAGACTTTATTATAATGATAGGTAATTTATTCAACGAGTACTCGATCGTAATTCCGAAGTGTGTTATTTGTTCAAACCAATTATGAATCCAATTTCGCGGCCTCGCAAGTTTATTTTGCTTTAATCGATTTTGTAGGAGACGTGAGAATAATCTCAATTTAACGAATAAGAAATTCGCGTGGTATTTGCTTATGAATACTGGAATGTGATTTTCTTTGTAATTTGAATATCATACCTTATGTAATATCGATAAGGTGATCTCGGAAATTGCATATATTAATTGTCACTATCGACTTCAATGTCGTTTGCGTTTTTTAACTATTCAACAACAGGGCCTCTAGTCAAGATGCATTCGATAATTTCGACGGCGAAGTTCGAAAACAAAATGTATGGGGTTTGATATAATGAAATTGATCTCAAGCGACATGTCACATAACGATGACATAATATGTCAAATCCCATACATTTTTGATTTTGAAGTTCGCCGTCTAATGCATCATGACTAGAGGCCCTGTTATGTGAAAACATATTACTTCTTCTACGAGTATTTGTCAACTAGTTACATTTTGGTGCCGAACAGCTTTGTCGATGGCGCATGAAATGCGTCGTGTCTTAGGAAATAATAATCATTAATCTAAATTAAATTAAAAAAGCCGTGTGGTGTGTATGAAATATTAATTTCAAGTTCTATTTGAGGTATGAAGAAAATAATTATTCGGGTATACAATATTTATTATGAGATTTTATCGTTAAAAAAAAAATACTTTACAAAATTATCTTTACACCTTTATTTTATTTACAATGATCTATAAAATATATAGAAATGTAATAAGGTAATTTCGATACCGGGAATAGAACCCGAGCTTCTCGGGTGAGGCCAAAAAACCGAATCTTTCATACCTATATGTAGCTTGTATATCGAGCCGGATGTTAACTGAGCCGCGAAATTTTGTTTCTTAACGGGTCTTTCGAACTGTAAGAATATCACAATATATAAAAATCTTACGCTTTTTTTAACGTAACAGACGTTTTTTGTCGACTAGGGTACCCTCCGCAACGCCCCAAAGGAACTTTTGTTCCAAAAATGGTACCTACACAATTTGATAGCCGCACCAAATTGCGTAACAGTTTGTCAGAAGGAGGTGTGGTCAGAGCTGAAGACCTATGCGCATAATTTAATGATTTTCTAACTTAAATTTCATATATCAAAAAGTTAAAACAATAATAACACAGTAATACAATAATTGAAATGGAGAACTGTTCAAATTTATAACAATTATTATAGCATTCCGTATATTTGGGGCACTTCGAATTACTAATTAACATTGTTATGAAAATGTAAAGCCACCGTTTATTAGGATTACTTTTACTGAAACAAATTGTTATTTAAGCCAATCGTTGGCGCTTGAGATTCCTTTGTTATTGTAATGTAGAAGGGGAGAACCAGGGGCCTTAGACAAAGTGGCTATGTAAACTCGTTGGCGAAGTAAGAAAACGATAACCAAGTTCTTCGGACCCGGAGGGCTTACATGCCATTGTTAATTGACGATCTTCGAAATGTAACATAGCGCGCAATATGTCAATACCATTTTTGATTTTATACTTCGTCATCGTAATAATCGATGGCATTAGCGATGGCATCTTGGCTAAAGTGCCAGGTTTAACTTTATATTTTAGAAAATCGTAGCCAGTAAAATATTTAAATTAAAAACAATAATAGTATGAACCGCTGAAAAGATTTATCTGTAAATAAAATTTGGCATAGTTACAAATAGTTTTTAGCATGGATTTGTACTTTTTATCCTGTTCCTTCTACACCAACAACATGGTAAAATAATATTATAGATATTATAGATCTTAAACATACTTTATTAAAGACCAGTCTTTGATAAAGTATCTTCAATGTATTATAACTAAGTCAATAGGTTAGACGACTGAATTTTTTTTATTGCATAGGTGAATAGTACTCTTAAATATGAGTAACTTCTCAGAAGAAACCGTATATCAAAAGTCAATATTTTTGAAGGTACAGCGATTTGTTTACAAAATTTCGCAAGTCTCGTGAAAACGCTCCATACTAAAGTCGTACGTAGCTATGACGTCACGTCCATGTTAAAATGTATGAAGTATACGGCCGCAGGAACATATTTGTAAATATCTCCGATATTTGTGCGTTTAAGTTCATACATACCATAATAAAAGTTTTTGTATATGATGTAAGTAAACTAATGATGTAGTTTTGTTTACTTAATTTAGCAAAAAAAATTTAATTTTTTTGTACTTTTTAGATGTTTCTAATTACTAAACTATAAATAAAATATTATGATTTTTTACATTTACGAAGTAGTAATGCCTCAAATTTTCTGAGTACATTAATGAAACTAAATATTTTAGATGTAGTCGTGTACCCAATTATAAGGAAACGATAGTTTAACTAAATCAAGTTATTGCATTGTGCATCGACCTCTAGGAAACGCAAATATTTGCATTGCACGTAGATATGGGTATATCGTAAAATATTCAATATCGTAAATACAGTTATAAGCAGGCAGCAGATTAGTCAATACTGACTAGGTTTAGTTTGAATAGTTATGGTCCACGTTTGTTTTCAAGTCGATTTTGAGACAAAATGAAACCTACAAAACTAACAATTGTCACAAATATTGTACTTATTTGTCTGCAAAATGGTTCAAAAATATGATTTTTAGTACAGCAAAATTTACAAAGGCAGGTCGTGCTTAGGATAATTTTTCTGCGCTTATGAAGCTGATGTTTGTTAGCGATATGTAATTATTATTTATAAATACCCAATGAAAGCTAATATAATCATCCTAAAGTTAGCTAAAAAATATTAATAAAATATTAAAAATTGGTTTGAAAAAAACATAAAAATCCTTCTGAAATTTTCACGTGTTTTTATATTGATATGAATAAATTTGAATAAATAGCACTTGAGTTTATTTTATTTGGTCTGGATATATTGCACACAAAATATTTCTAAAGATATGTTAGTTTGCATTCGACCGCTGTATACATTTTACGAACGTGTTTTGATTAGTTCAAACTTCCAATTATAACTGTCGGTAGATTTTATTGTTAAAACCTACAGTTATCAATAATTCTAGTGTGTAGTAGTTAGAGCTTGGCTCTCGACCCGGAGCGGATTTAAACCCCGCAGTGAATCAAGAAAAAATATTGTTTCCAAGTTTGGCCCTACGGCAATGCAGACTGATTATTTGATTATCTGACAAGGAAGATGATCCATGCGTCGGATGGGCATGTAAAAATAGGTCTGATCTCTCACCAGTAATGTCGGTTATCCGTCCCACAAGGTTATGAGCGTAAGGAGGAGAGAGTTATTTTCTGTATTGCGCACACAAGTGGGCACTATAAAATTACTCCTGTACAATGGTGCTTGGTTCAATAAAACCGGCCATCGTCACCGAAATCTGTGTGAAATCGGTGAGTTATAATTATTATAAGATAAACACATGCTGTAAGTTCAAACAAAACAACAAAAAATGTTTGAAAATAGATATTATGCAAAATGCACTTCAACAATCGACGTAAAATATTTTCTTTATCAATTTATCGCGTATACCTGCTAGTGCACATGTGAATCAAAAACTTAGGTTGCCCTGATTGAAGTAAAAGAACAATAAGGCAGCTACGAAGTCACAGTGCAGGAAAACCTATTGACACAATGAAACAGTATGTTAAGGCGGAGTATTTATTCACAACGAGCCAATAAACGAATAAAATCCGACTCGGAGTATCTCGAGTACAAATTCCATGTTATTTATTATCGTGGGGATATGAACATATTCCAGTGCAGTCTGCAGTATCTAAACTAAATCCATTCGAGAGTTATGTAAAGCAGTCGCGTCTCGAGAAATCCCATATATTCTTTGACGGTAATACTCCGGTTTGAATACTGTAAAGTTTTGCTATAGGTGCCTTGGGGAGGATGAACAATAGGCATGTTGCCGAAAAAATTTTTTTTCGTCTATTCGATGTTAG
The DNA here is from genome assembly GCA_905404095.1 of Glaucopsyche alexis. Lineage (NCBI taxonomy): Eukaryota > Metazoa > Arthropoda > Insecta > Lepidoptera > Lycaenidae > Glaucopsyche > Glaucopsyche alexis. Next base: position 16,616,546 of record FR990052.1, on the reverse strand, counting down.
ACAACATGTTAATAAACAATCCAGAACCCATTTTTGTATATCTGAAAAAATAACGTAGATATACAAACCACTGAAATTTACAATATGAAAGAGAGCGATATATCGGCCTGTGACGTCACAGCCTGCTACCGCCATACATTTGTCATTACAAAATGTATGACGGTAGCAGGTTGTGACGTCACAAATCGTTTTGCGAGAAAGAGATGGACAATATTTTTAATTTGCTTATATTTTTAATCACGTCACTCTGAATACCTATTTCTTTCAGATTTATGTATCTTTAATCAAAAACTTTAAAATTTAATTTGTAAAACTGTAATATTCCACACTAGGCAACATCCCTATTGTAGGTTGTTCAAAACAAAGTCTGTGGAGGCGTCGCGTTTGTCAAGTTCTGACAGGATACATATTAAATCACCTTTTTACCCAACTACGGCGAAGCGAAAGGGTATGTCAGTAGTGTAGGTCCACCATGATACTACCTACACTACTGATCCGACTTCAATGAGTAAGGTGTCAAAAGATTCCTAATAATAGCCTGGGTATAATAATATATTATTTACGTGGTCGGGTTATAGTTTTTCGTAAAACATATATGATTAATATTAATATAATAAAACGCTTATTATTAATCACTCGATTTTGGTAGATTTATATCACATATAGGTAATAAAATAATATATATATATATCAATTACTTAAAAATATGAATAACTGGGTGAGATGGTGATGATTTATATACAATACAATTCAAATGATATATTTTAAATTATCTTATTATATTATAGTTCGGCCTCCCCAACTCTCTATGATTGTGAATTAAAACTTTTGTGCATCGTGGTTGCGGGAAAATTCAGCTCGCGTGGTATATAAATTTATCTAACAAATCGAAAACTTTCCCATTTGAACTAACCCATATGAGTCAATTTAACAAATGGGTATAGAATAATCATTACTGTTAAAAACATTACCCCATTACATAGAAGTTATTTCGAAATAAACTAGTTGTAAAAGACGACGAAATATTAGTTTGACTAGCAAATAAATATGTCTGTAACATTTTTTCCTACTACTATTATAAATGTTAAAGTTTATGAGGATATTTATGAAATTTGGTATATAGTAGTAGTTTAGGGCTTTGGATTAAAACGTATGGTACTTTTTATCCCGAAAAAGTATCGTATTCCCGTGGGATACCAGATACTATGTTTACGCGGTCGGAACGCCACGTGTAAAAGCTAATTTTGCCATACCTAAATAGAAACTAGAATAATGAAGCTCGAAAGTTCAAATCCCTTATATGTAACAAAATTTTACCTTTATTAATAAAAGTAAGCAAATTTTAGACATAAGTGCAGTGCATATGTTACGTTGTCATACAAATACACTAGTTTCGATTCGAACCTAGACCTCAGTCAATTTTGTGACTCTAACAAGCTGTCTAATTAGTAGGTATAGCATATTAAGTTTTGCCTTAGGGCCCCTGTGTAAACTAGTTCACCTCGGGCTATGGAAGATAGACTAACTCATCGTTCATGTAGCGGGTTTCGTATAAGACAGTGTTACCAGAGTGAAATTGTTTCTTGACATTATTATGCATTAGTTGGTAGTGTTGTGTTTGTAGCTACTATTGCTACTACTTACAAGCATATTTCAGGGAGGGGAGATTCGTAATCGTAACCAAAACTATCGGATATCTATACTCTATACTAATAATAAAAAGGAAAAGTTTGTTTATTTGTGTGTTTGTATTGAATAGGCTCCTAAACTACTGGATAGATTTTGATGAAATTTGGTACAGATATAGATTAGACCATGGGAAAGGACATAGGCTTATTTTTATCGCGGCAAAATGTGCGGTTACTCCGAGATTTCCTTTTGCGCGTACGAAGACACGTGCAACATCTAATCTGAAAAAAGACTCTCCGTAACCCTAACTGAATACGATATTAAAGCTTTGGATAATTTCGTATATAGGCAGAGTTATACGACTTGTAGTTAAGACATATTATTTAATTTGCCAGGGGAGTTTCTTAAGCCAAACGATTACCTAAACTTGTATAAAATGCAAATAATTATTCGCATTTTACTTACATTTCTCATAAACTTACTAGTCGTAACCGAAACCGGTATAATTTTATTCCTATATCCATATCCGCATATCCGTACCCAAATTCGAAATGTATTCCTTAACATGTATAGTATGTTGCGTATTCTGGTACATGTATTTTAGTTTTTTATGTTGCTTATTCAAAGTCTGTTTGAATGTATATTTAATAGGTTCGGTCGCCTAATAGATCCGGTGAACACTTTTGCCTTTGAATCTTATTACCTACCAGTGAGGTTGGAAAGTGGTCCACTTTCCAACCTTAAATAAATATATTAATATTTTTGTTGTCTAGTACTCGTAACACAAGTTCTTCGAGAACGAGTTCACGGCACACAATTGACGTGAAGTGAAAGCGTCCATTTATTACTATCAATATAATACTTAAAAACAAGCGATTTATGCGACGTATAGGTAAAAATCCTATTTAATTAAAATCTTGTTATAAATTTGTAAAAAATATTTCTAACTACAAAACAACAATCGATTTACCCGAAGAATAAAATCTATTCTCTATTCTCGTACAATCTAACATTAGAGAAATAAAAGCATTGGCGTTGAAAAACGCGTCGTAGAAGAACGTTGTTTGATATTCATGTAATTTCACGGGCGACTAGCCGCGCGTCGATCACGGTCTTTGTTCACACTTAAATGGACCTTAATGTTATATTTCCCCCGGCGACATGGATTTTAAACTTTCAATAAATATGACATTCTCTTTTATTGTGTGTAAAATCTTTCATGTGGAAGCGATTTTGCCATTGTATTTCAATGGCTACATAAATATATTGTATACCAACGTCAATATTAATTAATATAATAATTAAAGTACCCAAATATAGAGCTCTATTTTAGTCTCATTATGATCAATTTTCAGTCTACGTAAACCTAACGAGCTAGCTAATAGTGTAATAAGAAACATGACTCTATGTGTCAGCGCGGGCGTGTAAAATATTAGGTCTAGGCTCTAGGTGGCTTAGACTGGTTAAGTACAAACTAGATTGCGTATTAGTATCTATATGACAGAGGACAGAGGGAACAAAAAGTTTTCTATTTTCCTGGGTCGTGGTTGTGTATTTATATGATAAAAATCTTATAAACATGTATATTGCATAGTATAAAAGCATTAAATGTACTTCCCGTTATTTTGTATAGTCGAAAGGTCAACTGACAATAACAACTTACAATTTTTTTGCGAATGGACTTAGGTATACATAATATCACGAGTTGATAATGTGACGATAGCATGTCTGTAACAAACGTTCTTCGGATTAGCACGGGGCAAGATTGACGTGGTGTGTAGCGTCCATTATAGATATTACTATAATATACAAAATCTATTAAAACGAATGGTTCAAGGTGTTCTAGAATATGTCTATGGGTAAGTGCAGTCTCCAGCTCGACCATAAAAAAATAAATATTAATAGGTACATAACCCAATGTTTTGTTTATGTTTAAAAAAACCGGCCAAGTGCGAGTCGAATCGTATACCTACGAAGAGCTTAGTATAAAACGGCAAAAAATGTGTGGTATGGGATAATTATTATATTTACTTTATTCTGTTTTAGTATTTAGTATTTGTTATTATAGCGGCAACAGGAAACAAAAAAAAGCTACAGCCTGGTGACAGACAAACGGACGGACGTACATACGAACAGACAAGATAGTGACTTTAGGTGCGGAACCCTGAAAATAGCTGGTTTAGTTAGTGCCCAAAACTGTTCCTAGCTTATTTTTAAGTTAATGTTATAAAAAGTGTTTGGAACTCCGCCGGGAGTAATAAGTCTAAGAAGATTGATGCCTCCGGCTGATACTGCAGAGTCACTCACCTTTTAGAGCGAAACACACAAATTGAATATTCACGCCCAAATCACCTTAAAGGCACTGATCGACGTGCGATGTTACTTAAGCTATTATAGTAGTCATTAAGCTTGCGTTCGGACGAAAATTAATATGAATTATTAAACAAAAATATTGAAAAAATAATGTTTCAAGTATTACTTGAAATCTTATTTTTTCAATATTTTCATAGTATTTTTACGTAACCACCGTACTCGTACGCAACCACAAAAGTGATTTTTTTTTTCGTTGAGAATCTCATTAAAGTATGCAAGTAAATAATTTTAAGTAATTATATTTTTACCACCAAGCAACATGCACTATTACATTTAAAGAACGTGAAAGAACTATTACATTTACAAACGGCACATTCTGAAAACGAAATAGAAAAAGAATAGATCGGAATAAACGTCTACAATTTGAGTTTCGTTAGAGTGTAAGCTAGCGAGAAATAACTTATTAACCTGACAAGTCTAGCGATGATGTTAGTGGATCGCTCTATATCTAGGATCTAATTAAACGAAACACAAGTTTGCTTTGGAACTAACATTACTCAAAGAGTCTTAATATAATTGGAAACTGAGATTTAGTAATTAGGTAAAAGTTTACCGAACTACTCGAGTTGTTTGATTGCATCTCACACTTCACTGCCACTGATCTACGCTCCGTTTCCAGGAGGTCTAAAAAAGCAACTTTTGATGTTTCATTTTTTTATATATATTAGACTTTATTTCACACCAAAAGAATATCAAAATTAAACAATATATGTTTCATATAATATTTATTCCATACAAAAATCGTGAAATGGTAAAATGGCTACATGCTTCATCTGATTTCATCATATTAGAAAACATCAATTTTGACAGTTTTCAATAGAAATGCGTAAAATGGCGCAAATTTTCACCATACTTCAAAAGTCAGCCATCTTGTTTTCACCATACTTCAAATGTCTCCAAATATCTTAAAAAGTACATTTTTTGCCTCAACATGGTCTCGTCTATAATATTTATAATATTATTATTTTTCTTATATTATTTTTCATATAAAACTCGTGATAATATAAATAAACGACTACACAATTCATCTAACTTCATCATATTAGAAAACATAGTTTACAATAGAAATGCGTAAAATAGCGCACATAATATGAGTCGAAAAAAATATATGAAATGCCTAAAGTAGCCTTTTTAGACTCCTGGTCTTGCATCATTACCCGACTGCGCCAGAAGGAGGGTTATGTTTTTAGAGAGTAAGTATGTTTGTATGTATGTATAATTTATTAGCACGCTCTGAGGCATAATTTTTATAGCTATAACATATTTTAATTTGGCATGTAATTGACATTAATTATTGTATTGTATGATGTGTCAGCAGATCGTCATTATAATACGTGCAAACTGCAAATATGCTAAATACTAAAGTATTAAATTCATAGCATAACTTTATTATTTCACAATCTACTGATGAGAGTCAAATAGTTTATTTGTATGTACTGTCGCTCAGTATGAAGTAAGCAGAAACATAACTTCCAAATAAGTTATTCGACACTTATTAGGCGATAGTGAAACAGATAAAATAAGTTTTTTTTTTTTATGAAATAAGGGGGCAAACGAGCAAACGGGTCACCTGATGGAAAGCAACTTCCGTCGCCCATGGACACTCGCAGCATCAGAAGAGCTGCAAGTGCGTTGCCGGCCTTTTAAGAGGGAATAGGGTAATAGGGGAGGGTAGGGAAGGGAATAGGGTAGGGGATTGGGCCTCCGGTAAACTCACTCACTCGGCGAAACACAGCGCAAACGCTGTTTCACGCCGGTTTTCTGTGAGCCCGTGGTATTTCTCCGGTCGAGCCGGCCCATTCGTGCCGAAGCATGGCTCTATCATTACGTACAGTCGTCGACATATCCAATGTTTCATTTTGAACCTTATTGCTAATTAATAAGGTCGAAAAGTGTTACACTTGTATTTGGTGCGACTGTACCTACCTATTGTGGATATCGTACTCTATATCAATATCACTACATTCCCGTTAGCGTCATTGGTTCAACTTTAGCTATTAGAAGTTTCAGCAATACCGATTCCTTTGTTATGGCTGTACTTAGCGAAATTTATAGCAAATTCGGCCTTACCTGAATGTTTTTGCGATGATTTGCTGTCAATTTTTCTTTTTCATGTTTATGGTCAGTGTCGGGACGATTTTGGATAAATTTTTGACTCTGAACAAATAAAACAGCTTAGTGACAATTATAATAAAACTAGCTGTTTGCCGCGGCTCCGCCCGCGTAAATATAGTTTTTTCGCGGTCGCTGATAAAAATAGATAAAGACAATCCTTGATGCGGATTATATATCATGCTAAAATTTCAGCTCGATCGGTGCAGAATTTTTTGAGTTTTTGAAGCGTACACAAACCAACATAACATTTTTATATATAAGATATAATGTCTATAAATATGATAAATCACATATTTTATATTATTACCCGATTACGGCGAAGCCAAAAGGAAGGTAACGGTTTTGGCAGTCTTTGTGTGTATTTGTGTTTTTCCACAGTAGCGCTTTAAGTACGATTTCATTCTTTATTCATTCGATTTGAATGAATAAAGTGTCAATAGATTCGTAATGATAGCACGGGTAACTTAAGAGTGCGCTAGTCAACGGCTCGAACTCAGTGCTGCGCGCGGGAAAAATGCTTGTTATTTCACCTAATATTGGGGAAAAAATGATATACCCATAAAATAGTAATCTATACTTATAAGAGAAGCTATACTACACACATTTATGCAGCTGTGTAAAGTATTTTAGAAAAGGCGTCTTCAAATTACGCAAATCGACACTCAGCTGTTGGTGTTTTATGAAAAAACTATATAATATTTTTGTCTGAAGTAAAATTATCTCAATTGCTGAATAATTAAACTGTGTCGGTACGTGCTTGATTTTTTATTATCATTCTTCGTTTAATTTTTATTTACGTTCAAAGTTGCGCTAAAAATGCGATGTTTGGAGGCTATTATTTTCTACACTAATTTGAATTTCAGAAATATAAGCAAATACCGACCTAGATAAGTGTCATAAAAATCGATATTACGCTAGAATTTGGGTCTACAATGTTTGACTTTGGAGTAAATCACCAACAGCGTTTGTATGGAGAAAAATCCGACTAGCGCAGCCTTAAGCTATAATATAATATACCTACGTAGTCGGGTTATACTTTTGTTTATTTGTAAAATACTAAAGTTGTAAAACAAAATAAATAAAATACAGACATCCAAAAGCTTTAATATTATAATACACGCTACGAGAATTTAGCCCCTAATATGAAGTATGAATGACTAATAAGGTGTAGGGTTTGGCATTTCATCCCGAAAAGGGCGCAGGTACTTCGTTTAATTTTGACAAGTCACGTGTCGTATCACGTATGGGACTTGTAATTATATCATGCAGACCCATCCTACACCCATTCTCTGCATAAAGTAACATACTTCTGTTATGGCAGATAGGTAAGTTATAATTTATTAAATACTAGACGTCGCTCGCGAATTCGTGCGCGCAAAAGTAAATTTCGCAGAAACCGTTCATTTTTCCGCGATAAAAAGTAGCCTATGTCCTTCCCCGTGGTCTACTCTACATCTGTCCCAAATTTCATCAAAATCGGTCCAGTAGTTTCGGAGCCAATTCGATGCAAATAAACAAACAAACTTTTCCTCTTTATTATATTAGTATAGATTAAATATAAGTACCTACCTGGGTAACCGAGAGAGTAGTAGCAAGAGTAGTAGTAGTTAGTAGATAAAAAACATATTTTACTAGGGTTCGAACCCACCACATTTAGAATTATCGAACAACGCAAAAGTTAACCAAACTGCAAATCAAACTGTCATTATAAGAGTCGAAATATTTATAAATTGTTTCACGACGAAAGAAAAAACATAATATTATATTTTATAACTTAAAAATGCGCAGTTTTTGAGATAAAACCTAGCCTATGCTACAAATTATTTAAACATAAAGGAAGTGACAACAACGACTGCAGAAGTGGTTGAACTACGTAAACGGAAGTACTTACGTGTGCGTGAGCATGATTTAACGACGCTGTTGTATTTTCTTCTTATGCCTGGTGGAGCGGCAACTCGTTCGCTAGTACATTAAGTTTAAAGCTAAAATTGTAATTACCATCTCAACTTCTCAAGGCAACAATTTAAGGCTAGTAAAAATCCGCATTGGGAACGGCACTAACGTAGAAAGTCCTAAACTTTAAGTACGGTATTTGAGTTGGTCTAATTCTGTTTTACTTTTATGTGGTCACATTAGTCTGGTTCTTATTTTCGTCTGTGTTTAAGCGGCTTGTGAGCATACTTATTGAATTTGTGAGAAAGGTATAAAATAACTGTACTACATACACTACTTCAATTAATAATAGCAACTCCTCAATGTTTTTAAAATACCTATATGGGGTAGTCGCGAGAAAAAAATCATCCCCACTTTTCGTGTAGCTATCCAAAAATTCTCGACATGATTAATACACAATATACATGCAAAGTTTCATTTTTATAGCACTACTCGTTTTGATGGTATGTCGAAGACGGACGGATGGACGGACGGATATGAAGAAAATATAAGGGATCCGAAAGAGATGTGAACTACAGAATCCTTAAAAACGAGACAGCAAATAAAAACATTAAAAACTCATAACAACAAACAACACCTTTAAAAAGTCTCATAAAAAGGTGACTAATCACCGTTTTCATGAGATTTTTTAAAGCACGAACTGCGATAGCCTCCGCGAAATAAAAACGTTACCAGTAAAATCCGGTCGTAACTAATTTCGCGAATTAGATTGGAACATAAAATAAAAACGCAAAACAAGACATAAATCAAACATAAATTCGAGCACTTACAGGAATTTAAAGTACTAAAATGGAAAATGCTTACGTAAAAAAAGGAGCAGATAGATTAGCCCGAAGTGCGGGGCGAGAGCGGGGCGGGCGCAGGGCGGTGCGGGCGGGCGCGGGCCACCATTATTGAAAGTCGGGACCCAACGCGTGAAGCCATTAGTCGTAGAGTTCGCTTGAAAAAGTGTCGCTTTCGCTGAAACATTGCGCCGGGGCGCTATTCAATTGCTAAATATATTTCATTCGCTGCCAATCGATCTCCAGACAACAAAACGCACGTCCTCGGAGCGCCTCGAGGAGCCGTAAATCACCGATGCCTTCGATGTTTTAATGAAAAGAGCTCCGTTTTCAGTTTTATTGCTCCCCGAGACACATTGCACTCTAGTGTAACTTAATTAAGTGTAACCTAGATAAACATCTAAAGCAGGTTCTGAAGATTTTCCGTAAAACGCTTTTCTTTTATTTTGCAGAGAAATCGACAGTTTACTTTTATTAAACTCTAAACTGGGCCAGTCTTTGACCTAATTAGTCGAAAGGTCAACTGACAAAAACAACTAACTATTTTCTCATGCGAATGGACTTAGATACACATATCACGATTCACGAGTTGATAATGTGACGACAGCATGAGATACATGTCAAGGTGACGAATTACTTCTGTCCTCTTTTCCTCGCTGGCGTTTTCGTAACGCGAAACTTTGTTTCCTGTTATGTAACTTTTATTAGGCGAGCTATATTAACGCTACGTTGGCGATAAGAATTTTAAAGCGTTAATTACTTTAAAATTTTACGTGTAACATCATAAGGATGACTATAATAAAATTAACGAATGATCGATTGCAGTACAGTGGTACTGGTCCCCTGGTCTTCCTGTTGGATCTAATAAGACCACTTAAGGTGTTTCATATATTTTTTCCATACAAAATCGTGAAATGGTAAAATGGTTACATGATTGATCTGATTTCATCATATTATTAGAAAACATCAATTTTGTCAGTTTTCAACAGAAATGCGTACAACGACGCTCATACTATGAGTTGAAAAATATAATATATGAAACATAATATGCCGAAAGTGGCCATTTTAGACCCCGGGGCCTATAGTCAAGCCCCCTTACTAATAAACGCTGTATAAGCTTTGAATAGTTATACAGTGTTTTGTTCACGTCACACAAGTGACATTTTTAATCCGATAGAAGGAGACAAAACACTGTATAAATATTCAAAGCTTATGCAGCGATTATTAGTAAGGGGGAAAATGTATAATTGATAATTTTGACGGCAAACATCGAAATCAAAAATGTATAGGATTTGTCATAATTAATCTTTAAGTGACATGTCGCTTGCGATACCATTTTGTTTTCGAACTTCGCTATAGAAATCATCGAATGCATCTTGACTTCCCAGAAACTTAGAAATCAATTTGTATTATTCGCTATACGAATATGCGACGTATTTATTTGAGCCGATCAGACGTTTCGCATCAAAACACTGGTATAATGGTTACGAGAATACATCTAAATATATTTTGTTGCAGAATCGCGTGGGGAAGATAATGCTGTGTCATACGGGAAAATGGAACTGTAACTCGCACTCACTATGACAGGACAGACAGACATATTCGCAAATTAGTTTTTAAAATGGAGGAGGTTATACTGTCGCGCAGCAGCCGTCTGAAGCTGGCGTGATATGAACAGCAGAATGGCTTCAAAAGTTGCTGTCATATTGTGGCTAAGTGGATGTGAGTATACTTTATTCGAAGCTTGTAAGTGTAGTTGTTAAAAAAATATACTATATTGAAATAATATAATATAAAAATGAATCGCTGAATGTGTTACTAAGCGCAAATCTCGAGAACGGCTAAATCGATTTCGCTAATTCTATTTTAAGAATATTTCTTGAAGTACGAGGATGGTTCTTACGGAGAGAAAAATTTTAAAAATTTCCTGAAAATGTCTAAAACACTTTCTATACTCCCATACAAACGATTCGTAATCGAAATATATAAAAGGCAAACCTGACTGACTCATCTATCAACGCACAGACAAAACTACTGGACGGAGTTTGCTAAAATTTGGCATACAGATAGTTGTAATGTAGGCATCCGCTATGAAAAGATATTTGAAAATTCGCCCCTAGAGGGGGTGAAAAAGGGGTGAACATCTTGTGTTGGTGGAAACCGAAATCCACGCGGACGAAGTCGCGGGCAAAGGCGAGTTATACATATAAGTCAATTTGAACTTTAATACCATACCATAAAGTTTAATTGTTAGTGGAAAGGTTCCGGGAAGGCAAAACAATTGAGTGACGTTAGTATCGTATAAATATTAGGTGTTACAGTGGAAAAACGTACATATATAGACTGTTAAAATCATTACCCTTCCTTTTGGCTTCGCCGTAGTCGGGTAAAAAGCTTTTTCTCCTACCACGTATTGTGATTATTAAGATTATTTTAAGTATTACAGTTTTCCTTTATTAGCATACAAAAGTACTAATACAATGGAAACATTTTTCATCAATTCATCAATAGAATAGAGCTACTTGTACATAAGACTCTTACGAACATAGGAAGTAGATAAAAGATGATTATTAATTGTAATATAAATATAAGTACGAGAAATTATAAAAAGAAATAAGCCTGTAAGAGTAGTATGTATTCGTGCATTCTGGATCACGATTCTGGATCCCCCTCCCTCTACCCCCGTCCTGTCCCGCGTACCTACTCTACTCTACATTCGGGCGGCGATGTCGGCTAAAAAAAAAAAAAAAAGTTTGGTGTCAAAATGGGGGTTTTCGGCCACGCCCGATCGATCGCGCTCATCCGTTTTTCAATATCTCTAACGGTTACAAAGATAGACTTTTGCAATCACAAGTCCCATTAGGGTCTATTCATTACTGATTACTCCATCCGGTGATAGATAATGGAGGGTGATAAGCTAAGGACCATTAGTGGTTAAGTGAAGCAACAATGGTATTGTAAGTTAGTCATTTTATTGATAAAATAATACTCAAATAATCTACATAATTTCAAATCATTTTTTAGGGTTCCTTGCCTCGAAGTAGGAAAATACTGAACCCTTATAGGATCACTTTGTTTTCCGTCCGTCTGCCTGTCAAGATCCTTTTTCTCAGAACGCGTGGAGGTGTCAAGTGGAATCTATATCAAATACTCAACCTAAGCAAATGCAGTCAAAAGATACGGCTGTTTATGTCCCAAATTTCCGCAAATTTTTAACACTCGCAATATAATCAAAACCTACAGGGCACTTCCCATGAACTCAGAATCTTGAAATTTGGTACGAAGCAACGTCTTATAGCACAGATAAAGGGAAAATTGAGAAAACCGTAATTTTTTAGTTACATCATATTATATTTTAGTAGAAATATTTTTAATAATTTTAAACTTACTACCCCTTTCCTCATGAACGAACACGTAGAGTATTAAATTAAAATTCATATCGAATACTCAGGTCTAAATTACCTTTAAGCTGTAACAAAATAACTACGACTCGCACTTGACCGGGTTCTTTTAATGTAACGAACCAGAAAACGAGCAGACGGATCGCTTGATGGTAAGCGATTTCCACCGCCCATGGACACTCGCAACACCCTCCTCTGGTATAGCGAAATACGTTCCCAGTCCTTAAAATCCTCAACACCTCTGTGGCTCCGGTAACCTCACTCACTCGGCGAAACACAACACAGGCGTTATTTTATTCCGGTTTTCTGTGAGACCACCGAAGCGTGGCTCTCCCGCGTGGCTCTCCCACACCGTCCTCTGGTATAGCGAAATGCGTTCCCAGTCCTTAAAATCCTCAACACCTCTGTGGCTCCGGTAACCTCACTCACTCGGCGAAACACAACACAAGCGTTATTTTATGCCGGTTTTCTGTGAGACCACCGAAGCGTGGCTCTCCCACACCCTCCTCTGGTATAGCGAAATACGTTCCCAGTCCTTAAAATCCTCAACACCTCTGTGGCTCCGGTAACCTCACTCACTCGGCGAAACACAACACAGGCGTTATTTTATTCCGGTTTTCTGTGAGACCACCGAAGCGTGGCTCTCCCGCGTGGCTCTCCCACACCGTCCTCTGGTATAGCGAAATGCGTTCCCAGTCCTTAAAATCCTCAACACCTCTGTGGCTCCGGTAACCTCACTCACTCGGCGAAACACAACACAAGCGTTATTTTATGCCGGTTTTCTGTGAGACCACCGAAGCGTGGCTCTCCCACACCCTCCTCTGGTATAGCGAAATACGTTCCCAGTCCTTAAAATCCTCAACACCTCTGTGGCTCCGGTAACCTCACTCACTCGGCGAAACACAACACAGGCGTTATTTTATGCCGGTTTTCTGTGAGACCACCGAAGCGTGGCTCTCCCACACCGTCCTCTGGTATAGCGAAATGCGTTCCCAGTCCTTAAAATCCTCAACACCTCGGTGGCTCCGGTAACCTCACTCACTCGGCGAAACACAACACAAGCGTTATTTTATACCGGTTTTCTGTGAGACCACCGAAGCGCGGCTCTCCCACACCCTCCTCTGGTATAGCGAAATGCGTTCCCAGTCCTTAAAATCCTCAACGCCTCTGTGGCGCCGGTAACCTCACTCGGCGAAACACAACGCAAGCGTAATTTGACGTCCGTTTTCTGTGAGGTCGTGGTATTTACCCGATCGAGCAAGTGGCTCTCCCACACCCTCCTCTGGTGTTGCGACTTGTGTTTTCAGTTCGACCGTGTAAATGTCAATTTTAGAACCCAGTTTTATAGTTTTACAGATTTGAAAAATTAACAGTTGTATTAGCAAAGCAATTGTAACACTAAAGTGTCATAATAATAATATGTATATTCAATTCTAAAAAGGAATACTACTGCAGTGATTTTATTTTACTATAAAGGTCAGATATTATAGTTGCGTAAAAGGCGTAAAATAAACTGATAGTGATAGTATGCTTACAATTTATCATCATCAACAACAATGTTTTTTTATGAACACATTCGCTACCAACCACACCCTCTACTAAGGACAAAGTATGAGTGTCAACGAATAATATTTGTTAGTTACACTTTTTTTTTAAATGATCTAATGATGAATAGCTCAGTGATCAGTGCTTACAAAGCGGAGGTCGTGGTTCGGGTCCCACCAAATTCAATTCAATTCAATTCATTTATTGATCACCAGAATGTAGTATAATTACAAAGATGGTAAATTAAAAATATTATGGTTCTAATACATTCTGCCATTATAATTGATGAAATGTGACATTTGCATGCTCTTATTAATTACTACATTTTTATTTATTTCATTATTTACAATTAAATAAACCATTAAAGTCACAATAAGGTATTACTCAGTATTATTGAGAGTCAGTATAATAATAATATAAAAGAAAAATAAAATCATGAAAATTAATAAAAGAAAACTAAAATTGATAAAAAAATCATGCAGCTAGAGAATCATTAACTAAAGTAAAAACTGATATTAAATAGAATTCGATAAGTACATGTATTTAATACTGGTATTAATTGCCCGAGACTTCGCCCGCGTGAAATTAGGTTTTCAACTTTCATCGTCTATTTTACTCAACTAGGGACTTAATTTTAGAAAACGCTGAAATACATAACTCATATTTTTTCATACTCTATTCATACGAAATACCATGTAAATATTTCCAAGGAATAAGAAGTTTCATACAAACTTTTATCGCCCAATTTTTTATTTATTTGAGGGTTGAAAAATCCTTCCTTACTGGTTGCCTACGCCATATGAGAAATACGTGTGCAAAATTTCAAATATCTATCCTTAAAGGTTTGGTCTGTGAGTTGATACATATTCAGGCAATCCACTTTTTTTTTATTCAACTTTTCGATGTACAAGTCCTTACTGACCCTACTAGATACAAACCTGTTATCAATATGATGTTGTTGACGAATTCATTTCCAGTGATAGTTAGGAATGGAGTTTATGTTCCCCATTAACGTAACGATAATAGTCGTGATAACATAAAATTAGTATTCTCGAAGTTTTTGATGATATAAATAGTGTTCTCCACAAACCACGGTATATTCATTTTGTACTCTCAAGATTTCAACAGTTTTGTCACGGTCACCGAGCGGAGCCGGTGATGAGTACAAAATAATTTAGAAATATAGCTCCCCTTATGTCATTGACTGTTGTTAACAAAATGAAATGTTAATAGGTTCTATCGACGTGGGAGTTGAAATCGAAACGGAGCAAGGGATTCCGATATAGACAGCTGCGTATTGTCTCATACTGAACAACTGTATATTTGAATATAAGCCTTTGAGCAATATTGTAAAGAAGATATCATGAATAACGATACAGTTATCGTTGACCTTCAAGGATTTAAGGATATCAAAAATAAATTTATCCTCAAAGAATTTTCAATTGCAACCAAATACTACACGCAGACATTTGTAATCAAACCACCATATCCTTATAATAATCTTACAAGTGAAGAAAAGAAGCAAGTTCGATGGTTAGAAAAAAATCGAGGATTACGTTGGAGTGAATTGACTATCGTGAATTTCAAAGGACGATTGTTTCCTACATAAGCGGTAAAAAAATACTAACAAAAGGATTGGAAAAGATTAAGTGGATTCATGAGCTATGTCAAGACTGTGAAATAATAGAATTAGGGCAAAAGGGTTGTCCGAAATTTTTAATATTATATTATAAAGACTATTGTAAAAAAACAAAAAAAGAAAATAGCATCCTGAATTGTGTTCATCATAAAAAAATATGTGCTTTAAAAAATGTACTCTGTCTGAAAACATGGTATTGTGATAATGCTAATTTGTTTTAATATTTTATCAAGTAAAAATTTTACTTTTAATAAATGTCTGTTAGAATATTATTTTCCTTTAATATCTAATAAAAAATAAACCAAGGTGAAAAATCGAAACCATTCTTTAGAGATTATTTATTTGTTCAAAATTTGTAACATAAATTTTACTTTTTAATAAATTATGTCTATTGGAATACTATGTTATTTTATTTCCTTTTACTCTATAATAATAAATAAACCAAAGATAAAAAACGGAGATTATTATTTATTTGTTAAAAAATTTAAATATTATATTATATTGGCTATTGTGAAAAAACAAAAAAGAAAATAACATTTTGAATTGTGTTCATCACAAAAAGATATAACTAAATAAATAAATTCTTTATTTGCAGAAAACATTGTGGGTACAAAAGGTGTTACATACCTATCTATTTTAGTCACAAATATTCATCATTTACTGACATGCAAATATTATATTATTACATGAATATAAATTAAGCTATACATATGCATTTTAAAAATGTACTGTAACTAAAATAAACACGGTATTGTAATAATACTAATTTGTTTTAAAATGTTCTTGAAGTAAAAATTTTGATTTTTAATAAAAGTCTGTTGAAATATCTTTTTCTTTTATTTCCTTTTATTCTATTAAAAAAACCAGGGGGCAAAATTCAACATGATTTATTATTATTTTTTTTATATTTTTTATTTCTTAAAAATTTTATAGTAAAATTTTTACTTTAAAAAATGTCTATTGGAATATCATATTATTTTATTTCTTTTATTCTATAATGATAATTAAACCAAGAGAAACAAATCGACACCGATATTTTTTTAGAGATTATTTTTATGCATAAAATCTTTAGTAAAATTTTTACTTTTAAATAAATATCTACTGGAATATCATAATATTTTATTTCCTTTTACTCTTTAATAATAAATAAATCAAGGGTAAAAGTTTTAAGTAGTTTTTTTTTCATTCTTTCTTTTAGTCTGTAAATAATTTAAAGTAGATAGTTATTATTGTTTTATTGTAAATTTGTTTAATTTTGATATTCTTTTGGTGCGCAATAAAGACTCAAAGGGTAAAAATAGGAGATTATATTTTATTTGTTCAATATTTTTAATATTATAATATTATATTGACTATTGTGAAAAAACAAACAGAAAATAACGTTTTGATTTGTGTTCTTCACCCAAAGATATGTGTCTTAAAATGTACTCTGACCAAAAATACGGTATTGTAATAATGCTCATTTGTTTTAAAATTTTTATCAAGCAAAATTTTTACTTTTTAATAAACGTCTATTGGAATATCATTTTCTTTTATTGTTGAGAAAGTTGTTGTCTAGACCACCACTCGTTCGCTTCGCTTCCGACCGTTCGCTGCGCTTCACTGTGGTGGTCTAGACAACAACTTTTTCTCTCTTGATTAAAAAATTATATTTCAATAGACATTTATTAAAAAGTAAAATTCAGATTAGCATTATCACAATACCGTATTTTAGATAGAGTATATTTTTAAAGCGCGTATCTTTTTGTGATGAGCACAATACAAAATATTATTTCTTTTTGTTTTTTCACAATAGTCAGTGTATATAGTCAATAATATAACATTAAAAATTTCAGACAAATTTCGAACAAATAAAAAAATGAAAAAAAAAATCTGTGACAATTTTTCCCCTTGGTTTTTTTTTTTATAGATTTTTTTATAGAATAAAAGGAAATAAAAGAAAATGATATTCCAATAGACGTTTATTAAAAAGTAAAAATTTTGCTTGATAAAAATTTTAAAACAAATGAGCATTATTACAATACCGTATTTTTGGTCAGAGTACATTTTAAGACACATATCTTTGGGTGAAGAACACAAATCAAAACGTTATTTTCTGTTTGTTTTTTCACAATAGTCAATATAATATTATAATATTAAAAATATTGAACAAATAAAATATAATCTCCTATTTTTACCCTTTGAGTCTTTATTGCGCACCAAAAGAATATCAAAATTAAACAAATTTACAATAAAACAATAATAACTATCTACTTTAAATTATTTACAGACTAAAAGAAAGAATGAAAAAAAAACTACTTAAAACTTTTACCCTTGATTTATTTATTATTAAAGAGTAAAAGGAAATAAAATATTATGATATTCCAGTAGATATTTATTTAAAAGTAAAAATTTTACTAAAGATTTTATGCATAAAAATAATCTCTAAAAAAATATCGGTGTCGATTTGTTTCTCTTGGTTTAATTATCATTATAGAATAAAAGAAATAAAATAATATGATATTCCAATAGACATTTTTTAAAGTAAAAATTTTACTATAAAATTTTTAAGAAATAAAAAATATAAAAAAAATAATAATAAATCATGTTGAATTTTGCCCCCTGGTTTTTTTAATAGAATAAAAGGAAATAAAAGAAAAAGATATTTCAACAGACTTTTATTAAAAATCAAAATTTTTACTTCAAGAACATTTTAAAACAAATTAGTATTATTACAATACCGTGTTTATTTTAGTTACAGTACATTTTTAAAATGCATATGTATAGCTTAATTTATATTCATGTAATAATATAATATTTGCATGTCAGTAAATGATGAATATTTGTGACTAAAATAGATAGGTATGTAACACCTTTTGTACCCACAATGTTTTCTGCAAATAAAGAATTTATTTATTTAGTTATATCTTTTTGTGATGAACACAATTCAAAATGTTATTTTCTTTTTTGTTTTTTCACAATAGCCAATATAATATAATATTTAAATTTTTTAACAAATAAATAATAATCTCCGTTTTTTATCTTTGGTTTATTTATTATTATAGAGTAAAAGGAAATAAAATAACATAGTATTCCAATAGACATATTTTATTAAAAAGTAAAATTTATGTTACAAATTTTGAACAAATAAATAATCTCTAAAGAATGGTTTCGATTTTTCACCTTGGTTTATTTTTTATTAGATATTAAAGGAAAATAATATTCTAACAGACATTTATTAAAAGTAAAATTTTTACTTGATAAAATATTAAAACAAATTAGCATTATCACAATACCATGTTTTCAGACAGAGTACATTTTTTAAAGCACATATTTTTTTATGATGAACACAATTCAGGATGCTATTTTCTTTTTTTGTTTTTTTACAATAGTCTTTATAATATAATATTAAAAATTTCGGACAACCCTTTTGCCCTAATTCTATTATTTCACAGTCTTGACATAGCTCATGAATCCACTTAATCTTTTCCAATCCTTTTGTTAGTATTTTTTTACCGCTTATGTAGGAAACAATCGTCCTTTGAAATTCACGATAGTCAATTCACTCCAACGTAATCCTCGATTTTTTTCTAACCATCGAACTTGCTTCTTTTCTTCACTTGTAAGATTATTATAAGGATATGGTGGTTTGATTACAAATGTCTGCGTGTAGTATTTGGTTGCAATTGAAAATTCTTTGAGGATAAATTTATTTTTGATATCCTTAAATCCTTGAAGGTCAACGATAACTGTATCGTTATTCATGATATCTTCTTTACAATATTGCTCAAAGGCTTATATTCAAATATACAGTTGTTCAGTATGAGACAATACGCAGCTGTCTATATCGGAATCCCTTGCTCCGTTTCGATTTCAACTCCCACGTCGATAGAACCTATTAACATTTCATTTTGTTAACAACAGTCAATGACATAAGGGGAGCTATATTTCTAAATTATTTTGTACTCATCACCGGCTCCGCTCGGTGACCGTGACAAAACTGTTGAAATCTTGAGAGTTCAAAATGAATATACCGTGGTTTGTGGAGAACACTATTTATATCATCAAAAACTTCGAGAATACTAATTTTATGTTATCACGACTATTATCGTTACGTTAATGGGGAACATAAACTCCATTCCTAACTATCACTGGAAATGAATTCGTCAACAACATCATATTGATAACAGGTTTGTATCTAGTAGGGTCAGTAAGGACTTGTACATCGAAAAGTTGAATAAAAAAAAAGTGGATTGCCTGAATATGTATCAACTCACAGACCAAACCTTTAAGGATAGATATTTGAAATTTTGCACACGTATTTCTCATATGGCGTAGGCAACCAGTAAGGAAGGATTTTTCAACCCTCAAATAAATAAAAAATTGGGCGATAAAAGTTTGTATGAAACTTCTTATTCCTTGGAAATATTTACATGGTATTTCGTATGAATAGAGTATGAAAAAATATGAGTTATGTATTTCAGCGTTTTCTAAAATTAAGTCCCTAGTTGAGTAAAATAGACGATGAAAGTTGAAAACCTAATTTCACGCGGGCGAAGTCTCGGGCAATTAATACCAGTATTAAATACATGTACTTATCGAATTCTATTTAATATCAGTTTTTACTTTAGTTAATGATTCTCTAGCTGCATGATTTTTTTATCAATTTTAGTTTTCTTTTATTAATTTTCATGATTTTATTTTTCTTTTATATTATTATTATACTGACTCTCAATAATACTGAGTAATACCTTATTGTGACTTTAATGGTTTATTTAATTGTAAATAATGAAATAAATAAAAATGTAGTAATTAATAAGAGCATGCAAATGTCACATTTCATCAATTATAATGGCAGAATGTATTAGAACCATAATATTTTTAATTTACCATCTTTGTAATTATACTACATTCTGGTGATCAATAAATGAATTGAATTGAATTGAATTTGGTGGGACCCGAACCACGACCTCCGCTTTGTAAGCACTGATCACTGAGCTATTCATCATTAGATCATTTAAAAAAAAAGTGTAACTAACAAATATTATTCGTTGACACTCATACTTTGTCCTTAGTAGAGGGTGTGGTTGGTAGCGAATGTGTTCATAAAAAAACATTGTTGTTGATGATGATAAATTGTAAGCATACTATCACTATCAGTTTATTTTACGCCTTTTACGCAACTATAATATCTGACCTTTATAGTAAAATAAAATCACTGCAGTAGTATTCCTTTTTAGAATTGAATATACATATTATTATTATGACACTTTAGTGTTACAATTGCTTTGCTAATACAACTGTTAATTTTTCAAATCTGTAAAACTATAAAACTGGGTTCTAAAATTGACATTTACACGGTCGAACTGAAAACACAAGTCGCAACACCAGAGGAGGGTGTGGGAGAGCCACTTGCTCGATCGGGTAAATACCACGACCTCACAGAAAACGGACGTCAAATTACGCTTGCGTTGTGTTTCGCCGAGTGAGGTTACCGGCGCCACAGAGGCGTTGAGGATTTTAAGGACTGGGAACGCATTTCGCTATACCAGAGGAGGGTGTGGGAGAGCCGCGCTTCGGTGGTCTCACAGAAAACCGGTATAAAATAACGCTTGTGTTGTGTTTCGCCGAGTGAGTGAGGTTACCGGAGCCACAGAGGTGTTGAGGATTTTAAGGACTGGGAACGCATTTCGCTATACCAGAGGACGGTGTGGGAGAGCCACGCTTCGGTGGTCTCACAGAAAACCGGCATAAAATAACGCCTGTGTTGTGTTTCGCCGAGTGAGTGAGGTTACCGGAGCCACAGAGGTGTTGAGGATTTTAAGGACTGGGAACGTATTTCGCTATACCAGAGGAGGGTGTGGGAGAGCCACGCTTCGGTGGTCTCACAGAAAACCGGCATAAAATAACGCTTGTGTTGTGTTTCGCCGAGTGAGTGAGGTTACCGGAGCCACAGAGGTGTTGAGGATTTTAAGGACTGGGAACGCATTTCGCTATACCAGAGGACGGTGTGGGAGAGCCACGCGGGAGAGCCACGCTTCGGTGGTCTCACAGAAAACCGGAATAAAATAACGCCTGTGTTGTGTTTCGCCGAGTGAGTGAGGTTACCGGAGCCACAGAGGTGTTGAGGATTTTAAGGACTGGGAACGTATTTCGCTATACCAGAGGAGGGTGTGGGAGAGCCACGCTTCGGTGGTCTCACAGAAAACCGGCATAAAATAACGCTTGTGTTGTGTTTCGCCGAGTGAGTGAGGTTACCGGAGCCACAGAGGTGTTGAGGATTTTAAGGACTGGGAACGCATTTCGCTATACCAGAGGACGGTGTGGGAGAGCCACGCGGGAGAGCCACGCTTCGGTGGTCTCACAGAAAACCGGAATAAAATAACGCCTGTGTTGTGTTTCGCCGAGTGAGTGAGGTTACCGGAGCCACAGAGGTGTTGAGGATTTTAAGGACTGGGAACGTATTTCGCTATACCAGAGGAGGGTGTTGCGAGTGTCCATGGGCGGTGGAAATCGCTTACCATCAAGCGATCCGTCTGCTCGTTTTCTGGTTCGTTACATTAAAAGAACCCGGTCAAGTGCGAGTCGTAGTGATTTTGTTACAGCTTAAAGGTAATTTAGACCTGAGTATTCGATATGAATTTTAATTTAATACTCTACGTGTTCGTTCATGAGGAAAGGGGTAGTAAGTTTAAAATTATTAAAAATATTTCTACTAAAATATAATATGATGTAACTAAAAAATTACGGTTTTCTCAATTTTCCCTTTATCTGTGCTATAAGACGTTGCTTCGTACCAAATTTCAAGATTCTGAGTTCATGGGAAGTGCCCTGTAGGTTTTGATTATATTGCGAGTGTTAAAAATTTGCGGAAATATGGGACATAAACAGCCGTATCTTTTGACTGCATTTGCTTAGGTTGAGTATTTGATATAGATTCCACTTGACACCTCCACGCGTTCTGAGAAAAAGGATCTTGACAGGCAGACGGACGGAAAACAAAGTGATCCTATAAGGGTTCAGTATTTTCCTACTTCGAGGCAAGGAACCCTAAAAAATGATTTGAAATTATGTAGATTATTTGAGTATTATTTTATCAATAAAATGACTAACTTACAATACCATTGTTGCTTCACTTAACCACTAATGGTCCTTAGCTTATCACCCTCCATTATCTATCACCGGATGGAGTAATCAGTAATGAATAGACCCTAATGGGACTTGTGATTGCAAAAGTCTATCTTTGTAACCGTTAGAGATATTGAAAAACGGATGAGCGCGATCGATCGGGCGTGGCCGAAAACCCCCATTTTGACACCAAACTTTTTTTTTTTTTTTTTTTTAGCCGACATCGCCGCCCGAATGTAGAGTAGAGTAGGTACGCGGGACAGGACGGGGGTAGAGGGAGGGGGATCCAGAATCGTGATCCAGAATGCACGAATACATACTACTTGTAAGTCGACTGGTACTATTTAAAGTTTTAAACTATTCCACAAGTCTCTATAATAAGACGCACTGGGGCCGACCAGTGGGTCATGACCTATTTCAGTAAAATGACGGTTATTAATATACCTAAGTGTATATTACTATGTATGAAATCTGAAGAGGGTTACACCTCAATTCACCCGACCTATGAAGAGGGAGTGTTTATGCAGCGTCTTATAATAACTGTTTATCGTGGCTTTGTTTTCTTTAAACAAGAACCGTCTACGAAACGGGAATATTAGTTATAGATAAGATTAAACCCTGTTTTACTCGTATACTAAATTTAATTTGGACTAATACGTCACATAATTTGAAAAAAAAAAACTTTAATGTTAACTTTAGTATTCATTAATCAACACTTACAATATCGTAAACCTAAAAATCAATATCTGGTTAAGTCTGGTATTGTGTACGATATAATATGTTATTTATTCAAATCCATCCATGTCCATTAAGATCCTATGTGCTTATGACATTATATTTTGGCCTCACAACCCGGAACGGTTTTCAACATATGAGCTGATATTGAATTCGTCCCGTTTGAGTGACATGGGAATATTATTTCATGAAATTCCCGTGGGGACACAAAAAACGAAACAATTTATAATATTAGACCATCATGCAAACGGTCATTTTGGACTATCTTGCTTCGCTTTTTAAACGGAATTATATACAATGGTAGGATTGTGCTTCGCTCTTTAAGCAGTCTGTTCTAAAAAATTTAAATTATAAACCATAATTTAAATTCAGACTTATAAAACAAAGACCTGCGATTACGGTTTCAAGATTTAAATACGAATCGAAAGTAGCTTTAAAGTAGGTTATTGGAATTTTCGGTATTTACGATTTCTATGAAATTTCGTTCGCTCGAGCTGTCGAACGGCTAAGTTATTGGTCCGGATTCCGGAGCACGCAGCTTCCTGATCTATCCTCTGTCGAATATGAATAAGCTTGCTGAATAGCTGATAAGTCAAAACACTATATGTGATCTACATATAGTGTTTTGACTTATCAACTTATAACTATATATAAACAACTTCGCGAAGATTTGCTAGAAAAGTTAGGGTTACGTATATATATATATATATATATATATATATATATATATATATATATATATATATATATATATATATATATATATATATATATATATATATATATATATATATATATATATATATATATATATATATATATGCATCTTGCGAATCATGTTGCGTCCTACATGGCGATTTTTACGAATGATGCCGCGTCCGACCGACTTGTTGCGTCCAGTATACGGACGCAAGATTAACCGACCCTCATTTTTCGTCCAAGGGTGTCTTTTCATCATTAGAATGCATAGGCAAAAAATTGGCATGGACTCAATTTCATCATTAGAATGATTTTCAGCGTATTTCGTAGTTCAGCCATCGGCCGCGTGGAATTTCGAGGGCGCTACTGAGAAGCGTATATTTTGTACCGTATATTGAGCATTTAGTTTACCGATTATATTGCGTCTCCCTGAATATACACAAAAAGTTTTTTTCAGTTCTCCACGAGCATCATCTTGCGTCCAGAATTTTTCTTATATCAGGACACCGCCTTGATCCTACTGGGGCCTTTTAGGGTGCACGGGTGTGGGGCGCGCGGGGGGCGGGAAGCGAGCCGTTCGTCAGCGCCAGCAGCGCGGTCGCATCGCATATTTTGTTAACCGACTTCCAAAAAAGGAGGCGGTTATGTATTCGGCTGTATAATATTTTATTCTTATTTTGTATGTTAGACGATAATTCAGCCGTCTATGGACCGATTTTCAAAATTCTTTTTTTGATCTAAAGGGTATAACCCCAAAGTCCCGTTTAAAAAAAAGTGGTGACCTGATGATAGGATCCATGAGGAATCAAAATTTATATGGATACTTATGGCAATTTCGGCTTTTTCTGAAGTAGTCTAAGCATATTATGCTACCAAAAATTAAGATTTTGCGCCAAGGTATACCCTGGATCCAAAAGTACAGAACAGAACTCCTGACTCCTTATAGATATATGTTTGGGGATTTCAGCGTTGTTTAAAGAACTGCAAGCATATGCTTCCATGGCAATTAAGTGATCATCATTATCACCACCACCATTACACCATACATCATTACATTATGATGATACAAAAGGTACTTCTCCTAGTATTTTTCACCAACACGGTGATCTTTAAACGTTACTCTACCGTCTATGGACTTATATTTTGTAAAATTATTTTGTTGTTGTCATTAACATGGAAACTTGATGATGGGATCCGTGATGAATCGAGGGAACTCCTCAAAATTTATATAGACATATAATATAGTGATTTAGACTTTTCCTGAAGTAACTTAAGCATATTATGCTACCAAAAAAATAAGATTATACCCTGTATAATAAGAAGGTATTCCCTGGATCCAAAAGAACTGAACAAAACTCCTCAGTCTTTAAAGATACGCGTTTGGAAATTTCGAATTATTGTTTTAAGAACTGCAAGCATATGCCACAATGTACGTTACAGTAATCATCATCATCATCTTATTTTAAAATAGTGTCTGACCGAAGCTGGTTTTTACGACCGAAACCGAAAACGAATTTCGGCAACGGTCTCAGTTTCGGCCGCAACCGAAACTTCCGTAGGTACAAGGATCATTTTTTGAGAGAAAAATAAAGGAAACGTTAGTTTAATCAGTCAGTCTTTTTAGGGTTCCATAGTATTCAAGGAACCCTTATAGTTTTGCTTCGTCAGTTAGTCCTTCTTTCTGTCTGCCCCTCTACCTACTGTAATTTTGAACATAAATGGGAGAGATTTGGTAAAGTTATATATTGTGTATAGATCCGTGTTCTACATCATAAAATAATAATAATTTCATATTTTAGAGGGGTGGCTCCTCCATACATGTGAAATAGGCATGAAAAATATTGTTTCATTCTACTCCATCGTGTGAGATATCGTCGAAAAGATCTAAAATAAAGGCGTGGTTTCATACCTACATAACTTTTTTACAAAGAACCATTTTCGAGTAATCGGCTTCCAAAGTGGTTTTATAATTTGGTCCCCCGCTGGCATTTTTAAACTATAGGAGATAGAAACTGGAAAGTTTGTATGCTGATAGATCATGCTAAATACCTTTTAGAGAACTTATTTTGAGCGCAATCGGACTACAACTTTTTAAGTAATTCAAAGAAGGCCTATTGCGCGTTGATAGTTACAAAAACCTCCTTAGACATGTCCTAACATGCTTTTGATTTACTGCCGCTTAGTAGTTTATTTATACAAATCTGTGTTGCGAGCAAAACACGAAAAAGCACTAAAATATTTACAATTGTTTATTGTAAACCAGCTATATTATTATGTACAACGGATCTTAAATACTTTAAGCTTAGCCCAATTCACGAAACGACTATCTCGTTATACCTAAATCAAATCGCGAAGTAGGTTACGAGAGTTAGCCTTATTAACTAAGCATGGCATTCTCATAATTATGAGAAAATAGAATATCGCAAAAGTGTCATTGTCGTGTACGGTCAACGGTGTGACAGTTAAATATGGTCAAACGTTCCATCATTCTAATCTATGAACAAAATTTCAGGCTTAAATTGAAGTCGTTCTTAAGCGAATTAGGCACAATGCAAGCTAGTCAAACACCTCGTAAGCCTAATAGACTAGTGCTTTTACCTTTGAAAATGGTCAAAAGTGAAAAAAAAAAAACTTATAGTAGGATGAAACCCATTGGAAAAGGAAGAGAATTTAACAAAAATAAAAGGAAAAAGTATTTTACGGGCAATTTGAGGTCGGGAAGTGTAAGGAAGTGAGTTTTTAAGGATAGAAAACGGTTTATCTCGATTTCTGGCAAAACTACAAGTCCTATGGAAAAAGTCAAATGGCAAATTTGTAGGTACCTAATAGAAAGATCTACACCTTTAAGCACGCCTCGGGTGTGCTCTACTCTCGAAAGGCCGCGTTGTGACAAGTTCACAACATAAATCTGTTGAAATACCCGAAATTCAATAATAAACTTATAGAAAAATTGATGTTTTTACAACTAGGAACTTCAAACATGACTGTAGACTGTTTTGCTTTTTACTTATTTAATTTAATTTATGTAATATAAAATGAAATAATAAAAAAAAACTAAAGCTGTCCGTAGGTCTGTTTGTTCCATAAATTAAGAAAAATATGGGCAATGAAATGAGTTGAATCTTTTTTTAAACGTTTCCGTTTATCCTAAGGATGAGCCCTGTTGCTTGGCATTATTAAATTATAAATGGTTAAAAATATATTAATTAACATTTTTTTGATAGAATAACCAGTTTTATTCGTTCCCCGTTCTCTTTTATTATTTTCCCATTTCTCAATACCGCTTGCCGATATTTTTTTATATTGTTTGTTACATATTTGCTACATTATATTGTTCATTTAATGCATATTATATATTTTATGTGCAACGGATGCAAGAAAAAAAAAACGTAAATAAATATATAAAAAATGACAAAACACTAAGAAATATTTATTGTAGTCACCATACCTTGTTTTATTGTAAAATCATCAAAATACGGTATTAATGGGGGCAAGAGGGGTCACATGCTGATGTATCATACTCGTAATGCATACATAAATTATTTTGTACTAGATGATAATGATAGAGATGTAAAAAAAATATCAATATTCCAAATAAACTGTTTATAATTTAGTGTAATATAATATTATTGGCTCTATTTAAGGATATGTATTGACGCTGTGGTAGATCAGTCATTGTTTAAGCGATGATTTTTTCATCTTACGGTTTCCTGATTATAGTATAAAACGCGTGTGAGGCGTGCAAACTTTATATTTATATTTTTTTCACATAACCTAGACCCGCCTAGCCTCAATTCTTATTGAAGCTAGGCACAAAATATTTTAGTAGAAGATATCTACAAAATATTGTAGATGTCTTCATCTACAATATTTTGTCTTTAAATTATATCCATAGATGCTTATTTATTGCTATTTTAAGATAGCTTAAATACATGAGTGACCTACGGATAATTTTAGCCCATCAAAAGGTATTTCAGAGAGAAGTGGGGAACGGGCTAAGCGGGTCTGGGCCTTACTACCTGTTCTTTTCTTTGCATTTTTTTGAGAACTTTTACTGTGGTAATGTTTTTTTTTTACATTATCAGAAAAGAGAGATTGAAATCTCTCAAATAAAAAGCCCACCGACTTTAAAATAAAAAAATAAAAATATATTTTGACGTGAGAGTTTTCGACTGAAAATTAGGGTTAATTTTTTGATATTAAGTCAAAATAAGGTGAAAAAATAAATATTTTAAATAAAAAAAATTACAATATATTTGAAACACACGCATAGCCATGTGTTTTCACCAAATGTCGTGAATTTTTTTGTAATAACATAAATATAAAAAAAGAACAAACACTTGGTTAGTTGAATTTTTCACATAAATTATGAAGTTACGTGAAAAAACTGTAAATAAGTACCTACAAACGTTGTAGATCTTTTTATCACCTATAACTTTGCTATTTTACTTTTTTCCATAGGACTCGTAGTTTTGCCGAAAATCGAGATAAGCTGTTTTTTACCCCTTGTAACTCACCCCCTTACTCTTCCCAACCTCAAATCGCCCGTAATATATTTTTTCCTTATTTTTTGTTAAATTTTTTTCCTTTTCCAGTGGGTTTCATCCTACTATACTTTTTTTTGTTTCAAAAATTATCGGCATTGGTCTACAATAGCTATTTCAAAATGACGTTTAGACAATCCGCGAGTTAGTGTTTTTTTATATATACCAACTGTAAATGTGTAAAATCAAATACTTACTTTTATTATTTTTACCCCATCTCAAGTAAATGCAAAGGAGTTAAATAAATCATGTCCTGTAACAAAACCTTATAAAATGTCATTTCGCGTCGCGCGTCGCTTAGTTGGAATTTAAAAAAGCGTCGAACATTACCGATCACAGCTCGAGAACTCCATGCACATGCAGAATGCAGTTTCGGTTTCGGTCGTAGTTTCGGCAAAACCAAAACTAAACCGAAACACGTTTTTTTGCTGAAACTCGACCGAAACCGAAACCGAACACTCGGCCGGACACTAATTTATAATACCTAATGGAAGCTCGGCGCGTATTCGATAATTACAAACGTCACAAAAAATTGTAAAATTATTATTTTTAAACAAAAATTAAACATACTTCCAAAGTAATCATACACAAAAAAATTATGAAGTCGGTCGTCAGTCGGGTTGTTTTATTATTTTTAATTAGTTATTTAATTTAGATTTTTTAAATTTAACTAACACACACTTGGTCGATTTAAATCAAAAAGACGACTATTTAACATACATACATACATACAAGAAACGCGCGAAAAACATAACCCTTCTTACAAAAATACAAAAACAGTAATTCGGAATCACAATCTCATAAAAGATTGAAGGGTGTAGCTTTATCTGCATAATGTTGGTAATATAAGTAGGGCATTATACGGAATTGATTTGAACAAATTGATGGGAGGTAAGAGCATCCATGCAGTGTATAGAAGTATACGGCTATATACTGTGTGCTGGATAGCTTTGGTGTTGAACGGAAGTACTAGCATCCATGCAGTGTATAGAAGTATACGGATATATACTGTGTGCTGGATAGGTTTGGTGGTGAACGGAAGTACTAGCATCCATGCAGTGTATAGAAGTATACGGATATATACTGTGTGCTGGATAGCTTTGGTGGTGAACGGAAGTACTAAGGGAGCAGGAAATTTCCAAAGCTGAATATTAATATTTCATTATTTATCGCGATACCAAGTCGACTCTTGAGATCATACTGATCAAAACTACACATATATACATTAATAACATGTAAAATCTTGCCACATACAGTGGACACTACAGGGTGGTAGTTTGTAAGGACGCAAGAAGTCTTCGTCGATTTAAATATATATATATATATATATTTATGTTACATCCAAAGTCATAAATCCGGATATTATATATACTATCCAGCCATTATTTATAATGTCTACTCAATTTAGACAAAGTGATAAATGACACAGAATTAATCACATTGACTGGCA
Source organism: Glaucopsyche alexis (assembly GCA_905404095.1). Taxonomy (NCBI): domain Eukaryota; kingdom Metazoa; phylum Arthropoda; class Insecta; order Lepidoptera; family Lycaenidae; genus Glaucopsyche; species Glaucopsyche alexis. Next base: position 16,586,574 of record FR990052.1, on the reverse strand, counting down.
ATTTTATACAGCGTGTCCCGACACCTATATCGGAGCCTTTAGTGGTAAAAAATATGGAATTTTTTATCGACAAATTGCCCCTCAAATTTTATTTTTCTCTCACGTTTGTAAAATAGCAGCCATTTTATTTTTTGGTTACCAAGATTCGGGCTCTCGTACTAATTCGACCACCACTACTCATGTAAATGTCCTAGGAACATAAAAAAGGTCTCATTTGATAACTTAAGATGTGGACAATAATTCACAATTAAAATATTTTCATTTTCTTTGAAGAAAAAAACAAAAAAAGGTAATTTAAAAAAATATAGAAATTTTTTTCGGTGAATTTTTTAAATTATTTGCTTTTTGTGAAAAATCTAGGCCATTAACCTGATGATGATTACTGTAAGTTACATAGTGGCATGTTATGCTTGCAGTTCTTTGAACTCAGTTCTTAAGTTTGAGTTTGAGTTTGAATGCCGAAATTTTCAAACGCGTATATTTAAAGACTGAGGAGTTCTGATCAAAGCTTAAGTGATCATCAGGTCACCACTTTAGTGAAAACGGGACCAACCTCGGATTGACATGCAGAACTTCCGCGGAAGCGGAAGCAGAAGCAGAGTTCTGTTGCATCACTAAGTTGAATCGTGTTTATTACTTTAGCTAACTTTGGCCCGCTATTATGAATAATATCCGGACAAAGTGATTAATTTATCACATTATCTAGACAATAATATAGTTATTATATATAATGACCAGTCATTATGTATAATAGCTATTTAATCACATTGACTGTAACATATATATATATATATATATATATATATATATATATATATATATATATATATATATATATATATATATATATATATATATATATATATATATATATATATATATATATATATATATATATATATATATATATATATATATATAATTTCATTATAAGAGACCATGTGTGTTGGTGCGATCGATACAAGTTCCATTTTCAGCGCTAAACAGCGCTTTTAGCGCTGAAAATGGAACTTGTATCTATTTGTATAGTGAATAATATTCAATTTTGCCTCCGTGGTCTATTGGTTGGCTCTCAATTCGGAGGTCGTGGGTTCGATTCCCGCATTGGAACAACAAAAAATGTTGTTTCCAAGTTTGGCCAGGCAGGCTGATCACGTGATTGTCTGACAAGAAAGATGATCCATGCGTCGGATGGGCATGTAAAAAGTCGGATCTGCACCTGATTTCCAGTCGTGTCCCACTGGGTTACGAGAGTAAAAGAAGAAAGAGTGCTTTTGTGTACTGCGCACTTGGGCACTATGAAATAACTCCTGTGTAACTGGCCTGGTTTCAATGACATCGGCCACTGTCACCGAAACTGAAAAAAATAATTAATATTCAATTTTGAATAGCTATTTAAAAAATGTGGCGTCTCGTATCGTCGCCATGTGAACTGCCCTTTACTTCTACGCAGACATAGTTACGGGAAACAATTAGCTTACGCGTGTTTTTCGAACGCGACACATTTTCCCCTAGATGTAACTTTCCCTAACTTGTTCGGAAGTATACGAGTCCACGACATTTATTGCTAAGTAACAGAATATATTCGGGAATTAAGTAACCGAATTACGATAAGTTTGGTTGATGATGCCGGAAGACTGGACCATAAAGCTATTTTGTTCGCGATTTATTACGGAAGGGTTGGACGTAAAGAATTGAACTGTTTTTGTCTATCTATGTGGACTATAAAAATAGAGCGTTATGGATGACGCAAGGTATATACTATAGGTACTATATCTATACAGATAAATAAAAATGAAGTGCCTGTTTGTAACTTCAAATTAACAGCTTTTCACATAATGCATCTGAAAGTATATTCGTTACTTACAATAAAATACCAATTTTTAAGATTTTTGTCTGTCCGTCTGTCTGTCTGTCGGTCTGTCTGTCTATTGTTCCGGCTAATCTCTGAAACGGCTGGACCGATTTTCGCGGGACTTTCACTGGCAGATAGCTGATGTCATAAGGTCTAACATAGGCTACTTTTATTTTAGGGTTCCTTTTAAAAAATAGGGTTTCGCTTCCGTCAGTTCTGCGCAAACGAAGTTGCGGGCATCGGCTAGTCTACACTAATATTATAAAGAGGAAAACTTTGTTTGTATGTTTGTTTGTTTGTTTGTTTGTAATGAATAGGCTCAAAAAGTACTGCCGATTTCAAAAATTCTTTCACCATTCGAAAGCTACATTATCCACGAGTAACATAGGCTAAATTTTATTTTGGAAAAAAATAGGGTTCCGTAAGATATTTGGGTTTTTCGGACACAAGGTGTAAAAAATCAAACAGAAAAGTTACTTATTTTGCGTACGCTGCCTAAACTATAAAAGATAGAACCATAAAATGTTCTAATTAATTGTAGATCTTATAAATATCTACAAAAAAGTCCGCGACATACTATACCTATCTATGTCGAGTGAGGCACAACAACCATTTTTTTATTTAGAAATCTTGAATTTTTTTTGGACTACATTTAAACGCGTTTATTTTACTCATGATATTAATATTTATCAAAATAAATTATTTCATTACTAAGTACAGTTTATGTAGATAATATTTGGTCTTTGAATGATTAAAATTGGACGTTTCGTTTTGAAATTATGGCGAAATTAAAATATTACGATTTCTGCTGCACGGCCCGTTGCGAAGTGGGCGTCACCAAGGCGGGGGTGCACGTGCGGGAGGGAGTTTAAATCTATAGTATTTCATACGATAAAAGTATACCCACCAACTTATTTCATTGAGTTTTAGTAGGTACCTATATTAATTTGTTTCTGTTTGTTTTGACTAAATTTCGCCCGTTTTGTTGGAGGTTTAAAGACATTCTATAGTATTAGTATCAGAACTGTACCCGTGCGAAGCCGGGGCGGTTCGCTAGTCTTATATATAAAGATGAATCGCTGTTCGTTAGTCTTGCTAAAGCTGGAGAACGCCTGGACCGATTTGGCTAATTTTGATCTTAAAATAATCGTATCAGTTCAGGGAAGGTTTAAACGGTGAGAAAATTCAGTTCATAGTTAAGGCAGAACAATGTTTGTCGGGACAGCTAGTATACCTATAAAGAAAAATTTTCATCGATTTTTTCTATGAACATTCTTAAAAAAATCCGAATGAACAAAATTTAATTGAAGGACATACAGCTAATCTGAATTAGGTTTTATGCTACTTTAATATTTAGACAAAATTTGCAAGTACCCAGGTACCTTTGCGAACATTTTTTCATGCAGAAATCGCGAACAACATGTATTCTATAATGTGTACTTAAATGTCCTGTAACAAATGAGTTTAACAGTCAGTTCACACCGAAACGAAACGCGACGCAACGCGATGGGACACAAAATAATGGGACAAAATTATACACGACGCGGCGCTTCATTTTTTTTATCGAAATTCTATTTTTCACATGCAGCACTGCTTCGCTTATAGACCCTGTAAAACAAAATAATATGTTTTGACAATTTATTTTGCCTCATTTTGAAAATTGGTCGGTCAACGAATTCGTGTATTATATAATCCTGTTTGCTCTACCGGATTATTCTTTCACCTCAATTTTCGACCGAGTACTGATTCTCAATAACATCCTACGGCAATAAAATTAGAATAAAAAGCTTCGGGGTAGAAGTAAGACAACATCGTATACGTAGTATAAACAATTTACTCAAACTCTAAAAGCAATTTATATGTAATTAGTATGTAATTTTTTTATATACACAACAATAGTCAGTCAGTCATTCTAAATTTCCATAAAATATAATTCATCGTTTCTACTATAGAGGGTGGAACTGATGGAATTACTCGAATGCAATGACATTAAGACAGAAAATTGACTTCAAACTGATAAATTAATATTATATTTTATCTGACTTGAACGTGAGCTTTATTTTAAGTAACTCCTCATTTTTAGGGTACCGTAATTCACGTCTCGTCCGTCTTCCGAAAAAATTGTAGACGTAAAATGAGAATGGCGTTTTTTTCTCGCCGTAGTGTGGAAGTTCATTAGAATCTCTTAAAAATATTGAGAGGTTGCTGAGACAATTTTTTCATTCAGGTATCCGTTTAAGAGATGTTCAACTTTCAATAGTTAAGCTTTTGAAGGGGGACCCTTTAAAAGCTAAACTGCAGGCTTGAAAAATGTGAAGAAAAAAAATGATGATGGTAGTCCATATGATGAACTTTGAAAGAAAACTGTCACGGCATAATTTGTTAGTTCAGGCGTTATAGAGGCATAACTTGTAAAATGCGCTTACTTGAAAAAAAAAAACGATATAATAAGTTCACTACAGGAAGATATTCTATGCGTGGACTGACATACACTTGGCTGGTTTTTATAAAGGAGATAACAGATGATAGATAAGAATGTTAGATAGTGAAAGGAAGATCGAGTGGGCTCAGTGATTGATTACAAAATCTTCAAGCTCAGTTAAAATAATTTGATAAAAAAAAAGCATTATAGGTACGGTCGAATTGAGAAACGTCCTCCTTTTTGGAAGGCGTTTAAAAAAAGTTATATTCAATTTCATTAAACAGTTGTTTGTGATATTTTTTTTTAAACAAAATACGAGTATTATATCTGTATAAGATTTTTGGCCGAGTCTATTGATACGGGTTCTGTACGAACAATTTATAATTATTAATACGGGTACTGGACAAATAATTTATTATTATTCGTACAGAAGTCGGACGAATAATTTTATTTTATTATTCCGGTAATTCTACAAATAACCTATTGGACGTGTCTAGTCATCCGATGATCGGACGACTACGTTACACAAACGTTATTTCACGCCGAGTTTTCGTGAGGCCTTGTTACCACTCCGAAGACGTTTTGAACGTGATAAAAATGTTCTAACCTAACCCAATCTAACCCAAAACTACACAAACGTTATTTCACGCCAGGTTTTATGAGGCCATGTTGCCACTCCGAAGACGTTTTGAACGTGATAAAAACAGTTCTAACCTAACCGAACCCAAAACTACACAAACGTTATTTCACGCCGGGTTTTTGTGAGACCGTGTTCCAAAGACGTTTTGAACGTGATAAAAAATGTTCTAACCTAACCTAACCCAAAACGTTACATAAAATTTATTTTACGCCAGGTTTTTGTGAGGCCGTGTAAACACTCCGAAGACGTTTTGAACGTGATAAAAAAGTTCTAACCAAAGGTTCTAACCTAACCCAAAACTACACAAATGGAAAATGGAACGTCATAGAAACGTCAACATGGTCAAATTTCTATAGAATTTTCCGATAACCGGACGATTAATTAATATTTACTAATGCTATCTACAGACACACGAATTTGGTACGGAGCGTACAGCGGACCATATCCGGAGACCAAATCCGGTGTCGCTACACACGCACGGATTTGGTACGGTGCAGTAGACCGTAAAGCTCTACACTCGTGTGTTCGATTTTATGTTGTATTACATTAGCACAGAGTTCTATTTACAGTGCTGTTTTTTAACGACGACGATGATTCCCGCATTTCATTGATAGGTAGTGATTCCAAAAATTTTCCAAATCAGGGGTAAAATTTGGGGAGAAATATTTTTTCAACACTTGAAAAAATATTTCTCCCCAAATTTTACATCTGATTACTTATATCATTGACAGGTCTAAGAGATAATAAGCTAGAAAGAAAGGTTAAGACTTACGCGTGAATAACATAAAACTAACTTGTCTTAATCTTATTTCACTCCCAATACATTTTTATATCCCTGACTATATACACACATTAAATAATTTTTATTGTTACATACAAATTGATTCATAAGGAGTAAAACATCACAGTCTAAACATCCTGTCCCATAGTAAACCCCCGTAGATATTTTCCCTAATTTTGGGGGGTACATCCCTAAGTTGGCAACACTGATACCGTTGTACGGCCTAACCGCCGGACTGCTCTACACACGCATGGATCTGGTACGGAGCGGACCAGATCCGATGCGGACAACGGCGAACTCTTCGCCTTCTTCTTATGTTCGCCGGACTGCCCTACACACGCTCGGATCTGGTACGGAGCGTACCAGATCCGCTGTACGCTCCGTACCAAATTCGTGTGTCTGTAGACACCATAATACTTAAAATAACCTTAATAATTACAATACGTGCTAGGAGAAAAAGCTTTTTACCCTACTACAGTGAAGCCAAAATGAAGGGTAATGATTTTGACAGTTTATGTATGTATGTTTTTCCACTGTAACACCTAAACTACTTATCCAATTTTGTCTAATGAGATGTCTATAGATTCGTAATAATACGTTCCGGATAACATAGACTATATAATTTGAGTAGTCGGGTTTATAGTTTTTTAATTTCATGTAAAACTAGCTGACCCTGTCAGACGTTGTTCTATCTTAAATATGAACTGGGATAAATAATTAACTACACCAAAACCAACTCATACACCTATTCCTACACCTATTCCTACACATACTCGTATGTATATTATGTTGTCCTCACCATTATAGACAGTTCGTCAATAAACAAGCTAATCATCCGATCGAATTCTTAATTAAAAAAAATTGAATACATGTACGAATAAATATTATTTATTTGTCCAGTACCCGTACAAATAGTCGCTTCCAAGATTTTTTATATCTTCTGTGAAATAATTGCATTCGTTGAGTAAAATTATTTTAATATGACAGAATTCTGTATCAAACCAAGCTTCTATTAAAATAATGGTATGAATATAAAATTGCGGAGATTATTGAGATAAGTGATGTAGTTTGTAGATAAAAGTATTGATTGCGGATTCGCTTGTGTTGACCGTTTAAACAAACGTACCTATTCACTTGATCTCAGAATATAAATCAACTAACGAACACACAAACTTATACCAAGTAATTTAACCTAACCAAGAGCATTTCAGGACAATATGCCTAAGGAGGGTTCCGTAACTATCAACGTGTAATAGGTTTATTAAATAACTTCAAAAAATAACTGTCCGATTTCGTTCAAAATAACTTTCCTAAAGAGTATTTGAAAAATTGCAGGTTTCTAAGTCTCGTTTATGAATTGCGACGAATTTGTAAACCACTTTGTACCCCACATGATGAGATGGAATATAAAAAAAATCATCCTTACTTCACATGTATAGGGAACTTGACCTCAATACAAAATTATAATTATTATATTATGCCAAAAATAAAGTCTATATGCAATCAATAACTATACAAGGTGTCTATGTATATTCGTAATAACCGAAGTTATCAATAGAGGACAGACAGATAGAGCGAAACTATAAGGGTTACTTGTAGTATAACGACGGAACCCTAACAAATAAATTGCTATAAAGTTTCAATACTGTGCGATAATCTTTTTTTTTTTTGGTAGTTCATAATGGTCAAAAAAGCCATATTTTGACACTGGTCAAATTACTGCATTATGACAAAAAAGGGAATTAAAATGAGGTCCTACGTATGTATGGCGCAAAATAATTTGCTTAGCGTTGTTTAGCCGTTTCGGCCTGTACTCACGGTCCAGCCTGCAAATCCAACACCGGTTCTAATAGCCGTTATTACTATCCATCATTTATATTATTTTTTTATCCTACAAGTCCATTTTGAGGTCGAGATATTAGATTTGCAAGCTTTTGGCGCTTAAAACAGTTTTTATTGCTATCTTATGCAGTTAGGACTTTGATTCGAGATAATTTACTTTACCGCCAAAAAATTCACGACGTCTTCTAGTCTTCATAATTTAAAATTCTGATCAGCAGCAGTAAGCAGTATCTTTTGACTATACGGCGAACTCGTGCGTCAGCCATCGATCTTCGGGGATCAAAGAAAATATTGTTGCGACGCGCGACGTTACCGTCTCTTGCGTAATTACAGAGCATTTAATGTATTCGACGAAAAAATATCCCGAGCCCCAGAGGCAACACGAGAAAGTTATATCGAAATGAATGAAATTATTATGACGAGGTTGAAATCATAAATTGAATTTGGTTACATTGTAATAACTCGACGGAAATTGTATATTGCGTTAATATTAAATTCGATCACGTAGCGATTTATGTATTCCGACCACCTTTGATGTTGCTCGAGCCTGAAGGGTAATAGCTGAAGGTTTGATTGTTGCTTGCCGGTCCGTTAACACTTTGGTATGCAGTTCTTCTGCAGTTCAACAGGCTTCCATCTTTAAGTTCTAGGATTCAAATCTTCTCATATAGTTTTTGCAGTGGAAAATTAAAAAAAAGATTATGTAATCTTCTCTACTGCAATAAGTAGCAACTTAATAGAAAAGAGGGGAACCTATCACTGTAGATTGTAAAACTAGTTCTTAATCTAGAAAATAATGACTTAGGAGTGAAAATTGATTTAATGTAATATAATAGCAAATATTTTTACACCATTCTTGGCAATAAATTCGAATATCGAATTTAATGTTATTACTTCTATCAACCAAATCAGATAATAAAATATTTTGAAATATGTCCCAACAATGTAAATAATAAATATTATTTATAAGTAAATTAATATAAATTAAACACAGGTAAACATGAAATAAATTATGCTCTGAATGAATAATATTAAATGGTTATTTTATTCGTATCGCGTTACATGATATCCTACTAATATTATTATATATGTGAAAGTTTGTTTGGATGTATGGATGGATGGATGTGTGGATGGATGGATGGATGTTTGTTACTCTTGCAAGAAAAAACTACAGAACGGATTTCGATCAAATTTGGTATGGTAGTAGTTTAGGCTCTGAATTAAATCATAGGCTACTTTTTATCCCGAAAAAGTACAGTTTTCCCGTGAAATATCCGATACCAGTGGCGAAGGCTGGTCCACCTTCATAGGAAAGCCCTAGCCTGTATAATAGGTAGGGATTTAGATGAGGGTCTTCAAAAGGTATGTGGTAAGTGAAGCCGATAGGAATGGAGTTCTAGGAACCCCACGCCACTGCCCGATTTACGAGGGTGGAGCCGCGGGTAAAAGCTAGTAGGTAATAATGGTATTCTCCTAATATACTGTCGAAGATCTAATAATAATGTGAATAGTACTTTCTTCAGATTAACTAGTATTTTATTGGTTAGTCACTATAATTTTTAATGACCAAGAAAAATCCGGGAAATATTAGCTGTTATACATTCTGCATTCTGAGCCGAGATTTGTTCTTGATAGCATAAAGAAACGTGACAAGTGAGAAACTAGGTTATCACCTATATTCAGAACGAATATCACTCAATTCCGTTGAAGTGCATGTAGAAGATATCACGCTTTAAGATTTTTGTGATATTCAAATGAAAGTAGTATTTAATATTACCTATTTTAATTTTAATATATACCTAGTTAATTTTATATACATTGTAGGGTTATGATATTAATTTTGTTATGGTAGTAGTTGGCTTTAGATTAATATACTATGTACCTATGTGTAACTATGACTCAGTGGTTAGCGCGTTGGCGTTCAAGCTGGAGGTCGCGAGTTCAAATCCCGCCGAAGGGACAAGAAAAAAGATATTGTTCTATGTTCCTGGGTCTTAGATGTGTATTGATTATGTGTATAGTATAACATGCAATCTAAATATACATATAAAAGGCAAACCAGACTGATTCATTTATCAACGCACAGCCGAAACTACTGAATGGATTTCACGCAAATTTGGTATACAGATAGTTGTAAAGACGTTGGCATCCGCTAAGAAAGGATTTTTGATAATTAAGGGTAAAAGTTTTGTATAGGAACTCCACGCCCACGAAGTTGCGGGAAAAAGCTAGTTTTAAATTTAATTATTAATATAAATTTAGTATTAATTTAAATAAGTGTGTTATATAAAATTATTAAATATATTTCCGTTGTCTGTTATCTGTGATACTTACTACAGGACCAGATTGACTCGGTGTAGAAGCGTCCATAGATACTATAATTATAGATATTATTATTATGTTTGTTGATATGTTTGGGTATGGTAATAGTAGGCTCTGGATTAAAACATAAGGTAATTCTTATCCCGAAAAAGTACCGTATTACCATGGGATACATACAGTATTTAAGCGGGCAAAATCTAGTGTTAAATAAAACTGAGCCATGAGAAGGATTTGGTAATCAGTAAGTTTCAAAAATATAAACGTCTAAAGGCGGGACTCCTGCGAAAGTTTTTTCGAAACATTACACAGAAACCATGAAACAAAAACATTTGTTATCATACTCAAGCTGTCTCCAGCTACAGAAAATGTTTTTGATCAAAACAAAACATTTTGTGCAGACAAGATCTAATTTCCGATGAGGAAGACGTAAGCACTCGCAGTTTAGCCATTGCAGATGCAGAATCTAGGAGAAAACACAGGGGTTCTGAAAAGGCCACTTTAGGTTTTCATAAAGTGATTTTTTCAAGTCATAAACATGTGCGCAGTTGTACGTATTTCTATTGAAATCTGTCAAAATTTATGTTTTTAAATTAAGTTAGGCATATATGGTTATGCCATATAATATGAGCATCACAAATACAAACAAAAATCACAACAAGTAAAACTATAACCCTAAAAACCTGTACCTAGGTGTCATGTGAGTGATGTAAACAGTTATAAACAGTTGTTAAAAAATGAAACATCTCTCCTCACTACCCGCGCGGGAATGTTTTCCGCCCGTCTCCGAAAACAAAAACATTGTTTATTCCTACACAAATGTGTATAGCCACGCCCCAATGTTTCGATGTTTTACGTAACGTTTCGAAAGAATCACGCGCAGGAGACGCGGCTTAAGCTACTCTTACTACTTACTTTCTACTTGAACATACAATTACAATACGTAATTGGGTAATATTTACAAGCGTTTACCTATCTACATTATAAGTAAGCCGCAGTCGTATAAATTCAGAAAAGTGTAAACCCCTATCTTTTCTAGGTGTCCTCGGCCTTCGCGATATTCAGCTGAGCGTGCCCGAGGCGGTGGGCGTGGGCGCCAGCGCCGTACTCGGCTGCCGCTGGGCGCTCGACACGGGCGAGACTCTGTACACCGTGAAGTGGTACCACGGAGCTCAGGAGTTCTTTCGCTTCGTGCCCAAAGAACTTCCCAATACGAGGGTATTCTCGCAGACAGGGATCAGTGTTGATGTGAGTATTTAACTAGTTATGTTTAACCAGCGCCGTGCTCTGCTGTCGATGGGTGCTCGACGCGGGCGAAACTCTACTCGGTCAAGTGGTCCCACGTGGCTCAGGAGTTCTTCCGCTTCGTGCCCAAAGAATTGCTTAATACGTGAGTATTCTCGCAGACGAAGATCAGTTTTGATGTCATTTTTTAATTATGTAATACCAGTTCTATGTTAGACTCCTGGTAGGCACTAAGCACAGGCGAAATGCTCTACTCAAGAGTTCGTCCATTTCTTCCCTACCGAACGACTACCGATAAATCTCGATAATGTGCAAACCTTATTTTTGAACATAAGATCCCAGAGGACGTGTTATATTTCGAAAGAACTTTTATATATTTTATCACATAACATTTGAAATATATGACTGCACTTTAGATATCACAGCTTTTAAAAATCTTATAACGTTTTAAGCTTCGCTTAAATTTATTGCGGCTGCGCTTTTAAGCACCTGTGTCGTTCCAAAAACTAGACATATAGTTTATCGAAACTAGCGGGCGATAAACAAAGCTATAAATGTTATTATACACGGGTCAATGGCTGCGACATCTTGCTAGTTCGTTAAACCGCCGACGGCGAATGTGCTGCAAGAAATCACTTACGGCCTGGCCACGAAATCGAGCGGAAGCGGTGGCGAACTCTAGCACTGCATAGGAAACTAAAATATATACTTGTTTTTCTTCAAATCATTTATTGCCACGCTTTGGCAGTAAAATCAATCCGTAACAGCTGACGCTGGTTTGAACAGCATAACCTTGTTGTGTCGTTACATCGATATTAATAACATATCAAGCTTATGCTGTTCAAACGCTTATACCACATTTTAGATATTTCATATCCACTATATCTTATTGGCATTTACGGCAGAAGAAACCACGATGCATGGTAACCACTTGGGTCCTAGCAGGAATATTTAACAGCGGCGTAAACGTAACGATATCGAATGAAATTTACATGGGCGCTGTCATGTTTTTGACAGATTTACATACAATTCACATTCGTTAACGTTAAGTCTACACCACTTTTAAATTTTCCCCCTAGGTCCTCTGATAGCAAATAGTTACCATGTCGTCATAGCTAGCCCTGATATCTCTATTCAAGGCCTCTAGTCAAGATGCATTCGATAATTTCGACAGCGAAGTTCGAAAACAAAATTTATGGGATTTGACTTAAGGCTAGCAAGCGACATGTCACTTAACGATGACGTATGTCAAATCTCATACATATTTGTTTTCGAACTTCGCCGTCGAAATTATCGAATGCATCTTGACTAGAGGCTCAGTTCTGCTAAGGGGCCATCCACATATTACGTCACACAAAAATTCGACTTTTTGAACCCCTACCATATGTCATACTTTTTAGTATCCCTGTACCTGTACTTAACATGTACTGTCACATTTAGTATGACCCCCCCCCCATGCGCTGTGACGTAATATGTGGATGGACCCTAAGTGCTGGTCGTCTCCGCTGCCGCCCAAATCCATGGCCAAACGGTTAAGGAGCTCGTTGTGCACGTTAACCGTCAGCGGCTGGCGCGCTGCCATGTGCCAGTCGTATTGTATTGAAATAATACATTAAAAACCCTTTCAGAGACGTTACACCAAGTTTTTTGATCCGCAACACGACTGTCTTGAATGTTATGCGGCATTTGGGTTGGATTATTTAAATTATTGTTACTTTTCAAAACGAGTAATGCTTTTATATACCCTAGGTTTTTGTTGAATACATCCAGACTTGCAATAAAAAATTGTTAAGTCGAAAAATAATATGATCTCGTTATGACGAGTTTATGTCTTGTAATTACAAAACTTTGATTTATGTTTCAAAGTTCTTCAGTTTATATATTTGTATTATATCTAGTATTTGGTCGTAGCTAGGTAACAGATTCTAAAATGACTAAAGTCATTAAGTTGTACCAAAGTTTGAAGCCATAACATAGGATTTCCTCTGCACTAAAATATACAGATATGTATAGACATACTAGAGTTTATATTCACTTAGCTACATTCAGGTATTTACGTCGTAAGGCAAACAACTTTAGCTTCACTCAATTCAAGAGGCGGGTAAATTTAGTGTCTACGCCAAAAACGAATTCCGTGTAGTTACCCCGAGTAACGGTTTCGACTAAAACCCCTCATTACGCGGAATAATATATATCCTTTAATTGCGAACAGAACTAAATAGACGGAGCCTCGCAACCTACGCAACTATTAAAACAAGTTAAACATATTTTTTTTCATGTAGCAGATGACTAAAGTATGGTACTTAATACTTCTTATTTGATTTTTGGAAACTGTTGGCATTGTTAATGATGGCTTTATATTTTTTGGCATTTGAATAATGTATTAAAATGAGTTCCCATTTTTTCGAAAAAATCGTTAAACGGTATGTACTTGGTATGTACCGGTCTTTGTCAGTTATTTTTGAAATGTCACTTTAGAAAATGTTGACAAGGAGACTGATTAGCTAATAATTATAGTCAATGGTTGAACTGTTGAGTTAGGTCTGAAAAATCGTTATATTGAAGGAGCTTCAATATCGTCATATTTTAAAAAGTCTCGTATTAATGTTTAAATATGCTTGCTATGTTTAAATTTATACAAAGGTTTGTGCTTTGTAATTTCACCCCTTAATCCCTGTGTCTAGACGCTCGTCTAAATCCTTTCACGGTTTTGTTATCAATTCAATTTCATTTTAATGTACTTTTTTTTAATGTTAAAGAAATTTTCAATAAATACGATTGGCTTGTTGACACGACTTTTTTCGAAAATATTTTACGTTTACGCTCATTAGTCAACCTAAGTTACTATTATAGACGTCTTTAGAAAGTGGCTTTTATTTTTGTTAACTTTGACGTGATAAGTTGCAATTTCAAAGTTTTAAAAATGTAGTGTGCCTTCTATGCAATACTATAAGAGCAATTCTCTTATTTAACTTAGACTTTAAAATTAGTCTCAATGAATTATAAATGAATCATCTTGATACCATAAACAAATTTTTGGAGTTTGGACCGATCAAAACACATTAAACTTTTGAAATTTATGTTATAAGAATACTATTTTGCTGTTATAACATAGGTAATATTAATATCGAGATTCGAGACTACATCGAAACTCTATTATTGTAAGATTTAATTAACTGAATCGACCTACGAGTCAAGATACAGAGAGACAATTTTCAGTATTTTTCATAATGTAAGATTTCGGATAGTGTCTGAATCGCTTCACAAGAGCGTTTTTTTCTTCGAAGTTACAATAAGCATATTATTTATTTACTCGTATTTCGTACGGTCTACTGTGTTTGACGGCAGTGTTTGACAGAAGGATATTCTTCAAAGCCTAAACTAACTGAATAACTCTTTAGAAGACCTCAGTGGCGCAGTGGTGTAGCGCATTGACGCTCAAGCCGGAGGTCGGGGATTCAACTCCCGTCAGAGAACAAAAAGTATTATTTATTTTATTTTTTCCTATTATAGTATACAGGATGTCCCAGAAGTCGACGTCATCCCTTCGAAGGCTGATAGACCAGCTCATGACTCACTAGAATATCATAATATGACCTTAGTAAAAAATCTTTAGTTTTCAAGATATTGGCACTTTTAATAATTTTTTTAAAATTACACCTCATGTCAGTTTTTCAACTGCCGCAAGTTCTACAATTTCCCGTATTGTGGGATACAAATTTGTATTGCGGAATCCTGACCAGTTCTGCTATTGACCACGGTTATAAACAAAGCTAATAGAGTTTGAACTTTGTAGAAAAAAAGAAAACTTTTCCCTAATCGTGATTTCAAAAACTTTTTCTCCTTACTTTCACTATCCATACTGGACAAAAAATACACCACACTAACTGGGTTGTTACTTTAAAAAGTTGCTCATTTTATTAGTTTTCGAAATAGTAAAATAGTTGCTATTACGCTACGTCAAAAAAATTTTTTGCTATTTTAAGTGCACAGAGAACAAATTTTGAATGTTTTTCTTTAGTTAGAATTTCGAACAAGACACTCGTTATATTGAAATCACCCAGATGTTTACTTAAAAATTGTACGTTGAAGTGTAAGATGCTTACTAAACTTAGAAACTAAACAGAATACAAGGATTTTTTTTTAAACTGTAAGGAGAAATGCAAAGAAGGAGAACACATTAATAATATCATATAATAAGTTAGACTCATTAGAGTGAGAGAATAGGTGACGCCACGCACGTCTTTTGTTTGTTCTATACATGAGTTTGTTGATTAGTTACTAGTACGTTACGCTATAGATGTGCATCGTTTTGTTGTTTTCTTACTTTTAACGGATTTTGCATTGTAATTTGGACTTCTTTTGCCTAGTGACTCGGGCTTAAGTGTGCTTGAAGACAGTAAAGAACTGACATGGCTCTCTTCTGGACTTTTATGTTTCTGTGATACGCGTCTTACTACCAGTCATTATGGCGTATACTATACATCAGTATGCTAACCTGCATTACATTTACGTGTAATACAGAGGCAACGGTGCTGCTGCAGCAAATCTGTATCGCGAAAAGTTAAGGTACTCAAGTCCAGATTACAATGCAAAATCCGTTAAAAGTAAGAAAACAACAAACGTCGACTTCTGGGACATCCTGTATAAACAACTTTTATTATGGAGTCAACTTTTCTAGTTGAAAAAAAAATGTTCCATACAAAATTAGTGTGAAGGCACCTTAACACTTTTGTATGAAACAGCTTAAAATTGAAAGTTTCCCGACGGTCTCCAATTGCACCCAGTATATAGATTTATTTCTGTTCCAAGGTCGAATTGCATTTATTGCATCCAGGTACTGTATATCATTACTTCGACAGATCTCGCGGTCGGGCGCCCAGCAAGTGGTGCTCCGAGCGGCGACGCGCGGGCTGAGCGGGCGCTACCGGTGCGAGGTCTCCGCCGACGCGCCCTTCTTCCACACGGTGTACAAGAGCGCGGTTATGAAAGTTGTTGGTGAGTGTACCTACATATTAAATAGCTCCCCCACACCGATTTCAGTGACGATGGCCCGTTTCATTGAAACCAGGCCAGCTACGCAGGAGTTATTTTATTTGTGTTTCACAGTACACAAGAGCCTTTTTTTTCCCGGTAGGAAAATGCATTACGCATACCACCCAGGCGCAGGGGGCACCCAAGTGGTGATGTGGGACTCCCGTATAGGCTAATGAGACCCACGGTATACCCACTAAAAACCACCCCCCACCTTCCTCCTCGCCGCCCTGTGACGGGGCAACGGGAACGATAAACACATCCGCGACCCCGCCACAAGCGGCTCCATCTAAGGCCCGAAGGCCTCAGGCGCACCAGATGGTAAGGTACGCCTCCCTCCTCGGCCTCCACCAGTACTGTAGCAGACTCCCCCCGAGTCTGCTACTAGGAGGCCACGGATACCAGCCTCATCAACCGGTACCCGGTGGCAGATCAGGTCTGTGGTTCTGCCACCGATCACACCTCGGTCGCAGAGGGTAGGGCAAGCGGTGCACCGCAATACCGACATGCCTCTTCCTCTGCGGCCCCACCTACGCCGTTTCGACGGAACGGCCCCGCCAGCTCGCAGGGGGTAGGGAGAGTGGGGCGTACGTAGTGGCGCCGTCCACATGTTAAGTCACGCAAAACGCCATTTTTTAGTATCCTTGTACCTGTACTTAACGTCCTGTCCGCGTTTAGTGTGAACACCTCCCCATTGCGCTGTGACGTAATATGTGGTTGGACCAATAGAAGGTCATTGGGTTGGACCCTTTTATTGATGAGTGTACCAATGAGTGATTCAATTTAATGTAAATTACTTATTAAATACGGGCTACTCATAATATTGTCCTAAACATAAATAACTTATACAGCATGACTCTTAATTTTCATGATCCTACTAATTTTCTAATTTTCATAAGTAGAAAGTTACATACGATTTAAACTTTTCACATCCGACATTTTTAATAGACATGGGCGATTTGTACTTCTAATTCTGGTTGATGATACGAGTAGGAATGAAAGACGGCGAAAATTTAGCGTAGGTAATATAAACATGTACATTGTACAGTAAAACCATGTTGCTAACGGCCCTCGCAATCGTTTTTTCTGTAGAAATGACAGATGATGTATAAAAAATGACAATTGCCGAAAGCCATTGAGATCGTCATTGTAGTGTCACGACAAATATCAACGCGATATCACTCAATTGTTGTCAAAGACAATCCATCATTGTTTTGTTACGGAAATTCCTTCAGATGTTACTATCGATGTTATAAATCTCAGGATCCTTGATTAGGCAAGATACCCTCTACATATCTCCTGATAAAACTTATGAATTGGACGATTAATTTCCCTTATAACGGCTAATTTTCCCTTATAACACCGGGTAAGATATGGCTAAAGCTGGATACCCATTAATTGTGACTATCAGTAGTAAAGCCTAGTTCAACAAAGGAAAGTCCTAGCCCGTAGATGTCAGATCAGTTGCAGAACTTATTTTAATATCTATCTTAAGATATTAAATCGAGCAAAAAAAACCACGGGTTTCACTCCGGAAGTGCCAGCAAAAGTAAAAACTTGAACATTAACGTTGCACATTTTTGAAAATTTTGAAATGGTTGAATATCATTTATGTGGTTAAAGTAATATAATTTATGTGGTTAAATTACAATATTCAATTATTGCGCTATCGTACACCAACATGACAATTTATATTACATAAAAATTTAACACTATTATCGGCATACATTTTCGGCGCGCGGTAGAAAGAGAGGCGGATATTCCTTCCTCTCCAGTCTCCTACGCCGCGCCGGCGGTATTCTCCCTCCGTTTTACGAATTTTCGATCAGGTCACGTGTCTTGGTGCGAGTTTAACATTTTTTAACCATCCCGAAAAAAGCGCACTACGCCGCTAAATTGTTACTTTCTAATTGTAAATTTAAATTGTTTGTACCTTCTTTTTTTTAAGATTTGGGTTCTAGATTGTTTAACATGTTATCTAACATGGAATAGACAAAAAAATATGGCAACATACCTATTGTTGCTAATAAGTTAGTTCGACTTTTGAGGGCAATTCGACGGCTTTTGTGGTGAGTGTAACCCCAGCTTTAGGTACAGCAAGACATAGTATAATTTATAACACTAATAAATATTGCTGGCCTCTAAAAGTTACGATTGTGCAACTTATCTTAATTATCATGCGTCGAAGGTAAAATTGGCCTTATAACATGAGCGAAATCCAATTGTTCTATGTAATTCCAATACGGTTTGAGTTGTTAATAATAATATGTTGTTTTATTGTTTCTGTCGTAGCGTTGTTTTGAAATATTATGTAACTAATAGAATCTACCTAAACGAATTTAGAATATAAAAATTATTTACAGAAAATATATTTTAAAATGGTATATTAAAATGTGTTCTGTATATTTTTTATTCATATCTATACTCTATACAAATAAATAAAATTGAAGTTTCTGTATGTAACTTCAAATTAACAGCTTTTCACATAGTGAATCTTAAAGTATATTCGGTACTTACAATAAAATACCATTTTTTTTTTAATTTTTGTCTGTCCGTGTGTCTGTCTGTCTGTCGGTCTGTCTGTCTGTTTGTTCCGGCTAATCTCTAAAACGGCTGGACCTATTTTCACGGGACTTTCACTAGCAGATAGCTGATATCATAAGGTCTAACAAAGGCTACTTTTATTTTAGGGTTCCGTTTAAAAAATAGGGTTCCGCTTCCGTTAGTTCTGCGCAAACGAAGTTGCGGGCATCAGCTAGTCGAAATTAATCATATAATTTATTAGCTGTTGGCCGCGGCTCCGCCCGCGTTAATATAGTATCCCTCGTTATTATACACTATATTTTTATATATTATAACACTGCAGTTTTTCGAGATAAAAAGTAGCCTATGTTTTAATCCAGGGCCCAATGCGTGAAAGAGGAACAAACACCTATCCTGGATGGATACATCCATCCATACGTACATCCTCACAAACTTTCACATTTATAATGTAAGTAGGATTTCGTTTTATGTGTACGAGGTACACAGACGAAATTTTAGATGAAATCGAATGATGACTATTTTTATATTTCATCAAATAGATTGATAAAAATCGACAGGTATTGGTCATTGAATACATGTTGAAAAGCTAAAATATTGTAAGTATTTGCATAAAGTTTCCATTTCTATCTATCATACTCTGATATGAGTGTAACAAAATACATGCGACGTCTGTTTGCTGAGCGCAAAACAATCGTTTTCAATGTCCATTTCATATTCCTGTGAACATAGCTTGTTGGTAACTTCGTACGTAACACTGTGTACGTTGCTGTCGGTACTTAAACACAAACTACTAACTACGTTTATGCCGAAGTTTTAGCTTGACTTGACGTTAATATACGTGCATAAACCGGGAAGGTATTTGAGAATAAGACTGGGACAAGCCATACATGAATAATAATTAACCCTTAACCACTGACGTACGTATCTCATAATTATGTGACCTCAAAATATTTTGATTATTAATTCTCATTTGCGGCGTTGTTTTTCTGTGACCTTCTTGTTACTTTCCTAAGTATCAAAGATGATCCCGACACAGAAGAGAAATCGAGTTTTCTACGCTTTTGTATTAGTTATTCTACTAGCGTGACGTATGTATAATTATTTACCTTCAGATTATAAAGACTATTATCGATGAACGCTGGCTGTACGCACGTAACATTGTCACGTTCCGTCTGAGCCGAGCGTGCAAGCGAGAGCGCGGAACAAGCGATAGAGAGGCACGATCGGCCTAAGCTTTCGGCATGAGATGATGTTATCACGTAAAATTATCGTCTGTTAACCGAATTAACAGACAACCATTTTTTTTAAATCCAACTTTGCGTAAATGGTTTAATTCTATTTTATGATCGATCTTTAGTTCCTAGCCGATACTACGATTACTAACATGCCGGTCAACATTCGCCTTTCTGGACCTAAGTTTGACCGTTTTGCGCGAAAATCCTGCCGACATTGTAAGGCGTCGACACTTCAATTAATAGCAAATTATTCTTAAAAATTCAATTTTAAAACCTTACATTATCGAAATCTCTAACATATTTCAACTTCACTTTTAAACACCATCTACATTCCAAGTGATATTCAAGTAAACAAGAGAAAAATCAGAGCAATTGCGATGAATTCGGCCTGGAGATTCGATTTGTTTGGAATTAGACTGTTCAGAATGAGAGCAAAACGAGTTTGGGATGAATATGCAACAGCCGCCGCGTGCGGTCCAGCCATGATATATTACTGCCCCTTTACGGTTTTTACTGGATCGGGTTTGGTTTATAAAAAATGTTATGAATTTACTACGCGGTGTAGCTAAAAAAACGTACAAAAGTTAATAAATGTTGAAAAAATAGGATTTGTAGTCTGTGACGTTTTCTCAAGGGAGGTTGTTAATCACGTCGATCTAATCCCGCGCTAAGTAAAACTTGTGTTACGGATATCAGACAACGGGCATAATTATATTTTTAACAATACACACATTATTAATTTATACTAATAAAAATATTATATAACTAATAACAATAAAGTTATATATTTAACTTAATAATGTACATAGTAATTTACTCAATGTAACTGTGGGAAAGCCATGCTTCGGCGTGAATGGGCCAGCTCGACCGGAAAATACAACGACCTCACAGAAAACTGGCGTAAAATAACACGCGTTGTGTTTCGCCGAGTGAGTGAGGTTACCGGAGGCCCGAGGGGAATTCGGGATTTTAAGGACCAGGAACGCAAGTCGCAGCACCAGAGGTGTTACAAGTATGACTCCTCTGGTGTTGCGAGTGTCTATGGGCGGCATTAATCGCTTACCATCAGGTGATCCGTCAGCTCGTTTCCTAGTTCAAGGCAAAAAAACTCATACTCGTATTACTTTGTTCGCACTGTGCCCCTATGTCACATAGTATGTGTATGTATTCTTCATTAAAAGGAGATGTCCCACTCCACATTGTTTGTCTACTTTTACATTTTGTCCTGTGACTTAATATAGCTGTACCTACACTATCTGCAGAAAACCTTATAAGTACTCAAAGATCTAAGTCATACTTATGAACCTAGCTAAATGATTTCCACTATAAACGATTTATTTCTTCTAGAGCTTCCCGACACGAAGCCGAAGGTGGTGTCACAGAAGAGCTGGTACTCCGCGGGAGACATGCTGCGGGCCAACTGCACCTCGCCCGCCTCCGACCCACCCGCCAACCTCACGTGGTTACTCAATGGTTACGAGGTATGTACAATGCACATAATATTATATTACTAGCTGTCCCGACACACGTTCTGTCTTAAATATGAACTGGAATGAATAAATGACTACACCTACAATACAACCTACGTCCTAGTCCGACACTTATACTTACAACTTTTCCAATATTTGTCACTGTTTACCTTCCCTGAACTTCCACAATTATTTCAAGGCCAAAATGAGTTAAATCGGTCCAGCCGTTTTCGAGTTTTTCTTAGGCGGGTTTTAGTGTCGCGCTGACCGCGCGCTGTCGGTCAGCGCTGACAGGGCGAAATATATGTAATTCTAGGAAACGTTTTATTATAACGCGTAGCGGTCAGCGCGGACATTTCATACATTTCGGTGTCCGCGCCGTAGGTCAGCGAACGGTCAGCGCGACACTAAAACCAGCCTTAAATGTGAACTGTGTAGTTATTTATTCATTCAACCTACGTTCTAGTCCTACACCTACACTTACTCCTACAACTTTTCCAATATTTCTCACCGTTCAAAACTTCCCTGAACTTTCACAATTATTTCAAGACCAAAATGAGCTAAATCGGTCCAGCCGATCTCGAGTTTTGAGTCCCTCGGGAACGGGATAGAAAGTATCCTATATCCTTCTACTGGTTTTAAGATACCTCTCCACCAATTTTCAGCCAAATCGGTTCAGCTGTTCTTGAGTTATGGATAGTGTAACTAACACGACTTTCTTTTATATATAGATTTAGATAGAATGCTTTTGTATATAAATGCTTTCCTTTTTTCTTTGTACAAAACAAAAAAAAGAGTGAAATCATATTTCGTTAAATTTCTGCCATTCCAATTGAAATCCTTTCAGGGGTTTCCGGCAGATTATAATTTCCTTATCATTATTTCTTTTGATACTATTTATATTGAACAATGATAGGTATCAGCGAAATTTAATTTATTTGCACATAATATCTTTAAATAAAATTTATTTAACGATGTGTGCAAATTTAATTAAATTTAATAACGTAAAACAAATATTTAATATTTGTTACAGATCAGAGGTCTCGACATACCACCGCCAGAAATCGCTTTCGCCCGAGGACGGGAAGCGATTAGCGACTCGTCTTTGGAGGATGCCAATAGAATTATATTCAGTCCATGGGACGCAATCTCCGGTTATGAGGAGCCCGTCACCGATGTAATTGACATTCCCGGCAATATTGACGCTCTAGTGCGAGCGACGAGCGGGAATAATGACGCTCAAGCGCGAGCGACGAGCGGAGATAATTACGCTCAAAGTAATACTGGCGCTCAAGCGCTTGCGATAAGCGGGAAAGCTGAAGGTCTCGCGAGCAAGCGAAGAGACGCCTCACCCGCGCCCGAGCTTGCGACCATCAAAAGTAATATCACCGAAGAGGAAAGATCTAATAAAACTTCTAGTTCCAGTCAACTTATTATACGCGTGCAGCCGTCGCATTTTCAAAAGGTACAATTTATTGTGCGTTTTTAATATTCTGATCCACTTTCCGGATTAATGACTTTATCCAACATCATTATCACAGTTATTATATTCATGCAATTTAGATTATGTATAATATTATGTGCCAATAAACTAATCAACATCAAACCAACCGTTAGAGATGACGTACTTACCTTGGTAAGTTAATGCGACGCCATACCAATATTATTATATTAATACGTGAAGCAAAAATTTCAAGTACGGTTTAACGAGAATTGTGCATACGGATCAGTGTGAAATTTGGCACATTTAAAGTTGAAGTAGAGAAAGGCCTGCCAAAAGCTAATATTTTTAAAAATAACGCTTAGAAATACATTAAATTATTAAAACTAACAACAACACACACTACCTCACTCATACTAGTATTTTTCTATATATTACAGTAGGTTTGATACAATTTTCAATAACAGTCAAGCTTTCTTTTACAATCCATAAACAACATTTACCAAATTTTATTGCGTACCTAAGAGGCAAAAGAAACACCAAAATGTTGAAACTTTAAAATTGGAACATGAATTATGATCGAATTTCGACCACAGAGCGACCTCTAGTATAACATTATTAATATGTTTGTTCAGGGTCGACTGAATGTGACATGTGTTGCCCAAATCATGTCGGCGTGGACGGCGAGCGGCACTTTGTTGTTGGATGAAGAAAGGCCTCAGATAGCTCCCGTCATGGGCAGCAGAGATTCCAATTCTGGTATGTTGGTTATTATAATTTATAATGTATATTACGTGTACTTTTTTATTTATTTATTCAGAACAAAAACAGTCTTTATCAGTATTACATATACAAAACATTTAGTTAATAACAGACCTAAAGGTTCCTACCTAAGTTATAAAATACATATTATGTAGTTGGATGAGCGCGGATCCCAGTTTGGTGTGTGGTGTATAGTGTTCGTGTGCGGTGTGTAGTACATATATGTGGTGCATAGTGTGTGTGTCTGTTTAGAACCCTACGACAAGTCTTGGGTTAAGAAACTTGGGTTCGTGTTTATGAACATGAGGTGTGTAAGTGTTTGTGATGTATGTGTCCGTGTTGTAAGATAGTTGTTACAGATCATTTTAAACTTAAACATATAATATTATTTTGTTATGCATAACAATATTATAAACGTATGTGAAATTAAGGTTTACAAAATCACAAAATGAAGCATACAAAAATTAATCGACGACCTCTGTGGCTCAGTGGTTCAGCGCTTAGGTGCTCAAGCCGGAGGTCGCAGGTTCGAATCCTGCCGAAGGAACAAAAAGTTTTTCTGTGTTCCTGGGTCATGGATGTGTATTAAATATGTGTATAATATAATAAAAATCTTAAATATATGTATAGATAAAAGTATTAAATATACTTCCCGTTATCTGGTACCTGTAACACAAATTCTTCGGATACTTAGCACGGGGCCAGATTGACGTGGTGTGAAGCGTCCATAGATATTAAAAAAAAAAATTAATTAAACTACTAGTAATATGTATTTATTTCCTAAATTTGAATTGAGCAAACAAACTACGAGCCCGTGGTAAAAAAACTTATAGCTCTATTAAGAGCTATCCGTACCGTAGAGAGGGTAATGTGTTGATAGCATTACTCTCTCTACGGCGGATAGCATGACCTGCGTTCCCAGTCCTTAAAATCCCCAACCCTCCTGGGGCCTCCGGTAATCTCACTCACTCGGCGAAACACAACGAAAGCGTTATTTCATGCCGGGTTTTCTGTGAGGCCGTGGTATTTTCCCTAGTCGAGCCGGCCCATTTATGCCGTAGCGTGGCTCTCCCACGTAATAATCGTTATACGGTTATACGAGCTGAAACACGGGAATGCGCACTCTTCCGTCCTTCCCCTTCAGGTGTGCAATTCTTGATTCCCTTTCTTTCTATTTGTCTCTAAGTCCTTCTCCCCTTTCTGGGGTTCACCTCACAGTTACCACAACACAGTTACGACTTCGGTGTCTTCCTATAGTGCGTACTGCGTTCTACTATCTGTATTTTCTTCCTTAGTTGTCTCCATTTGTTCTTTGTGCTATAGTCGCGCAAGTTCTCGTAGCTTTATGAAGTTCACCACCGAGGAAACGAGTTCGCAGCAGTAGGTCGGACCCTCTGCGAAGACTTTCCATCCAATAGTTCCCTACAGTCTTCCCCGTACATAGAGCACTGCTGAGCACACCACGCAGTGTACGTACACTCTCAGAGAGCCCACAAAAACACGACCACAACGTCGGATAGTTTCATTCTATGAAACTTTTTAAAGCTTAAAGAATAGTGAAAATAAAAAGTAATGAAAAAGCAATATAGAATATTTATATTTACGAGTATTTATTACATAAGCCGCTTAGAAATATATGCTATGCGAATAATTTTCAAACAAGTTATTCGTTCTATCGTATATTCGCAGAGCATGGTAGGTACCTATGTAAAAACTACTCATAAATCTAGTTCCATGTTCTATCTATTTTCCTATTAGTTCTTAAGTGAATATCATTTCTAAAACTAAGTAAATGTAAGTTTCTGCGTCATTGCATTATTAATTAAGCGATGAACGGGAAAATGCTCCGCTCAACCACTTTAAGGAACCAGCTGCTATCTTTAAACTATTACGGCTTCGGGGCCCTCATAGAAAGAGCCTATTTAACCGCACCTGCAGGCCTTTTAGTGCTGCATGTATTCATGTAATTACTTGCTATCAGGTGAACCTTTACCTTTTTATGGTCTTGTTATTAACCATTAGTCTTTAGTATTCAATTTTAAAAAATAAATCTGTGTTTAAGTAAAAAAATTATTGTACGCAAAATAAACTATATAGGTGTACCGAGTGAGTGAGGTTACTAGAGGCCTAAGGGGGATTGGAGATTTTTAGGACCAGGAACGCAAGTCGCAACACCAGAGAAGTTACAAGTGCACCTCTTCTGGTGTTGCGAGTGTCCATGAGCGGCGGTAATCGCTTACCATCAAGCGATCTGTCTGCTCGGTTCCTGGGTCATTTCATAAACATTGTGGATATCTAATTATCTACAACAATATAATAAAGAGGAAATAACAGTTATTTGTATGTTTGTTCTATGATTAATTATTATTTGCGTTGAATATGCCCCGAAACTACTGGAGCAGTTGTGATTAAATTTGGCAAAGACAAAGAGTACACCACGGGGAAGGCTACATTTTATTACTGCAAAATGTACGGTTCCCGCAGAATTTCATCGACTAGTTAAACAATAGTTTACATTACTACTAGTTGGTATCTACTGCCTAAGCTCATCAAGTAAAGTGATTTTAAAAGGAGGTTATAACGACGTGCTTTGTTCCAGGTCCACGGTACACTTCACACGTCGCCGTCACGCTGTCCTGCGTTGTGCTCTCAAAGTATTGGTAAGAATGAATTCTTTAAAGTTGTTTTCCTGAAATACATTCTCCATGAATTCCTATAGAAATGTGTCATGTCATAATATTTCTTGAATTTTATTTTCTTTCAATAAGCTCTCACCGTTTTAATAATGTTAAATTTTTACTTTATACTAGTAGCTGATACCCGCAAAGTCGTTTGCGTGGAACTAATTTAGTGAAAAGGAAACCCAATTTTTTAACCCTAAGATAAAAGTAGCCTAAGTTACTCCTTATAATATCACCTATCTGCCAGTGAAAATCAGGTTTAAAATCGGTCCGTCCGTTTCAAAGATCAGCCGGAACAAACAGACAGAAAGACGGACAGACAAACATTTTAAAAATCGATTTTCAGTATAGGTACCCTATATACTTTCTATAGGCTTTTAATTTGAAACTAGCTATCCCGACACACGTTGTTCTGTCTAAACTATATATTTCCAATATTTTCCACCGTTTAAGCCTTCCCTGAATGATTATTACGATTATTTTAAGATCAAAATTAGCCAAATTAGTCCAGCCGTTCTCGAGTTTTAGCGAGGCTAACGAACACCAATTCATTTTTATATATAAGGAGATTACAAACTTTACATTTCAATTTTTTTATTAGTATAGATTATATGTATAGACAACAGCCTTAGATACCTGAAAATACGTAGGTAAGTAGGTAAATAAAAAAATCGTTTTTGTAGTTTGTGCAAACTGGTGCATTATACTGTTGGATCAATTTAAATCATACGAAACTAGGAATGGGCGTTGAATGAACGAACTGTTTTATTAAACTGTTTATTTGTCATGAACGGGTAAACTAGTTTAGCGCCTACTGATAAACTAGTCTATGCGTGAACGGTTGCCATATGCCGGAACGGTGCGTGCGACAGAGACCGTTCGTCGCGACGCGACGACACGATCGACGGACGGGCGCGGGGCACTCCGCGAGTATTATGTGTTCTGTGGCGGGGCACGACGACTCGGCACGAGCAATACGTCTATCTCTGTTCTATAATATAGTAATGAACCTGCCTGCCTGCCAGTCCTAAGCCTGGAAAAAGTATGAAGGGAAGTTCATTTCCACCGCTCACAGATTAAACCGTCTCGTCGTTCGTCGTCATCACTAGTCGCTTCGATCAGCAAACGACAACAAGTTTGTCAAAACAGTTAATGCTGAAAGTCGTTCATTCAACAAAACTACTTTCGTTTGTCATAGTTTATTGCTCAGTTCAGTATTCGTCGAACACGTAAACTAGTCGAAAAAAAAACTGTTTTTTCAACTAGTTTACGATGAACGATAAACGGTCTCGTTTCGTTGATCGAAAAAGCGTCGACGACCCACCACTATACGAAACCACTAATTCAACAGACTAATCTCATATTTTAAAAATAAAAATGATGTTAAGATCAAAACATGGAAAAAACGAGTTTAGAATTAAATAACTCGTTCGCTAAATTCAACGTGAGCGGGAGAATTTATATTGTTATGTTGTTAACATACATGATACAACACATAATTCTTATTTCAATTAGACCTAACTCACAGCGAATAAAATTTGATTTATTTTCCCCATTTCTGTACATAAATTTATGGAGGTAAATATAATTGGTGTCAGTTGGGATTCGTATTATTAAAACCTTTTGTAGTTTCTAGCGAACTAATATTTAATTTATATTATAACCTGCTACAAATTATCCTGAAAAAAAGTTTAATATTGTGTTAATACATTGATAATGCAATATCTACGAGAATATAATAATAGTTTGGTCCTACGCCAGTCGTTTGATCGAAAAAAGGGCAACTAGAAAGTTTTGCAAAAAAGAAGAGTTGAAAATTGGTTGTTTCATAGATTTTGATTATATATTTGAATTTCAACTTTTTTTTTGACGACCTCTGTGGCTCAGTTGGTTGAGCGTGTTGGTGCTCAAGCCGGGGGTCGCGGGTTCAAATCCCGCCGAAGGAACAAAAAGTTTTTCTGTGTTCCTGGGTCATGGATGTGTATTAAATATGTGTATAATATAATAAAAATCTTAAATATGTGTATAGTATTAAATATATTTCCGTTGTCTGGTACCCGTAACACAAGTTCTTCGAGAACTTACCACGGGATCAGATTGACGTGGTGTGAAGCGTCCATAGATACTTTACCGTCTTGTAACTTGATCTTGACAAAAAAGCATTTAAAATAAATTTTGATGCTGTCTTCTAACTTACCGACTTAATTTATCATACAAACATGTATTGCAACAATAAACTAGATAAAATTCTTTACGATTCAGGTCTGATAAATGTTTCTTGTAAGTTTAAATGTTTTAGCCAGTAAATCAGATGTGGACCATTTTTTTTAAATATTCTTAAATAAGTTGGAAACAAAAAAAGTATGAAGAATCAAAAGGTAAAATTCTGAAAATTAAAAAAAATAAAACTTACAGGTTTTAACACTTCGAGAAGAGCACATGAAAATCTATGAGATTGCCAATTTTCAAAACTCCCGCAAAACGTTCGAAGTAAAACTATCCCATTAATAATAATTAAGTAATACTATTAAATAATAACTACCCAAATTCTGGGGTATCGTTTGATTTCCAACATTTCAATCAATCAAAAAAATATTGTGTTATTTTCTTAACACAATACCTACTTTTTTATACTTAAATTCATGAACCACATTAGGTTTTTTAAACGAAATTTTATACAATAATAAAACTACCTAAGTACATGTAGTAAAAATAAGATAAATAAATTCTAATATGGGACGTCAATACGGTTGTATCCGATGTAAAACCTCCATTTATCCGGTTTAATGTACCAAATAAAGTCCCTAGCTCTCATGAAATACACGCTTCAAAAGATATTGGCACATTTCTGTGAGCTTACCAACTTCAAAAACATGTTTAGAAAACAAATTAAGTCGTTTTTATTTTATATGTGTTTCCTTATTGTTTCTATGACTGGCGTATTTATTTCGGAATTTTTTTCTTCGTGAATTCGTGAAAAAGTGTGTCTATTGTATAATATAAGATACACGTACATTAAACATATTATATAATTTTTTAGCTCATCAACATCAATCGTACTCCTGAGAGACTGCATTTACTATCGAACAAGATACCGCCCGACCAGACATAAAATGAAAGTCGCATAACAGCGCCGTTGAATCGTGCACACGCACACACACTCACGCTTAAATAATATTAGTTCAACCACGTCCACAGTCGTTACGTCACTTCCTTTGTATTTAAATATTTTGAGGCATTCTATGCAAGGGAAAATGTTTAGAAACTGATCGAGCAGCGACTTTGTCGATATTGTATCTACCTATTCACCAACCACGTATTATGTACAACTAATTTATAATTATTTCCGTTTTCAGGTCTATCCGATGATTGTTGCCAGAAAAACTATTTTCTCAACTCGATGTTAGACAAATAAATGGTTAGGTAAAAACCATAATTATAGTTGAATCTGTTTAAAATCTATACTTCATGTGATTTGCAAACACTATGGATTGCATTACTGTATAAATTCTAGAACATTGTACATAGCATACTAGTAGTTGATTCATAAGCAGGCAGATCACGTTTTTTTTTTTTTTCAATTATTATTATTATTGTATGGCTCCGCATGACGCGTTATTACACGCGACAACATTATCCGTAACATCATGGGACTTTTTACATCAAAGGCAAAAGTTACTGACATAGATTGTGCGATCCAAGCGATTTTATTAATAAAAATATTTACTTCACCGATCCGTGGCCTATTTTTTTAAATAAGGAACTTTAACCCAAGCAAGAGCTGCCTGCTCCTCCAACATAGTAAATGGTGCTCACAGGCCATCATGCAACTCCAGCGCCGCAGCCATGAAGCGGAGCTAGCCCATGTTCCGACGAGCATTTTTTGTGGTTGCAATAGAAAAAAACTGTACTGTAAATAGAACTTTGCTGAAAATCGAGAAAATCGATAGTGTCAAATGACAGATTTGACAGCTGTACACAATTTTCAGCTCTATTGTAGTAGGGCATAGTTATATTTACAATGCACTTTTTTCCGTCACGGCCACAAAAAAAAAAACGCTCACGAGAACGTAGCCCAATAATACAATAATTATTGACACCAATGACGGCCATCACTACCGGTGCTTGATTTGCTGGCTGGACCGTGAGTATGACCCTTTACGTGTAATTCAAGCAAACAAGAATTAAATTCCTTCTATCTTATAATATCTATAGATCTAATAATGTTTGGTGTTAAGTAACAACATAAAAATTATTGCAAAGTCCCAGTTATTATTCTATGTAGTTATATTAAATACGTGGTTTGCTTGATCATTACTGTATTATATTTTGGGTATTAGAAATATCTGTGTCGAGTCAAAAATATTTTATAAGTAATTTGAATGTAGCAAATTTTATACTTGTATATAAATAGCGTAAAGTAGAAATTCGAAGTATAATATTATATAATAGACGATTTGCTATATAAAATTTATTGTACTTGTTATCTTAAGTTGGAAACTTGAAAAAATAAACGGATTCCATTTTTTATCGTCTTTTATTTGAATAGTATTTATATTTCAGTCCTAGTTAAATAAGAAACCAATTTATGATGATGGAATAACTTTATGCCAAATACATAGGCTCTTTCCGAGAAATTCTTTGAAAGAAATTACTTCGTTTCGAATAGAAACGAATAAAAATTGTTGGAGTATATTTCTCATCTACGATAATCTTTTTCTATATGTTATGAATGAGAAATAATTAGTTAGCTTACTCAGTGTTACCCCACAGCGAATATCTATCAAACCGATCGTAATAAACGGTTCTGTAGGATTTTAAAGAGAAATGAGCATAATAATTTTTCATTAATTTTAAAATTTCACAGATTATTTTTAAAGGATTTAATACTAGATAATAGATATTGTCCACCCTTACTTTGTGTGCGCAAATAAAGTCCTGCAGAAACCGTATATTTTGTCGCCCCTTACTTAATCTACATCTGTTCCAAATTTCATTCAATCAGTCCAGAAGTTTTGGAGCCAATACAATGCAAACAAACAAACATCATTCGTCATTATAATTTTAGTATAGATTCATTAGATATTTTTAACCTTATTTCTCACTTTGAAAAGTTAAATAATTAACCGATGAGTCTACACAAATAGTTTTACCGCTTTACTAGCAATACTAGAAGCAAATAATATACGAGTATATTACTAACGCTAGAAGTTCCCGAAATCTGATTCTGACATGAAATATCCACGTTTTCGCAATAGTGGCATCGTAGCATAACCAAAATTAAAATAATTTTCCATTATTTCCATACACTTCAATTTTTCAACAATCCTCGCCCCCTTACATTCACAAAACAAAACATAAAGTGAATTGAATAACGTCCAACATTTCTTGCGTTGTGAATTATTTCGCCACTTTAGTGCAATACCGGCGAGTGATACTTTAGCCTGTCACTGGTCTCAGCCATTTTAAAACAACGAATTTATAAAACAAAAATATACTTTTATCTTTATTCTCAAGTCGAGTAATCCCAGTGCTACGATATCAAGTTTAAATCCTCGTACGTACTTCTCGGTACTCAGGTGCTTGAATATTTATTAAAACAACTTAGAACAAAAGCGAAATTTTGAAACAAGTACAATATGATACTGAAATCATAACCACGAAATTAATTTTACCTTATTGAAAGTAAATTTCAATATTATTTGAGTTTATATTAAGTTCATAAAACTTTAAAACCTTCTTACTTATTAGTTTTATAACTAGGGTTTAAATTACTTTCTTATTGACACAAGTAGTCAGCTATACAATATGTTGACCGAGTGTTGCCAAAGAATATAAAATACTAGCTGTTGCTCGCGGCTCCGCCCGCGTAAATATAGTATCCCAAGGAACACTGTAGTTTCTCGGAATAAAAATTAGCCTATGTTCAGGGCATAAACTACTACCATACCAAATTTCATCTAAATCCGTTTAGTAGTTTTTGCGTGAAAGAGTAACAAACATCCATCCATCCATGCATACATCCTCACAAAATTTCACATTTATAATATTAGTAGGATTAGTAGGATAGTAGGATTACTAACGTAAAGAACCGTCATTCGATAGACTTACACGATTGACAGCTTGCAGCTATGTGTGCGTGGCTAGACATACGCGGGGGGTGCGCGCGGTGAGCGGGGTGTGAGTTTTTTTCCAGCCAGGACAAGTCGTTTCGTGCTTTTACAAAATGTATAATATGAGTACATAATATTTATGATAGATTTGTCTGACGCGCCTTTTAAAGTTATTTCTGAATCAACCTTAGGCTGACATCAACATGGCTGACATTTGTAGAGAGTGTCGCCAGGTGTCGCCCCTGTGGCATTGTCGAGCGATGGCCAAAGCTAACGTGTAGACAGCCGTTATCTTGCCTTGTCATTGCTCGGTGTCGCTCGCCTATTTGGCTGAGTAAAGCCCAGCGCCAACATGTGTAGAGCTTATTTGGCTCACTTGTCTTCGCTCGCCGTCGCTCGTGATCACTTGTTTCACTTCGGACCAGTGTCATTTTACTTTCAAAGATCAAATTTTATTAACGGTCTAATCCTAGCAATCTTATTCTATCTTATTATACCTACAGCCATGGACCAATAGCTTTCGACATGTACTTGTTACAAGTCGCTCGTATATAAATAGTAAGTATTATGCATTTAATGCAATATGCAGTGCATTCACAAGGTACACAATATAGAAAAGACTTATTGTCTTATCAAGAGTTTTTCTTCGAAGACAAGAAGCCACAGTTTGACCACATTTTCTCGCGTCGGTGTGGTGTGTTCGTGATCTACGCTTGTTATAAATATTGTAACTAAATAGACCTTGCTACTTCTAGAACAATATCTAAACATAATATGACTAAATCTGCCATTTGAAAACCAGGTTTGGAACTATTTGTGACTTTTACTTAAACTACTAACGAGAGTTCAGAAACAGGAATGTACTAATTAGGTGCTTTAGATAAGCCAGTACAGATATCTCGTCAGCCTCAGGCCTCGAATATTGCAGTGAGCGGCGCGGCTGCGGTAGGCATCGATAGCGGTGAAGATGCACGCAGGCGGGCGGAATAGTCACAGCTCGACAGGAACTTGCATTTCTGACAAGCAGTCATTATGGCATCCGCCTACGCACAAGTCACTGCCATGGAGGTTGGAGAGAAGGAAAATGATCGCTGTAGAAAATAGTGTCCCAGAAATATGGACAAAATAAGTGAGACGCTGCGATCGCTTAGTTATCTCAATAAAAGCGAATGTGTACATTATTCAACTAAGTTCATCTACTTGTACTCATAAACAGCTGATTTAGCATATTATACTACTTACCGACGGCATTTCAGGGACAGGCGAGCTAATACTTTAGTACGTAGCGATCGTTATCCTTCTCTCTAACCTCCATGGCCACTGCTGTTACTGCTCGTCGCCGCGCCGCTCACTGCGAATTTTGAGGCAGCGGCCTTACTACGACAAGGTCACATTAATGTTTAAACATGTTACTGGGAGTTTTTAATTAAATTAACTATTTTGTCAGCTCTATTATTACTAATGTATTTACCCCCTTACTAATAAACGCTGTATAAGCTTTGAATAGTTATACAGTGTTTTGTTCCCGTCACACAAATGACATTTTTAATTCGATTGAAGATCGATTGAAGAAGACAAAACACTGTATAACTATTCAAAGCTTATACAGCGTTTATTAGTAGGTAAGACTTATAATTTAGTACTTTGTGGTGTCTATTCAATAATGAAGAATTTGCTTTGATACTATCATAATTATAACACTGGTAGGTACTAGATACGTTTAGGGTTTATGTCTCTCATTTAAAGGAATATATACGAGTAAATGAAAATAACATTTCCAATTCGTAACTTAAAATATGTGAATTTATGAACCAAATCTTAACGTAAGGTCCGATCGGAGAAATTTAAATGAACGTTATTATATTACTCGATAGGGATCTCCAATGGACCGAACTTACGTGAATACGTCGAAATCCACCAAATTTCCTGCTTCGTTCTTTACATTTCTGATATTCATTCACGCAACTATGGTATCTTCGACTTGAAGATGATATACATACTGAGTAGATAACTAGGTAATATGTAGCGGATTCAAAATATTATATTGATTGGCTTTTTATTATGTAATAACATTACATAAGCTGGGCTTATTGGTTGGCTTTAGGTATCTATTTATATAAAAATGAATGTTGGTCTGTATGTCCTTTATAGAATCGTAATATGCATTTTATCTTTAGCAAAGTTGATGTGCATGAGCCAAAGAAAACATTATTTGGCCATTCAGAAACCTCTGAGGCCTTAGATTTACAATTGGACCCGGTAGGTAGCCCTGCCGTTAGTACGTCAACAAATTTAATTCTAACTTCTAAAGCGGTACGAAGTTGTATAGTGTATGTAATTTTTGCGTTATTCGGCAATTTGAAATATGGTGGGTTCCAACCCCGGTAAAACATTATTGTGATTATTTTTTTAAATAATCTACTAGAGCTCCGAACAAAGCTCGGTTACTTCAAAAATTAATAATTGCTTCATGCGATACATGAACATTGAACGACTTCGAGTAATTTTCACAATTCCTCAAGGTTTTCGACTTGGCCTACCACGTCCAAAAGAGAAAGCCAAAGTTATAATACCTGTGTCAAAGTATTCATATTATACAGCTATGGAGCAAACTTAGTATTCGAGCTTTAATATCGCAGCCGACCGCAGACCGCGGTGTAAACGCAGATGTGCAATCGACCGCCATCCTCCAATACGGATATTTCAATCACGGATATTTACTCAAACTTTCCATTAAAACTGAAATATTATCACTAACTATCCATTTATCCATCCATCCATCTATCCTCACAAACTTTCACATCCTATCCTATTAATATTATAAATTTAAAAGTTTGTTATAAATTATACAAAAAAATATATTATAAATTTAATAAATTTAAA
This sequence comes from Glaucopsyche alexis, assembly GCA_905404095.1. Classification (NCBI taxonomy): domain Eukaryota; kingdom Metazoa; phylum Arthropoda; class Insecta; order Lepidoptera; family Lycaenidae; genus Glaucopsyche; species Glaucopsyche alexis. The sequence goes on along the minus strand of FR990052.1, from coordinate 16,551,308 downwards.
CAAAACATTGAATATCCGTTATATTCGATAGAAAACATAAAACACAACTTTTTTTAAAGCAAACCAATATAATGAAATTCTTTTAACGTACAATTTTTAAGCTTTAAATATCTATTAGCTTTGGAATCAAACCCAATCTTATTGCATTACTAAAACATTCTTGGGGCATTCCATCACAATTTAATATACTCGACAAACAGTAATTATGTCGAAGACAAGCAATATGATGTCCCTCAGGATTTTCCATCGAGATTGACTATAGAGTTTATAACGTAGGGTTGAGGGGTCGTTACAACCTATTGTTGTAGCCACGTCTGTCTCGAATTACTTCATAACGAGTAGAGTTCGGCATTTGAATATACGCCCTTAATATTGCAAAGGGAAGTTTTGGCGGAAATATTAATAAATTTGCAATAATATGTCAACGTAGAATATTTCAAAAATATGTACATCATGTTGTTTTCAAAATGATGTAACCTTCAAAGTGTCTCAAAATTATGAATACATTTTTTTTCACAATAAAGTAAACAACGGTTTTTAGTGAATAGTTAACACCCCTAGAGCTATAATAATTATGAATACGTGAAAATGTCAATAACATGTAAGCATTGCTTTTTTTCAATACATGAGCACTTAAATAAAATCGAAAAACACGTGGTGTTATTTTTTTTTTAACTCAATCAGAAAACTAGCGAATGCGTAATGGTAAGCAACTACCACCACCTGCGACTGCGATGAAATTATCTGTCGTAGAGCCTCGTAGCACATCTACGTGCTGCTACGAGAACAGCTACGAGTACTGTTGCTACAGTACTCGTAGCCCTCTTTTAACTTTTAGCACAAATATCATGCATGCACAAAAACTGCTAGGCTCAACTTGTTTAAATATTGACAGGGACAAGGACAAAGGTGACTATATCGCGGCCAATTGTCAAGTACTTAAACAATTGTCAAATACAAAAACATTGTCGAATACTTAAACTTATAACTGGTGAGCCTGTATTATTTTAATGACGAGTTAGTAGTTTAAAATAAAGTATTATTATTTATATGATGAAACAAGATGTGTAACGTAGTCGTCAGAATAGAATTTTATAATATCTAATCAATACTTATACAGAATTATTTTTTACTCACCATCCAAACTTTCACGAATGAATATACTCTTGAATATTATATAAGCATAAGAATAAGCAACTTTTACTATGGGACCAACTTTCTGACTTGAAAAAAAAAATCTGCTGTTTCATACAAAATGCTATATATGCCGAAGCCCTTTTGTATGAAACAGCTTTTTTTTTGTTTTTTTTTTTAAGTAGGAAAGTTGGTCCCATAGTAAAAGTTGCTTATATTCAAGAGTGTATTCATGAAGGTTTGGATGGTGATTAAAAAATCTTAGTAAAGAGGAAAGGTTTGTTTGTTTGTTTGTTTTTTGCATCGAATAGGCTCCGAAACTAATAGAATAGACCACGGGGAAGGTCATCATAGGCTACTTTTATTGCGGAAAAACATACAGTTCCCTCAAAATTTCCTTTTGCGCGTACGAAGTCGCCCGCATCATCTACTTTTTAAATAAATGTAGTAGTAAAATACAGTTAAATTAATATGATGAAAGTACACTATCGCAGTTAATTAAATTTAGCGGTTAGTCCAATAAGTAACCAATTGCGAGTTACCCACTGTAATTAAAATGTTAATAAAATCGATATTAAAATGCTTCATTTGATTTCGCAGTGTGCACTGTTGCGATTGGGAGGATCTGGTATAAAATATCAGTTAATTATAATAGTTATACATCTAGGTAGGTACATGTAAAAAATTAGTTTTTAAGTATTTAGAAATAATAAGATATTAAGATTTTGTGTTTTTTTGTAATAAGAAGAATTTTAAAGTTACAAAAGAAGTTGAAATAGTTTTTACAACATTATTAGTGTAAATAGATAGAAGAATAATAAATATCTGGCATATTAATTTATTCGAATATAATTTTTTTGTTTTCTATTTGAATAAATTGCGTCTGTACATAATTTATGTGAGATATAAAGACCAAATAGAGACTAAAGAGACATCATTGATACACATTCATCACAAACACAAACACACACACACACACATCTCCACTTCATATGTCATGGACATATGAAGTGGGGATGAAAAAAGAGCCACCCTTAGAATATAAAATTATTATTATTTTATGATGCCAAATCCGAGATCTATACACAATCTATGACTATACTAAATTTTATCCATTTATATTCATAATTACCGACGCGACGGACAGAGCGAAACTATAAGCATTCCTTAAGTATTACGGAACCCTAAAAAACAACTATTTTTGTTGACATCAAGATTGCTTTTTCATTATTTTTTTTTCAATTATAGTTACATTATCATATATGGAATTTATTCTAGTTTCTCAATAAATATAACATGTTATGGTTTTAGGGTCAATTTATAACTAAAATCAATAAAATGTAGTTTTAAATTTCAGGGATACTCATCCCAACTTACCTGTCCGGTAGTTGTGGTATAGTATACGGGTATGCGACCCCGGCTTACTAGCTATTACTGTTCTATCCCTTGCCCTCCTGGAGGACGGTTATATCCTATATTTCCTATTTCCCACTCTAACTTACCAATCTTCCTTTCCACACCACCTATCCTTCCCTTTCCTTATTCCTACCCTCTCCACCAATCCGTGGGAACGCAATGGATAATCATAAAAATAATAATTATCCAAAATGGCGGCGATGTGGTTCGCCTCCCATCACGTCTCGTTTCTCGCGGAGGCGAAAAGTGGCACATGGAGAGCCGCTTCGCTACGTTGAATGTAAGTGGAGGAATCGATGGTAAGAATGACAGTGGACGAAGCGAAATAAGTATGTAAGGATCGTAGCAAGTGGAAAGAAGTGGTCTCTGCCTACCCCCATGGGAAAGAGGCGGTCTCTGCGATTCTGCCTACCCCTACGGGAAAAAGGCGTGATTATATGTATGTATGTATGTAAATTTAACGGCACGTTATAGTTCCGACATCGATACTCTCAACGGTTTTTTTTCTCAAGAGGATCTCCTAGATACTATTTTTTTATGTTTTCTCTTATTTCTTTGTGTTTAAATGAAGGAGGGCCAACTTAAAGTATGTACTTTAAATCTTTAGGACCAATAATTGGGGGGATGCCAACAATAAGGGCCGATCCACACCGAAATGTCAGCGAAGTGGCCAGCAGCATAACTGTCATATAATTTTAAACTTTATCTTCTTTACTATAAAACACAGCTCCGCTCACACTACGCTAGCGGCCGTTGGTGGACGTGAGTGGCGGCGGTTGTCTCAAGCTAAACTGTATTTTATAGTAATGGAAATAAAGTTTAAAATTATATGACACATGCTGCTGGCCGCTCCGCTGACATTTCGGTGTGAATCGACCCTTAGTCAACCTTCCCCTATTAATGGCCAGAAAAGTCTTAGCACCCACCCCAACCGTTAAGGATTCTTGTTAACTACGTGCCCGTAAAAGCAATCAAAATTCACAATCTATACGAGCCATTTAAAAAGAAAGTCCATGCGCAACATAAAGGTTGTGTAAGGCCAACTAAAGCCCGTTACAGAAAGGAGGTGTTAACACTGAAATAGGATTTTATGGGGATACTTTAGATTAGTGAAATGTGTCTCACTTCCGTTAGTGTATATTTGTAATAGGTATAGTTGCAGAAAACGCTTTAATGTTTTGTTAAATATAGTGGAAAATTATTTTTTCCGTAATCGAAATAATACAGGTATAATACTCATTAAAATAAAGAGAGGGTTTGACACAAATTAAGTCAACATAATAGGTTGGGGAAAAAGTTTTTTCGCATTATAGTATGTATGAACTTGTCATAAAATATCTTGGGCTATACCAATTGTATCTGGCTGATTTTGGTATCATTAAAAAGTTTTAATTTTACAGAAGACAATTCCAAATTCAAATTAGGTAAATTTGAGATTTTCATTTGTTTTTCTTATTGTTAAAATGAGTGATTCTTATGAAGAATTTCGATACATTTTAAAATTTTATTACAAAAAAGGTAAAAATGCAACACAAGCCGCGAAAAAAATTTGTGATGTTTATGGACCTAATGCAGTATCTGTGAGAGTAGCGCAAATTTGGTTTAAGCGTTTTCAATCCGGAATTTTTGATATCAAAGATGCACGTCGCTCTGGTCGCCCTGTTACGGACAAAACTGTTGCCATTTTTGAAAAAGTGGAGCAAGATCGGCATATTAGTAGTTACGATGTAGCTGAAGAACTGGAGATTGACCACAAAATGGTTTTGGCGCATTTCAAAAAAGCTGGGTACACAAAAAAGCTCGCAACAAGGTGATGCTGTGTGTGTGGTGGGATTGGAAGGGCATTATTCATTATGAGCTGTTACCGCCAGGCAGGACCATCAATTCTGAACTGTACTGAAATGATGAAATTAAAGCAAGAAGTTGAGAGAAAGCGGCCGGAATTAATCAACAGAAGGGGTGTGGTTTTTCACCATGATAACGCTAGACCTCACACATCTTTAGCCACTCAGAAAAAATTACGGGAGTTTGTTTGGCTGGGAGGTGTTAATGCATCCACCGTATAGTCCTGACCTTGCACTTTCAGATTTCCACCTGTTTCGGTCGCTGCAGAATTCCTTAGGCAGTGTCAGGTTGACATCACAAGAGGACTGCCAAAACCACTTGTCGCAGTTTTTTCATCATAAGCCCCAAAAATTTTATAGCAATGAGATCATGTACCTACCAACAAGATGGCAAAAAGTTATCGAACAAAATGGCACCTATATACTTTAGTCACTTGTAAATAAACTTTATAAAAAAACCTTTTGAATTTTTATATAGAATGCGAAGAAACTTTTTCCCCAACCTAATATTATTATAAGAATCAGTTCACGAATCGTATATACATGTCACCGTAAAATTGTCAAAAACCGTTAGATTGTAATAAAACTATTGAAATCGTAAAATGTTGATATACTACCGATGCAAATATGCTGCCCATAATTTCACACATTATTTTTCGTTAGATTATAAATATATAGTTTTTAATCTTTCGACATATTTTTACAATCTCGTTAGTTATTTTACAATCTAACGGTTTTTATAATTTTACGGTGACATAATATATATATATATATATATATATATATATATATATATATATATATATATATATATATACTTCTTTTGTCTCAATCCGTGCCTTAATTTGAACAAGTATTTTACTTAGGACATCTACATCTACATACTAATATTATAAAGGGGAAAAATTTGATTGTTTCTTGTTTGTTTATTAGCATTGATCAGGCTCTGAAACTACTGGACCGATTTTGGTAAAATTTGGCACAAATATTTATTACACTACGGAGAGGCATATACGCTAATTGTGTTTTTTGTGGCAAAATGTACGACTCCTACGTAACGTGCAACATCTAGTTTTATAATAAAGAATATATATTATTGAAATAAATATACCTATCTGTTGTAAATATTAAATTTGCTAATCGTTATACCGCGTTAATATAATCCACGTGTAAAACCTACTACGGTCTCAAGAGGACGGTGAGAGGTTAAATTTTAGACACGTGTTGGATTTATACCAACGTTCAATTATCCTCCCACCAATGTATAAATCTTGATATTATAAACATACTAGCTGATGCCCGCGGCTCCGCCCGCGTAAGTACAATAACCCACGGGAACCTTATATGTCCCGGGATAAAAATTAGTCTATGTCCTTCCTCATGGCCTACTTTATATCTGTGTCAAATTTCCTGATATCGGTTTAGTAGTTTTTACGTGAAACTGTAAATAAAGTATCCCACGGGAACCGTATATTTCCCCGCGATAAAAAGTAGCCTATGTCCTTTATCAGGCTCTACTACTATCTGTGTATTAAATATCATTTAAATCGGTTCAGTAGTTTGGACGTGAAAGATGGATAAACAGCCAGACACACACACTTTCCCATTTATAATATTAGTATGGATTTAGAGATTAAAAGTGGCAATAAGCTGTCTCTATGTCTAAAACCAATAGAAAGTATATCGCCAACTTATTATCAGTATGCTGAGTGCGAGTTTTTGTCATTAATTGCCGTGAAGAAGTTGACTACAATTTGTTTGGCATCGAATTAGTTACATTGTTTGCCACTAGAGGCGTTGTTTCGATGCCATACAATTTGTAGTTAACTCATTCACTGAATGTTTATTTAGGACGTTTAAACGCTTTGGTGACTAGATATTTAAATAAAAATACTACATTTTCAATAATATTGTAGTTTACTGTATTTTAAGCATGGATAATATAAAACGTAATGTAAAAAGTTTTCGATAAATATGTTTTAAGTGGAAATTATTGTAAATGAACAAAAACTTCATAACATTTTCCTTAAAAAGATCGATTTATAGATACAGTTGAAAAATTCCACAGTGAATGGATATGAGTTGAAGGATTTGAATAAATATAAGTTCTCGGAGATTTTGTGAGAATTCCCAGTCTTTGTGAGTATTTCTACGTTATGAGTATTTTTAGATTTTATATTCACTGAATTTGAAAGGCAAATTAGTGAAATTTGAATGCAGAATTAATATGTTAACCCGTTTTTATGTTGTTTAATCCTTTGAAAGCTACAAGTGATTTAAATATAATAATCCTGATTGAAATATTTTTTTCGCATTTAGATACGAATTAAATATTTTATATTTTTAGGGTCCTCGTGTAATAGGCTAGACGACTGAATTTTTTTTATTGCATAAATGAATAGTACTCTTAAATATGAGTAACTTCTCAGAAGAAACCGTATATCAAAAGTCAATATTTTTAAAGGTACAGCGATTTGTTTACAAAATTTCGCAAGTCCCGTGAAAACGCTCCATACTAAAGTCGTACGTAGCTATGACGTCACGTCCATGTAAAATCGTATGAAGTATACGGCCGCAGGAACATATTTGTAAATATCTCCGATATTTGTGCGTTTAAGTTCATACATACCATAATAAAAGTTTTTGTATATGATGTAAGTAAACTAATTATATAGGTTTTGTTTACTAATTTAGCAAGAAAAAAAAAATTTTTTTTTGTACTTTTTAGATGTCTCTAATGACTAAACTATAAATAAAATATTATATTTTTTTACATTTACGAAGTAGTAATACCTTAAAATTTCTGAATACATTAATGAAACTAAATATTTTAGATGTAGTCGTGTACCCAATTGAAAAATACATAGTATTCATTATTCTTTTCGTGATATAGACGATATTTCCAGATTAACTGGCATTAAATTATTCCGAGTATTTGTTACTCACATCTTTCAAATAATTTATAGTAAGATTGTATGTACTTCCGGAATAAGTAAACCAAACATTAGTCTTGTACAATTTATTAAATTCAATTTGCCTAACTAGAAACAGTTGCAGAGCGTTTTGACGGTCGATTTAACGCGTAAATACGAACTATTCTCAGTAACAAAGGACTGTGGTTAATGCGAACGGGTTAGGGGAACAAAGTGGGAATGTTAATTATATGTCTATATTTATGTACTTATACTACTTGACTACGTGACGTACATCTTTGTAAATGAACGTCCGGATATCTAATGAAGAAAATTAAATGCTATATAGGATAGACTTAAAAAAACTTAGGCCTTTTCATCCGATATTGGATGATTTATACAGTATTCGCGAGTGCCTGGAATAGGTGCATTTTTAAATGTCGTATGGTTGCCAGCCTTGTCCAGAGGAATTACTGGTTAAAACATCTGGGGCCAACCATGTGCGGGTTTCCTCACGATGTTTTCCTTCACAGTTAGAGCGTCCGTATAATGTACTTGAGATCTGAAAAAGTTTCATCGGTACACGCCACAACCTGGAAATCGAACCTGCACTCTCTCGAGTGCGAATCAAACGGTCTACCAGTGACTAGTGAGCCTAGTGAGGCCACGGAGCTCAATAGACCTAAAATGAAGAGACCTAGATAGATCTAAAAATATTTTAATATTATGCTAAACAGGTGATATCCTAAGACAAAAATCTGATATCTACAAAAAAATATTTTATGATCTCGTTTCTAGGTAAATGAAAATAAAAGGACAAACCAAGGTATCCAGATAATGTTAGTACGTTATTTCAACGACAGATACTAGCAGGCTTAGCATGCGCATAGAAGAAACACCGAAGAATAGAAAATATGACAGATTGAAGAAACATGAATATCATTCGTAGCAAAATACCTAGGTCTTATTATAAGGTAGCAAGATCGATGTATCGTCCGTCGTTATGAGAAATAACATTTCTTTTCTTCCCGAGCATGAGCTCACAAAATGGCCTCTTTTGACAGCTAAAGTTTATGTAAAGAAACGTTTTCTTAATTTAATGTCAAAAAGTCCCGCAATAATGTCAACCACTCCACATCATGGCGGTCCTGGACAAAAAGTTTCTTTACGTTGATTCATATACTTGAATATTTGTTCGTTTTTGACAGAAGATTTCCCGGCAACCATTTTAAAAATATATCTGTTTAGAAATGTTGACTTCTATTGACGACGTTGTTACCATGGATTAAGAACTATTTTGCAACGAACTGTTTTGGATAGAATATTTCTTCTTTAAATGTATTTCTATGGATCGCCATGCTAAGCCTGCTGCAGTAACCAAACGCGTTGATGAGACGTGAAATAATCATTATTATAAACCAATATCACTTTTATCAAGTTTTATCCGACTGAACAGAATAGTTATTGATGAAATTCCGGGCCTCTGAGATAATCGCCCTAAAATCAGGGACGTGTCTTATCAATTGAGTTAATTGTAAGAGAATTCTTAATAAATCCCTCATTTATTGCCCCAGGTTCGTAATTAGTCTCGCAGATAATGTGGATCTTTGGCAATTTAGACAGTTACCCTCGAACAAAGTGTGTTGTAAGATTTTACGTGATGGCAAATCAATGGCTCCCGTAGGACACGCTATGCCACAAAAATACATTTAAGCTTAGGCCAGGCCATGTTTTCTATACAAGGTGTGACAAAAATAAGTGATAATACTTTAGGGTGTGTACGTGTTCCTTATAGAGAGTTCACTGTGAAAGTAGCAGCGCTGAATGAGTAATCTTTTTTTCACTTTTGTATGGGGAAACTCGCGACGCTGGAGCGCTTTCCCATACAAATCGCAAAAAAAAATTTATTCTTTCAGCGCTGCTACTTTCACAGTGAACTCTCTATAAGGAACACAAAGACACCCTTAAGTATTATCACTTATTTTTGTCACACCGTGTATAAGTATTATGTACCTATATAAAGAAGAAGCATAGCATAGAGTCATCTGCACGATTCCAATGCGAAAAAGTCACAGTAGTTTAGTTTATCTATGTATGTTTTACAATTTTGAGCTTTAAATCATAATATATAAAGTTTATGTGGGTATAAAGTACTTTGGTTTTTATTTTTCAGCGCGAAGGCGAAGACGAACGGATGCGTGTTGCCATAAATTAAAAAAATGTTGATGTTACAAATATGCACAACCTTTAGTGGCTTCAGCATTTAAAAATTTTAAATTTCTAGCCCGAGTATACAATTTTAGGTGGATTTTAATCTAGAAACAGTACTGAGGAAGAAGAGTAGAGTTTGACCTTGTTTAACCGCTGGGGCGTAGCGCGGCACATACGTCCATTTTTATTGCTACACTAGCTTTTGCCCGCAGCTTCGCTCGCGTCAGAGGGAAAGCTTGTTCGGGAAAATACCAATACCAAAATTGAATACACAATGGTGTAGGCACTGCACAGCCGTATCAGTTGTATTTTATTTGAATGTTTCCTGCGACTTCGTAGGTACGCTCAAGAAATCTACCGAGAACTGTACCATTAATAAAATTTAATAAGCTGCAAAAAGTATTCTGTGTTAATTCTGCTTAACCTACTGCGGACCTGATTTCATCAAAATTCTTTACGTGTTTTCTTTACTTTACTTTATTGCATGTAAAACTAAACATATTATTATGTACATATAAACTTTCGCGCTTAGGTATAATATTAAGTAAGGATTTCTTTGTAGCCGATAACACCGGTCAACAAAAAAAATATTTTTTTTTGCGCATGGGTTTTACTTGATTTATTCTGAATATGTAAGCAAATATTTATAAAAAAGTGCAATTACAAATCGAAAATATTTGCTTTTTAAGAAGTTATAGCGATTTGACCATTTATGATTTTTGCTTCCAGTTAAAGTCGGTCTTTGCGCTCTATTGCTGGCGAAAGAGAGGTATGTTATGAGGGTTGTCTTTCTTACATCCCTCCTTATTTACGACGGTATGAGCTCGCATATTATAAAGAAATAACGTGTTTAATTTTTTTTTTCGCTGTATTATCTTGTACAAAATGGCTTCGAGAAGTTGAAAAGGAGACGGTGACTCGTTTTGCTATATTTGTGGTGTATTTATTAAAGTGAGAGAGAATAAGTATTATTTAACTACAGATTTAAAGATTTGCAAGGCATAACAAGCTTACTTCCATCTACCTGTTACAAATCAAGACCAAAAATGGGCTTATGAAATAAATGTATGAATAAAATAACGATATGATTAAGATTTTTTTCATCTTCGGCTATAGGATGTCTCTAAAGAGACAAATGTTCCATTCTCGTTTTGATATGTTTAAAGATAATATGGGAGCTTATTCGGAAGAAAAAGGGAAAGGATTCCATCGAGATATAGTTGGAATTTGAGAGACGTTCCCAAGGCCAGTATTCATACTGAAAGCATGTTGAGAATTGAGGGACTATATTTGGTGGTTAATAAGATAACTTCTACTGAACATGACAGGAAAAGCAAAACTGTTAATTTTTAAACATTTTTAATAAATCACCTCTATGTAAATTTTTCATGTATTTTCATTGATTTGATTTTTTTCAATTTTTACACTTAAAAGCAAATACAGAACAATTTTTTGTTCTAATTATTATTTCTAGGTATAAAAGCAATAAAAATAATGTATGTATAACCCGTGCGCAAAAATGCTGTTGACTATTGTAATTAGTATTTTAACGATTTCGAAAATCTTTTCAATGGGAAGACGTTGTGGACTTTGAACTTAATAAAAATAATTTGGATTGTGATCGCCCATCCTAGTTGGGACCACGACAGAGTTTGAGAGAGATGAGTTAGCAGTACGACCACGAAGCCATCTAGCTTCTCACTTATTCCTCATATTATAATAATCATGATTAGGATTAACCTAGGTAAAGTTTTAACCAATTCAAATATCTGGTTATTTAATATCATATTATACTTCGTTATTTTTTAGATTGATAAAACTTTTTGTAGGTATGAACCGATTGAATTGAAATACCTACACAAAATTATAAGCAGAGCTATCCTAATGAGCCTAATTCCTATCCGCGTGGAACCTGTAGGTAGTTAGGTACCCAAAAATTTTCCGCGATAAAAAGCGAGTCCTATGTATTTATCCAAGGGCTAAACTACTACGGTAACAAATTTTATAAAAATCCGTTCCGTAGTTTCTGAGATTAGCGCGCACAAACGTACAGATCAAAAATCTAGGTTAAAAACTAAAAACCTATGTATTATACACTGATAAATGAAGCACAAATAAATTAAATATTACATATTATAACAACAAAAGAGAAAGAAATATAATACCTACACTCATAGATATATAATATTAATAAAAAGAGGACTGAAATAGTATGTAATATAATAAGTATTATGAATATAATTAATATTATAGCAATCGCAAATATTTAGGTGCCTAGTTTTTCAAAGAGATTTTCATCAAATTTAACTTTGGCATTCTTGTCAGATTTATTTTTCAACATGATGACAATATATTATGTCAAAATAAAAATAAAGCTTCCCACTCACGGGCTATCGATTGCTTCGATCAAATTGGAAAATAATTCGTATTTGAAAGTAAATCGCTAACGACAAACTATTACACAAAATGATTAGTGTAAGACCTACCAGCTAGTGGAACAAAATTTACGCGTATATATACGAGTTTCATATAAAAAGTATAGTAAGGTGGTCCTAGGATCTCAGACTATATTTAATTTTTATCTAAACCGATTTACTTGCAACTACGAACCCAGTAAATGTTTAAATTGTAAAGACTAAATCGATCGATCGCTTGTGTGTGGGAGAAGCTTTATATCAAAAGCACTAAGGAGTATTTATATCAACTTAAAAGCAAATCTCTCCCAAGCAACTTTCTTTCCCTTTTTATTCCCGTTAGCGGACGAATTTCAATAAAGTATGATACACGAATTCCATCAATTCTGTTACATAATGTTTGTGCAAAATATGAAGTAGATTGGACCAAGGAATCACGTTGCCCCATACAAACTGTTTTACCCCTTTTCACCCCCTTAGGAATCGAATTTCGAAAAATCCCTTCTTATCGGATCCCTACGCATTACAAAGAGCAAGCCCTGCAAGTTTCAGGTCTCTACGATCAGCGGTTTAGGCTGTGCGTTGATCCGTCAGTCATTCAGGAGTTCAGGACAAAGGATTTTATATGTATAGATTTTCTGTTTTTTGTCATTTGTAAATATCTGGATTTTTATCTGTAATGTAAAAAAGTATTTCGTTTGCATTGGATGTTGTTGCAGGAGGTTCAACATGATGGTTCAGTAAAATCGTTGCTAATGACCCTCGGCAATGTTTGTTTTCTATTGAAATTACAGACGATGTACGAAAAATGCACAGAATTACAGAAAAAACAGTTACAGTTTTTTCTGTAATTCTGTGGAAAAATGACGATTTCCAAAAGACATTATGATTTGTAAATCTATTTATAATATCTAACCTAATCTAATTTTAAAAAACTTTCTAACACAGTTTTGTAACTCAAAATTAATTAAATTATTATATATCAATAAAAGTAAAACTAAATCTAATTATTAAAGTTACATAAAACTGTGAATTGTGACGTCACATTAAAATTTAATTGTAGATTGAAATTCAAATCAAGATATTCAAATTATTCAGATGAAATAAGCCTTAACAAAGAACTTTCACAGCTACAAAATCGTACGGGAAGGTATGCTAATGTAATACGAAAGCTGTACGTATAGAATTTTTGTCCTGCATTCTCTGAAGACAGCAAAGACGCCGTGATTCCGTAGCTCTTGGCGAAATTAGCTCTCGTGTACTAATTCAATTAGTTCCGAAATGATTATGCTGATTAGATTCTTTGTCGTGCCTTATCAATTCTACATTCACACTGAATTCAATGAGCTTTTTAGTCTGGATAATTTTAGTTACAGACGCTAGGGTTCTGTGAAACAAGCAAGGTATTATCACGATTATGTGATACCCGTCCTTATCGTATAAAAAGCTTGCTTATTTAAAGAGTTTTTTTTAAACCATCTACGAGTATAACTAAATAAAATATAACAATGAATTTAGCCGATGTTTTCCCATAGTTACTTTCTCTCCCAGCATGTACCAAAACTAATGTCTTGTACATAATAATACTACGTACTATCAGTGGCTCTAATTTATAAGCAGGTATGGAGTACCATAACATATCTCATAACATATTTGTATTATAATGACAGCATGCAGTCACAATACAACTGTCAAAGATATGTTATGACAACGGTCAACTGCTTAAGAATTAAATACCCTGATAGTACATGAAACTTTTCGTTTTTTTATGTGCGACACTACAACTGTATAAATAAATAAATGAGAATTACTTTTATTGCGTTAACATCATACCTACATATCTAAAAGTCTTTACTCACACTTTTAGATTGGTTGTTTCATTTATTTTACGATAGATAGATTTTGCCCGCGATTTCGTGCAAGCAAATAACTTTTTTTAATAACAAAATTTCACATCTCAGACAAATTTAATCAAAATCGGTCCAGTAGTTTCGGAACCTATTCAATGCAAACAAACAAACAAACTTTTCATCTTTATTATATTACTAGAGGTTGCTCGCGACTTCGTGCGGGCAAAAGTTCATTTTGCGGAAACCGTACATTTTTCAGCGATAAAATGTAACCTATATTCTTCCCCGTGGTGTCTGTCAAATTTCATCAAAATCTGTCCTGTAGTTTCGGAACCTATTCAATGCAAATAAACAAACATACAAACACTTTTCCTCTTTATAATATTAGTATAGATATATTATAGAATAGTATAGATTAAATATAGTGTTGTTAATTTTATTGCTTCCGCCGTTTTGATTTATTACCGGCATTCATTGTAAGGGTGATTTCACTAAAAATATTTATGGAATCTAATAAACAACGGAAACCCTAAACTTTACTATGTTATTTACTTTGAAAACCTATAGGGTTTCGTTTAAAAGTTTATACATAGCTCATAACGTCTATGTTTAATTAAGTTAAACGCGTGGTGTCCATTACCTACCTGGCGTAACTGAAGGATACTTAGTTATCAGTTTACCATTTCCCAGACGAAATATGATGTTTAAATAATCGTTAATCCGCAAAGTCTGGCAGAAATATGAGGACGGGCAAATTGGCACGGGATCTCGTTTAGTTTCGCGCAATATATTTGCAATTCTTAACCCACTAGACAAGTCGAGATAGCGAGCTCGATAAACTTAATAAATTTGGCTTCAGTTGGATTTACCTTCGCCTTTGTTATGTTATGTATGACATTTCCGACTGCCGAGTGTTTCTGAAGATTTATGAGGGCTTGGTATCTGCTTTCGAGGAATTGTTTCAGCACTACGGGGAAGTTGTTTCTAATTGTAATTAGCTCGAAGTTATGTCTAACTATTGTTATGATTTTATGCATGAACTTCAAATAGGGCAAAACCCTAAATTAAATTGAATAATTAAGAGTTTTAAATTTTTACTATTGTAGATACTACGGAAAACTAATTAAGATACTTTCGGGTCGGTTTTTCTGTCAGTTCATTCTTATTTCAATTCTTTAAGATTATCTGAATTCTGAATAAAACAAGATTGTAAGCGATTGATTATTATTATAATATGAGTATTTATTTTTAATTTCCAAAGTTATTGACTTATGACCGGTTTCAATAACATATCAACCAATAAATATTTGTTAAAAACATCGCATTTGGTATCATTTGAAATGCAAAAAACCGGTTTTTTTGCATTTCAAATGATAGGAAATGTCATGTCATGATATGTCTGAGACCCTCTTCCTTAACTTAAACGACTCCAGTCATATCTGTTATGATACTTGTCTATGTAATAGGTACCTTGAGTCATCATTGAGTCATATCATTCTTTCTCTGGTTTCTTCCACCTAGCGAAATGCACATGGTAGATAAGTTATTGAAATGGGCCGTTAGAAAACATACTGGAGAATGTTTCCGCAGGTGGGGCAAAGTCCTCCATCTAGCGCAATTCTGATTCCTGACATGACATACCTACTACTGTTTTTTTGCGTTTTGCCTCATCCATATGCATACTCTTTTATGCTCGCCGATTGCAGATGGTCCCGACTTGAACTTTTAACGAATTTGGTCTTTCTGAATACAGCTCACATAATTTGAAGCAAAGATGTTGCCCGCGACTTGATGTTGCGCGCTAAAACAAATCTCGTGGGAACCGTACATTTTGTCTAGACAAAAAGTAGCCTATGTCCTTCCTCTTGGTCTAATCTATATCTATATGTTCAATATATTATTATAGGTATCCATTAGCATATAATTATTATAATTCACTAGTCTTCGGTTGCGGGTCCACTTTTCGGTCATAATACTATGGCAATAAGGACTAAAAGTGGTAACCTGGGTTTGTCGTAATTAGCGCTTAAGGCCAGGAACAGGTCATGCACATGTACTAGTTACTTTTAGCCTTAAAAACTAACTAACTATACCCATTACCTACCTACTACTACGTGTCTACGTGAAGGAAATAAAGGACATATCGGTAGCAGATTGAATTTGCGAGTATCTTCAGACTCACACACTCGACTCTCGAGAAACGCCTGGCCGGTAATGATTCCTTGGCTGTTTCCTATTACGTACACAATTATATTCAGGAGGCAATATCAACTAAGTGCTGACTTGGACAATATGATATTGTATTTTGTTATTCGAGTTTTGTTATATTTACGTTTTGTGATATTTAGGGTTCTGTACCTCGAAAATTTACACTTTGTTGTCCGTCCATTTGCCTGTCAAGACCCTTTTTCTCAGGAACACGTGGAGGTTTGCAAGCTGGAATTCATATCAAATACTCAGGTGTACTGTCGATCGATTATCCTGAATATGATATTGTATACGTGGGTCAAACAGTTTGACCCACGTATACAATATGTAACACCATATAGGAATGTCCATCAGGTACACTATAACCTCTCGGCCACCCCAAGCGTTTTATGTCATACCTCGTCAAGTGCCCGCCTTCAAATCTGACGTCGAACCTAAGTTACCGGTCAGCGCTAAAATGCCGAGATCGACGAAAAGTTGTATGAACGCACTAGGTTATATTAGTATATTCGGAATCTACATAAAATTTTCTTTAATAAGTATATAATAGAAACTGAAAAATTAACAAGTGTGATTATTTCGAACAGCCTAATCGTACAAGTATGTAAAATCCCACCTGTTTTTGTCGAAAAAAGCATTTAAAAAACAATTTAAGACGCTAGAAGCATTATAAAGAGACTAATGATATTAATAACGATGATATATCATATCTAAAAGGTGTTTAGCAAAATGTGATTTATCACGATAACCATTTCTATAAGACGCGATGTATTCTTTGTACCGAGTCTCAAAGTTACGTCCAGTTTGAGTCAAACTTTGTACCGTGTTTTAGAATTACATATAATCACATTTCGCTAAACACCTTTTAGATAGTGATTATTATATTGTACCCGATGGCCATTCCTATGAGGTATATATGAGACAAAGGCTTTTTACCGAGCGTGCTGGAATCATTAGAAATAATTAAGAATAGAGCAATAACAGACTTGCATTACGCATGGTTAAACGTATACTCACAGATTTGCTTGCAGGTTGTGGGTATTTTTCTAGATTATACTTTCGGGATATTGCTAGATATAATATTAATTAAATTGTATACTACTATCTACATGATTGAACCTGAAAACGCTGTCATAGTTGGAATGACTATCAGTAGGAGACTACATAGGAGTTAGCACCGACAGTTCTTGACCAATTGGAGTACACCTATGGTCAGAATTTTCTAAGTCTTCAAGTTGTATTATAGGTGATTTTTCTAAACTAGAAGGCGCTTTTAAAGAAAGTATTGATGGTCGGCCATAAATTGTCTCTCAATAATAGGTGGATTAGGTGCGGCATTAATTTAATTCCAAACATCACCCAGTTGCTGACTTATTTCTTCTGCACCTTGTTGTCTACAACTGAAATGTTAAAAATTGTATTACTACACTGCACCATAATATATTAAAAATAATATATAATATTATGATATAATATATGTAACTTGAAAACCTAACATTTTAATACAAATTAATAACATTTGTACAAAGCTATTTAAAAAAGTTTGAATATACAAGTTTTAATGAACATCGCAGTACTATCTTAAAAACTGTCGATTATAATGTTATATGATTTGCCGACGACCCTACAAATGTGTATATATTGTAAGGTAACGCAGCTTTAAACTATTTTTATTTATTTAATATAAAATATATTACTATATAACGATATTTTTAAAAGAACAACGTCCTAACTGATGTCATCATTCAGGTGATAACGTCCCACCTGCTTATCGAACTGACAAAACGTATTGTAACTATTCTATGATTCCGTAAAAAAACGTCCCATAGTTACATGAAACCCTTAGAAGTTCTAAAGAAAAGTCTAACATCGTTCTAATATTACTTACAATGTCAACTTTTATGGTACGTCAACTTTTATTAATAACACGACAAATATTCACCTATTAAATAAACATGAAACTAATCATACTTCTCGCACTAAAACATATTTTTCTTACTCTCCGTCAAAAAATGTCTTATATGAAGATAGATTCCCCGTTTCTATTTACTAGATTAAAAAGCGGAATATTAAAGAAAAATCATTTCAAAGCGTAATAATATTTAATTTGAAGAATAATATAAGTAAAAATATCAACTTACCCGGATCTACACCGTTCTTCATAAAAATATCTTGCTTATTTGAAAAAGAAGGACTACGTTAAAACTCTTTTCCCTCTTCTTAAAGTATATCCAGCAATATCCGTAAGCGTGACATCTCAAAAATACTTTTAGTACACAATAATTAATAAAATTATAATTTTCATCAAACCGAAAAAAAATCACACACATGACGCAAAAAACCCTTCTTTCCGTCGACAACGCCTTTTTTTTTTTTATATATAAAATAAGGGGGCAAACGAGCAAACGGGTCACCTGATGGAAAGCAACTACCGTCGCCCATGGACACTCGCAACATCAGAAGAGCTGCAGGTGCGTTGCCGGCCTTTTAAGAGGGAATACGCTCTCTTCTTGAAGGTTGTGTCGCCTGAAGTGAAGATCGCACAAGGCGCCCGCGCCGCGCGCGCTCCAATTTCTCCGTCCTATGAACACAAGGTGCATTTTAACATGGAGCTAGCTTACAATTAAGACGTTGTACGATTCTGTATTTCCGAAATTAAGCCGGATACAAAAATTCTGAAAATGCCAGACTGTAGAGCTTTGATTCCTTATTTCATTTATCCAAAAACGCACTTTTGTTCTATGATCACATCGGACTTTGTTCTACGCATAGGTCGATATAAATATTTTAATAATTTTAGACTTACTACCCCTATGTGACTCGATTGTCCTGGTGGGTGAACTTTTACTTATATACCTACTTACCTTACCTTACCTTATAGCAGCGGCGTGCACAGAATTATGACACTGGGTATGCGGCGGAGTAGTCGGTCACAAAAACTTTTTTTATATAGATATTTAGCATAGCCACAGCCAAGCGACGGATCTCTAAGTCGGAAACCATGCCAACAGAACTAACAGAACTTCGTAACTTTTAACATGAAACTTTCGAGTTACATTCCCTTTTTGCTGATTTAATTGTTATAACTCGGGTACACACCTACCTTTAGACACCATTTGAATCTTTTCACTGAATGACAATTGTGAGAACTTATTATTTTTAATTTTTAATAAACACACATTTTCAACACAACATTTTCAAATAACATTTTTAAAAAATCAAATCAATTAAAAAGCAAATCACTACAATTTTTATAGAACTTCAGTAATAAACTGTTAAATGTACACAATTTCAAATGTTAAAATGAAAAATCTTTTAAGAAAACTATAAATATTAAATATAATAGCAAACGAAAAATAACAATGCGTTTTCACATGAAAAAATGGCTTCATTGAAACACATTTCTGATATTTAAACAAATAAAACCTTACTAAAACAAAATTGCATCATGTGCATACATGAGTAAAGATTTTACGTCAATTATAATTAGTCGCATTATAGGCCACCGTGCCACGAATATACCCGATTACTTCCGAGACCCGACAACTGCCGAACTTCGCCGAAGTCGATAGCATGCCGCTGGAGGCGGACGACAAATCTCCTGCGAGACGACAAGGTATGACTCATGAGTCGCATCACCAATATACGCCTGGCAAACATAATGTTCATGCAAATAGGTGCTATTATAAAATATTAGGCGTTATTAAGTTATTATATTTTATGTATTCATTTATTTACTATTAATTAAAGTCATCTAAAACGTACGAACGTTTTATTAAAATATCTGTTAATGGTAAGTAATGCACTGCATTTCTGCCTTTAAGGAGCGCACGCCCCTGCCTTATAGGTTTGTATGGAACCCTCAGTGCGCGAGTCCGACTCGCATTTGGCCGGTTTTTTTCTTCGTTCTTATTTTTACTTTTGAAACATGTATAATAATAATTAGGAGTTTCATAAAGTCGATTCTGCTAATTAAATTCTGCAATAATACAATCCAGTCCCAATATGTTAAAAGTACAAAATGGTATAACCCGTTTTAATTGGTCCAAACTCCAAAAATCAGTTAATGATATCAAGACCATTAATTTATAATCTTTTATTGAATTATAAATTAATGGTCTTATTTTCAAATTAATGGTTAATATTAAAAATGTGAGTTAAATTGGGGTTCAGATGTTGGAATTATTATTATGTATTAACAAATCTTGTAAGTTGTGCAATTTAAATCTGCAATTAATATTATTGATAGCTTATTCTTTAGTTATATATAACTGGACAAACAAAGCTATGCTTAGTATAATAAGCTGCTTGGTATAAACTTAGAATACGTATCTACATTTTTTTGGAAAGAATTGTTAGTTTGTATTCATATTTTGATGCTCCGAAACTCAAGTAGAACTAGTTTGATGAAATTTGGCATCTATATCTACTAATATAATAAAGAGAAAAGTTTGTTTGTTTATTTCTTTGTTTGTTTGTTTACATTGAATAGGTTCCAAAACTACTGCACCGATTTTGATGAAATTTGGTACAGATATAGATTAGACCACTAGGAAGGACATAAGCTACTTGATATCACGGCAAAATGTAAGGTTACAGCAACATTTCCTTTTGCGTTTACGAAGTCGCATGCAACATCTAGTATATAATATGTAGAGTAGATATCAGGGAGGACATATGCTACTTAGTTTATTTATTAAATAAACAAACCTTTGAAGTAAACTTAACAAATAAAACGGTGACATGACATTCGAAAATATAGGCAAATAGCACCAACATATTAAAGAGTGTCTACATTATTTCGGCCAGCAGTGTACGCGAACGGTTCGCAGCAATGTGTACAAAATTGCCTGATGAGGGTAGAATAATTTATTTGCCTTACTTGTAATTACCTGAACTTGTCCCGTCGAATAACTGTTTTCCTTGTGCAAGTAAAGGGTAAAATTTGTATAGGGTGTTTTATTAACTAATTTACGGGTTCCATACCCAAAGGATAACGGGACCCTATTACTAATACTCCGCTGTCCGTCCGTCTGTCTGTCTGTCTGTATCTCATGACCTGTAATAGCTAGAAAGCAGTTGCAACAGTCCAAATCGCACTTGACTGGTGTCATTAAAATAGTAAAGTTTCAGAATAGATAACAATATAAAATAATTTAATTATTTATTATTGATCAAAAATACAGATTGTATGTTAAGTAAAAAAACGCCACTCTGTGCGCTATATAAAACTCCCGGGTTGGCCTCTTGCCAATTGTAAAAAGTGGTCTCCACGAGTAGATAAACATGACATTGCCTACTCTCCATTTTCTATAATAATTATTGTAAATTTTATAACGTTTTAAATATGCATCGATTCATGGTTCCCAGAAGATAAATAATAATCTATACTAATATAATAAAGAGGAAAAGTTTGTTTGTTTGTTAGTTAGTTTGTTTGTTTGCATCGAATAGGCTCCGAAACTACTGGACCGATTTTGTTGAAATTTGGCACATATATAGAGTAGACCACGGGGGAGGACAAAGGCTACTTTTTATCGCGGCAAAATATACGGTTACTGCGGGATTTCCTTTTGTCGCGCACGAAGTCACGCGCAACATCTAGTATATAATAATTATTGTAAATTGCCCAACAGAAGGTTTAATAATAATAGACCGTGTGTTCACATTTTCAGCTCTACATTTTTAATTTCAAATATTTTAATAACGTTTTAAATATGCATCAATGCATGGTTCCCAGAAGATAAATAATATGATATAAACTTGTATAAAACTAGTTTACATTCTATAAAACTGGGATAAGCTGAATAGAAAATGATTTCATTTTCTTGTAGGTGCACAACACCAAAATCTAGGTCGAATATAATATGAGACTGAAACTTAAATAGTACAAAAAGTGCGATATGAAGATTGCCACACCGCTTAAACCCGCGTACACACTGGGAACTATATTTTATAGCAAAAGAGGGATTGTATGGTGTAGTAGAGTCGCGTGCACTAATATGGATACATTGACAAACTTGTAATAAGTGTTTCAAAAATATGTACACCATGTTGTATTCAGATTGATGTAACCTAAAAAGTGTTTCAAAATTATGAATACATTTTTTTTCATAAAAAAGTAAACAACATTTTGTCAGTAAATAGTAAACACCCCCAAAGATATAATTATGTATACGTGAAGTAAAACTTTTGAAGTGAAACTGCTTTAACGGCGTTGGGAGTGAAAGTTCAAGGTCGCGTCACGTGACACGTCACGATACTATTTTGAATATACTCGCAACGCCATCGATTTAATGCCATCTATCGGAAGCTGCTTAGTAGATACTTATACTTATATTATACTTATCCACTTATACTTCTTAACTTTCAAAAGTACGGCTCAATGCACAGATAGTGATAGATGTACACTTTGATTAATTATTACATAGATACGTTATATCCTTACAAAACTGACAATATTTCTGTGCCGCGACACACATGGACATGGAACGCGTGTCAATGTGTCAACGTCGCATAGTAACACAAAACACGCTATTACTCGCGGAGCACACTTACCAAAATTGGCCCGACTCGGGCCAATTCGAGTCTTCATTTTTACGCGTTTATAACATATCTACCTCTTTTTAATATTATATATCTATGGATGTACAAATTTAAATTTTTATATTCTTTTTGAAGTGATTGTTTAAACCTAGTCTCGGAACCTTTAAACAGTGCGCTTTAGGCGCGATGAGAGTATTTTTATATTTTAATTTTTGAAGTTTCACTTCTGCCACGTGTATTCTACGTACTTGACGTAATGTATTTGCCGATTATAAATAAGATAAATTGTATGTATTAGATACAATTTATCTTATTTATAATCAGCAGTGTAGCCCCAGCTTTAGATGCACAGGCGACTGCGCCGGTGGTAAAGTTGTGAGCAGCGCAACTCGGAGGACCCTTGTCTCCTCGCACTTGTTATCTTAGACACTTTACCAACTACGCCGAGCTTGTGTGGTGCAAATGCAAAGAAGTTTTTCTTAAGACGAATAAGATGTGAGGGACTAAGAGAGCGACTGTGTTGAAAACTCAGAGGATATTGAAGAGCCGGTAAGCCTATCGTAGCTTCCTTGGTATCTTTCATGCAAAACGCATGGACGCTGTTACTTTGAAGTTTGACTAGGCTATTATTTTAAGCCAGTACTGGGTGATTTTTTATTCCGTTTCGACGGAAACAGAGCAAGTTTTGTAACAAAAATAGAATATAATGATATACAAAAGAATTTGTGTCAAAGCTCAAGTATTTGAAAAAATTAAAAAATAGTTGAAAAATCTTAAAAAAACATGAATTTAGGTCGCCCCCTTACTGGCGCAGGCGACGGAGCACCGCGTTATTTTTATTTTTTTTATTTTTATTATTTTTTCTAAAATACTTTTTTAAATGTTTAAATTATTAAAATAGAATGATTTTGAATTAGCAGTGCAATGTTGTAAAACAATTTTTCACTAAGTAAGAAAAAAGAACTACTATGGCATACTTAAAAAACTAAGTATGCCATAGTACCTACTCTATTTCATGTATCTATTAAACGGCCCTGTTTCTCTCAAAACACAATAAAAATCACCCAGTATATTGTTATAAATAATTTTAATATAAAAATAATGGAATATAAAATATTTAAAATCTTCTATTTACTAATTCTCGCTTCAGCTTATAACTTGGGAGTCGCTAAGATTGTCGTTATACCCTTACCTCGGGAAGCGCTGAAGTGACGCGGCACGGGCGGGCAGAGGCAGAGGCGGGGGCGGAAAGCGGGAGACAGCTGCAGCTACTTACCGATACTGCCCACTGTGGTTACACTTAGCGGACCACTTACACTGTACATAACGACTTAACACCGTAACGAATTCATACCCATTTTAACAAGTTTTGTATTAAAATATTGTGAGTCTTTGGGCGTATCAGTGTTGTTTTTTTTTTAATAGAACTAGGGGGCAAACGAGCAAACGGATCACTTGAAGGAAAGCGATTACCGTCGCCCATAGACACCCGCAACATCAGAGGAGTTGCAAGTGCGTTGCCGGCCTTTACTTTGTACAACACGATTTCAATGAAATTTCATTTCGATTTCATCAGGCGTCATCGACGGCCTATTGTTCTAATGACGCTTATATTTTTCAAGAGGCTCTTTCTAAACTCCAACAATGTTAAAAATACAAATTGCTATTCGCCTAAAACACAAAAATAAGTAAAGCACAAATTACTCTCGGACAATTAGGTCCTTCTCACAAAGTCTAATTTTAAAAGACAAAGAAATTGTTACGACACGAAAAGAAACTTAGGTGAAATTCGGTCCAACATTAAAAATATATTCAAATTGCGTTCTATTCACGTAGCGAGCACGAAATGGATTACTCGCCTACGCATGGTACATCCATAGGTGGGGTATAAGCGTAGGCTACAAATAAAAATAATACTAACTCCCCACACCGATCTCGGTGATGGTGGCAGGTTTCATTGAAACCAGGACAGTACACACCAAGAGCCAAGAGCACTCTCTCTTCCTTTACTTTCATAATCCAGTGGGACGGATAACCGACACGACTGGCGAGAGATCAGGCGCAGGTCCGACTTTTTACGTGCCCATCCGACGCATGGATCATTTTTCTTGTCAGACAATCAGGTGATCAGCAGGCATTGTTCTAACCAAACTTGGAAACAACATTTTAGTTGTTCCAATGCGATAATCGAACCCACGACCTCTGAGTCGAGAGCCAATGCTCTAACCACTAGACCACGGAGGTTGTTAAGCTAGGTACAAATATTATAAATAGGAAAGATATGTTTGTTTGTTTGCTTGCATAATGCATTGAATAGACTCCGAAACAACTGGACTAATTTTGATCAAATTTAGCACAGATATATAGAGTAGACCACGGGGAAGGACATAGGCTTGTTTTTATTGCGGTAAAAATGTACGGCATCAGCGTGATTTCCTTTTGTGCGTACAAAGTTGCGGGCAACGTCTAGTTAATTATAAACTTGTGGATAAGATCAAGTTTAAATAATTGTTTGGACGTAAGGAATTATAAGGACTTTAAGGATTTTCTCGGGAATTTTCTTTAAGGTCGGACAGTTTAAACTTTTCAACTTTGTAGATAGTAATCGGCTTTGTACGAGCAAAACAGCTTGGGTGGCTGCTGCCGAGCAAATTGAGGAAAAATTTATTTGAAATTATGTTATTTAATTATAAAATCATTTTAACTCACAATTTATTAGCCTGAATTTAATGACGACCTCTGTGGCTCTGTGGTTGTGCGTCAGCGTTAAGCCGGAGGTCGCGAGTTCGAATCCCGCTGAAGGGACAAAAAGTTTTTCTGTGTTCTTTTTTTTCTGTCTTGGATGTCTATTAAATAAATGTATAGTATAATAAAAATATTAACTATATGTAAAGTAAAACAGTATTAAAAGTTTGTATCTTGTGTTTTATCTCGTAACTATTATTGGAAACCTATCATTGGCTTAGTAAATGTACAGTTTCTGCGAAATTAATTTTTGCGCGCACGTAGTCACGGGAAACATCTAGTCTATACTAATATAATAAAGAGGAAAAGGTTGTTTGTTTCTTTGTTTGCATTCAATAGGCTCCGAAACTACTGGGCCGATTTTGATGAAATTTGGTACAGATATAGATTGAACCACGGGGAAGGACATAAGCTACTTTTTATCGCGGCAAAATGTACGGTTACCGCAGGATTTCCCTTTGCGCGCACGAAGTCACGTGCAACATCTAGTATGGAATAAATAAATAAAATTATTTGGCCAATACAAGGCAAGGTTGTGTGTAGAGTTCACAGAGTTGTCAGGTGAGTAGTGCCAGACAAAATGTATGCACTTCTTGACACATCAGGCCTAAGCGAACCTACTGCAAAAACATTTTAGCACCACAAGAATTAAAACCGAAAGGATTACTATATTATACTTACTATTATATATTACTAGGTATACTATCTTTGATTTTTCTGTGCCCTTAATTAATAATAATAATAGCTTCCCACGCCGATTTCGGTGACGGTGGCCGGTTTCATTGAAACCAGGCCAGCGACGCGGGAGTTATTTTATAGTGCCCAAGTGTTACGCAGTACACAAGAGCCCTCTCTCTTCCTTTGCTCTCGTATCCCAGTGGGACGGACGAACGACACGACTGACGAGAGATCAGGCGCAGGATCGACTTTTTACATACCAATCCGACGAATGGATCATATTTCTTGTCAGACAATCAGGTGATCAGCCTGCATTGTCCTAACCATACTTGGAAACAACATTTTTTGTTGTTCTAACACAGAAATCGAACCCACGACATCCGAGTCGAGAGCCAAGCTCTAAACCACTAGACCACGGAGGCTGTTTGAGTGCCCTTGATACGTTTTATTATTGTTTAGATACGAACACAAAAAGAAATTGTCCTCGCTTAGTTTCTCTTAGAAACTTAAAATGAATTCAAGTTACTGTAAGTTAGTGAAATCGTCTGTTAAAGTCGCGAAAATAGCAAAGCCAATATGGCCGACGTTCTCATAAAGTATTACAGCTCTTTTATCACGGTTTTGTTTTAAACAAACATGTGATTTATAACTGCATACGGTGTTATTTTTCGTCGCTTTTATTTCTGTGTTTATTTAAAACTAGACGTTGCCTGCAACCTCGTGCACGCAAAAGTAAATCTCGCTGAAACCGTACATTTTGATGCGATAAACAGTAGCCTGTCCTTCTCCGTAGTTTAGTCTATATATGTGCCACATTCCATCAATATCGGTTCTATAGTTTCGGATCCTATTAAATACAAACAAAAATTTTTCCTCTTTATAATATTAGTAGGTATAGATATACAAGAATTTAAAGAAGTTGAAAGTAGTTATAATATAAATAACACATACAAACCCTTGAAAGAAAAACATTCCCGAATGTATGCTTTAACTACTGAGATAAATTAACGAACCTGTGTCCTGCACCACAGATATCTATTGACTAGACCACGCAAGTGTATGTACATCGCGTGTAACTTCCCGTGTAAAGAGGAGTGAAATTCACTTCCTTCAGCGTCATTTCTTCTCGAATATTCTAGGTGCCAAACGTCAAACGAAAACTAAAAAGTTAAACAACGCGACAAGGCGGTGCGCGGCTACGGCCTTTGCATGGGGTGTTATCACCACTGAATCGCTCTTGTGACGTCACAGTAGATAGAAAAATAATGGCACGCTTGGTTTCTATAAAACCGATGAGACTTGCGTGGTCTAGTCAATAGATATCAATAGATGTCTCATGTCTGTGACCTGTAAGGCTGTACCTACTCTAAATCAATTTTAATAAAAGTTGTCTGGTATTAAAATTCAGGTGAGAAAATTGAATAGCGTTAGCACTGGAGTAATTCAGTAATGTTTCGACGGAAAGCGGGTACCTCGTTTAGATAAAAGTAGGGAATTATTGGGCATTCTGTCCCACCTCCGTTCGCTCGCGGTGCATAAACGAACAGGAGTTATTGGGCATTCTGACACACCGAACCGAACCTCCGTTCGCTCGCGCCCTCGCTCACTTCGGTGTGTCAGAATGCCCAATAACTCCTGTTCGTTTATGCACCGCGAGCGAACGGAGGTGGGACAGAATGCCCAATAACTCCTGTTCGTTTATGCATCAACTGATGGTAAATGAAATGACATGCTCATGACATGCACCTCTGTTCGCTCGCGCCCTCGCTCACTTCGGTGTGTCAGTGTGCCATTTACCGTGGGTAAGATCACGCACCGATCATACTCCTAACTCGTGATCGGTTACGGCCCATGGTATGATCACCTACTTTTTTACCAAAAAACATACCTCGGCTTAAATATACTAACACACTATGATGTTTAGTATGTTTAAGCTTACATTTCAGGGGATAGGAATTTAGGATCTTATCAGTAAATAATAAACACCAGTTTTTATGCATTTATACAAATAAACAAAATAATGTCTTCGTTTGTGTCATGTAGAATTCTTCGTCATTGATCATCCGATCTGAAAAAGAAAACCGAATGTTATGTACATCCACACTTACATAATAATCACCATTTAGAGTCACGAGTAGTTTAAAACTACGACGACGATTGAGGATGTTTGAGTAATGTTTCATCTAAAAATTATGGATTAATTATGTTTCTAGACTTAACTTAACTTTGACTTATTGGCATTCAAATAATCTCGAAAATATTAACGTTATATTATGCAATAACAGTTTTACAGGAAATATATTATGAATTTTTATATTTAAATTTGTTATTATTAAAATAATTATTGGTTATTAATTATTATTCTGATTAAATAATTACCTCTAATATGTGTCTACTACATATACCTCATTCAATAAACTAGATACATTTAGATTCAAATTTACTTACAATTAAATAATGCCTGGTCTAATCCTTTTTCTGCGTTCCGCTGTAATTTTTGATGAACTTCTGTAATTTTCAAGCATCTGAAAAAAAAATATATTTTTTTCCATCAAACATCACACGTAAAAGTGTAATAGTGTTTTATGAATAAGGTAGATATTCATATTATATTACATTATTCAATTAAATTTATAACTCATCCCTGCCATACCATGGTACGCCTGGTCTAATTGCATTAACTTTTCTTTGTAAATCATGAAGCTAAGCTAAAAATACTATTCAATAAGAGTAACACATTAGATTTAAATATTTGATGGGTAACGAATAAATTTAATATATTGGTAATTATTTAATTTTAAAATGTATCAATGTAATAAATAATGAATCGTGTTCAAAAACTAAAATATTATCAATTTAAATCAAAACTTAAATAATTATGTAATGAATTAAATCTATAATGAATACAATAACTACTACACTTACTTTTAACTATTCCTTTATCTTCCCATACTTACACTTTTGATGTACTGAAATCACGATGAACCACCGCGCACCGCGTTGCAAATGAACGAGCCAAGACGGGAAATCATACGAACAGACCGACTGAGTCGCTAGGGTTGTCAAACCTACTATATATTATAGTATCCTACTATTTTAATGGATCAAATACTATGTTTCTAAAAAAATTAGTAGGCGAAACTACTATATTTTGCGTAAAGCAGAATGCAGCCAAGCTAAAATGAATCTTATTCCAATAACGTTGTATTGTGTTGTGTGCGTGCGACGTGATTATTTTATTTTTTCTTTTTTTGCCATCTACTATATTTTTTAATTGATAAATAAGTATTATATATGATAGAAAAAAAGTTGGTAACTCTATTAGTCGCACGCAAATACATGCACACACGATGTTCCTGTGTTGAAACGTGAAGTTATCCATCCCAACATAGTGTTGCGATAATTCAAATTAATAGTTATACAAATAATAATCAGTAAGACACGAATAAATTCGATAAGATTTATCCATTACAAATTAAACCATGCGTCAAATTCATAATTAAGTAAAATAAGGAATTATAAACATCGATAGACCGTGCTTGTAAATAATTTTTGAAACAAATAATTGTCACATTGATGTTGTTATACATATTATATGTGCGTAAATGATTTCTTAATTTTCATAATTTGATTGGAGGTTAATATAATCGTGTTTAATACACACAATATTCATTTATAATTTATTGGATTTATAGGGTAAAAACTGATCGCCTCTTAAATTATTTCTTTAATCGAGTTCTCGCTTCTAGTTCACATCCCTGATCTGGAAAAAACTGCAAGCTGTCAAACAAGAATATAATATTGCACATACGTATTGTAAAACCAACACTCGCTTTATAGTAGGGGAGCCGAAGAGGGGATTTCTGCAGTGACTCGAGCGCGTCAGATTAAGCTTGTGTATGCTTCCCACATATTGTCTCTAGTTAACGTGGTATAGAAATCAGCTTATCTGAGTGGGGCGTGAAAAAAATATATTTTTAAGTATCAAATTGTTAGATTAAAATAGAGAACGTTGTGTAGACCCCAAAGAAGCTTTTATTTAAAGCACAGACGACTTAAAGTAAAGGGAAAGATATAAAACTCTTTGAAAATTTCAAAAACTAAAGTCCATATTTTAAAAACAAAGCCTTCTTGATATTTTTTTTTTATCCTGCTTGACGATTACATGTTTGTTTCCTTAAATTGAATGATAAATTACCTTTAAAGACAATTTTTATATATAATTACTTTTTTTAACTTCTAAATAGCTGCAGTTTATCACTGCCCCACTGTCATAAGATATGCTCTTAATATTTTTTTCTCCTCATTACTTAATCTACGAAATATACTAGGTCCCCATGACACTCGAGTAACTACAAAATTAGCTTACTCGCCTCCCCTACTATGAACAGCGGCAGAGATACAATTACAAAGCATTTCAATGGAATGCCGCAGCGAGCGCGCCACGTAGATTCTTCTTTATTCAATTTTATTTCATATTCAGCTACATTGATCAATAATAAGGTCGAAAGTTGTAGTAAGGCATCATTAGTTTAAATAACGTTTATATTTCATATTTACCATAATATCATCACAATTCACATACACATTAAATATTCGGATTTACTTGCTTATTTAAACAAAATAATTTATTTAATTTTAATCTCTTCTTGGGAATTAGGTATTGGTTCAAGATTAAATTCGCTATAAAAGTATGCAACATTTAACATGCTTAAAAAATGCACAGATGTATAAAGATACCTAGATTTTGAAAATTTGGATGCATGATCAGTCAAATCAAATCAAACCATTTATTTCAGAAAATTTACATTCCATATTATTAATTATTATTTAAAATCAAGCAAAATTATATAACATTAAATTTATGTCAAAATCGAGGGAAATTATATCTATTAAGAAACGTATAATATATTTATCTTATTTAAGTCTTTTACAATTATATATTTTATATGTTTTACATAGCAATGATCAATCATTGATGATGGATTTCAATCTGAATGACTGCTATGGTGTAATTGTTAACATTAAAACGGACAAACATACGCACATACATTACATTAATCAACTCGCGCTTGAAAACTTTTACACATTTTTTGATGACAAAGACCCTTTTCCAACATAAAAGTCGGTGCACGTTGGAACAAGTCACAATTTTTCAAGTGGCTTCGCACCAGTCTTCAACTTCAACGAGAAATAAAAGAATATAAAATGTTAGTGAGTATAGATTTTTTTTTTTGTGATTAATTCATCAAGATGGGAAAATAATTTATATTTCTTCTTTAATAGGTCCGATTCAGAGTTTGAGGCCCCATCTGTGGTGTCGGTAGCACCGAAAAAGAAGTCAAAGGCGTCAAGCAGCAAACGCAAGGCCGGCCCCGAAAAGCAACGCGACTCATCGCCTCCGCTGGAGTTGACCCGCACCTCATCAGACAAAAGTGCTCAACGAAAGCGAAAATACTCCTCGCCGCACGAATTTATCACTACACGGTATGTTCGATTATTATCTACTTTACGTTTGCTGAAATTCTATTTCTGTTTCTGCTGGTTTTTAATTACTTACAAAGTGTCTTTGTAATAGTCAACTGTCAACACAGTCCCAACCACCATAATTCAGTTTGCATACAATGATTTCCTACTTTTTATTATTTATCAAAACTTAGTTCAGTATCCTGTTGAAATCTGATAAAACTAGGCACCTAATTGTTTACAGCCAAAAGTGAATGTGCAATACACTTATTCCTATTTTGTTTGTTTTCTTACTAATATTTTTTCTCGATTATTTTATTTTAATGATATGTTAATTTTGTATTTTTACAGAACAGGGAGACCGGACTTATTCAATATCTTGCGGGCTGAGGAAGCTAGTTGCAGTGAACCCAAATCTCGTGGCGGGGAAATAATATCAAGCTTCTCCAGCCGAGTTTCTACGGGAACGTCTCGTCGGACTGCGAAGACCGGTGGCGAATATTTTGTGGACCTCAAGATCTACAAAAAATCGGACTACGTGTCTCACGCTGCTAATGTGCGATACAAGACGGCGCTGGTAAGTGTGAAGCTCCAGTGCGACGAGTCATCATCGTCTTGGGAGGCACTGCAAGGCTTCTTAGGACAAGCTTTTACCGAGTTTGAGGGGTCGGAGCCCGTCCATTATAGTGACAAAAAATAAATTTTATTAAGTAGGTTTACAGTTAATCAATTTATAGTAGAATTAATTTTCTTTTTAATATACTAGAATAGATTTATAACCTTTTTATTTTTTTTACATTAGTATCGGTTACTGTATTATTGTTTTGATAGCATTGCCTTTTTTAATAGAATAAAATGCCTTTCTGTTCGACGTGTAACATATCTGTACATAGTAAATCATGGGTAGGTCATTTGCGAAGTAATTCACATAGAAAAAGTAGTCAGACAATAAAATACAGTGATGGTGTAGAAATCGTCAGCTCTGCATTTCGTAATCGTATTGTAACTTATAAGATATTACCTCTTGATCAACTTCAGTTAGCTTCAGTAGATATATTTTTTTTCGAAATTCGTTAAAGTTAAAATCTCTTTTAGATGAAAACCTTATTAAACATTCATGTGTTAAGGTTAATTTCGAACTATTTGGGACGTTTTTGAAGTTCAACGATAATTCACAAGAAATAAAATCTTTTGGAACCAAAAATAAAATATTACATGGTAATTATGATTTTGAAAAAATATATTTGGAAACAGTTAGTTATTTAAAAACTAGTATAGAGGAATTTGAGGATCGTGACAGTGGGTGGACATTTTTAAATAATTTATACATTGAGATTAATATCAATAAATATCAACCACTTAGCGGTTCGAGTTTTATCAGTTTACCCAAATCAATTCAGGCTAAAAAGGCGTGTTTAAATATTATGAATAAAGATCAGCATTGCTTTCTATGGAGTGTGACAGCAGCCTTATATCCAGCTAAAAATCACCCTGAAAGAATTTCATCATATCCTAATTTTCGTGAATTATTTAATATAAATGGAATGTTTTTTCCTGTAACTTTCCATGACATTAAAATTTTTGAAAAAAATAATCCTAATATTAAATTCATAATTTATGGTTTAAAAAAAAGTAAAACTATTGTTGGGCCGTTGTATAAATCAGACATTAATAAAACATGCAACGAGAAAATTATACATTTGTTGTATCTAGAAAATAATAACACTTCTCATTATTGTTTGATCAAAGAACCTTCTAGACTGTTTAGAAGCCAAGTTACATCTCATCACAGCAAATTGTACTTCTGTGATTTGTGCTTGATATTTTTCAGTACTTCTAAAGAAGTTGAAAACCATTTATGTGGAGGCGTTGTAACTGTCCTCCCAAATAAGGGCTCAGTAATTAAATTTAAAAACTATGCTCGAAAACAAAACATGCCTTTTTGTATTTACGCAGATTTTGAATCGATGCTACAAACCAATACTGAAGCTAACTGTTCCTCTAGCAAAAATACGACTACATTGCACCAACATTTACCTATAGCTTTTGGTTATTATATTGTTTGTCGTGATGACCCTAGTTACAATCGGTACGTATCATATCGAGGACCTGGTTGTGATAAGCAGTTTGTAGATTCGATTCTTAAAGACGTACAAAAAATATTTGATATACTTAGTACACCAGTCCCTATGATATTTTCTACGGCGGATAAGTCTGATTTTGATAATGCCACACGTTGTCATATTTGTGAAAATTTTATTTTTTCGGACAAAGTCCGTGACCATTGTCACATTACTGGTCGTTACCGCGGAGCTGCGCATCCGTTTTGTAATTTACAGTATAAACGCCCTTCATTCGTCCCCATTTTTTTTCATAAATTAGCTGGTTATGATTGTCATAGTTACATAGTTACTCACGTCTACATAATTTACAAAACAAACCTTAACTTATATTATAGTTACTCACGTGTACATAATTTACGTATTTTATGGTAATAGAGTCTTGGACCTGACTACAGAACGGTAAGTTGATTTATTATTGATTTAAGTCATTAAAATACATAAAAATAATCGTTAATTCCAAAGATTGCTGATTTGGTGTTAAATATTTTCTTTTTTTACAGATAATGGAACGCGTAGAAGATTTGACTGCTACATCCGAAGACAATGTCTACCTACATAAATATGGGGATACTTTCCAGTATGCTCAAGATCCTTTGGAAGGATTTACTGAAGAGTTTTTAAAAATGAAAGCTCAGCAAAAGCCGAACGCTAAGATTCGGGAACGTCGTCCAGCAAAATTAAGAAAAAAATGTGTTTCTAAAAGTGCACTAAGTAAACTGCATATCCCAGTTCATTCGTTTGTGGCAAACAGCGTTCCCAAAAAAGGTTTCCGTCTGATAAAGATCTCAGTGTTTGATTTAGATGGATCCCAGCAACATTGTGACAGTATAGACGACGATAATTTTATGTTATCCGCACAATATGTTGTGAATGAAAACGGTGATGAAATAATGGACCAAACCGAGAAGTTAGTCAGTAATATATCAAAAAAAATATGTAATTACAGTTATACGAGTTGGTTTTAGTTTACTTTGGTATTAAGTATTTGTTTTAGCTGTAGGGTCGCAAGACTTTAGAATGAATAAGTCGATAAAATTGTAAGATATATTTGTATGAAAATAATATAAGTTATGGATTGTTTTGTAAATTAATGTGTACGTAATTATTGCTTAAATAAATTGTATGTATGATGTGAATATATTTGTTTTATTTCTATTTCATTCAACTTTAATTATTTAAATAAAAAGCAATAGATATAAGGTATTTTTTATTGAAAGTGTACATTATTTTCTAAACACCATTTTTTTAAACATAATACGTTTTTTAATGCACAATACTTCTTATGAATAAAACAGTTATACGATTCTTCCTTACAATACAAATCGAACAGAATGTTAAATCTTGGAATGTCTTTGTAACTTATATCTACAATATTATTATGATCACACAGTTCTTTCACCCATTTCACTTTCTCTTCACCTTTTACGATAATGTTTCGGTCTTTTAAGTAAGGTTTAATAATTCTTCTGAATTCTCTGTAATCAATATAGCCTTCGCTCCATCGAAACCCTCTATTTCTTTCTAACCACCGAACATTCTTTTTTTCATCATCGGTTAGCGCTGAGAATGGGTATGGTGGTTTAACATAAAATGTATGTGTATGCTGTCGAGTGGCTATACATAATTCTTTTACTAAAAAGTCGTTATTTTTATTTTTAAATCCTTGTAAGTCAACGATTATTGTATTACTATTCATGATATTTTCTTAACGATATTACTCAAAGGCTTATACTCAAATATGCAGTCGTTTAAAATCAGACAATATGCAGCTGTCTGATCAGGTATTTCTTGGTCTGTTTCGATTTCTACTCTCACGTCGATTGAGCCTTTTAACGTTTCGTGCTGTCGCGAACAGTCGATAACGAATAAGGGAGCAACGTCTCTGAATTCTTTCAAACTCATCAACGGCTCTGACCGACGTCCGTGATACGACTGTTGAAATCTAGCATACTGTTCGTATAATAAAGTAAATTTGTCTTCTGTAAAACTGACGTTTAATCCCTCATATGGATAGTATGATGAATTTAAAAACACTCTTACATCACGTACGTGACAGTGATCAAACTCCGCCATCGACAATTCACTGTTGTGTTTGCGGTTGGTTTGTAAAGCTAATACAACAAATCGTGGTTTTTCTATTTGAGATGAAGTTTTAATGGACCAAGTATGTTTACGAGTTTTGGGTAATAATGGATACTCGTATAAATCCCAGTTACGATATGCTAATGGAATAGCTCGATCTTTTTCTAATTGTTTTAGTAAATTTATTCTTTCGCGATCAGATACTTTTATATGAGGTACTCTCCAGATAATTTTACTTATAACAATATCTTCCAAAACTTCTCCTGTTTTCAACTTGATTGCATTAAGGTTAGTGTTACATCTAAGCAACACTAACTCATGTTTGCAGTTAATGATAATTTTTTCATAATCTTCCGCAAATCCTAAAATCTTGTTTAGAGGAATGGATACAGAAAATTCTCCACCACTTGTATTATTTATACCTTCTGGCGACCACCCCCAAACTCGAGCATATTTTGATTCGTTTTCATTTAAGGACAGATAAGACTTTATGGTCGTAGTAACACCTGCGTTTTTTATTTTATCTATTTCTACTCCATTTAATTCATATCTTATGTCTTGAAATAGAAATAACGCTGGATTATTAACGAAATGTACATTTGAAACCTTTTCTTTAGTTGTCCTGTTGTATACATTTACTTTGCCTTCGATATACAAACTGCTGAGCGAAGGCAGCACATATAGGTCTTGTTGATTGATGGGGATTCGTATTTCATCATTCTTGTTGAAACTTGTTACGTACGGTCTGTATGAATGATACTCAAAACTTTCGATGCTGTTGTCGTATGAGGTTTGTTGAGATATGTTTAAAATATTCATTTTATTAAACCAATTAGCTTGAGGTATTCTTTATTGCTTTTAGTAAGCTTCTTTTTTATCTGCTGTCGTGTGTCTTTGTGAGAAGATCTTTTAGGACTGACTTGGACATTTGATATGGTAGGGGTTTTATGGAAATTTATCATTTTTTTCTAAAATGTAAATACAATTGGACCTCTTCACCTCTTAAATTTATTTCTTTGTTATCAGCGTCTAACAGTCTTATATTGATGGAACTAATAGAAGTTTGATTGACTGGAAAATAAATTAAATTTTTTGGTATTTCTATTATTCGATAACCAGGAGGTACATTAGGTACAAATTCGTAAATAATATGGCTTGCTTTTCCGTTCACAAATGAACCACTAACTACATCACATTCAATCCTCACGATAGTTGTTGATAGAATGCTGACAGGATACTGTGAATCAGTGCTTATATTAGCTTTTATTGTTTCCATTCCAAAGCCTAGTATGTTCCCAATTGAATCATCTTTATTAAAATGAACGTCTTTAGAACAAAATATATTTGTTTTCAATGTGTTATTATTGCATCTTAGTTTAAGCAGTGTATTTTTTATGTTAGTTTTCAAATAATCACAAATATCTTGAAGCTCGTAGGACCCTTCAGGAATTTCGATCATTTCATTGTCACCGTAATAAAACTTGTTGTTTCGTCCATCAATATTAGGTATAGAGTTGAAAGTTGAAAAGTACAAAAGACCACATTCATAGTCTCCAAGAAGTTCCAACGTCGGAGAATAGTTTGTCGTCAAAGAGGCTCCGCTCCCGGTTATAGATACAGTGAAAGACATTTTGATACTGACACGTTTATTTATTTTTAATATTATTTAAATGTTTCTTCCAATATTTTTTTAAAAATTTAATACATAGATGACCACAGTTTGTTGTTCCAAATGCTTGATGTCTGTTATAATTATAGTTTATGGGCAAATTATACATATATTTCATCAGTTCTAATGGTGGTTTTAAATTACCAAAGCTATCATAGTATTCAACGTAGCTGTTTTGTTTTACATAGGCTACCCAATGTGTGCCAGGATTCACGTTACTATCTAAATTTACAATTCCACATTCTATTTTTCTAGGTTTTAAAGGCAACTTATCTCTCATGTAAACTCCGCGAAAGTATGGAATATCACCAGCATACTCCAATATGTCTAAATTCGTGAGCGCACGCCTGGGCAGCCGCCTAATTAGTTTTTTGATGGGTTCAAATATAACCCTGCTCCTTTTTTATGAGGTTTAACATATAATCCTTTTCCAAGAGCGACCGCTTCCATCATTCTGTTGTGTCTTTCAGATTCTTGGAGACTCTTTTGTGCCGCTTTAGAATCGTTTACGGCTTTGGCTATACCTGCCGCACCTCCTGCTAATGAACCTAACGCCGACAATCCCGCAAAAATAGGAATAAGCGGTAAAAGTCCACCACATTTTGGAAGTGGAATTATACGTGGTAAACATATTCCTTTCTTTTTGCTGAACAACTTTTTCGCAGCTGCATACGCATATTTTATAGCAGAGTGATGATCCTTGGATTTAAGTTTTTTTAAATGGGCATGTATTTTTTTAATACCTTTCTTAAATGATTTAATACCACTTCCAGCTCTGATTTTTGTTTTCATAGCATTTTTTACTATCCACGAGGCAATCTTTTCTCCCTTACCAGCATCTTTTGATTTCAACCTCTTCTTTGCCATACTCAAAAGTTCTAAATCAGCTTTACGTCGAGCACTAGGATCTTTATTTATATAAGCAATATCGTGATGCATGCAAGCTTCATCCAATTTGTTAACTCCTCGATCGCCTTGTAGTATTCGTTTTTGAAGTTTCGTCCCAGGACCGCAAAATTGATATCCAGGTAAATGCAACTCAAACGGTAAATGGTCTATCAAGTTATTGATTACACCACTGCCTTCCTTCATTGATAAGTATGTATTGTGATATAGCACTGATTATGTGCTTTATATATCTAAATAACTAATTCACTTTTATCTATCCAACTGTTTTCTTCGGCACCCAATCCTAACCACTTCACAAAAAGTTTGTTGCCTCTTTTCTTTAGAACTTTTTCGATAAGATAAATATCAGGAAATTTAGTTTTTTGTAATTCTTTTCCATAAAAACAACCAACAATGTTTTGTTTATGCTTGTCTTGTAATTGATACGTTTGAGGACTAGTTTCGTTGACTTTTATGATGCGAAATATTTCCGTTGACCAATTAGGGGTGTAGCCTTTATAAAAATCTCCTTTGTATTTACTTATACGAACAAAATCGCCAACTCGAAAAGACGATTCTTTGCGTACTTTTTTTGGCTGTTGACTTTTGATAATATTCAATTGAACTGTATTTTGATTTGAACTGTTAACGTCTATTGGTTTATGTTTTGTAATGCGGTGCACAGTATTGTTATAATTCTGCACAACGGACTTTAAATTATTTTTATACCATTCATATTTTCCGCATAAACTAAATAATTTGTAAAGACGTGATTTTATAGTTCTTATTACTCGTTCGACGATAGAAGCTTTTTTTACAGAACATGTGGAATAATGATTTATGTTATAAGTTTTCATTAAATGCTTAAAAGAATCGTTATAAAACTCTTTACCTAGATCTGTTTGTAAGTTTTTAGGTTTTCGTGTGGATTCTGATAATATACTGCACATAGCACTTGATACATTTTTTTTAGATTTTGATTTTAACGGTCTAACCCACACGTATTTTGATAAAACATCAATCACTATGAGAACATATTTAAATCCTTTATTAATCGACGAATATTTTTGTAAGTCCACTAGGTCAGCTTGCCATAAATCATCCAGACCTTTAATGACCGTATGTCGACGAACGAAGTTTCGTCTCGCTCCTCTGTGTAGTTCATTCACTATATCTTGTTTACTCATTCTGAACAGATTTTGCTGCAATCATGTTATCGATTTCTTGTTTTGTGTAGTACATTTTACTAAAATTTGTAGTAGTAACTTTTTCTAAACTATGGAGAAAGTTTCTGACATTACTTTGGATTTTCATCATTTCATTTTTAAGGGCTTGGACACTTTTATCTACGTATTCTTTATTTACAGCCTCGTCGTCTTTTTCTGGAATTTGCACCCCTTTTAATTTCGATGACTTTAAATCGAATTCCCCTGTATCGGACCTTACCAATGTATCGCTAAGAATTTCAGAAAATTCAGATAATCGTAAACGCTTATGAACGTGATGACCAAATTTGTCTATATTCATTGCCGTCTTGCTAGGTTCTGTAGTGTAATAGTACTGCTAAATTTTCCTGATGGCAGCCTTATATATTTCATTTTTTTAATGATACCAGCTTCTTTCATTTCTTCAAGTATGGCATTAACTTCATTATCTAATCCCGTATTACCAGCTGCCTGAGATGCACATAATATTTTCAGTCTCTCAACTAACTCATTAGGATCATTCCAGTATACTAAATCAGTGTCTTTCTTAACTTCTTTCAAAATGTCGATTCCTTCACCTCGCTGAAGACTTTCTACGCTACTGGTATTATTTCTAGCGAATTTAAATAGTGGCTTTATCACGTGAGTATATTTGAACCCTTTATTACCATTTATTTGGTTCGATCGTTTCCAGTTACGTTTATGTGCATTTGTGTCGATGAGTAGCAATTTATAATTTTGTAAGTCTTC
The DNA here is from genome assembly GCA_905404095.1 of Glaucopsyche alexis. Lineage (NCBI taxonomy): Eukaryota > Metazoa > Arthropoda > Insecta > Lepidoptera > Lycaenidae > Glaucopsyche > Glaucopsyche alexis. The sequence continues at coordinate 16,511,167 of FR990052.1, read as the reverse complement.
CTCTGTAATAATATCTAAATTAGGTTTTTTTTGTACAACAATTCTGCCAGACCAGAAGTTTTTTTTAAAGAGCGGCTTCTAATTTTCAGAACTTTTCCATTATCGTGTAAACGGGTTTTGCCTAGCCAAAGTTTTCCTCGTTCACTTCTTACTCCATATGGTATATCTTCTTTCAGCGCTTCAGACGATACAGACCAAGACAAAGAATCGTTTGCGATACTCGGTGATGATTGAATAGATTTAAATGAGTTCTCATGGATATCATAATCCTCAGAAGGTGATGTAGTAAGCGTTTTGTCAGGTGTTTTAGAACTAAAGTCGTCATTATCTGAATTTTCTTCATCATCAAGATCCGTCTCAGATTCTTCAAATTTTTCATGTGAACCATATTTTGAAGATTCTTCTTCGTCTTCTTCATGACGTTTTTTTTCAGTTTTGCTTGCTAATAATTTTAGCGGACTGACGATCGGTTGAAATATCGTCTCCAGTGCCATGTCATTTGTGTTTTTAGTATTTTTTATCATTTCTACCTTTCTTTTCACTGCAGACGCTGATTTCACAATTTGTTCCTTAAGATTCCGCTCCATGTTAAGAATTCTACTCTGATTGATGTCTCAAGTTATACTACTACGTAGTGGGGTACGTATAAGCTTTATAGAATAAATTAATCCACTATTATAAATGTATCAAATTTCATTCTGTAACAACCATTATTTCGTTCACAATCCTTGTTGATTACCACATAACTGTACGGTTTACTCCACACAGTTGAACACATTTCACGGAATTGCGACCACGTCATATCAGACCCTACATGTTCATCGTAGATGTGTCTTAGATTAATCTCGTCTTGTTTAAACAATATGATGAGATTGGCATTATCTCTTACTAATTGTTTGGGTATTTTAGTATAAGTTTGGTTAAGATAAAAGCAATCAATATTTTTGTGACGACCCATAGCAAAATAATCACGTATATTATTTTGATTTTCGCATGCAACATCGTCAAATATGATGATAGAATTAGGTAAGGCTTCTTGTGGACTTAAAATTTCACTGTTATGATTATACTTGTGATACGACGTATCCACAACTTTTTCCAATACTTTTTCTAAAAATACGTATTTAGGTTGATACAAAGACTTTGAATACACATAAAGGTTTCTGAATCGTGGACCATTCGGGTGTAGTAACAAACTGATTACTAAGTTTGTTTTCCCACAGTTTGACGGACCACAAACAATACTGCGAATGGTATTTGGTAGTAAATTTCCATGTCGCTTAACTTCATTTTTAACTGCAGGACAGACACATTCTAATTTAAGTGATTCTTTTTGTTTCAGAAATTTCATAGCTGTTTAATCCAATCGACCACTGTGATTAGTGGATTATAACAAAATGATAATCATGCAGTGTGTTGACTCATATAAACAGATAACTTCAAACATACGAAATTCAATGTTCCTATAATAGCTCGCTAGATCTTTCAGCCATCCAATCATCGATGAGAAGCGATTTTTAATCACTTGATGCATGAACGAACAGGAGTTATTGGGCATTCTGACACACCGAAGAGAGCGAGGGCGCGAGCGAACAGAGGTGCATGTCATGAGCATGTCATTTCATTTACCATCAGTTGATGCATAAACGAAAAGGAGTTATTGGGCATTCTGTCCCACCTCCGTTCGCTCGCGGTGCATAAACGAACAGGAGTTATTGGGCATTCTGACACACCGAAGTGAGCGAGGGCGCGAGCGAACGGAGGTTCGGTTCGGTGTGTCAGAATGCCCAATAACTCCTGTTCGTTTATGCACCGCGAGCGAACGGAGGTGGGACAGAATGCCCAATAATTCCCTACTGATAAACCGTAGCAAGCGGTTTTCGCACGCCTTCAAATGTTATTTTGAAAATGTTACAAAGTGAATAAATGCCATTCATGCTGCATTTACCGAATATCGCTCAGGTATTTCACGACTAGTGTATTCTTATGTAGGCGAAACAGCACAGTGCGGGGTAGCTGCTTTTGTTAAATGTACTGAAGTAAGAAGTTACATATTATCATTGACAATGACACAGTGTGTAGTACCTAAGAGTCAATTCGCGTACGAGACGCGCTGCATTTGTTTAATAGCGATTCAAAATGTAACTTTATTCACTACGCAATAACATACACGTTTCATTTCAAAAGTTTGAGTTTCGGAAATAAAAATGCAGTGCCCCGGAACCGCGTCGCGTTGCGTCTCGTCGGGTCGCGTCTGGTTTCAGTGTGAACTACGATTAATACTACTTACGATACCTTAAGTAGTACTACGATTTTTTTTATTTCCATTTAGAGAAAAGTCGCGCATGTCATAGACCATAGTAAACCATAGAATCGCATTGAATACCTTTAAAATATACAATCAATACGTTCATAATATAGTGTCTATTCTATAAAACTCGGTCCGCTGGAAACAGCACGCGCCATTTCGTCCAAGCCGTGGACGTAATAAGAATCGAAGTCCAAGCCGCACAGATTCCTCTGCGGTTTGGAACGGTAGTTTAATGGATTTATTTTATTTAAGTATTAGAATTAATCATATTGCGCAATTGTTTGTTGTCCCAAAGAAAATTAAATAAAAATAAAATAAATGCGCATTGGACTGTGTGAACCATAACTACGCGGGATAATTAAGGTTCACATATCTATCTGAACTTTAACTACACCGAACTCTGATGTTAAGATGACAAATATTACTTGAATATAACTTACGTAAATAAAAGACGCAGTTACTTTTATTCACATTGAGTTGTATTTATGGGCTTGGCTTCTCACAATCATAATACTCGGTGCCTTTTGCCTGCACACGGGAAACAAAACCTTCCGTTGCATTTTTTCATATGGGCCAATAGAAGTGGAAATAGCGAACGTAATGAAATCAGACCGCGGTATGGATATGGGTAGCCAATATTAGCTGCGAGCGCCATAACCGTGTCCGTATCGCCAGTGCACCAATATGTAGTCAGATAGCAAGTGGAACAAATTCATACAATTTTGTTGTTAGTTGTTACCGACTTATGATTCCTTTACTTACTATATTTGAAATTTAAAAAAGGAACGGGATTTTACCTAATTCTGGGGCTATATTGTCCGGAATCCGGAATGCCGGAGAAAATTCAGAGCAAGAAAAATAGAACTCTGGGCTAATAAATAGAGTTCTTCTTCTTCTTTTGATATTTGGCTCCGTAGTGATTCGCCAATGTCAGAATGAGTGATGGAAACTCTGCTAATTGAGAATAGAGTTGAAAATCGAACACATGAGTGTCGAACAATTAAATTACAATGGTCCACAGCATTTTTGCGCACGGGTTATACATACATTATTTTTATTACTTTTATACCTAGAAATAATAATAAGAACAAAAGATAGTTATGTATTTGCTTTTAAGTGTAAAAAATTAAAAAATTAAAATCAATGAAAATACATGAAAAATTTACATAGAGATGATTTATTAAAAGATACTGAGCATCAACTTTATGATATAATCTTACAATATAAGTTTTAAAATAGTGTCAAAATGTTTAAAAAATAACAGTTTTGCTTTTCCTGTCATGTTCAGTACAAGTTTAACCACCAAATATAGTCCCTCAATCCTCAACATGCTTTCAGTATGTATACTGGCCTTGGGAACGTCTCTCAAATTCAACTATATCTCGATGGAATCCTTCCCCTTGTTCTTCCGAATAAGCTCCCATATTATCTTTTTTTTTTTCTTCCTTTTTGGCAGCTTGACACAAGGGATGCGTATGTTGTGCCACAGACAAGTAAAAAGGTTAGGAATCAGCGGAAGGATTAAAAGATATAAATGTACGGAATTTGGAAAAAAGTTAATTAGAATAGTTTGATATGAAATAAAATTCTACATAAAATAAAATTAATTATTATACCTATACATCTTAAAATGTAGGAGGAAAGGAAAAATTAAATATGGATATTATTTATAGTTAAGTAATTCGATAAACAATTATATACAAATTTATTATTTGAGCTAAGTAGAATATTTACAGAAGTAGGAAATGGAATAGGAATTAATGATAGGTTATGATATAGATGGGAATGATCATGGAGGGGGCAAGACAAAATAATGTGGTCTAAATCGCCAACTTCTCCACAATCGCATAAAACGTCGCTTCGTATTCCAATTCTCATAAGATGCATTGGAATGCACAGATGACCCAGTCTCATTCTAATTAATGAAGTTGTTACGTTTTTGGAAAGTAAATTTTTTGAAAACCAAGGCTTAGTTGGAATCACTGGTTGAATTTTTCGATACTGTAATCCTTTAGTTTGACTGCTCAAGGTCCATGACTCATTCCATGATTTCAGAAGCGAGCTCCGGGCAAGAGCAGCCAAATCATGCGCGAAATTATTATAGGGGAACACATCGTCACTGAAAACTGCATCCTTCGCCAATTTGTCGGCCAACTCATTGCCAACAATGCCACAATGGTTAGGGATCCAAATAAATGTTACAGAACAACCCTTTAATTTACATTTATACAGAAGATTTCTGACCTGAATAGTGACTGGGAAACAATTTTTAGATTTGAACGGAAATTTACTAAGAGATTGTAGAGCGCTTAAAGAATCTGAAAATATTAATGCCTTCTCAAGCCTACCGAGTAGAATATACTCAACAGCCTTAAAAAGGCCATAACATTCTCCCGTAAACACGGATGTTTCAGGAGGAAATTTCACTTTTTGCACAATATTATATTGTAAGTGGAAGATGCCTACTCCCACACAACTGTCTGTAGTGTTCTTAGACGCATCTGTATATATATGGTGCCATCCCACCCAATTATTATTTGTAATATATTTAAATATATTATTTGCAAAATGCTTATCAGTTTTCTTTACGCAAATGTCATATCGAATATCTGGTACAAGTGTTAACGCTTCATAAGAGGAATCAAATAGTGGGAAAGATGGAGAACGGAAAATGGGTTCATCTAGTGTTAAGAATTTACGGTAACTTATTATAAGAGAGGGATTAGATTTATGGTGCCAATATTTATTGTTACTATAACAAAGATGAAATAAAATTTTAAGTTTTGCAATTAACGGATGATTTTGGGATTGGTAACAGCGATCAAAAAATTTATCTGCCAAATATTGTCGACGGAGTAGAAGAGGTGGCTCACAACATTCCAGCTGAAGTGCATTTATCGGAGATGATCTCATTGCTCCGCAAATTATACGCAAAGCTTCAGCTTGTATTTTATCTAACTTCTGTAAACCACTTAAGTTACACGGATCTAAAAGAAAAGTCCCATAATCTATTACACTTCTTATAATGGCATTATAAATTAATTTCATTGTAAATGGGTGTGATCCCCACCAAACGCCAGATAGACTTCTTATCATGTTTAAAAGTCGCTCACATTTTGAAGAAACGTAATCGTTGTGAGCATTGCCATTTAATTTTGAATCCAAATATAGCCATAAAATTTCCCATTCTCTTTTGCAGGAATAAGTATTCCATCATAAAAAACTCGAACAGGAGAAGGCATACGCATTCTGGTAAATAAAACGATGGTGCTTTTATTGACCGACAGATCCAAACCATTTTTGTCCATCCAAGATTTTAATTTTTCTAATGAATTGGTCAGATCTCTACATGCGTTATTTATAGAATTATTACTTATATAAAGGACCAGGTCATCGGCGTATTGTAATATATTTATTAAATTTAAGTCTAAACATTTTTCTAAATCAGCTGTGTATATATCGTAAAGCAGGGGACTTAAAACAGATCCCTGAGGTATGCCTCTTCGAATAACTCTAGTTTCCGTAGATTTGTCTAAAAGTAAAACTATAATTCTTTCTAATAATATATTAATAATAAAATTTACTAAAATTAACGGCACTCCTAAATGAATTAACTTTTCTTCTAAAATACTTATAATAACATTATCATATGCAGAATTTATGTCCAAAAAAGAAGCAACAATAGATTTATTTTCTGTAAAAGCTATTCGTATATCTGTGGTTAATATGGCAATGTTGTCTATGGTCCCTCTGCCTTTGCGAAACCCAAATTGTGTATTTGATAGGAGGTTATGTTTTTCAACAAACCATTTCAACCTGTTTTTAGCTAAATGTTCAGCAATTTTTATTAATACGGAAGATAATATTATTGGACGATAAGATGAAACTAAAGATGGGGGCTTGTTGGGTTTTAATATAGGAATAACTTTTTGTAATCTCCATGAACTAGGTATATTACCTGTTATTAAAATTTGGTTAATTATGCTAAGGTACATCAAAATATCATCATTAGCATGTTGAAAGAAAGAATATGGAATGCTATCTAGCCCGGGTGAAGAATCTTTTAAGTTTGCTACTACCCCTTTTAATTCTTCTATAGTAAAAAGCGAATTTAAGTCTTGAAAGCTAACATTTTGTACTGAAGAAGGGGGTTTATGGGAAATTGTGGGTGGAGCTAAATTATCAAGAAATTTGCAGGCCAAAGAGTCAGGTATCGGATGGAAAGGAGCTTTAAATGCAGATCTATATCGTCTAATGTTCTTCCACACTACAGTAGGGTGGACATCCGGACTTAAAGATAAACAGAAATTTCTCCAACTTAATATTTTTTTTCTCCTAAAAAATTTCTTGGTATCTTTAACGCAATCAAGATATAGTTGGTAATTGGCTATATTTGGATTTGTATTATATTGTCGTTCACATTTCTTTCTAGTCCTTATAGCAACTGTGCATTCTTGATCCCACCAAGGTGGAGATGGAGTATGAGAGGAATATTTTTTTTTTTGGAAAAGTTTCATCAGCTGCTTTTATAAATATAGAAGCTAATGCATCTGCACATACAGATGGGTTTTCAGATGTTATATTGGGAAGAAATGACAGTTGATTTGTAAGTGAATTTTTAAAATTATCCCAATCTGAATTATTGTTAAGGCGATATTTCATCGATGGCAATTGATTATGTAATCCATTTCTATTTTTCCCTGGAAATGATAAGATAATAGGAAAATGATCGCTTCCATAAGTTGACTCTAAATCATACCAGTGAAAAATACATGAGAGATTTGGTGAACATATTGATATGTCTGGTGCACTACAACCTTCATGAGGAGCGGTGCGACGTGTAGGATGACCAGAATTCAGAATGCACAATTTGTGATAATCTATTAAGTCTAATAATTCATAACCCCATTGATTGTCTTTGTAACTTCCCCATGACTGATGCTGTGCGTTGAAATCGCCTAGTATTACCATTGGTTGAGGTAATTGACTAATAATAACTTTAATTTCAGAGAAAATACTATATGAAGGATGAGGTATATACAGTGAAACAAAACAAATATTATTTACAGATGCAGCTATGATTGAAAAATCAGAATGATGAGAAGGAAGAGGAAAATGATGAAATGATTGATGATGTTTGATGAGCAAGGCTGTACCACCATACCCATCAGATCTATCTTCCCTAAGACATGTATAACCTGAAATTCTAAAAAGAGATTCCGGCTTAAGCCATGTCTCTTGTAAGGCAAGAATAGTAGGTTTAAATTTATTAATTAGGTATATAATTTCATGTTTTTTACTTATTACACTGCGGCAATTCCATTGGATTATGTTGTCCATTATTGGATGAGGTTTTTATATTAGATTCATTATTATATAAGGCTACGTTGGACGGTGATAAACTAGATAATGTTGCTATCAAATTATTTAATGCTAAAATTGTTTCTTGAATAGAACTAACATCAAGATTAGGTACTGGATAAGCTGACCCATTATTACCTATTGGAGGATTATAATCTTTTATTAAATTACTATGAGCTTGTCTATCATATCCATTCTCTTGTCTCCGTGGAGATTTAGGTTGTTTAAACACAGTTTTCTTGTATGACCTTTGTACTGAGTTAACACTATTTTTAATATTATTATTGTTAAAAAAATTTGATTTTAGCATATTTACAGGTGATGACGAAAAATTTGAAGACATTAAAACGTCTGAATACAATTTGGAAACAGTGGGGTGAAGTTTAGAAGCTTCTGAATAAGACAGACAATTATTGGCCATTGACTCTTTAATGGATTTTTGGCGTTGAAATTCTGGGCACTTTTTGTCAGTTGCTATGTGTGAACCTTGGCAGATACAACAGAAAATTGACTCCTCCTCAACTGAACAACTATCTCCGGCATGCCCCTGGCCACACCTAAAACATCTAGGAGTGGATCGACATTGATTTTTTACATGTCCATATCTACAGCAGTTATAACATTGTATGGTAGGAAATATATATAAATCTACAGGAAGCGCATTGTAACACATGTACACTCTCTTTGGCAGTGCTTGACCGTCAAATGTTATCACTACAGACTCTGTATTATTAAACTGTGCTGTTCCATTTACAATTATTTTTTTCTTTAGTCTCCTAATTTTTAAAATCTCCCCACAACCAAATAGTACAGTAATGTTATTAATTATGTCATCATCAGACCAGTCAGCTGGTATACCTCTTACTAATCCTATTCTGCTCACTTAGAAGGATCCGATGAAATGAAATGAAAGATTTGAATTGATCCGAGTTAAATTGTGGATTATTTATAAAATTGTTAGCGTCGCTATATACAGAAAAAGCTATTGATAACCTGTTTCTACCTATTTTTTTAATGCTACCATTAACAAGATTCTGAATATTGTTTTTCTTTAAATAGTGGCCGAAAACTATAGGGTGAGAATTGATGTTCTCATTAGGTGATTTTATTACCTTTTGAACGTGGATAATGTAAGGAAAAGAATCTGTATCTTTGTACAGTATTCTACCAACCCGTAAATCTAAGCCTTGGTTTTTTTCGCTAGCGTTAGATAATTGTTGTGTTTCCGCTATTATATCCTGTTTAACGACAACATTGTTTTCGGTATCGCTAAGACACATACAGATAATATCTGGTTTAGCCTTTTTTGGGTCCCTTTTAATTTTTTTCTGGCATTTCTTACAACGTTTCCTAGGAAGTGCTGGACGTTTGCGACTAGTAATTGTGCATGAGGCATCTGTGTCCATGCTCAAGTCATTAGATATAGTAACATAATGACCAACGGGGGGACCAGGTCCCCCCGGGTCTAGCTCCTCCATGGTCTTCTATTTAAGTACAATTAAAAACTAAACTTACCGAAATAAAAATTATATACACTGAGAAAAAGGAAAAATATAACTACAACTAAACTATATAATTAACTATTTACATACAAAAATTAATTTTAAATTTTTTTAAAGAAATACCGCGACCGCCTTTTTTAAGTTCCCGCGCTTTTTTTTTCCCATATTATCTTAAAACTTATCAAAATGAGAATGGAACATTTGCCTCTCTAGAGACATCCTATAGCCGACGATGAAAAAAATCTTAATCATCTCGTTATTTTATTCATGCATTTATTTCATAAGCTCATTTTTGGTCTTGATTTGTAACAGGTAGATGGAACTAAGCTTTTTATGCCTCGCAAATCTTTAAATCTGTAGTTAAATAACACTTTTTCTCTCTTACTTTAATAAATCCACGGCAAATATAGCAAAACGAGTCACCGTTTCCATTTCAACTTCTCGAAGCCATTTTGTACAAGATAATACAGCGAAAAAAAGTATTAAACACATTATTTCTTTATAATATGCGAGGTCATACCGTCGTACACAAGGAGCGATGTAAGAAAGACAACCCTCATACTCATCAATATACCTCTCTTTCGCCAGCAATAGAGCGCAAAGACCGACTTTAACTGGAAGCAAAAATCATAAATGGTTAAATCGCTATAACTTCTTAAAAAGCAAATATTTTCGATTTGTAATCGCAATTTTTATAATCATTTGCTTATATATTCAGAATAAATCAAGTATTCTCCATGCGCAAAAAAAATAATATTTTTTTTGTTGACCGGTGTTATATCAATGTCATATTAGCTCCACACTGGACACTTTGATTTTCAACTCTATTGTATTAGCTCAGAGTTCTGAATTTGCTCGGGCCTGCCAGATTCGGGACCATATAGTCATAGCTCAAGTGTCATCAGACTTCAGTAAAATCCCAGACAGACCATATTGTAAGGTCTTCTTTATTTTTATAAAGAATAAAAATAAAGAAGACCTTAAATACTTTTGAAGTTTGTGTTTCTCGTTTGACTGTCGCTTTTTCGTTTGATCACAACAAAGCTATAGAATTTAAAAACTCATTTTGGAAAACTTAACACTACACAAATTTAACCTAAAACATTTACAGTAAGTAAAAATTCCACACGTTATTGTCCATATTGTTCACACGTAGTCCCTCGTATAATCTTTTTTGAATATTTGAAGTATTGATACACTCAGGAATGTTGAAGTTAAACTCGTTAGGTTAGGTTAGGTGGTGAGGCTATAAATATCTGTGGAACTCGGAGCAAACACCGCTCGAACTGTTCGGTCGAACTTCGAATATTTAAGAACTCGCAAAATTGTTCTGGAAATCGTCTAACATTATACGAGTATTATACCTGGAGTTTGTTCACGAGTCTGTTCGACTAAAATTATGCGAGAATCTACACTCTACCCGGGTGATAATTACTTAGATTTTTACATTGACAACGCACCCCACGGGGGACTCAGATCATCCCGCGTGGAGGCGCAGATTTTAAATAGTAATTTGCTCGTAATTTTGTTGTACCGTATACAAACTATCAAAATGCACGATGCTTCAATTTAAGGTGATAAAAATTACCTCAAATTGGAGGAGAGTAAGTACAATATCTAGACATTATTGGTACGTTAGTAATATATATTCTTTGTTATTGGTTAAATGAAAAAATGCTTTATTTGTCGTTTACCGTGTCAAATATCAACATGAATTCATGGCTGTCATTAACAAAACAAAAAAGAAGTAAGAAGTTGAAGTAAGCCCCGAATCGTCAAGCAGTGAGCGAGCTGATGATGATGAATTAAAGCTAAGAACACTTTCGATTATGTCAGCATTCAAACAAAGTAATAATAATAATCATAAGAAAATTTTATGCTAACTACGTGTTTAACTGATATTATGCCTATATGATCTAAGTTATAGACAGTTCTTTTCTTTATTTTTATAAGAGTCAATGGTTGTAATTAATTAATAGTATTTAAACAAAAATTTGCACCCCACTTCAAAGGCAAAATAAGAAGGAACAAATATAGCTAAACTCTTACACCGTATAGTACCTTATTTATGCAAATAAATGATTTCCATTCTATTCTAAAAAATAGATCAAAATCGGTTCTGGATGAACGTTGGGAGCTACTTTAGCACGTGGTAGAGCCATGCTTCGGCACGAATGGGCCGGCTCGACCGGAGAAATACCACGGGCTCACAGAAAACCGGCGTGAAACAGCGTTTGCGCTGTGTTTCGCCGAGTGAGTGAGTTTACCGGAGGCCCAATCCCCTACCCTATTCCCTTCCCTACCCTCCCCTATTACCCTATTCCCTCTTAAAAGGCCGGCAACGCACTTGCAGCTCTTCTGATGCTGCGAGTGTCCATGGGCGACGGAAGTTGCTTTCCATCAGGTGACCCGTTTGCTCGTTTGCCCCCTTATTTCATAAAAAAAAAAAAAAAAAACAATACTAAAAGTTGAAGGAAGACCCGTCGTGTCTGTGTCAGCCGGGTGTTGAGGAGACGGTTCCTCACCTGTTACTCGATTGCCCGATTTTCGCTAACAGTAGATATGATACTGATCAGAAATTGGGCAACGTAATTATTATGTAATGGCTACAAATGAACACCGTCCATGATAAGGGACAAGTATTAAAAAATACTAAGAGCATACACACACAGACAAACTTATAGCACCCCTCTGTTTTCGTCCTAGAAACCTACTACAAGTTGAAAATTAGCCAGAAATTGCACGTTGAAATGAAAAATTGTGTAAGGAATATGTGAAAATGGTCGGGTCGTTACTTAGGCCCTTGAGTCGGCCTGACTAATAGGTGCGGCGGAGTAAAATATGCCGGAGCAGTAACGTGTTACTCTCATTTGTGTGTTCACCTTGTTACGTTTTTCACCTACGGATTACAGTAAATATCCAACCAAACAGCATCCGTATTCTAGTTGTTAGAGCATTGGCTCTCGACTCGGAGGTCGTAGGTTCTATTCCCGCATTGGAACAACAAAAAATTTTGTTTCCAAGTTTGGTTAGGACAATGCAGGTTGATCACCTGATTGTCTGACAAGAAAGATGATCCATGCGTCGGATGGGCATGTAAAAAGTCGGACCTGCGCCTCATCTCTCGTTAGTCGTGTCGGTTATCCGTCCCACTGGATTACGAAAGTACAAGAAGAGAGAGTGCTCTTGTGTACTGCGCTCACACTTGGGCACTATAAAATTACTCCTGCGTAACTGGCCTGGCTTCAATGAAACCAGCCACCATCACCGAGATCTGTGTGGGGAGTTATTACAGTATATATTTATGGACAAAATAAACATGGCGCAGATTAACTGCGAAGTAAAATTTCTAACTGCAACGCCAATTCCGAATTGCTAGAATCAGAATATATTACCTAAAAGTTATCTATACCTACTAAAAAGATAAAAATAATTATGATCAACAATTTATTAATTATCTCCACTTATTTATGGATCTGAATTAAAATAAATACGGGATAATTTAAAATGTGAATAAAAATTGTACATTCTATTAATTGTACAATCTAATAGTATTTTGGTTGGTGGTTGCCACTTGCCACTTTTTTAAACAGCGGGTTAAAACGTCCAACGTATTTTAATTACAAAGTATTATTAATGAATGTATTCGCAATATCCCGCTTGATGAGCAGCTCGTTTCATTACTCTAAGACTCCAGAGAGTACGAGACGCCCGTACTAAGTCTATACAATAGGGCACAGAGCATAAAATATAGTAGAACCTCGCTAATCCGGATCCTCGATACTTCAGTGCACACTGTAGGTAGGTAATACGGCGAGAGAATGAGTAAGTGCACATCACAACGTCAAAGAATATAATTATATTACTAACAGAGCCGTCATTCAATAGACGTACACGATTGACAGCTTGCATTATGTGTGCGTGGACTAGACATATGCGGAGTGTGCGCGCGACGAGCAGTACGTGAGTTTTTTCCACCCAGGACTCTCGTTCACAGGGCTGGCCGCTTGTCGTTTCGTGCTTCGACAAGGCTTCGACATAATTAACAATATAATTTCATAATATTTATGATAGATTTGTCTGACGCGACGTTTAAAATTATTTTGGTGTCAATCAGGCTTACATCAATATGGCTGACATTCGCCGGTACTCGAGCTGACATTTGTAGTAGAGAGTAGAGAGTGTCACCCCTGTGAGTCTTTCATTTAGTCACCTTGCAGTTACACCGAGTAAAGTCTAAGACCACAACAGGTGTACCACTTTTGAACCGTATTTCCCCAAGTAATAAGGTATATAAAATATTGTATATTAATAACATAATAACTCCCCACACCGGTTTCGGTAACGGTGGCCGGTTTCATTAAAACCAGGCCAGATACGTAGGAGTAATTTTATAGTGCTCAAGTGTGTGCGTAGTACACAACAGCACTCTCTCTTTCTTTACTCTCATAAGTCATAACCCAGTGGGACGGATAACCGACACGACTGATGCACGATCAGACGCAGGTCCGACATTTTACATGCCCATCCGACGCATGGATCATCTTTCTTGTCAGACAATCAGGTGATCAGCCTGCATTGTCCTAACCAACTTGGAAACAACATTTTTTGTAGTTCCAATGCGGGAATCGAACCCACGACCTCCGAGTCGAGAGCCAATGCTTGAACCACTAGACCACGCACGGAGGCTGTTGTATATTATAATCCGGACAATGCGATAATTCGGCAGGATCCTTGTTTTTCCCTCACTGGATAAGCGAGACTTTATATACCGTATTAGTATCATAACAAACTTTGTTATAAAGCTTTATGGAAACTTTACAAACGTTATAAATGTATCGTAAATCCTCGGGGACCTCCGCTTTTTATACTGAAACGGAAAATAAGTCTAGTCTATACTGGGGGCCTAAAAGGAACATTTGACAGCGGCATAAAAGTATCGTTATTGAATGAAAAAAGAAATTCTAGAAAGGTATAAGGCGTGGGCCAGCACTATGTACACTATAAGATAGGGTATTTGTAATTATGTACCTATATTTACATATTATGTAAATATAGGTACATAATATAGTAACTGTTTCCTATTCTTTATTTTACCTAATTTTACTTCGTGTCAATGTACATTTAAAATAACTTCGGCAAGGAGAGCAACACAACGTAAAATGAAACATGGCGGATCAGATCAGAATTAAACAAAGAATGTCATTTTGACAATGACATTACTTTTGTTAAAGAAAGACGTATGACATTCAAGAAGAAATCTCTCCTAAAACTGTCAGCTATATCAAAAGTCATGCAAAAATAAATGTCATTGCCGCCCTAAAAATAGAGTTCTCGCGATAAAAAACTGTTCAAATAATAATTTACCCGTACGTACCCTTCTTCAATTTTTTTTGTATTTTTATGAAATTCCCATATTTTTTCCTATTTACCTATGTAGTATACATAGACTTGGCCCAAAATCAAACACCTCCTTTGTATGGACGCTGTGGTAATTTTGACAGATTTTCGATAACTTTACGTTTACGCTGCTGCCAAATGTTCCTTTAGGCACTAGTATAGACTACACTCATACAAAATAATATATATGTTACAGCCAAAGTAATAAATCCGGATATTATATATACTATCCAGCCATTATTTATAATGTCTACTCAATTTAGACAAAGTGATAAATGACACAGAATTAATCACATTGACTGGCCATTTAATATAATATCTTCGAAGAATTGGATAAAGTAATAAAAAAGTAGGTACAGGTAAAGATTATAAAATTGTATTTCAATCTGCCTTTATATAATAATAATTATAATGTTTATTATAATTATTATAATAACATTGTCATAGATACAATTTTATTGTGATCTATATAAAGTAATTTAACTTTATGAAATATTTATTTATAATAATTTTACCCTTTTTAGGGTTCCGTAATACTTAAGTAACCCTTATAGTTTCGCTCTGTCTGTCTGTCTGTCTGTCCGCGCCTCTAGCTCCTGTAATTATGAATATAAATTGATGAAATTTTGTGCAGTTATAGATCACAGTTTCGGGATCATAAAAAAAGAATAATTTTATATTTTAGGGATTTTATGGATGAAAAATATTTTTTTACTCTACCCCATCGTGTGGGGTATCGTAGAATAGGTCTTTTAAAATAAAGGCAAGGTTTCATACGTTACTTTTTTATAAAGTTGACCATTTTCGAGTAATCGGCCTCCAAACTAGTTTGTAAGTTGGTCCCCCCCCCCTAGCATTTTTAAACTATAAGAGATAGAAACTTGCAAATTTTCATGCTGATAGATCATGCTAAAACCTCTTTAGGAAAATTGTTGTGATCCAAATCGGACAGTAACTTTTGGAGTAATAAAAAAAAAGCATATTACGCATTTATAGTTACGGAACACTCCTTACACATGTCCTGACATGCTCTTGGTAAGGTTTTAGTGATATATGTTAAATTATTAACTAACGTTTTAAATAAACAATCGAATATTATAATTATTAAATACGCGCCAAGCTTCCATTAGGTATTGTATAGTTGTAAAAATAAGATGACGATGATGATTACTGTAAGTTACATAGTGGCATATTATGCTTGCAGTTCTTTGAACTCAGTTCTTAAGTTTGAGTTTGAGTTTGAATGGCGAAATTTTCAAACGCGTATATTTAAAGACTGAGGAGTTCTGATCAAAGCTTATGTGATCATCAGGTCACCACTTTAGTGAAAACGGGACCAACCTCGGATTATAATCCGAGGTTGGTCCCGTTTTCCCGAAACGAAAGTGAAAAGACATGCAGAACTTCCGCGGAAGCGGAAGCAGAAGCAGAGTTCTATTGCATCACTAAGTTGAATCGTGTTTATTACTTTAGCTAACTTTGGCCCGCTATTATGAATAATATCCGGACAAAGTGATTAATTTATCACATTATCTAGACAATATAGTTATTATATATAATGACCAGTCATTATGTATAATAGCTATTTAATCACATTGACTGTAACATATACAGTACCTGAAAACAGTCTAAAACGTAAATACTGCTAATATTTGGCTCTATTATACTAGTCGGTCTAGCTTGATAATAATTAAGCTCTACCTACTATATAAAAAAGTGATTTTTTACAACACAACAGTAACAACAGTTCTAAAAAAATTCACTTTTTTATACTAAGCACTTAACCCGGCGTGAGTGAGGTCGTATATGTCATACCTGAGTGAAATTAAAAAATTGTGAATTTCTTTAAATTATTACCTGGCAACTCTAGTTTGCAGTATACTTTTGTGAGTGTGTATGTCAGTGAACTCCTAAATGGACCGATCTGGATAAAACTTTTTGCATGTGTTCATGTGGATTTGAGAATGGTCATGTATACGCCTTTACAATAGAATCCCAGAAAACATTCAAAATCTTACTCTTGTGTGCTAAAGCTTATTATAAAGTCAGAGATTTCATTAACGATTGCACACCTTGGGAATAAGATGGCCCCTGCAAGGCTGCTTTTATGTACTTAAGTATGCTCTATGTACTTATGACTAATGTAATATAGATTAAGTTACAACAATGTAAAAATATTTTTTTTAATAGAACAATTTTCCCATCTTTTTGCTAAAAGGTGGCCCCGTGCGAGTTTCTTACGCCGGTTCTTCTCGCCGGGCTAGTTTCCGAACCGGTGGTAGGCATCATGAAGGACAATTCTATAAGCGTTATTTCATAACCTACATGGAAATAAAAATTTTGAGTTTGAGTTTGAGTTTAGATTTACAATTGGACCCGATAGGTGGCACTGCTGTCAGAGCATCAAGAAATTTATTTCTAACTTCTAAGGTGGTAAGAAATTTGCCGGAACAGCTAGTACATATATAAAAGGCGAAGGTCATTGACTGATGTATCAACGCACAGACCAAACTCTTATGGCTAGAAATTTGAAATTAATTAAAGTAAGGAATTATTTTTAAAATAGGGCTCAAAGTTAAATATCTTCCCACCAATTTTCAACCAAATCGATTTAGCCGTTCTTGAGTTATAAATAGTGTAACTAACACGACTTTCATGTATGTGTATTTTTTATTCAATTATTTAAAACACTTTATGCAACAATTGTACAAAGACGAGGAGGTCGGCAAGGCATTAGCAATGAACTCACTTTTTATTTTAGTATGGATAAGGATTTATATTAGTAAGGATAAGGATTAACTTACTCTACGAATTATAAAAATAACATTTTTACAAGATCATACATCACGATTCCTATCTTTCATCCCTTATCAAAAGATAAATAACTTCATAAGGGAAACATATGAATTGATATTCAAAAGCTTATAAGCGCACTAAAATAAAGGAGCGATAAATATGAACTATATTATATTTACGTTTTCCTTATTCCTTATTCTGTCCGCGCCTCTAGCTCCTGTAATTATGAATATAAATTGATTAAATTTTCTGCAGTTATAGATTGTGTATAGATCACGGTTTCGGGATCATAAAAAAATAATAATTTTATATTTTAGGGGTGGCTCTCGATACATGTGAAGTGGGGATGAAAAATATTTTTTCACTCTACCCCATCGTGTGGGGTATCGTAGAATAGGTCTTTTAAAATAAAAGTAAGGTTTCATACGTTACTTTTTTATATTGACCATTTTCCAGTAATCGGCCTCCAAAGTAGTTTGTAAGTTGGTCCCCCCCCTAACATTTTTAAACTATAGGAGATAAAAACTTGCAAATTTCCATGCTGATAGATCATGCTAAAAACTCTTTAGAAAAATTATTGTGAACCAAATCGGACAGTAACTTTAGGAGTAATTAAAAAAAACATATTACTTGTTTATAGTTACGGAACCCTCCTTAGACATGTCCTGACATGCTCTTGGTTAGGTTATTTTTCATACATCCTCTGTCATACCCATAGTTATTAAATGGTTTTACATAAGGGATATCCTATTACCTTCCAGCCTGCAGCCAGCGCTAGTACCTACTTATGGCCGTCATTAGTGTCAATCATTTTTAATCCAGGCTGGATGGTCAGGATGTCCTTCAATTCACACCGAAACGAAACTATACGCTAGTGCTGCATTTTTAAGGTAGCTATTCAAATTTAAACTTTATTGATTATACAAGAAGATACACGTTTCATTGTAAGAGTTCGAATGTCAGGTTGAACCGCGCTACCAGAGCATGTGAAGTGTGTGACTGATGCAATGTGAAAAAAAAAGTTTATTTTTGTGTAGTGAATAAAGTACAGTTTTGAATAGCTATCTTAAAAATAAAGCGCCGCGTAGCGTCGCATGTCGTCGCGTGAACTGACCCTTATGTTCTTCATGACAAACATTTATGGGCGGCAAAGTTGGTTATATATGAAAAATTTATAGAAATGTGGCGAACCAATTAGCGCACAGTCCTGAAAGTTTTCACAGCTCGGCACTATATATACGACAGCTGAAATGCATACAAGTGGGCTTCGGCCTGACCGGGCATACCACCTTGCTCGGTCGGAGATTTCCCTGCCACCATATTCCCACAGAAATGATAAAATTACTTGTGTGATGTTACAACTTAAACGTGTTATTTATTGCTTCATCAACATTTTCCGGACCGTAATTAGTCTCAAACACATGACCATTTGTCCGAAAGATTAGTTTACATTCAGGCCGGAGTGCGCTACCCTCTTGAGCCTTAAAATATTTAGGGGAACCTTATTTTCCCATTTAGGCTCATTTTTGTAGCATTTATTATTAGTTTTCTTTTTCCTGCTCTACCCTCTTGAACGAAATTCCGACTCCAATTTTCGCGTTACACGTTAGACTATAAACAGTCGAGGAAATTTACTTAGCAAAATTAACAAGGTTCCCAATTTCTAAAGGGACCTCTTAAAAAACGTTGAAATGTTTGTACGTTTTTAATCCGAATAAGGCGCTAAACATGCCTAAATCCTGCAACAGAAATTGGTCCAGGACTACTTAAAAGTCGAACGATAACTAGTGACAGTCAGAGTAATTCCATGTCAAAGAAATGCAAGCGCGCATTGTGTGAAGTGTTTTAAGAGCATTGATCGGCGCGCGACTCAGATTTCACGAAAAACGCTACTTTTCAAATGCGTCTATATCTAACAAAAACTGGTTATTCTGATTTTTACATGTATAAAAACACTAGAAAATATTGTATTCAAATTTTTCACTTATCATTTATTTTAAAATAATTTCAAACTTTTGAATAAAACTGACAAAAAGGTCTTAATTTAATATGTTAACATTTTATTAGTAACGATAACATTAAATATTAACGACGATTACAAAACGTATCCATGCAAAGTAAGTTAATTGCAGCGACCACACATCCTAATAGCGAACAACATAACCTAGGTTATAAGGTCGCTAGTTAATTGCAACCGTAGAAGAGCTACGCTTCGGCACGAATGGACTGGCTCGACCGGATAAATATCACGACCTCACAGAAAACCGGCGTGAAATAACCCTTGCCGTTTCACCGTGTGAGTGAGGTTACCGGAGGCCCAAGGTGGGGATTGGGGATTTTAAGGATCAGGAACGCAAGTCGCAACACCAGAGGAGTTACAAATATAACTCCTCTGGTGTTGCGAGTGGCCTTGGCGACGGTAATCGCTTACCATCAGGCGATCCGTCTGCTCGTTTCCTGGTTCATTTCATAAAAAAATATTTCGTTACCGTTGTTAACATTTCTAAGAAAAATTTCGATGTCAATGTAAGTGTACTTCACTGCAAATATTTCTTAAGGTTACGATCAGTTTGGGTCAGTTCATACCGCGACGATACGCTGCATTTTTAGATAGCTATTCAAAATTGAACTTTATTCACTACACAACAAGATACACGTTTCATATGACATCAGTCATACACTGCACATGCGATGTGCTATATCCTCATCTCTCGTCAGTCCTGAGGGGCAATTCTGCTAAATAAAACCTGCATTAATGGGCAATTTCGTAAAAATATGTCCACATTGTGTTATGGCCTGTCCTATCAGTTCTTACTTATTTTTCATAGAAACGGAAGACTTTGTACATTAAGATATTCACTTTATTTGATTACTATGTTCAAATTATATTGAAAGCATATACAAATAACTCAATTATTATAAAATATATTGAAATATTTAATAAAATTTGGTTATGTACCCCCTTATTTTCACGTGTCCTATAGTGACCAGTTACATTTTGTATTCGGTTTATTTATGTATTTTATTCAGTGCGAAGCTAAAGAGGGTTTAAGGATATTAAAATATGTTAGAACTATCATAATAAAACAAGAAATGTGGGTACTGCTATAATATTTTTCATAAATTTTATAATTTATATTGTGTCCTACGATTTCAGCCATGTGCGGAAATTCCACTTTGTAACCCGTCTATAATAAAAGTTTGAAAAAGAAACTACTAAGTTTATCACTCGTTTCATTCCTGGCAACATTACTATTTTGATACTGCCATTTTGAAGAGATTATCATTTAATACTAAAAAGTTAATTCATTTTGGTTATTCAAAGCGTTACCGTGCAAAATTTTTATTCCGATTTGTAACTGTGATTTTGCTGGTAAATGTGTATATTTTTATTTATCAAACGATTTAAATTGAAAGAATAAATAATAGGAAAAATTAAGAAACTATGTTTTTGGTAATTTAATAACAGCAAAGTTAAAATACAAGCTATTGTATCATAATATTCAGTAATCCGTTACTTCCATTTTGTTTGGTTATATACATGGGGAACATTGAAGTTACAAAATGGAAACATAAGGTCAAGTTCTCATACGTAATTGTATACATTTTTTAAAGATGAATTTTAATGCTACTTATGAATTTCAATAAAATCTTTTGACATTTAAATTTGAATAAATATTATGTAGCTAGGGTTTTCGGCGATTGAGAGACATTTTTATAGATTATTACTTACTTAATACTTATTTGTTTACTTTTTAACAGATATCTGCATTTTTCAATATTGAGCCACCTTATATTCTGATTATAAAATAAATTTTACTGAAGTCGGAAGCCAATTTTTTTAGAAAATATTTAATTTAAACATATAGTTTGTTTTTAAGTAAATACTTACTATACCGACTTCAGTAAAATTTATTTTAATACAATCGATTTCCATTGTGCATCTTATGAAAAAAAGTAACAACATTATAGAAAAAAAAATCAAAAATAATCTGGAAAAAGAAGAAGAAATATGTAAAAATTAAAAAAAAAAAGACAATAAATATTCAAGATATGACGAAAGAAGAAATAATTAAAAAATTACATTTTTTGTAGCTTTAGTTAAGCTTATTAATACAAAGAAAGTGATACATGTTATAGTATAAAACAGTCCTTTTCAAGTTCATTTTATAAAACGAAACATTTTTTTTAGTTTCGAAAGCATAATCATAATTTAAAAAAGTTCAAAATACATAAAACAAATTCAAAGAAGTTACCTTAAGTTATCTTAGTAGGTGCAGACTTGTGAACTAAGCTTTATACTTTCCAACGCGTTACTGCGTCTTTCCAATTTGTTACTGTCTCATGTTTTTTATGTTTAAAATATAAAATATTTCGAGTGTTTTATAAGACAATATATTATATTCTTTTGGTTTTTGGTAAAACAGATTATAAGTTGTTATTTTATACTATTATCAGTTTTAAAACTGTTATTACAGTTATCACAATCAAAAAATAATGAGACTACTTTACCTAAAAGTTACAAAGTGGATATAATTTTAAGATATAATGTTTGATAGATAAGTATTTGAAAAAAAAAACTTTGTTAAAACATAAATACTATGTTGTACATTTCGTAATAAAGAAGTTCTTTAATAAAAAACTCTGCGCTGTTAAGTAGTATTCGTTTCAAAAAGTTACAAAATGGAACCCAGAACCCCCATCATGTACCAAAAATTCATACTTTCTGAAAAAAGTTAAGGTTTTTGGGTAATATTGTTATGAAAATAATATATTTAAAAAAAAAACGAAGCAATCGGCATCCTGAAAATAGTTGTTCTAATCTTTATTTTTTATTGTACTCCATTTTGTAACCGGGACATATTTTTACGAAATTGCCCTAATACAATTACAATCAAGTCCCGATACGCTTATATTCCCAATAGGTGTTTTTATGAACGTTAAACCAACGTGAAACGCGCTCTGATTGGTCGAAACGTTTACTGTTTAAATTATCTACTTTAAATACGAGAATTGAGGTTCTGAAGCTCGATTCTGTTATTTTAATCCAACAATAATGCAGCTTCGTTACTTGTTCGATACAGTCCGGAACCTATCAAACAGCAAAATGGTATTCAACTAAACGTCAAACAAACGTCAAACGACGAATTACACCGCGATGCGATTATCATTGTATCACAGCTTGATTATAGATTGAGCGAACCACTTATCCATAGAAAATGGTATTCTCGTATGTTTATAAACTTAACTCCAATTTGACTCGAACCGATCCGTCAGCCGGATATTTTTTTCACTTTGACATGTGGGGATGCCATGACATAAAAATATTTATTTTACGCAAAAATCTATTTTTTTGCCTTCCCCTCTCTAACCACGCGGGAAATGTTTTCCGTCCGTCTCAGAAGAGGATAAAATCGTGTATGCGTACACAAAAATGCGAGGACGATTCTATTTCTAAAAATGTGCATAGCCATGCCCCAAATTCGATGATTTTGTGTAATGTTTCAAAAAACACAAGCAGGAGACGCGCCTTAACTGACAATAATTGGATTAACTGGCAACACTGGATCGTACAAACGTCAAGCAACAGCTGTCTTTGTACAAGAGTGGTTATATACTCAAAGTGTTTTGTACTCGCTTTATTTATAAATTGTAGTCAATATCATTGCAAAATGACTGTGTTGGGATTTTAAATTTACGAAAATAGTGTAGTAGAATACCAACATTCGATCAATTTATGATAACAGGATGATAAATTTATAATGAATTGATGGTAAGTTGAAAGTCTAAGTTAATTAAGAGAATTGGGCCTCTGATCTCTCGTCAGTCCTGTCGGTTATCCATCCCACTGGATTATGAGAGTAAAGGAACCCGCGACCTCTGACTTGAGCACCAACGCGCTGAACCAATGAGCCACAGAGGTCATCGAATAAAATTTTAAGCTATTTTCCGTAATTTCTGCACAATTATTCATCCTAAAGATCCTATTAAAATATACATTCTCGAATGCATGTTGCACTGTAATTAAGATCCAGATAACAAGGCTCAACAGCTCGCTCCAACTTCTAAGAGACTGTCGTAGCTAGCGTAACTAGCGTAGATGTTATTTTAATAGCCACATGTTGGCCACACGTCCACAAACTATAATATAGTTAACTTTGCTACCCTCGCTACTAACATACGTTGCAGAGGCGTAGCTACATCATATCTACCGTATCAATTATACGGGGCCCCCGGGCCGCGGGGGCCCCAAACGTGCGTAAGCAAATACTAATAAAAACTTTCCAAATTTCATCTTCATTTCATCATCAGCTATAAATGATTTTTTAAATCAGTTTTCCGAAAAAAGGGCAAGGAGAGTGTATATTTAATTTGAATTGTTTGAAAAAATTTTGGAAATAGTGACAGATAGATAATTAATATGATAAATAATTATTTATTTTAATTTTATCCATTTTTTTCCTTTGTGAGAAATCTTTTAAACAAATTATACGGGGTCCCTCCAAGGCACGCTACGCTTCTGATACGTTGGGACTAGACTGAATGCCCGCATATAGCAGTCATAATGTTATACCTACTGGGTGACTTTTTATTCCGTTTCGAGACAAACATGTATATGTAGAAGACATGGGATAAACATGCTTCAAATATCACACTATATTAAAGTACTAGCTCTCAAATTAACACTGTGGGCTTATCGTGGGTAATGTTGGTTACAAAATGAAAAGAGAACTTCACCTCTATTCTCAATAGTACTAAAACTAAGCACTTCACACTGTTTTAATCACTTTTCACTGTCTATTAAAATAATAACGACTCTGCACTTATCTCACTATCACTTTAAAAAGAACACCGATAGTTTCCGAGCTAACCTCTCGCCACGACGGCTGCTAGAATAATGTTCCGTGACCATTCCTTGGAGGGAAAAAGTGATCACTACTCCCACCACACCGAACGCGCGAGCTCGTCAAACTGGACTCTATCAGCGCCAAACAACATGGCGCTAGTGTTCCCGTCAACTATACTTCCGTACTATTGACTTGCTTGTCAATTCAGCAACAAAATATTAACCTCTTCGACACGGCCATCCTGCGTGACTCACGACCTCGTGAGTACCTAATCCTGTAACCAAACTTAAAACCAAGGTATTAGCTTTACGCTAGCTCGGCCAATCTGACCATTTTTACCACATTACGTTACAAGCCAAACCCTCTATTCAAATTGAAGGCCATCTCAATTCATAAAGCTGACTGTACTTTGTTTGATTTAGACAATCTACTACCAGATTGTTACTCCCGTACATAATGGCTAGATCCAGGTAGAACGCATTACGGTAACCGAATGAAAGACCAATTGCTCAAACCCACTTAAATCCATTATTTCATATCCACTTAAGGTCAATATTTACTATCAAGTTCATAGTACCCATCGCATACCTTTTATGCCGTAGAACAACCGCATTAAAAACCGCATAAGATTATGACACATCCACATTAGAATTTATAAATCAACAACATCATTGGTGTGTAGTAATGACGTACATACTTGACATCATTCTTACACAGCAACGGAATTCCATTATCAACAACTCATTACTATGTAGTAATGGGATACCATCAACAATAACATCACTACTATGCTGTAATGGGATACTGTAAATACTGTGTACTCGTATAACGCATAGTGCAAATTACGTTTAAAACGGGCGTCACCCCACCATATATTCCCACCAATGTAACTGTTGTAACTCCAGGATCAAATAAAACTCATTGATGTGATCTCAAGGGTGCCCTAGGGGCATGCTAAAGCTGTCTTAAGATCCTCGATGAAATTAGAAGAAAATTAGGGGAGGAGTAGGTAAGTAACGCACCATGTTGTATTGGCCAAAAGCCAAAGAACAAAAGAGTAAAGCATCACGAGAATGAAGATAGGTAATTGCTGTCTATTAAGCTGTTACCGTCAAATCAAAATGCTAATTCGATTAAACTTATTTAAATCGCGACCGCTTTTCTTTGAACCTCTTTTATATTGTCAATTAAACTTCGATGTCCCATAGTAAGTTTAACCCCATCATGTGTATAATGGATGCACCACAAAAACCTATTGTAATGTCACGGTCATTGAAATTCGCATAGTAAAAAAGTAGGTATGTAAAATTCTAAATTTACAGTTTACAACAAGTTTTAGCTTTTCTTTAACTTACAAGCAAACACACTGTGTTTTAACAGTATGTCATACGGTAGACCGTAGCGAGAGTGGCTACCGTAAGCGATAAAGTTACAAAGTTCCTTAACACTTGGAAAAAGTTCCAACATACACGATGTTCTTTAAAGTCCGCTTTTGAAATTGATAATCATTTGTTATTTTGTTTTACTACATGTGTAGTATCCCAATAAAGATTTAAAACTGTATGTCTATGTTTCAAAAGTAAACAGCAGGTTTGAGCTTCATTAAAGTAACTGCAGGCGCCAGTGGCGGATTATCCTAAAGGCGAACTAGGCATGTGCCTAGGGGCGCGAGGGTACAAAGGGGTGTTCCGGCCAAGTGAGGTGGTATACCCGGTCAGGCCGAAGCCCTGGGCGATCACCCCCCGCCCCCAGGGGCGCCGACGACACGTTTGCCTATGGCGCTCTCAACGTTTGATCCGCCTCTGGCAGGCGCCTTACAATTGCAACAAACAACCGCAACATGTATCATACCGTTAAAAATCAAATGTTGTATTCTTATTTGTCATCTCTACCGATTCCGCCTGATATAAAAAGATTATAAAATGTCCAATAAATTGGTTGTAGTTTGTTTAAGAACCAACTTAATAATCACTGAAGTCTGTTAAGTCAGTATCGACTCGACAGGTGTTATTCACTTTCTTATAAGACCAGTATGAATGTATGACACACCCAAAACAAATAAAGAGCATTGGTAATTTCATTATAAGAAATTGTAAACTGAAAACTATAGTCGTTTCATTTATCAGTTATCACCATGTTACAATTTTTTTGATATCACGAAATGAAATCTCGATAATGACATGTAATTGCCAAAAGATAAGGTAATTAAACTTTAGTACTGCATTTTCCGGTGTGACCTTCAGCGGTCATTCAAACAATAATAATAATAGGCTTTAAGATGTATATACTATGTACTCGTTTTTACTTTACGTTCCTTTTTACTCATTTACTTGAACTTCTAAAAACCTTTGCTTATAAATCCAGCATAATTTAGCACCACTAATTATGATACAAAAACAACTTCACCAAGTATCTCCCATCATTGTGAAGCGACTAGACCAGTCCACTAAAGATGTGCACTTGGCGCTGTCGCCCAAGCTGCTCGGTCGCACAGCGCTGCTCGCTGCATACCTTGGAGCGCCCATCGGTACTTGGTTGCCGTTACCGCTCGAACCTCGAACTTCCACCTGCACATAAAAATAACGCCACAACAATAATGTTCTACTAAAGAACTTCTTTAACTTTAACGGGAAAATGTAGAAATCATTATTCAATAAATTGAATTTCAATTTAACGATCTAAGATTTTCTAAAGAAAATGTAATTGTACTGTTAGACCCTCATAATACCAAAGGAGAATACAACTGCGTTTACAATCTTTTACAAATTAACCAAGTTCACCGGAGTCCAATGCTGAGCTTTCCGACCCGCCGCAGTCACGGCCACTGGACCGTCCAGAGCGCGTGACACCGCCGTCGTCACGTATTCATACCATCACCACCAGCCACGGTTTATACCACTATCCCTCGATTGTAATAAATACAAAGCAGATACACCTGCACATATTAAAAAATAATAAGTCAGGGGCCCCGCGGCCCATCTTTGAGCTTACCGAGCTATTGCCACTAGCACATCGCAGTCTGCCACTGCCACGGCACTGCAGCACAGTCATTGTAGAACTCCCGGCACGATCCACTCTTCTGAGAATTCGGCCCGCTGTTGTCCCATCTTTTCGCAATTACGCCATACATTTAGCGTGCCGCCTTGGTTGCACACTACCAAACTCGATCCATATTATTAATCACTGATTTTATTTTCACTTTTTGTAAACCGCACAAGATTACAAATTTTTTTTTCAACTACCGTCACTTTTTTTTTTAACTTGAACAAAGACTTGAAATTCTCATCTTGAACCAACATGAATCCCACTTTCTGATGTAGAAGACATGGGATAAACATGCTTCAAATATCACACTATATTAAAGTACTAGCTCTCAAATTAACACTGTGGGCTTATCGTGGGTAATGTTGGTTACAAAATGAAAAGAGAACTTCACCTCTATTCTCAATAGTACTAAAACTAAGCACTTCACA
Organism: Glaucopsyche alexis; assembly: GCA_905404095.1. Taxonomy (NCBI): domain Eukaryota; kingdom Metazoa; phylum Arthropoda; class Insecta; order Lepidoptera; family Lycaenidae; genus Glaucopsyche; species Glaucopsyche alexis. The sequence continues at coordinate 16,483,476 of FR990052.1, read as the reverse complement.
CTGTTTTAATCACTTTTCACTGTCTATTAAAATAATAACAACTCTGCACTTATCTCACTATCACTTTAAAAAGAACACCGATAGTTTCCGAGCTAACCTCTCGCCACGACGGCTGGTAGAATAATGTTCCGTGACCATTCCTTGGAGGGAAAAAGTGATCACTACTCCCACCACACCGAACGCGCGAGCTCGTCAAACTGGACTCTATCAGCGCCAAACAACATGGCGCTAGTGTTCCCGTCAACTATACTTCCGTACTATTGACTTGCTTGTCAATTCAGCAACAAAATATTAACCTCTTCGACATATACAAATATCGAAAATAGAATATTTACATGTTACGAACGTACTGCCTCCTATTTTTGAAGTGGTTAATAAAATGAAGTTTGCGTCTAAGCTCAAGTATTTGAAAGTTGGAAAATCTTAAAAAACCGGCCATTGCGAGTCGCACTCGCGCACCGAGGGTTCTGTACAAACTTGTAAGTATATTTATAAGTAAAAGTTCACCCATCACGACAATCGAGTAATACTAGTAGTAAGTTTAAAATTATTAAAAATATTTATACTATAATATAATATTATGATGTTACTAAAAATTTCCGGTTTTCGCAATTTTTCTTTGATCTGTGCTTACGATTATACGATTTATTATAAGACGTTGCTTCGTACCAAATTTCAAAATTCTTAGTTCACAGGAATTACCTTGTAGGTTTTGATTCCCTTGCGAGTATCGAAAATTTGCGGCATAAACAGCTTTATCTTTCGATTGCGTTGGCTTATACGAGTATGTTTGATTTTTCCACAGCTCCAAGGAAATGTAGACTTGAGTATTTGATATAAATTCCAGTTTGATACCTCCACGCGTTCCTAAGAAAAATGGTATTAACAGACAGACGGACGGACAACAAAGTGATCCTATAAAAGTTCCGTTTTTTCCTTTCGAGGTACGGATCCCTAAAAATCATGAATTTAAGTTAAAAATCAAAGTCGCCCTACTCGGCCTAATGTTATTATTTTTTTGATATACTTTGTTAAAAGACATGTTTGATTTTGAGCCAGTTCTATGTACACTACATAGGTAAATAGGAAAAAAATATGGGAATATCATAAAAATACGAAAAAATTAATTTGAAGAAGGGTACATGCGTACAAAAATGATTATTTGAAGAGTTTTTTATTGCGAGAACACTATTTTTAGGGCGGCCATGACAGTTGTTTTGACTTGACTTTTGACGTAGTAGACAGTTTTACGAAGAGACGACGTCTTGAATGTCATACGTCTTTCTTTGTCAAAAGTCATGTCATTGACAAAATGACATTATTTAGTTAATTTTGTTCTAATCCGCCATGTTTTATTTTACTTTGTGTTGCTCTCCTTGACGAAGTTAATTTAAATGTAGGTACATGGAAACGAAGTGAAATTAAACAAAATAAACAATAGGAAACGGTTACTATATTATGAAGCTATATTTACATATACTGTACGTAGGGCTGGCCCAGGCCTCATACATTTCTTGAACATCGCTTTTATAAATTAGTTATTTTATTAATGATTTTAAATTACAAGTGTAATATTGTAAAACAGATTTAGTTCACGAAAAATGTAGATATTCAAAGTATTTCATGTACCCTATTTTACACTGCTTTTACCGACACGGAATAAAAAATCACGTAGTTTATCATTTTACGACATGAATTTAACAATTATCTATTGTAAAAGTACTTGTGCGTGGGATAAGGAAATAAGGAATGTCTTAAGTTAGTGGTCACATTATATTATAATAGACGCTTTCACACCACGTCAATCTGGTCCCATGGTAGGTTCTCGAAGAACTTGTGTGACGGTTACCAGAAAACGGAAATATATTTTATGCTTTTATACTATACATATATTTATGATTTTTATTATATACACATATTTAATAATACAATATGAACCAGGAGAACAGAAAACTTATTGCTCTTTCGGCGGGATTCCACTGAGCTACAGAGGTCGTCAAATCATAGCCAATCAAAGTTAAGAAGCTTAAGCTTATATTTTACTCTAACGAGTATCTTTGAGATGCTGAAAATGATTCACAGTATTTCGAAGATTACACTCTCTATTCAAATTTATTGATCCAATCGTCAGTTCGACGATTGGTCTTTTTACGAAAAGCATTCTTGACGGATGAGGAGGATTAGTAGGATTAGGAGCGTCACTAAAAGACCTTTTTCTTACAGTTACCCTATATCAGAGATGGCGAACCTATGGCACCTATTTGCAACATCAGAAATTACAAAATTATCATAGTAATACATTATTTTCACATAAGGGTATAAAGTTTGAACGGAATTAACTTGTTAAATTGAAAAAACTTTTCGCGCTCGCTTCGCTCAGTCGCATTTCATATATAAACAATATATTATGTTATTTCGTACCGATGTTGTGCTTTAGCCAGTTGTTTTTCCGAACTTCACTGTTTTTAATTTTTTTAAGTTTGAACAGATTTTAACTGAAAATTTAAAAAAAAATTTGCTCACTCGCTCCACTCACTCGTGTTTGACTTAAAGAACATAATATTATAATATTTAGTACTGACATTCAGTTTTAGGCTATTGATATAATTATTGTGATAATACAACAAACATAAAATTAACAATAAAAACTAGAGGGAAATAAAAAAACTAAAAATTAGTACTAACAAAAAGAAGACTTACCTACAAATAATCTATATCTAAAAAAAAACTATAAATAGAAAATCTTCCCCAGGTCGTCCCCATCTGGCAGAGTACCTAGCAAACTGATAGCATTGCCTCGTTGGATAGCAATGGCTATCCGTTGTGCCAGGTAGTTCCCGGCTCTAGGGTCTCGGGTGGCTTCAGTAAGCTTTTTAGAGATTTCTTTAAAAAGCTTATGTGCGCCCGGACCCCATGCGCCTAGGGTTTCCACCCCAAACGGTTCAAATATGAGGTCTCCGCTAAGGTTCTCATACTTGCGCCGTTTGAGGTTCTCCGCTTGGTTTGCACGTAGTCTTTTAAATTTTAAACAGGTAAAACAGAAAAAAAATCCTAGTTCGCTCGCGCCAACCTAATAGTAAGTTAATTAGTATCTTTCAGATTGGATTTAAAGAGTAATTATAATCTAACCAGTAAAATAAACAAAAATATTTAATTGACGCAGGGCGCCAAATCTTCAAATACGCTAAATTACAAAGAAATATTAAATAAAAAAAATTATGGCAGGTCTATGACCTCATTAAACATTTCTTAACAAAAATAGCACGTTAATACATAAAGGTTCACCTTCCCTGCCCTATATGATTATTTAAAACCTTTTCTAAGAAATGAATCTTAAAACTTTGAATATGCTGAATATTTTGCTTTACCCTTTTCTCAATACCCATTTTACTTTTGAACAGGATTTTCTTTTAGTAAATCGGAAAAAATCAGTGTTGGAGCTTTCACTGATTTCGGGTCGAGAGGTATTCAAATGAGTGTGTCGGAACAAACTACAGCTTTCCATACAATTCATATGAAATGTAATGATGTACAGTGCTTAGTGCTATTCAAAATGAGAATCGACTCAGCACCATATTGTTTCGAATTAAGACTATTGCGGTATATAAATTTATATTTAGACAATTTACTACGTTTTAAAAAAAGCGTTAAATAGTAATTTAACGTTTTTCGACCTGGTAAAGTTAGTTTAGTGGGTCATACAAATATTCCAATTATATAATGTAAAAATAATAATAATATTTATTTCTCTACTACCTTTTGCCCGCGGCTCCGATCGCGTGAATACAGTATGCCACGGGAGCACTGTACTTTTTCAGGATAAAAAGTATCCCTGATATTAATCCTGAGCTTAAACTTATACTGTACCAAAATTCATCACAATTCGTTGAGTAGTTTTGCGTGAAAGAGCAACAGAGTGTACAAAGCTAAATTAATGCCTTTAAAACCTTCTTTTAGACAAAAATTCTGTGTAGGAAATAGGACTAGATTTTAGAATAGTCTAATTTCAATCTTAATAACTATATTATATCACATTCAATTACTACCTATTTATTAAATAAACGCTTTCTCTATTTTACTTTGGTACAAAATAATATTCAAATAACCGTTCGAGTGATTAATAACGCATATTTAAAACTCAAATGCATGTAATAGAGAGCGCGCGGATGTATTTCGTTTCACGCTAAATATTATAGCAAATGCATTTCAGCGCCAGTTATAATGAATGTAAATTTATTTAATACAACAAAATTTAACCTCAAATTAATAATTATTAATTTCTCTTGCCAGCGTAATGCGTTTAAACATGTGTTTAAATAATATGTTTATTTTATCATCAGCAGCTCACTTATTTGAGAAAATAGAGTAATAAAATTTAATAATTAAATAACTTCCCACACCGATTTCGGTGACGGTGGCCGGTTTCATTGAAACCAGGCCAGTTACGCAGGAGTAATTTTATAGTGTCCAAGTGTGTCCGCAGTATACAAGAGCACTCTCTCTTCCTTTATTCTCATAATTCAGTGGGACGGATAAGCGACACGACTGGCGAGAGATCAGGCGCAGGACCGACTTTTTACATACCCCATCCGACGCATGGATCATCTTTCTTGTCAGACAATCAGGTGATCAGCCTGCATTGTCATAACCAAACTTGGAAATAACATTTTGTTGTTCCAATGCGGGAATCGAACCCACGACCTCCGAGTCGAGAGCCAATGCTCGAACCACTAGACCACGAATACAGACTAGACACGCTGTTAACAACAATTAAATATAGCACATAAGTGGCCAACCAGCGCCAATATCGGAAGGGCATTTAAAGAGACATACCTTATGTATTTCTTTCTAAGGTCGCTTTTCGGCAATTCTATCTATAACCAGAAAAGTCATTGAATAAATTGAGCCAGGAAAAACAAGTGAAAGAAGTCTCAAAATTAGGACTTCTTATAAATATTTCCGTAGTACAAGGTAGATCATAATAATTCATCGCGAACTCGAAACTCTACAAAATTACAAGCTATTTTAGCTGCGAAATTGACAGATTCAGAGTAATTGAATTATTTAAAAGATTGCTACATTAAAACCGTCTCCCGAGTATCGTTTCAATTTATTGAGTTCGGGAAGGTAAAAAATTGGCTAAAATCTCCTATGGGATGTTCAGTCAAAGAAAAATTAGTCGGAGTAATTCCGGATAAGGTAAGTGAGTAATGGCAAACTCGGTCGGCGGATTTCGCTCATTATTCTCCTGGCTTTTGGGCGAACGACTATATTTTGTCGCTTCTACTTCCTTCCCTATATGAGATTTTTCCTCTTCTAATTATATGGTAATTTCAGTGATATATACTTTTAGACGGCGAGTGCTATTTCTGCGACATTGATAACTTTTGTTTCCTAATTTAAATATTTACTTATTAATTTGTCGTTTCGTCGTTTCTGCTTAGTGACGTCCACTGCAGGACCTATGTCCTATGCCTCCCCCACAAATTTCCAGTACGACCAGTCACTCACGGCCTGGATCCACAGACTCCCTGCGACTTTACTCAGGTTGTCTGTCCACCTGGTGGGTGGCCGTCCTCATTAATTACTATTTGGAAAACCTATCTTGTTTCAAATGTGATTTTCTTATGAGATTAAAAGAAATGTTTCATCATTTCAATTTTGTAAGTCAATAATATCAAATTGGCTAACTAGTTCCCTTGGTATATAGTGACTATATACTATACTATATACATAATAAATTCGTAGAAATTGTCTCGGAATCACAAATAATTTAAGTAAATCAAAACAAGGTCGATACTTATTAAAATATCACGTATAATGTTAACGAACCACAGTGTTACCCAAAACGTTTATATCCTAAGTAGGTACTAACTCCCCACACCCGATTTTTTCGGTGACGGTGACCGGTTTCATTGAAACTAGGCCAGTTACGCAGGAGTAATTTTATAGTGCCCAAGTGTGTGCGCAGTACACAAGAGCACTCTCTCTTCCTTTTACTCTCATAATCCAGTGGGACAGATAACCGACACGACTGGCGAGAGATCAGGCGCAGGTCCGACTTTTTACATGCCCATCCGACGCATGTATCATCTTTCTTGTCAGTCAATCAGGTGATCAGCCTGCATTGTCCTAACCAAACTTGGAAACAACATTTTTTTTTTGTTATTCCAATGCGTGAATCGAACCCACGACCTCCGAGTCGAGAGCCAATGCTCGAACCACTAGACCACGGAGGCTGTTATCCTAAGTACTAAGTACTAAGGCATTATTTACACGTGTATGTTTACGAGTATGTCATTTACAATCAACAAACCATATGCCTGAAGGGTGATTCTGGGTAACGATCCAGTCTCGATATTATGTTAAAAATATAAAATTGTATTATAATGAACGTCATAATATCCGTTTTGATTGCTCCAAACTCCAAAAATCAGTTTAAGATATCAAGACGATTCATTTTGAATTCAATAAAAGTAAATTTAAAGTCTCAGACCGAATAAAAAGTATAGACTGAGCCGTCGTAAACAATCGGGACGAAATAAGTGAGGCAAGGTTTCGGCTTTGTGTGCTTAACTCGGTGTAAGATATCGTAGATTTGCGCATGTGTGCTAGGGAAAATGTTGCAAGCATTGTGCTGCGACTCCCAAGTGCGAGTGATATACTTTGGTAAAAGTTATATTATTTAACTGTGGGAGAGCCACACTTCGACATGAATGGGCCGGCTTGACCGGGTAAATACCACGACCTCACAGAAAACCGGCGGGAAATAATGTTTACGTTGTGTTTCGCCGAGTGAGTGAGGTTACCGGAGGCCCATAGGGGGTGTTTGGGGATTTTATGGACTAGGAACGCAAGTCGCAACACGAGTGTCCATGGGCGGCGGTAATCGCTTACCATCAGGCGATCCGTCTGCTCGTTTCCTGGTTCATTACATTAAAAAATGTAATATTGTGTTTTATTTGTTTTGGTTGATTTAAATGAAAGACAAGTAACTTACATATGAAAGTAATTTACTTTAAAATTCACGTAATTTTATGGTGACATATTATATTATAACCTAATATACTCCAAAACTAAATATGCAATAGTAAAATTTCCTAAAACACACTTAATTGTAAAGTCTCCAAAAATCACAACTTCCCTTACTTTTGAGAAAAGATAATGTTCTTAACTTGCAACACTGACACAATGGCGTCTAGAATTCGTGTTCCGAGAAATGATGACAAACATTTTACGATTTTGTTTAAATTACACACCAAATTGAATACTTACTTGTAAAAAGTAATTCCAGATGACTTTTTCTGAAAACATGAATTATTTTTGCAGCAGTTTATGACGCAGGACGGCATAATTTCGCTATTACTATTTCACTAAAACTACGTCTTGCGCTCTCGGTCGCTCGCGGCCACAGAACACATAATACTGCTCGCGGCAGACTACCGAGCGGCCGTCTTCATATCGCCGAATCGTCTTCATATCACGTACCTCACTTTTTGAGCGCAATGTTATGTCTATACTTTTATTCGGTCTGAGTTTAAAGTGTAAATTAATTACGAGAATTAAAGTTTTGTCTTCCTTTCCAGCTAAAAGAAGGTGCATTACCGGCACTAGAAGTAAGTAGTAAAAAAGTTAGGTAGAAATCTAGATCTCATACGACCTTTTCTTGATCTAGAGATGCTATGCCTTTTATAAATCCAAACACGTTTTACAAAAATATTTATCGACTATTAACATTCCCCTGCAGTCGGTACACAGTAGGTATACACCTCCAGTAGTCGCAATTTTCCAGAACATTTCCGAGCGCCTAACGAACGGAAACGCAGGGGACGCGGCCAATTGCCGGATAAATGCACCTCAATTACTATATTGTGGCCACATTTTTCGTCCTAATACTCCTTTGGCTTCGGTTGCGAAATGTTTACTTTTTTTTCACCCATTACACAACCGTTTCGCCTAATAGGACTCAAGACCTAATCACTGCTGTTGCTGTTTAAGCTTCTTTTTTTTTTGCGTTATTTTCTTCCACATGTGAGTTTTCCAATTTCGTCATCATAATAATTGACGAAGGCATCCTCTGGGTAGTTTGAAAAGTTTAAAAGTCTAAATTTTGACGTAGGAACTTTTTAAATAGTTTTTTAAAAAGTTCAAGCGTCAAAATGAAAACAATTCCCAGTTGTCAGTTGAAGTCCATAAAATTAAGTAATAGGGCTGGCCCGAACGTTATCATCATTGTAATTAACGATGACAATATGTTGGCTAAGCTCACCGTTGTCTCTAGATAAAAAGATTACTAATTTTTGAAATAAGAATATATTTTTATGTTATTTTATTTATTTATTTAAGTAATAAGGTACATGAACAGTACGTGGCACATAACTTTTATTATATTTATATTGCTTGAATAGCCAAAATACATTTTTAGCTGCAAGCAATTATATAATTTTATTGAATACACAATTCAAAAAAGGATTTTGCCACTCGACTTCCTTTCAAACTGCATTGGCATTCATGGAATTGCACAAAATGAAAATGTAATTTTGAAACTAAATAAAAACAGGGAAAATATACTTGTATAATTATTATCGCGGAATCGCAGCCTGTACTGAAGAGGACTCAAAATACCTGTCGGGGGCGGAAAAAAAAACAAAAGGTAGGTAGGTACGGTTAATCCCATTTCCAACAATTTGAATCTCATTAAAGACAATTACCAGATGTCTTTTTTGAAAATAATGTTTTAAATAGATAATATGGCTCTTCGTTATTTTATATTTCTCTTTATGTTTTTGTGGTTTATTATTCGCGAGTTATATTTTATGAACGATATTACTAGATTTGAGTTTACAGGTTGTAGTAAGTTTATAAGTATGTAGTAAAAAAATTTATTGAATGAAACCTGAAAGAGTTTATCCTTGAAATCTTTGGTTTATCCACAACGAGTTCATGTTGTGGCGTTTGCTAAGTATTTTTCCATTCCTCAAATTTCGATCCCAAATGTTTTGCAGAAGGAGGTTCTTAATTTCTTGAGACTTTCACTGCTTGAATAAAACATTCATATTTTGGGCACTTTTTGTCCAGATAGACTTACACGCCACGATGACTAAACTTTGAATGTATGTACGTCTACGTATGTATCTCATAAGTGAAGGTTTGTCAAAAAGTTTTTTTTTTTAAATACTTCATGCAGAAGATTGGCACAAAGGCGGGCTTTATAGCATCAGTTTAAAGTTGTGAAAACTACGGGAAGTGTCTGTACTCTATAATCTGGTCCCGTGGTAAGTCCTCGAAGAACTTGTGTTACAGGTACCAGACAACGGAAATATATTTAATAATTGTATATTATACACATATTTAAGATTTTTATTATATTATACACATACTTAATACACATTCATGACCCAGAAACACCGAAAATATTTTTGTTCCTTCAGCGGGATTCGAACCCACAGAGGTCGTCAGATATGCATTACATACATGTAATGATAAGTTCCTAAAACGCTGAATTATTGTCCGATATGTTTTGATTTATTATAATATGGCTGTAGTGAACAATAATTGTCGCAGCTGAACGCCGGCAGATGTTGGTGTTTAATTAAAACTTTCAACCGTTATCCCTTCGACGTTATTGGGACATTCTGTCTCCCTCTGAATCTCCTGTCTCCCTTCCTCGACGCCCAAACTTTACAAATACTCGACTAATGGATAACATTTCTGTACCAATTTACATGTTGTGTTGATATTGTTATTAGTTACATAAACTATTGGCCAAAGTTTTATCAATAAAGTTACGGCAGGGTGGAATGGTTGGCAATTCACAGAACCAGGTGTTAACTGTTATGTTGCAGTATTAATAATATTCAGCTATTATTATGTATGGCTATAAGGATAATTGCTTTATGTAACCTATTTAATAGTAGGTGTTTTTATTATTTTTATTAAATGCCCTTAGTACACCTACGCGATCGTATACATCAGCGATACTCTGCGAAAATACTGCGGCGGTGAAACATTTGCGAAACTTTAGTACACTGCAGTTCTATTTGTAATTTTCGTAGACTACAGATGCAGACGTCGCGTCGTTTCAGAATGTGTCATGTATAGAGTGTGTCGCCCCTGTGACGAAGATTGCGTAAGGACGCCTTGCAATGTGAAACACCACAAGCGGAAGTTTGCGTCTGTGTAGCGGCTATTTCGCAGTCTCCTGCTAAACTATTTCGACAATGACGCAACCATTTAATATTGCTTAGTGCTAGGGCTGTCCCTACCACTAAGTAATATTAAATGGTTATAGCATATGCGAAACTCTGCCATACTAGATACTTACAGTTTTTTCGCAATTTCGCGGACGCATACGAAGGCGTGGGTATACTAAGAGTGTTTTCGTAGGAAAACGTCCAACTTGAAATAATTATTCAGTATGGTCTACACTTTAGTGTGGACTCAGTAATTTTTTTATAATGTAAAGTAACTAAGTTTACAAACTACATTAAAAAGAGTTACAATTAATACATATTCGTTAAATAGAGAAGATGCATTTGATTTAAATCAGAAAAATTCTTATATTTTTCAAAAGGTTACATAAATATGAATCGAAAAATGCAAAATTACACTAATTAGTACTAAATTAAAAAGTTACAGGACTAAAAAAACTATGTTTTTTTACTTTGATCGCATAACAAAAATTACTGTTCAAATCCTTAGGTTATTCGTATCATTTTTTATTATTACAATGATATGTAACATAAACGCAGTATTTAAGTTAATAAAATCAATTTTGTATTCATCTTCATACATTTTTAACAGCAATTTTGAGCTTGGTCCTCACCTTAATATAAAAATTTTAAAAATATGCATCTTCAATATTCATCAAATGCATGTGTGTTAAAAACACAACGATATTATGTCGATTAAGGATCACCGGTCACTTATGTATAATAATATATATTTATATTATACATATATTTCAGATTTTTATTATAATATTAGTTATTACATACATATTTAATACAAAGATTGATTACAAGAATCCCAATATCTTCTAGAGTTTTACGTTATAATATAATTGACATACTTCATGTCAAATTGGTGTTTTTTATATAAACTAATATCATAGAAGCAGGAGTATAAGTACAGCTGTCAGCGAAGTTTTAGCACTCTACTTAGCTATCACATCCTGCAGTGAACGTGTTAAATCTGTACTTTTAGTCGGAGTTAACCTACTTAAACGTAATCGTTTTGAAATGGCATTACTGCACCTTCAATGCCAACTCACATAATGAAACAAAGTTCTCCGGCAAAATGTGCAACGTTGGTTCAGTCAGCGATATAGGGCGCCTTTACATTTTCTGCCATTGGTGTATACTCGCTAAAGTATACGATAAACAAAAAACTTTGTTTCTAACTGTGTGCTCGTATCGTAACAACGGCTGGTAACGTCCCTCCACTTAAACAGCTCTTGCAATTACAGGATTACTTTCCAGTTTCCGAGTAAACTTCGGGTTCGTAGATGTTTTATTTGTACTCAACTATACTTAAATAAAGTTATATCCTTCGTATGTATTTAGTTTATAGTTTTCCTATGCGACGTTACCTTATTTTTAAACGCGATTTACGCATATAAACATATAAACTAGATTGCATTGCTACGTACGGCTCAGAAATTAAGTACAATTCAGAAGCGTAGCCTCTGGGCACGGTACGACAATCCAATTAATAAGCAAACCTTTCGTATTCACTGTGAATATCAAATATTTGCGAGGTCGAATTGGCTATTCAAATAAAATATTCATATTATAACATTTTCGTACGTGATTGCGACACGGACGCACTACCACAATCGTTCGGAAAATGTTTTCGCATTGTCGCTACGGCCGCTTTACCGGGAGAACACACCGAAATAGTGATTTATATGATTTACAAGGATTACCTTTAAATCGTTAAAAATCATTTTTCGATCTGTTGTCTGACATTCGATAAGTGTTTTATACGTCTTGTTTGTACATATTGAATAAATATTTTTTCTTTTGTAACCTACACACTACCAAGTCATTTATCTGATTGCGAAAAAATGGTAGAGCCAGTACACGAAAACCAGGTAATTATGCACCAGATATAACTGGATAATATAACCAGAAAACACAGAAGATAATAGCCACATTACATTTCAAAATACTAACACAATGCCTATTAGTTGAAATATGACATAAGGAGGGGTTTTACAGATATCTCCAATTAGGTACTGCTGGCACGGAGATGATTTCCCCCAAGATTACGCCCACAAGAACAAGAGGCGGCCGACGATCTATCAACTTGATAATATAGTGTATAAAATATTTCTTGCGGCATGAGAGCCTGGTAACTTTCAACCATTAAGAGTTGGTTGTTAAAGCATTTTTTTAAACTTGGCTGTTTTCGGTCGTCGGACAATAAATTGAAATGAAAAAAAACATGTAACTTTATATAAATACTGGCTTCCGCCGATGAGAACATTATACTTTTTTGAAATAAAATGTATTATTAATCCAGAGCTTAAACTACTACTATACCAAATTTCATCAAAATCCGTTCAGTTGTTTTTGCATGCAAGAGTAACAAACATCTATCCATCCACCCACCCGCCCTCTATCATTTATCTATCTATATAAAGCTGATTGACTGATCTATCAACGCGCGGGCCAAAAGGCTAGAAATTTGAAATTTGACGTAGGCATCAACTAAGGAAGGATTTTTCAAAATTCAACCCCCAAGGTAGTAAAATAAGGGATGAAAGTATAAAATCTAATTTTACGCGGACGAAGCCGCGGGCAATTAATGCTAGTTTTATATAAAGTGCTACTGATATTATCTTACAAGTTAGACATCTGCTTACTGCGCTTATATTTAACAATAATGATAACATTGCACGACACCTAACATTATAATATACATAAACACGCGACCCCGTAAATTGTATTGCTGAACGATTTGGTCGCCAAAAAACTTGTATGCAGCGACACATGCATGTTTTTATATTATTATTAGTGTTGCCTTTTATTTTACGTTACTCTGGACATAAAAGAGGCACCCTTCCGTTATTGAGAAGAAAATTTATCAAATAAAATATCTTACATTCGTTACGATCAACAGTAAATACTAAAACCACGGGGATAAGTTTTAACCGTAGTATCCCTTGGGAACACAAAGGTACGTACGGTCCCTACCGCTACCGGGAAATGTTATCAAAACTACCCGCCCGCGTGAGCTGATTTACGGCAGGTTCTTACGGGTAAATGCGGATATGTTAAAATTGTGTATACCGTCATAAAATTAAATTATTCCTCATCCTGTTTTGTTAAGGATTAATTTTAAATGTTAAAAACTGGCACTTTCGTTTTTTTTTAATTAAACTTATAACATAAATTAGGTTATGAACAAACTACGTTCAGAATGCTTTTCGAGATTCTTCGTGGTCTTTCCATCGTCATTCTGTGCCGTAGAAATACGATGATTACCGAGGGCCATAAAGAAAACAGTTGTAATGTACCAACCACCACGGAATTTATAAGTGTTGTTTACTTATAAATTCCTTGTGTACCACATAATGGTATTAAAACTTGGAAAGTTTTCAGGTGTTTCCTATTTTTAATATTTAATTTCAATAGAATTTAATACTGAAAATTGCTGTGAAAAGATAAAACTGATAGCACTATCTCTCTCCCACGATCTAACCGATTGAACAACAACTAGCTTCAACAATTTGCAGAGTTTTGTTATCGCGAAAGTTGCCAACAATTTTACGCCGTGATTCTGACAGTGGCTGACAGGTTCGGGAAGCGTGATTTGATTTCATAAACCAGTTTTAGTTTAAAGTTATTTGTATATTGGAGCCCGGTGAATTCTCATGGTAACAATTTTATAGATATCCTTATTTACATACATACATATAATCACGCCTTTTCCCCGTAGGTAGGCAGATACCACTTCTTTCCATTTGCTACGATCCTTACATACTTGTTTTGCTTCGTCCACTTTCACTCTTAACATCCATTCCTCCTCTTACATTCAACGTAGCGAAGCGGCTCTCCATGGTCCTTATTTACCATTAATTTTAAGTACCTATTTGTTTACTATTGAAGTAAATAAGATTTAAAACTTGCCCGACTGCCCGTATAATAGTCCTCCTTATATATTTACCATTAATATTAAGAATTTGTTGACTATTGAAGTAAAAAAAGTACAAAAGATAGCTTCGGCACGAATGGGCCGGCTCGACCGGATAACTACTACGGTCTTAAAGAAAACCGGCGTGAAATAACGTTTGCGTTGGTCGCGACCCACCAACACCACCAGTAACGCAAGTGCGCAACACCAGAGGGGTTCCGAGTATAACTCTTCTGTTGTTGGGAGTATACACAGGTGGCGGTAATCGCTTACCAATAGGCGATCAGTCTGCTCGTTTCCTGGTCGATTTCATAACAAAAAAAAGTAAGTGAAAAGCTGTTCATTTTAAATTAAAAACAGACACTTTAATTTTATTTCTAATATCTAACATCTAAATACGCTTCACATCACTTCAATCTGGGCCCGTGGTAAGTTCTCAAAGAAATTGTGTTACGAGCACCAGACAACGGAAATATATTTAATACTTTTATGTTATACACATATTTAATATTTTTATTATACAGTAAAACCCGTCTAAGACGATTTCACACGGACCCAACCAAAAACAGGTCTTAAGCGAGAAAGGGTATTATGCGGGATAGCTAAAATAAGTACTATCATTATAATTATTATGTTGTAATTTCATATTTTTTCTCAAATGGTAACATAGAAACTGGTAACTGAAGCTCAGCAGCTGAGTTTGATTTTTTTGTTTGTGATTTTTCATCAAAAACTTTCAATACCTTATTTTTTTCATGAAGTGACAATGCCTATCGCTTCAATCTAGTCATTTTGTAAGAAATAAAATATGATGCATAATAGCTACAAAAGAATCAAAGCGCTCGCGCAATAACATGTAAGTCAACAAATGACGACTCTCGAGGCTCAGTTAGTCTGCCTCAAATGGACAAGAGACAGAGATAACACATGTGGCGCGTATTGGCAGGCGTATTAAATGGGATACGAATCTTATTAAGCATTAAAATTGTATGAAAACATGTCTCAAGTTGCAGGGACTGACGTAAAATGGCGTATTATGCGAGAAAGCGGGTTCTACTGTATTACACTCGTATTTAATACACATCCATGACCCAGGAACACGGAAAAACTTTTCATTCCTTCGGCGGGATTCGAACCCGCGACCCCCGACATGAGCACCAACATGCTCAAACACTGAGCCACAGAGGTCGTCATATTTATTTGTATATATTGCATCATTGCTTATATTTAGATCCCTAAATAACAGCTGTTGTAACTTATGATGGTTTGGTTAAAAGATTATAAAAAAAATATCATGATACGAATGAATCAAGATGATGTTTCTTGATTCCATCCGAACTTGAACTTTCATCCGTATTATATTTTACAATTTTGTAAGGACTTATATTTTATCCGTCGAAGCTTCTAATTTATTTTACACCGTTTTTGCTGTTATAAAAATAAAATTATTTAATTTGTTTTTATAGAAGACAATGAAAAATGTAAGAAAAATACTCATCAAACCATATAAAAAGCATGGGACGGTGTTTCCAATAGAGTTCACACCAGAAACCAAAGAAAGTCTCCTTAACCTTCACATTAAGACTCAATGTCAATACCTCGCTGATTTGTAAAAACTTGATATTGTTTTGAATTAAATTAAAGCAAATTAAGATGTCGCTCGCGACTTCGTGCGCGCAAATGTTAATTTCGCATAAACTGTACATTTTTCTGCGATAAAAAGTTGCCTATGTCGTGGTCTACTCTACATGTGTGCCAAATTTCATCAAAATCGATCCAGTAGTTTCGGAGCCTATAGAATGCAAATAAACAAACAAACAAACTTTTCCTCTTTATTATATTATGCCCGCCCGCCCCGGTCTCACACGATTGTAATAAAATAGTCGTACATAATATATAAACCTTCCTCTTGAATCACTTTATTAATGAGAAGTACATTAAATTCCGTTGAGTAGTTTAAAAGCTCTAAGAGAACAGACAGCAGAAGCGACTTCATTTTATATTTAGTAAAGTTTTATACAATTTTAAAATAGCTTTTAAAAAAACTCGTGAGGATAGATGGATGAATGTTTGTTACTCTTTTACGCAAAATCTACTGAACGGAATTGACGAAATTTGCTATGGTAGCAGTAGTAGTTATGTCTACTTTTACTTTAAATACGCTTTAAGCTAGACTACTTTTATCCCGAAAAAGTAGTGTTTCCACGGGACACAGTATTTACGCGGGCAAAAGCTAGTGTATAATATTGTTAATTGTATATTAAAAATATATATAGGGATAAACCTCTTAAAAACGGGATCGGTAACCGTACCTAGGTGCCATTACTTAATCGAAAAGACGTATAATAATAGGAAGTTTATAGATATTATATCTTTATGGCATTCTTAATACCGATAATTTTGTACTCATTGACATGACTTACCTACCAAATTACCCTAATAACAGAGTAAACAAAGTATGAAATAAAGTAGGGTTGATAAAAATGTAAACAATAAATTTCTCATTCGTATGCTTTAAGTATTGCCAACTCTAAAATTGAAAATTTAAATGAGATGGTAAAAAATGAAATCTCATCGTCGAATGGATGATATTTTCTTAGTCCCCAGCGATTTATTTGTAATAAAACTTCAATTATCGCGGCACGCTATGGCGATGCGATCCATAAAATTTAATGCGTATTCGTAACACTCGAATTACATTATTTGTCGAACATCAATATTATCGGTGCCTATTATGGAGGGTAGCGGAAAGGAGGACTATCTCCTTATGGCAGAAAAGCTAAAAGCTAAATGTAGATGACAAAGTAAGTTAAATAATAGTTCCAAAACTGGCCATAATGGCCAGTTTTGGAACTAGTCACAAGAGGTAATAATATAAAGTTAGAAATAACAGATGGAGTGAGTTGCCAATGCCAACCTAAACGCCAATGCCAATTCCAATACCAACGGCAATGCCATTGCCAACGCCGATGCCAGCGCAAATGCCAATTCCGATACCGCGTATGCATTGAAACGCCAATGCCAGCGCAAACATCATCGCCAACGCCAATGCCAGGGCCAACACCATCGCCAATTCTAATTCCAATACCAACGCAAATGCCAACGCCAAATACAATGCCAACGCCAGCGACATGGCAAACGCCAACACCAACGCCAATTCCAATACCGACGCCAACGCCACCACCAACGCCACAGCTGATGCCAACGACGATGTCAGGGCCAAAGCCAGTGCCAATGAAAATTTCAATACCAACGCCAACGCCAACCTCAACGCGAACGCCAGCGCCAACGCCAATGCCAATGTTAATACCAACGCCAACGCCAACACCACCGCCAATTCCAATTCCAATACCAACGCCAACGCCAATTCCTATGCCAACGCCAATGCCATCACCAATACCAGTGCCAGCGTCACCGCCATCGCCGACGCCGGCCAATGCCAGTGCCAATTCCCATTCCAAATTGTCGTTGGCATTGGTGTTGGCATTGGCCGGCCTGTAAATTTAATACGAATATTACAAATATTTTCGTGTGGCTTTAAATGGAGATTTTTTTTTCTAGATAATCCCAGGGAACCTGATGCGAATATAATATGATTCCGCGCTGGAGTTTATATGAATGCAAACAAAAAACAACCAGACTACTAGCCGAACTTGCTCTGGAACTGTCCGTGTGAGAAACGGTGTTCTCTTTTAGTTCTGTCCCAGCCACTATCAATGGCTACCCCTGAGCTTTATTGATGGCGAAGCATACTTTTAGGGGAAACTGCAGTATTTTAAATACGAATGGATACTCTGATAAGATCAATGGTATTGATGATATAAATGGATGAAATTTGGTATAGTCATCTATATTCATAATTACCGACGCTAGAAGCGCGGACAGACAGACAGACAGACAGACGGACGGACTCGAAACTATAAGGGTTTCTCAAGTATTACGGAACCCTAAAAAAGTATAACATAAGTATTAAATAGATTAAAAACATTTAAAACAGATAGTTTTATGAAAAACTTTATAAATGATTAAAAAGGTGATCAAAATTAAAATTTATGTTATAAATGTATAGTCTACATCGGTGAAGAGTAGGTACTTGCCAGATATTTGGAATATAACACCGCAGTCATAAACGAGATAGTCCCATAAATCGAGTTCAGCTTCAGCTATAAAATATAGATAAAGGCCTAAGTGATTTTTTGTGTATGAAATTGAATGTGAATATGAAAAGAGTTACGTGAGTTAAATTTTAAACGATTTTTTTATTACTTCACATGAATTGAATATTTTTTTTGTTACGTGCTTTATTACAGTTTAGTTATATGTGTGAAACGCTGCAAGGCATTTAGAGATAATTTATTGGACTAAACATTTAATTATATAAACCTAAATTGAATAGGTATATAACTTACTATATACTTAATTAATTAAAATTTTAAATTATATTTTCAAATTCAATCTCCATTCATTGTTTTCAATCCATAATTATACTCGTATAACATGTTAGTATCGCTTTAATATACACGATAAGTAACTTTATGTATATAGTAATTAAGACACTTACCCCCTTACTAATAAAAAATTTCACACTGTGTATACAGGCGTTTTAAGATTTCTACTACTAATAATCATTTTTTTGACATTAGGCCAGGATAGCGATGTTGTAATTTCCATACTAATTTATTCCACGCCTATACTAGGCCATACCCTAGTTTAAGCGTGTTATAAGGACAAGATGGCGGATTTTCAATTCATCGGCTGATTTTATATTCTTTCGAAACTCGTTAGCGTTCTATTTCTAGTACCTAACTTAAGAGTTGGACTACAATCTACATAAATATTGATTCTTAGGCTAGGAAATTATTCTTGCGCCTGGAAAAATACAAATGTATAATGATCGTGATGATCCGTTATTGTTGTATTTTTGGTAAAAGACAATGACCTAATTTCATCAATTTCAATCCTAATATTATGTATAATTAACTGTTCTTACTAACGTAAGAGAAGACAGGGCTAAACTAAGTAGTTAGAAGGGTTCTCAGTAGTGCTATGGGATTCAGATGAGGGTCTTCAAAAGATAGATAGGAGTATGGATACTACCTTATACCTATAACACTACCTAACTTTTATACAGACTAGAGCTTCCCCCGAAGGAAATGGAGTTAGACCTATTGCGAGTTGCAACCTATCAATTATACAGGCTAGGGCTATCCCCTGAAGAAGAAGAACCAGCCTTGTACATAAGGTTTGGTAAAGTCAATTAACTTATTTAAAATCAAGGATCTTCTGTGCATAATTATTGCTAATTATGATCTACTACTTACGTTAAGATGTTTAGGCAGAAATATAACATCCTAATCTCAGGCGTAGGTGACCCTTCGCCTAACACAAAACTATTTAAAGAATTATTTTTTTGCCCAATTTTTTTTCTGTATATACCTAAGTGTATTTACAGCAGCAGTATACCATAAGCCCAGAAGATCCATAATTAATTTTACTAAAGCTTATTATTATAGTAGAACTACGGAATGCCAGTAAATGAAATTTACTGAATTTCAGTGTTTTGAGATTGCAACGACAATCTCTACAATCTTTAAAGTACAAAGTACAAAGATAAACGCTCAAAGTGTGCAATTATTATGTTTAAAATGCGAGTTGCGATTAATCTATTATAGTGCATACTGTAATCCTTGTAAGCACCATAATAATGTAGCGTTGCCATAACATCCTATGTACCGACCGGGACCATAACAGTGAATTACTAAAATAATACAAGTAAATGAAAAATGTGATATTTATTACCAGTTAACTTTATAAGGAACCTTTATTTTCTTCAAAAAATAGCTTACAAATATAAAAATTAAAAAACAAATATGAAATCAAATGTTCTAAATGAAATATTAATTTGTATTATATACCTTATTCAGCAGGTCCGGTTTACCCATAGTATATTTATGAAATTATGAACATGTCATATTAAAATTAAATTTGCACTGTATTATACTTTCAACCATGTCTACTTGAAATGCGCCAGCCCAGCCACTACTTGCCGGGCTGTGCTGTTGCTGTATGCATATTGACGGGGACATTTTCTAGATTAACCGGGACAAAACTTTCAAATTGGTGACATGTCCCGGTATACCGGGACGGATGGCAACCCTACCATAATAGCAACTTGCATTTTAAGTACAATTGAAAATATGAAACACTTTTAAGATTAATTACATATAATTATTATAGATAATTTTTGATACTATACTTTCATTTTTTATTGAAATCGAGCTCATCCAACTATTATCTAGCTTTTTTGTTGCAATGCAACCTATAATATACTTACTTTTATGAATTAAGTGTCCATTGACATTAATACTTACGGCTTACCCAGCTATTTATCATACAGCTATTAGGGTGCAGCTTTCTAGCTCTGGTTTGGTCTGTGCATTGATATATCAGTCAATCAGCTTTGCCTTTTATATATAGATAGATAAAGAGACACAAAACAATAAACATCACATTATGTGATAGACAGTTAAAAACATAATACTTAGGATACAATACCTACAATCAGTCAGAAAAAAGGAAAAAGATGCATTACATAACCCATTGTGTATTCTTGGAAACATTTGGAGTAAATTAAAAACCAATGAAAGGCATTATATTTTCATAAATATGTTTATTAATAGTTGGACACTTCACAGATGTTCGCACATACCTTATACAAATAACCCTTTTGTTTGTTACTTTCTGTGTTTTGCTTGTGTTAATTACAACTCCAAACAATCAGAAGTTATCAGAGTTGATGTTCTAATTAGAAAACTCCAGTTTAGCTGAAAATTAAAAATCTCAAGAACACAAGAACTGCAGTCTCATTAGAAAATAAATTACGTCTAGGGATGCTCGCATCGAAAATCGATGATCATCGATGTTAGATGATAAAACATCGATGTTTTATATCGTATCGATATTGCATTATTTAAAACATCGTAACATCGATGTTATTGACCCATACATAATCGAAAAACCAAAGTTGAAAAACTTGCGGTAGTATATTTAACCACTATTGCGACATAAACGCCATCGGAGCAATTATTTTCTAAGGCTGGTTCAACCCTATATTTACAGCGCAACAGGTTAAAAGGTTCTGCGCTTTCAAAATTATCATTTTTACAGTCAATTATTGACAAAAAATATTGGAACTTATAATGTGCTCCTCCTTATATCTCCAATATAAAATTTCTATGTTTCATTAAAAAAACATGTGATTTTTTTTTATAATTTACTAGCTGATGCCCGCGGCTCCGCCCGCGGACGTACAGTAACCCACCTGAACCTTATATGTCTCGCGATAAAAAATAGCCTATGTCCCTCCCTATGGTCTACTTTATATCTGTGCCAAATTTCATAATCGGTTTTGTAATTTTTACGTGAAACCGTAAATACATAATATATGTAATCTAGAACCTGAGAAAGGACATAGGCTTCTATTTATCACAGGGAAATGTACGGTTCCCGTGGGATACTTTATTTACAGTTTCATGTTAAAACTATTAAGCCGATTATCATGAAATTTGGCATAGATATAAAGTTGACCACGGGACCTTTCCGTGAAACCGTAAATAAAGTATCCCACGGGAACCGTACATTTCCCCGCGGTAAAAAGTAGCTCATGTCCATTCCCGTGGTCTACTTTATATCTATGCCAAATTTCATAATAATCGGTTTAGTAATTTTTACGTGAAACCGTAAATAAAGTATCCCACGGGAACCGTACATATAAGGACATAGGCTACTTTTTATCGCGGGGAAATGTACGGTTCCCGTGGGATACTTTATTTACGGTTTCACGGAAAGGTCCCGTGGTCAACTTTATATCTCTGCCAAATTTCATGATAATCGGCTTAATAGTTTTAACATGAAACTGTAAATAAAGTATCCCACGGGAACCGTACATTTCCCTGTGATAAAAAGAAGCCTATGTCCTTTCTCAGGTTCTAGATTATATTATGTGTACCAAATTTCATTTAAACCGGTTCAGTAGTTTTGGCGTGAAAGACGGACAACCACACACACACTTTCCCATTTATTTTTAATATTAGTATGGATGTATTACCAATATATATTAAACGGCCGTGAAGACGTTTGTACAAAAACATCGATGTTGCCTGACATAGATGTTTAGAGCTCGATAAACATTGAACATCGATTTTTAGCTATCGATCTCATTATTGATGCCAACATCGATGTTTTTGCAACATCGAGCATCCCTAACATGAAGCATAGATACCAGGAGTCCGAACGGTATAGGCTTTTTAATAATAATTATGTACACAATAATAGGACCAGATCTTAGTCACAGGGGCGACACTCTCTGCAAATGACAGTTCGAGCACCGACAAATGTCAGTTATGTTGACTTAAGCCTAGGGTTGACATCGAATTAATTTAAAATATTTTTTTACGTCTGCGTAAATATAATATTTTTACGCGGGCGAAGGCGCTGGCTACAGCTAGATACATAATGTGGAAAGGGAAGTCATACCTACCTACTTTAATCCACGTCTCAGTTATTTATTGTACCTACTGCGTGTGACGAAAACAAGGGTTAGTTTAGAAAAAATAAGTATTAATTATCGAGGTAGGTTATGCGGAAGGAACTTTTGTCATAATTGTTTTCTTGGTTAATACGGCCGGCGACCATATACAACTACAATTATTAAGCCCACTCATTTTAATACCGATCAGGAAATTTCTAATATTTTAGGTACACGGTGCGTGCGATTTGAACTTTTGAACAATACTGATATTTACAACGAAAATTCAAAATAGTCTCCATGCAAACGTCTTATTGCCATATTTTTTTAATCAAAAATGTACTCAGCCGTTGGGCCCATAAATTGGAAAAATATACCTTGTGTCCTTAGTAATTGGGTTTAATTTGCACTTAATTCTTAAGTAGTATAAAGACTATTTGAATTATATCAATGCAATTTTAATTTTTTATTACCACTCAATAAGTGTTGTAACACAACTAAGATCGTCTTACAATATCGATAGGTATCGACAGATTTAAATGCGATTAAGTACTACATGTAATATTTAATCTAAAATTTTATGCGGAAATCCTTACTAATATTTTACTACTATTATAAATATGAAAGTTTGTGAGGATGTATGGATGGGTGAATGGATGAACGGATGAATCTTAAACGGGCAAATGGCACACCACACGTTTGTTTCTCTTTATCGCAATAACTATTGAACGGGTTTTAATAAAAATTTGATATACGTTCGAGGTTAACCTCCTACAAACTTTACCCAACCGAAGCATATTTCGTTAAAAATATCGATAAAATCAAACTATTGCATGACTACATCACTAGTGAAACAAAAAACAAAATATATTTTTATGAACGTCGCGTCAGCCAAATCTTTCTTATGAAATTACACTGTCGCGTCGGCGAAACTGCCAGCCCCGTGAACCATAGTCCAGGCTGGGAAAAAGTTACTCCCCACCCGCCCCCGCATTCGCCCAGACACGCACACATAGCTGCGAGCGGTGAGTCGTGTAAATCGGTGGAGTGACGGTTCTTTACGTTAGTAATATCGCTGGTCTGAATGAACAGGGTATTAACTCAAAAAAAACTATTTTTCAGGAGAGCGATTTGAAGTTTTCAAATCAATATATTTCCATTTCCGTTAATAATTGGTTAACCTCTCTTATATATTTTGTAAACTTACTTTATTGATAATGTTTTTGTTCACTGCACGAGTTTGTTAATTTTGCTATTTCTGAGAAAAAAATTAAAATCTGCAGGCAGGAACATAATAATACCTTTTTTCACAAAAAATACTTCTGAACCAAAGTAGTAACTACAAAATTTTATTTTCATAAAAATGTAATTTTGAGGGTCTACGATCGACTTTTCGATTATTTTTTTGAGACATTATTTAAACATCATGCTTAGTTTGCTATGCCATCCTATTTTTTCATGATTTGTTAATTCATTCGGTTATGTTTAAGGAGCATTCATAATACTACCATGTTCCACAAATATTAGGAATAAATTTTCAAAATAATACAAAATGAAAACAAACATTTCACTATTAAACGTTTATTTATTTAAAAAAAAATCACATAAAAATAGTTTAAACATCAGTCTTAGTATTTTAATAAACAAATTTAAATCACTAGCTACACTTTTGAGCACACTAAAGACCGTCGGAGTCTTTGGCTTTGTAGTAGGTAACTTAGTAGTATCAGTATTTTTATGGTTTACTTATTAATATATAACTTTATTCTTAACTAAGCGATGGCAGCGTTACAACAATTTCACAGTCTTTGTTAAATTTAGTCTCAGTTTAATTCGACTAGGATTAGAGGAACCAGAATAAAAATAATCACAGGTAATTAAATCTTAGGTAATCATCACAAAACTTAAACAAAAGACAAAAAATAGACTTAAAAAAAAACATAAAGAGTACTTCTAAATAAAATTAAAATATAGGTAACAATCATAAACATGTAAACAGTTTCAAAACAGTCAAATCAAAGTCAACTAGGTTTTATATACCTAAATAAAAAAAAAAAAACAATTAAAGGTTTTCATAAAAGCTTCTATAATACTGAGGAATTAGATTCTTTTCAATTAAACTTATAAACCCGTTTTTTTTTTGTTCAGATATTTTAATTTTCTCACTATAAAGTTGTTCAAGAGCAATATTTTCTAAAACGGGTTTGCTTCGACGATTTGCAGAAAACAACTTTACCTCTTTAAAATCAGTTTCAGAGTAAGATGTTTTATAAAAAAATGAGTCTTTGTTTTCTGCTGACACTTTAATGACCTTCATTTCTGTTATTTTAACAGGCTCGTTGTCGGTATTTTTTTGTGGTAATGTCTTACCTATCTTGTTAGACATGGCTTTAATATCATAGAAACTATTAAATGCCAATTCATTTAAAGCAAAGGGCTGACCACTTACTTTGGCGGTACGAATTAAAGCATAATATTGGTCTGCTGAATAAATTGGACCAGATTTAAGCGATGCCTTTATTTTTCTTTCAATAAGTGAGTGGGTCGTATCTCCCTCATTTTGACTGTGGCCTTTTATTAAAAATTTGTGAGTTATTGATAAAATTACAGGAAATTTAGACAATGCATAAAGATAAGTGTGTAACATAAATTTATTTTTTTGCTGTCCGCAGCAATTATCACTGTAAAATATAACATGGAACGGCTCTGATGCATTGCTAGCAAGTTTTTCTAGGTACTTCCAGATGCAAGTCGCAATTTCGTTCACACCTCTGTGACCATCACCTTCATGCCATGCGTAACATTCTACTTGCTTAGTTTTTAAATTGTAAATTGTAAAATTCAAAACGTTTAATTTAGATAAGTAGAAAAAGGTAGATACGTCACCGCGGGGACAAGGCATGACGGCTTGCAAATCGTATACCGCTACAATTACGTTACCCTGTCCGTTTTTGTCTGCATCCTTTTCACGCCTTGAAAGTTCTTTTTCAACATGATGGTTGTCGTATTCACCACGTAAATTTTCTTTTGCATCCCCTATTGCGTTATTAAAAGATACACAAGTCTCGCATAAATCTTTTTTTGGTGAGTAGAAGCCAATATTGAATTCATTGTTAAAAATACTATAATAAGCTAAATAGTTTCCAAAAGGCTTATTAAAGATTTTGCAATCATTTACATAGTCGCGATGATATTCAGCCAACGATCTCCCGCCGTCTATATAACTTTTTGTTGTATTACTACGACAATAGTGACTTTCTATAGTAGGTATAGATCTAATGTGATTACGTATTTCTAATTTTATTGTTTCTGGAATTTTCAGGTGATTTCCGTGCTTACCCCTCAAATCTTCTGTTATCACATTACTCATATTCTGATCTTTCTTTGTCAGTGCAGTTTTAATAACTTTATCGTTAATGCATAATGTAGCCTTAAAAAATAATTTGCAAACTCGAATTCTGCTTTCGTCAACGTTGAAATGGTATGAATAATTATTTTGGCGAGGATTCGCCGCGTTTGTATAGCGGTATTTTGGATGAACTACATCAATACTATTAACAATAAATTGACGTTGCCGATTTACATCACATAGCTTGTAATAGTTTTGGAAAATCGTCGTTCTCATCTCTTCAGATATTTTCAATGAGCATTTTTGGCGACATTTTTCTGTGCATGGTGGTCCCATTTTCTTATCTGGTTTGATTTTTTTTGTTCTAGTGATGTAAGATTTCCCAGAATTTCTTAATATTTTCGCATTATTACGTAACCACTTATGTTCGTTTCTTTGTCTTTTTCTAGTAAGGTTTCTTCTATTGTCGCTGCTTGAGCCTGTATTTGTTATATCAGTTAGTAAATTTGTACCTTGCACCTCATTAGCTGACAGACTTGAATGTAACTCTTCCGGAGCCGTTGTTGTTGGTATACTTGACGATTCGGAGTCACTAGACGAAGAATCCGAATCGCTCGAAGTGGAAGATGAGTAGTTCGGATCTTTAACACTATCATCCGAGTTGACTCCGGGAAAACATGGTTCTGGAAGAAATATATATTTAAGCATTTAACTGTTTAGTAAACATTGTTTCTAGAATTATCAGATTTTGTGTACTTTCAAGAACTTTACCATAATTTTCGACTTGATGGACCGAGGACAATGATGACGAATCAGAGTCAATCTCCTCTAATTGATTGGCTTCTGGAAGAATAATCAGTAATTAACAAAAAACATAAATTATGAATTATATAAGCCTACACAATTAACCTACATAATTAAAACTTTTTGGAGACATTGCCTACAATTTTACCTGTTGTGTTGTTAGATGTGTCATTTAAAGTAGAAGATGAAGCTATTGGTTCTTCAGGACTATCATCGGGCACCGAGGCTGGTTCTTTTAAAAGCGTTTCTTGATTAGTCGCTACAAATAATAATGGAAATAGATTCAAATTAAACCACTATTTATAACAAGCAAATATAGTGTTGATAATCTATAAACGAAATACTTATAGATACTTATAATATAGATATATTTACACTTTAAAAGTAATACCTTGAGTAGACATAATATTCACGGTCTCATCATAAGAAACTAATGCGGATTCTCCCTCTCTTGGATCATCTTTAACAGCGTTTCTGATTAAGGTAAGTCTTTGCGAAATCATTCTGTAAAATAAAAAAAATTAGGTAGTTATAGAAAAGAGTTCTTTACATAATTAATTCAAACAAATACACGACAAATTATGTTGAATATAAAACTTTTAGGTTTTAATACTATTATTTTTTAAGTTTTTCTAAACAATAAAGAGTCATACCCAAAACAAACCCTAAAAATCCACGTTATTTTAAATTTACATAATATTATTTACGATAAATACTTTTTCATCGAGACAAAATTGCACTAAATTCAAAAAAACTTTTGTGAACATGGAAGTATCTCAAATTAGTTCTTTAAACTAGAAACACCTGTTACAAACCAGATGCAACAATTTATTGCAAATAAGGTATTAACTTGAAATTACTACTCTATTTCACAAAACAGTAGTATTCAAACAGAACTCACCTTTTAATGAACACTGCGTTTTTCAAGGTTAAAACTGTATATCACAAACGAACGACGTCCTTTCATCACAACTCCGCGAGTAAGACTGAATACGACAGTGTTGTTCAAACCGACACGTGCAAAAGCGCGAAAGAGACGAAGATACTACCCCGCACCCCCGCCAATTTGACGTCATATCGTTATGCAACCACGTTCGTTAGAAAGATCGCGTGATTTTAAGTAGGACTGTATTTTTAGGTTAAAAATCGTAAATTTTGAGTTAATACCCTGTTCATCCAAACCGACGATATATATTCTTTGTCTTAGTTCTCTTTTCTGCCGCTAGGCGTGCGAGACCGACGAGTACCGAGTGTTGCCAATACTATTATACCGAGTGTTGCCAATACTATTATTTATTACAATTATTTTTAAATTACCGTTAGGCAATTACCGTGTTCTACGGTATCTATTTTTCGAGAACAGTTTCTAAGAATTTCCTAAAACTTTTATTTAATAAGATTTCAATCTTTCCAGAGCTGTCAATAGCAACTTTAAACTTCCCGCGTAATTTCAAACGAGTGCATGTCGGACCGTCACGCGCTCTACCGGCAAAAATCTGTCCCCGTAATTGAGACCATTATTTTAACATTACGTTCGGACTCCTTGTTATCTATACTTCGTGATCCCTAATTACGTCTTGTGACATTGACAATTGTCATTGACAAATGTCAATTTCAATGACAGTTTGACAGTTTGGCAGAGGTGCGTTCAAAAATGTTAGTACCTTATTAAATTTTGTGGAACTATTAATATTTACAAAATTCACATACTTAACTAATTGAAACTGATTAAAAATGTGTAAACATCAATTTTGTATTTAATTAAAATGACGAAGTCCATAATAACGTACATTTTATGTCAATTTTTGTCATCAACACGCGAACATCGGATACGTGTTATTTGCGTGTTATTCAATTCCTGAACGTTTTTCTTTGAGTCTTCTGTCTATGGTGTGTAGCGTGAGTATAGTTATACAAGGTCTTGAATATCTTTATTAGTAGTCAGCTGTTTATGCGCTTTATATCGAACGTATAACTTATACAGCGAGTTTAACTATTCTAACGTTATACCTCATTTTAAGATTTCTTTATTAGTAAGGCCTTTAGAGTATTACCTACTCTTGAAAGTTTGGGTACTGACTAAAAACACCCGATATGTTCAGAAGTTTTGCTATTTTGATCGGTAAAAATGGGTTATCGGTAATCGTGACAACGTGAATTCTACAAACGTAACGTAACACGCCGCTGTAATACAGAACACGATGTTATGCCATCGTTTGAGCCCACGTTGTTTCTTATTTTATCATACCAGTTATTTTTTAAAGTACATGTCGCCCGCGGCTTCACCCGTGTAAATACAATATTCTACGGAAACACTGTACTTTTTTTGGATAAAAAGCAGCCTTATGTCATTCCTCGATCCTCGTGGTCTACTATATAGTTTGTGAAATTTCATCAAATGTCGGAGCCAATTCAATGCAAACAAAACCATTAAACAAACAAATATTTCCTTTTTATAATTATATAAATAGCATGTTAAATATTTTACTAATGTACTATTTTTTTAACCGACATCCAAAAACAGGAGGCGATTGTACGTTCGGCTGTATCTATATTATATTTTTATACAACTAAAATTTTTTGTTGTTGTTGATGAGTTTCGTTACCTACTTTAGTGTATTTTTCCTTGACAAGTGTTAGGGTGGAGACCACGCTTAGGCGTTTGCGTAAGCGTGCGTACGCGGCAGGACGTCCTATACTATGTAGTACGTATGTACTACATAGTATAGGAATTAGGACGTCCTGCCGCCTGCGACACGATGGACCGACGATTTGAAGAACGTGGCTGTCAGCTGATGGATGAAGGCTGCCGAAGGTCAGGATGGTTGGCGCTCATTTGAGGGCCTACTTCATCAGTGGACGGCTGATGATGATGATGACTTTTCTACCATTTTCTATCACTACCTATAAAATTGAACAACAAAATTTCGCGTGGAGCACTTAGATTTAAAAGTACAGCAAACGTTGTGAAGTTACAGTACAGCCTGAATAAGTTTGAGTACACTCAACTGGTTGACGCTACCAGGTAGGTACAAACCCCAACAACTTTTTAATTGGCAAGCCCCCACGGATTGTAAAAAACTCAAGCACCATTTTGACTTAATTAAATTAGCTCTTACTCAACGGAACTCCTTTTTTTATTAATTCCCCGCCTTTGTCGAACCAGACAAAAATTGGCTATCGAAAAACTTGTGCTTCATTGAGATAAGTACATAGTCTATATTTGATAAAAACAGTTCTTTATTGGTTTCAAGCTTGTTTACTATCACCATCTATTACTTACTTTTATTTAGTTGAAGATAATAAAAGTATTTAGGCATAATAGATGTGTACATATTAACCTAATAGCCTAAATATAATTATGTCGAGTTTGTCGTAAACTACCTGATAAAAGTTTCAAGCTTAAATTAAAGTTTTTTAATGTTATGTATTATTGGCATGCACACAGACACACACACGCACACTCATAAACTATTGCTATCTTTAGAACGTTAAAATTGTACATCGCACCCTAGTGGTAGGTACCCTCTACTAACTACCGATACCAAGGATATGTCGTTGGGCTAGAGTACTACATACACGAACTCACATACACTCAAGCACACATACATACACACACGCACGCACACCCACTCACCACCACGCACCCCCCCCCCCCCCCACACACACAGAGTCACACATAGAGACACACACAGAGACAAACACAGAGACACCCAAAGACACATATACCTACACTAACACACATACACATATACATAGAGAGACGCACACAGACGCTCACGCACACAAAACCCTACACCCTCCCCCCCACACAAAACTATAGGTATAGAATTTTAAATTTCACTATTTTTTTTTATAATCTTGAAATTGAGAGGCCACTGATTTCTGAAACTTAAGTTAAAACTTACATCAAAAAGGAACTTAGGAATTATATTTTTTTGGTAATTATTTAAATTTATTTATTTATTTTGAAGGTTTTTAGGTACAAATTTCAGTTATATAGATTTCATTTGAGAATTAACACGTTAATTAAAGTACCAACAGATTGATTAAAACAGAATATCAATGTTGTACTAAGCTCCATGATTTTGAATATTGTCACCGCTTCTGAATCGACCCTTTCTAATTTAATATCTGAGGCGAGTGTAAAGCTCGTGCAAATTAAATCCTCCGATTACAAGCCATTATTGTCAGTAGACAACGGTTGGTCTTAATTACGGCTGTTAGATCTACTCAATTCCAATCTGTTTGTTTAATCAACTTGTTTTACTAGACTTTAACCGCTCTACTGAACAATTCTACTATCTTTATTTAATAGGTTCTATGTAAAATCGACTAAAAAATATGTGTCGGATAGCATTATCTGTCTCCGTCGCTCTATATAAAGTAAACAGTGACAAAAGTTCCAAATCAGCATGTGTTAAATATGCTAAAATAATAATAATAAAATAATATGAGTGTCTATGATCGTCTATGCCATACCTAGTTACCGGATGTGTAAAATTAAAAAATTAATTCAGTCTGTTGTAGAACGCTAAACATAAATAATGTAGAACGGTAAACAAAAATATAAGGTTTGGTAAAATCAATCACGGAAACTTTGGGCGCGTGATTTACTGCTTGTGTAAAGACGATTAGGCCAAAAAAAATTTTTTGAATTCGTGGAAAAAATACAACTAAAATTAAAATATTGCAAGAAATTAAATCTGTTGCATAAAGCGTCCGCGCGCGACAAGAACAGCAGATGTAGCACGACAGAGACAGCGATACATATTACATACACCAGGAAAAGTCATTCGAGTTCTTATCTGAACAGCTATTCGCACGCGGTCGATATAATGCAACAGAATTAATTTCTTGCAACATAATTTAATTTTGTATAAAAAAAATTCCACGAGTTTCAATTTTTTTTTTTTTGCCTAAACGTCTTTACACAAGCAGTATTTGACGTGCCCAAAGTTTCCGTAATTGATTTTACCAAACCTTATATAGATAACTCCTCCGTAGTCCAGTGGTTTAAAGCTTGGCTCTCGACTCGGAGGTCGTGGGTTAGATTCCCGCGTTAACGTTGGATAACAAAAAATGTTATATCCAAGTTTAGTTAGGACAATGTAGGCTGACCATCTAATTGTCTGACAAGAAAGATGATCATGTAATGATGAGCATGTAAAAAGTCGGTCCTGCGCCAGATCTCTCGCCAGTCGTGTCGGTCATCCGTCCCACTGGGCTTCGAGAGTAAAGGAAGAGACAAAAGTGCGCAGTACACAAGAGCGTGTGTACTGCGCACACACCGGGGCATTATAAAATATCCTGGTTTCAATGAAACCGGCCACCGTCATCGAAATCGGTGTGGGGAGCTATTATTATTAAAACTTAGGCCTTTGCATCCGTTAATGGATGATTTATACAGTATTCTCCGAGCGAAGTAACCACTCTTGAAATACTGTAGTGCCTGGGACAGTTGGTTTTTAAATGTCGTATGGTTGCCCAAGCACATACGGCATTCTCTGTTGAGAGAAAGTCAACCTAGTCCAGAGGAATGAACTGGTCAATACATCTGGGGCCAACTATGTGCGGGTTTCCTCACGATGTTTTCCTTCACCGTTAGAGCGTCCGTATAATGTACTTGAGATCTGAAAGTCTCATTGGTACACGCCTCAACCTGGGATTCGAACCTGCAATCTGTCGACTGCGAACCAAACGGTCTACCCACTAGGCTACGGAGCTATTATTATTTTATTAGAGTTTATATTATGAACCTATATTATTATTATTATAGATAACTCCTAAAGTGAGTTAGGGTCAGTTTACACCGCGACGATACGCTACGCTACGCGATGCTGCATTTTTCTGATAGCCATTTAAAATTGAACTAAATTCACTACACAAAAAAACAACGGGTTGCACTTCGGGAATGCCGGCAGAAGTGAAAACCTTAATATTAAATTATGAAAACCGCCATCTAGGTTAAAAGATACGAACTAAAATAGTTTCATGCTCGCGTAACTAAGAAAAATCGCCATCTAGGTTAAAATATACTAACTGAAATAGTTTAAGCACGTAAGGGAACTAAGACTACTGCAAGTTGCATCTTACGAGTTTTCGATCAGGTCACGTATCCTGACGCGAGATTAACATTTTTTACCCACCCCAAGAAAAGTCCACAACGCCGCTTAATAAGTTTTCACTTCAAAAACACGTTTTATATGATATCAGGCATACACTACACATGCGCTGTGCAGCGCAGTGCAACTTGACATTCGAACTCTTACAATGAAACGATAATATCTTCTTGCGTTCAATTTTAATAGGTATCTTAAAAATGCAGCGCCATATCGCGTATCGTTTCGTTTCTTTGTGAATTGACCCTTAGGAAAAATCATCAAACAACTGTAACTTCGGAGTATATGTCACCGTAAAATTGTAAAAACCTTTAGATTGTCATAAAACTAGTGAAATTGTAAAATGTTGATAGACTTCCGACGCGAATATGCTGCCTATAATTTCACACATTGTTTTTCGTTAGATTATTATACTTAAATATATAGTTTTTAATATTATACTTAAATATATAGTTTTTAATCTTTCGACATAATTTTACAATCTCGTTAGTTATTTTACAATCTAACGGTTTTTACAATTTTACGGCGACATATACATTAGTTGTTAATACTTTCACTAAACAATGATTTAACAACTTAGTTCATTGTAACAACGTTAACAACTTTACAATTTCCACAAATTTAAATCCAAAAAACCGCAAGTCTGTATTCTGACAAAACAACAGCTTATCTTGTTGCTCATTGTCTTCGGAATAAAGTTGCGCCCGCAATATAATTATGTTGTTCAGTTCCATATTACTCAGCTCCGTACAATGTAACTATGTTACCCAACTCCCATTATTATATGTTAGCTATAATAAATGTCATTAGGTATTGTGTTGCAAGCCTAACGAGCCAGCCATGACCGGCTCGGAGGTTTATAGTCTTAGAACTGGCAATAAACCATGGATAATTTAGAGCTTCGTGTAATTTATATTCTTTAGCATCGTTATTCTAAGACTTTTTAACGTGTGCAACAAAAGCGTGTCCGACAAAAGTTATTGAAATTGCAGAATTACACAATTACTTACAGTTAGAATAACCATCCTAAGGTTTGTGTAATCTTTTTTTTTTTTTAAAAAAGGACTTAAAATATTATGAATACCTAAGTCTCAAAGCAGAGTTATAGACATGGCAAAAAATATACACAATTTCAATAAAAACATGTATTAAGAATTTATTAAATAACAAAAATAATCGACGGAAATGACGTCAATTTTGTCGAATTTAATTTAACACTCAATGAAAAGAAAAACATTAATATTTTTGTGAACTACACAATACGTTGGACTGAAAAGAAAAGTA
The DNA here is from genome assembly GCA_905404095.1 of Glaucopsyche alexis. Classification (NCBI taxonomy): domain Eukaryota; kingdom Metazoa; phylum Arthropoda; class Insecta; order Lepidoptera; family Lycaenidae; genus Glaucopsyche; species Glaucopsyche alexis. Next base: position 16,449,251 of record FR990052.1, on the reverse strand, counting down.
ATGAAGAAGTTTTGGCATTAGTTAATGAGAAGAGAGAGATATTAAAGACCATTGAGAACAGAAGAGGAAAGATGTTAGGACACTTGATACGGCACGACAACTTTATGAGAGGAATAATTGAAGGGAAGGTTGAAGGTAGAAGAAAACGTGGAAGGCCGAGAAGAACGTTTATGGACCAGGTGAATGAGAAAGTGATGGTCGTGTCGTATCAGGAGGTCAAGATAAGGGCGGAGTGCAGAGAGGAATGGAGAAAGCTCCACCGACAAGAGCGAAGCTCTTAAGTTAGAATGGAACACAATACATTTTATTTTGTGAAATATTCTAGAGATATTTGAAATAGAAATTACTAGTTAGGTACTTAAGAAGCACTGAATCTGCATTGCAAAGAACCTGAATCTATATAAAGTAGGTAATGTTGAAAATCTACGGAAATGTGAAGCGTAATTTCAGTAGTTTTTAACCACAAATACAACCAACTTTCTACGTGATACATCACTGAGAAAACTGAAAAAAGTTAAAGGAGTTGTTTAACACAGAGAGCACATTTGTTTTATCATGGCTGAACCTATCTGAAAAAAACATTAATAAATGATAACAAAGGTTACTGGTTAAAAATGTCGACAAAGCATATAGCTAGATTGACAAAGTGTAAAGCAGAATAGTATATAATAACGTTGCAATGTGCAGGCTTGGGGAGTCCAAGGAAAGATGTTGTTCTCACGAATAACGTTTATTAACTCTCTATTAAATCAACTGACATTACAATATAAAGTAGGGAGGTGATACACACACTACACCTCCCCCGTATTTTTGAGAAAAAAAAATGATACATATTTTTTTTTACCTTAAATTTTACATTCAAATTATATTTAATCCTTAATTATTTTTAATATTCTTAATCTTACTAATACCCATCTTATTCTAACTAACAATAATAAATACAAATCTGTGTCATTTATATTTAAAATTCGTAAAACATGTTTTTTATATTAATTTAAGATATAGGATGTTGACGATATATTTAATTAAAATAAACGGTAATACCAAAACTAAGTTGCTGACTTAAATTCAAATTAAGATTTTTTTACATGGCTACATAATTTGTTTTTAATAAATTTATTATATAATATTTAATTTAAGAAGATATTTCACATTTCCTAACAAAAAAATAATCCTTAACTCCTCACCATTATTATTTTATTTATTGTATTCTGTCAGTTAAAAAAATACAACCTCTATTTCACTATAAAGTGAATCCATTTTCATATTCATTTTCTTAATCATTTCATTTCACATTTTATCTTTACATTTATTTTTACTAATACACTTGATTAGTGGACTGGCCAGTCACTTACATTTAAATCATCAGGTACCTTTTTTCATTCATCAATATTTTCATAATATGCATGCTTATTCATAGATCATGGTAAAATATGCTTTTATTATTCATATTTATTACTAATACATCATTTTATAATTTTATTTATAGTCGACTTTAAAGTATTTATTATTATGGTACTTTATTTTATTTATTTTTATACTTCACGTGCGCACTTTATTTTGGTACAATACTTTATTTATTTATATAACATTTAACGGGACCTATTTTAAGATTAACCAACACAATATAATAATATGTCTCCAACCATTTTTATTAAGTGGAGGATTGTTCCCGCCGAGCATGCTCTAAGTACCATTTATTTTATTTTTTGTACCATATTTTAATACCAAGGGTTTGTTTTAAGGCTCCTTGACCTCCAACTATTCTCACAGAGAAATCTCGTTTGCACCATGATCGAATGAAGGATTACCTTGCGTATTTTATTATTTATGCTTTTAGCATTTTATTTATTACCCATACATAGCATTTTAGCTAGTATTTAATTAATGCTCTATGGCATTTTTTACCTTAACCTATCCAGTTTCCTAACAAAATAACCTATTCCATAATTTTGATGCACTCAATATTTAAAATATCCATCAACTGTTGGGTGATCAAGCCAACAGCTACTAGACATTCCAAACATCGACACATCCCTTCTACCTAGTAACTGTTCAATTTCAATCAAATACCTTCTTATAAAACTTAAACCCAAATCCTTATTTCAAAATAATCTTTTCTTTACATTCCTACATAGACTACAGCTATGTTACAAACTAAATAACACATTCCTAATTCTCTTCACAATAATATTACGTCATATCTCGTATGAACGTAAATATTTTTTAAGTAAATCCATGTAAGTCATATCCAGTATAAAATCTCATAAAATGTAGCTAATCAACTTACAAAGTAGTTGAAAAGGAATTTAATACATTTCTATGAAATAATTGTCTCGTTTTGAGATTTTTACATATCCTTTCTTTTTACTGATTCCTCTTTTACTTTACTTTTTCTAATAAAATTGTATTATTTTTATAAATTTAAAGGTAACCATGAAATAAAACTTTTTATTTTATTTTATTTAATTATTATTTTGTATGTTCTAACCATAACTGAATTGGATTGGAATACATAGCAACATAACATCTTATTATTTATTTATTTTTTACCTGTACATTAAGCAACTAATTACTTTTATTAAAACCTTTTTTATTCTGCTTTTACTTTTCAAAAGGTTTAAGTTACTATTACAAAATAAATTAAATTAATATATTTGAAGTACGTAAGTAGTTAGCTTATAATTTACTAATTAATTATATTTTATTACGTTCCTATTTTTTTTTATTCCTAAGGCTGAAATAAAGTAAACGAAATATATGACTCCTAGAGTTCATATAAATTTATAAAGATTAATAAGTTATGTTTTATTCAGTTACCGCATTACAAAACAAAAATAATGCACCTACCTATGTAGATATTGTAGTAAAAACAAATGTATAGGTTTACTTACTTTAAAAATTTCCTTCTTTTTTATTTGTATAATACAAAAAGTTTAATTAATTCTGTTACTAAATATTTGAAAGTTTTTCTTTTTATTGTTATTTAAAATTAATCGTCCTTAAGGAAAATTTATATTGTTGCAAGTTGTAACACAGTCTTTTGCACGTGTAATTCATGAAATCTTTCCAACCTAAATATGGCATGCTTATTTGACATTTTTGGATGCATATTACTTATGCTTATGCATCGTATTGCTAATGTTTTGATTTGTACCACAAATGGTGCATGTAAAGTTGAGATGATCTGTTATTTGACACCAATCATTGATGATCTCATATCATGGACATGGGTGGTCCATCTAGGTACTATTAATATAGAATTTAATTGTCACTAAAAATACCGAACGAACTTTCTCGATAAGAGGTCAATATCAAAATTTTAACAAAATTTAATTACTTCAATATTCTGGACTTTTATCTATTTTATCCTCCTGGGTGTCAGGCGCCGGGTGCCGCCTTTGAGAGCTAGGGCAAGAAGCGTCAGGGTCCGGGTGCCGCCTTTGCGGGTAGTAGTTATATTTTTTTCTTTCATTTAAAACCCTACAATTTTTACAATTTTTTTGCCACACTACGCTGGACATAAATAAAAAAGAAGGAGATATTGGGCATTTGCGTATAGATTTAATAAAAATTTTAGAGGGAATTTTAAAAATTTCTGCGACATACCGTCGTGCCGGCACCCGCCACGCGACACTGAGTACTTGACAGCTTTCGGTTAGTATGAAAAAAATTTCAAATTTCAATAATTTCAAATAGGAATGTAAATTGAACACTTTATTAGAAATAGTATGTATTCTAGTACCTAGGAATGTCATTAATTAATGATAGAATTAAGTACATTAGTTACAATGATTGTTTTTGTAAGACAGTCCCGTCAAAAAAGCCTTTTTTCCGAGGGTTTTTATTCCCTCATTGTGCATTGAAAACAAACAAAAGTGGCACAAAATTGATTTAAAATATATTGAACTATTTAAAAATACAAAAACATGTGAATAAATATGTCCCAGCTACAGTTTATTGAGCAACAAACCATGTCCTGTTTTTCATAAAAACTGTAATTTGTATTATATCTCTGAGATCAGATCGTAGTAATAGTACAAGATGTTTTGTATTGAAATTAAATTTCTAAAGTATCCACCTATGTAAATAAAGCAAATTTTACAATATTAACACATAAATATGGCATTATTTGGGGTCTGAAATAAATAAGTTTGAAAAAAAAAAGAACTCGTGTATTTTTTGCATCAAGATTCCTTTTATTTAGTTAGTTATTTTAAAATTATAATTCCGTCATCACGTAGGCAATTTAATCTAGTTTCTAAATATGTATAATATATATAGGTTTAAGTTACAATTTATCAATATAATCTTGAAAAACTACAAGGCGGGAGTCGCGCCCGTGATTCGCCAAATTGGCCCGCGATGGCCCGACGCCAGCTCATTTCGGCCATTTTTCGGCCCGACGGTCTAGAGGTTAACTAAATGTCGAAAAAAAAAAATACCTATAAGTGACATAACAAAACACACTATTTGTTTTCAGTCTTATTCCAAATAAAAATAATTTAGTGAAATTAATTTAAATCATATCATATCTCAAATAATATCATATTGTTTTTTTTTATATACTTGCCAATACATGCCTTCAAAATGCAAATATTTTATTACGAATTGTTAGGTATGTATTGTAAATTAAAAATCTTTAAAAAAATATATTTTGTACAACCCTAGCTTTGATTATTAACAAATAGTATCTACTTACATTTCGATGCGCGAATGCTGTGCTGGCACCGCGGATATTTGACGCTTTCCCAGCAAAGGCGTTGTTTGCTTGGGGAACATACCTACCGTTACCAACTGCGTAAAATATTTAGTTAGTAATGAGTTACTATGTATTCCTTTTTCCAAATGTCTTAAATTTCAAATATCAATACTTATTATAATTAATAATAACTGACACACATTATTTTAATTCATATTTTATTTAAAGTTTTCTTTCTCTAACAACTAATATTACTATTTTTTTTTGCTTAAAAAATCTTTACGCATCGTCAACACCCATTTATTTAATTTTATTACAAAGTTCACATTCGTATTATGATTACACCCTTACAATATTATAATAATCTTGTCTTCAGCCAAAAATTCCTTTTTAAATACGGTAACTTCTACTAGGTACCAAATATAGCTACCTACAAGGGGTGGCTTAAGTTGCAAGATAATAACATTATAATTTAATTTCAACTTTTAAAAGTCACATGAAACTAATGAAATTACAAAAGCTTTACCTAATATCATTACTACAAACATACTAAAATTATTAAATTGTAATATTTAATTATTTATCTTATTCGATGTAAATTTAATTTATTTTGATATTGAATTTAAATCTAACTGTTTTAATTTACATTATTTATTTGTCATTTATTTAAATGTTTTCATACCCATTACTTTTTTATATACTAAATTGTAATAGCCTGTTATTAAAAGTGCAATAACCATTTTAATGTAATACCAATCAACCCACATATTTGCAAATTTTGTTGGCTATTCATAACAATAATTCAATACGTGGTAGAGCCATGCTTCGGCACGAATGGGCCGGCTCGACCGGAGAAATACCACGGGCTCACAGAAAACCGGCGTGAAACAGCGTTTGCGCTGTGTTTCGCCGAGTGAGTGAGTTTACCGGAGGCCCAATCCCCTACCCATTCCCTTCCCTACCCTCCCCTATTACCCTATTCCCTCTTAAAAGGCCGGCAACGCACTTGCAGCTCTTCTGATGCTGCGAGTGTCCATGGGCGACGGAAGTTGCTTTCCATCAGGTGACCCGTTTGCTCGTTTGCCCCCATATTTCATTAAAAAAAAAAAAAAAAAAAATACATTTTTAATAGATCTTAAAAATTTACTCAAAAAAATATATTTATCAGAATACTTGATTCCAGTAACTTTAAACGACAACACATTTTAATAAACATCAATATTACCTACTTGCATAAAATACTTTTGAGATTTTATTTCAACTTTACTTTACTAAACCAATCTGACACTTAAATTTAATATCTCGTAACTGAAAAATCAAAATATTTAACACATACTTATTACAATTTAAATTTAGTTTATTTTCTATATTTTATTGAAATAATTTTCCTTTTACTATAAGTTTTAATAATTTTGTACCATTTTGTATATTATTCCATAATACTAAATTTTATTATAAATTATTTCATCTAAATTTTTAAACACGTTAATTAAAAAAAATATATAACCATTAGATACTGATATAAGTACATAGGTTCATTTTTAATTTGTAAAATAGTTCAATTAATTTTAAATTATAAAATTATGAAAATGTTACGTAATAAGCATAGAAAAAAAAATCTGACGTCCAAGTATCTCTGTGCTCTGCTCACTGATCTCCCGGCTGCATCCACTTCCGACTCGAACTTCTCCCGGCTGCCTGCTCTACATAATATCCACTCATCTGACACCAACAACTGCCGGCTGCCTGCTCATCATCTCTACTCATCTGACACCAACAACTCCCGGCTGCCTGCTCACCATCTCCACTCATCTGACTCCAACAATTCCCAGCTGCCTGCTCGACATTTCCACTCATCTGACTCCACCAACTCCTAGCTGCCTGCTTATCTTCACTCAAATGTCTTCATATTTATTGTCTTCAACTGATGCCTAATATTTCGTTTTGTACTCTAACTTCTGTATCTATTTTTTATTTTTTTAGCCTTTTTTTAATTCTTCCTCATCATGCCTATGATTATAATATTCTTCTTGCAACTTTTAAAATTTAATTTCTCAGCTCCCTTATTTTTGTCAACACTTTATTTTATTTATTTTCACTAAAAGTCGTAAGTATAGATTTTATTACTTAAATTATTTTTAGAACTTGTTACAGATTTGTATTTATGTCTCTAAACTATTTACTCAATAATAAATTTAACCCTACATTATTTATTTCCTAACTAACGGCCGTTAAATATTATTATTTAATTAGTTCAGTTTTTTTACACTTAAATGTCCACATTTTTCCACTGTATTTAAAGTTCACATATTTTCACATCACTTTCTATAGTCATACGTTCAATTAAATTGTTCCTGTTCCATCAGCTCAGCGCTGCCACGGGGCAGCACTGGCAGGGTCGCCATGCAATGTGCAGGCTTGGGGAGTCCAAGGAAAGATGTTGTTCTCACGAATAACGTTTATTAACTCTCTATTAAATCAACTGACATTACAATATAAAGTAGGGAGGTGATACACACACTACAACGTAAATACTAAGTAATCTGTAAAACCATGTTGCCAATGATCCTCGGCAATCATCGTTTTTACCCTTTTTTACCCGACGGCGAAGCCAAAAGGAAGGTATTTTGGCCAGTCTATGTATGTTTGTTTGTTCCACCGTAGTGCCTAAACTGCTGATCCGATTTTAATGAATTATTTATGTGTCAATAGATTTGTAATAATAGCCCGGGTAGCATAAAAATTATAGTTAATCTATGGAAATGACGGACGATGAATGAAAAATTACGATTTTCTAAAGACATTGAGGTCATGGTCGCACCGTAAATGTACTCAGGTTAAATCCGTAAAAGAGCATAATTAATTATGGAATAACATTTCTGGCCAGTGGCCAGTTTTAATTATTTAACATTATACGTAACATGTACATTATCCCCGGTATTATAAATGAAAATGGCTTTTTTTTTAATGAACAATTTTATAAAAATATTTTTTGTTATGCTATAAATTGAGCCGTAACGAATTTTCAAAATCATATTTTCACAGTTATTGACTTACACAAAAGATTATCGTAATCTAAATTATTTAAACCGTAATGAAATGGTTCATGTTTGCGAGTCATTTCAATGAAATTTCCTTGAGAATATAAAACATCGGCCTCCCCACGAATGAGATAAGTGAAAGAATATGAAAATTATGTTCCACCATGAATTATTAATATAGAGGGAGATGATGTAAATGACGAAATATATAATCTCATTCGGCTAGGCTTAGAAACGTATTACGCATTCCTGACAAGGATAAACAAGTACTTCTGATAAATAACCATATTACGAAAAAATAAGGCGCGAGTTACATTAATTGTAAGTTGACACACAAGTCATAAGCTTATTATATAGGTACTAACGTGTAGTTCTGGATTTAGATTAAAATGTCTGCAGATTTCCTTCACAAACGAGAAGTTCGATTCTATACAATTTAATGTTATTAATCTAATGTATGATGGTAAAAATGGTATTATTATATTCTCATAAACGTCAGACCAACGCGAAACCCGTTGGTCTAAACTCCAAAAATCAGTATTTGTGCCAAGACAATTCATTTATCTATATTACAATACTTATACTAATATAATAAAGAGGAAAAGTTTGTTTGTTTGTTTGCATTGAATAGGCTCCAAAACTACTGGACCGATTTAGATAAAATTTGGCACAGATGTAGAATAGACCACGAGGAAAATAAATTTTATCGCGGAAAAATGTGCGATTTCTGCGAAATTAACTTTGAGTGCACGAAGTCGCGGGAAACATCTAGTAATTCAATAAAAGTAAAATTAAAGTGTAACTTAAGACGAGAATAGGCAATATAATACATTTTACTTACAAAATGTGGCTTATTCCATATAGTAACCACTATTATATAAAATTAATTAATATTATGTTTATAGCAGTTTTTCCGCTAAATAATACCCACAACCTGCAAGCAAATGTGTGAGTGCACGCATAAGCATGCGTAACGAACTTTGTTCGCAGGTCCACTTCCTGAGGATGCTCCGGGTTCGGGGCGAAACGCGCGTCGAGTTTTGCAACCTGCATGGTGGTGTGGGGCTTTGCACGATCTTGCCGACATTGTTGCTTGTGTGGTGGTGGTGTTTGCACGATCTTGCATCTGAGTGCACGCATAAGCAGTGTGGGAGGAGGGAGGTGCGTTACGCATGCTTATGCGTGCACTCACACATTTGCTTGCAGGTTGTGGGTATTATTTAGCGGAAAAACTGCTATAAACATAATATTAATTAATTTTATGCTATGGATTTCCGCAAAGTAACGCCTGATTCCATTAACCACTATTATATATTATGTGAGTTTGTGAAAAACGATGGATGGATGATTGTTACTCTTTCACGCAAAAGCTACTAAACGGATTTCGATGAAATTTGGTATGGTAGTAGTTTAAACTTTTATTTTAAATTAACGCATCGGCTAATTTTTATCGCCAAAAAGTACCGTGTGTCCGTACTGTATTTACACGGGCGGAGCCGCGGACAAAATCTAGTGAAGTAATAAAACAATAATACATACTTTTTCTATCACCAAGTAAAAAATAGACATGTGCATTGGAAAATACTTAATCGGTGAAACTTAAAGCTTTAAGTTTCACCGATCAAGTATTTTCCAAGCCAACACGTCTTATTTTGACTACAGAAGTTAACACCTCAAATTCGGGTTCCATGAAATACGTCATATCCTACTAGGTATTCCGTATTAGTTCTCTGAACTCAGTCATGTGAAGATGTCCGCTTTGAGAACCGTTTGCTCCCAGCTGTTTACGTTTGGACACGTTTGAGCCTTAATTAAATCGTACCTACACCTTGTAAAGATACTATACAAGTGATAAGTTTATTTGTTGCAACTTGGTGTAATTTTAAGGATATTCGCACTTATCATTTATTTATTAATACGTGAAACAAAAACTTTCTGTACAGTTTTACGACAATTGTGCGAACGCATGAGTATGAAATTTAGCACAGATACAGTTTACGTGGAGGAAGGGGCTTGACACAGTCGTCAATCTTTCTTTCACATCCTATTTTTTCGCATTGACATTTCGTATCTAAGACAAAGAATATATTATATTACTAACGTATCTAAGAGGCAAAAACCCCTAAAAAGTTGAAACTTAAAATTTTAATATTTATTTATGAATTATTATGGTCGAATTTCGACCACATGGCGAACTCTTATTATTATTTAAAGTGCTAAAGACAGTTTTTAAACAGTAAAGTTTATTAAAAATAAGCAAATACATGTTAATAATGTGTTAACGTTTTTATTTTAATCAGGTATTTTATAAACGCGACTCCTGTTATGAAGACGTGAATGTAAATGCAGAAGGTTTCCACGGGGTTTTTAGGCTTTTCATTTGAAGGGGCACGGGAGCACAGCTGCTAAATGTATAGTTGCCTCCTTGGTCCAGTGGTCTAGAGCTTAGTGGAGGTCGTGGGTTCGATTCCCGCGTTGAATCAACAAAAAATATTGTTTTCATGTCTGGTTAAGACAATGCAGACTGCAGGTGAACAGTCAGCATTGTCTTAACCAGACATGAAAATAATACTTGTCAGACAAGAAAGATAATTTATGCTGCGTCAAGATGGGCATGTAAAAAGACGGTCAGCGCCTGATCTCTCGCCAGTCGTGTCGGTCATCAGACCCCACTGAGTCATGATAATTAAAGAAGAGATAGTGCTTTTGTGTACTGTGCACACACTTGAAATAAAATAACTCCTGCGTATCAGGGCTGGTTTCCACGAAACCTGCCACCGCCACCGAAAGCGGTGTGGGAATTGCTATTATTATTAGTGTTTACCAGTGGCGTGGGGTTCCTATAACTCCATTCCTATCGGATTCACTTATCAAGCTAAGGTAAGCTTTTGAAGACCCTCTTCCAAATCCCTATCTATTATATAGGCTAGGGCTATCCTATGATACAGAACCAGCCGTCGCCACGGGTGTATACTCCGTATACTCCCCATTAGATTACAGTCTAGTAGTTAACACGTTCTTAAATAAAGCACCAAAACTGAAGCTGATAAAGCGCTAGGTCAGAGTAATGAAGTAGAACTGCTGAGCCAAATCCACATCAGCTTAATACAAGTCAAATGGACGTTGACTGAGTAATGAAACACCATTGACCGATGCAATTTACTCCCGAGTGAAGCGGGCACTCAATCTTCCTGATAAAGAAAAGAAAGTGTTGGAAACAAATGCGCGATGTCTAAAAAGAGTTTTTAACGTCAATATACGGTGTACTGCTACATGCTTGGAGCAGAAGATTACCAATATGTGAAAACATTATAAGAATATGATTTAGAATTGCCATTTTTCAAATAAATGGTGCACCACTAGCTTATAATATTAATAGGCATGTATTTAAACTTGCGACAAAACAATTAAATTTTGGATGTGAAAATACCCAATATTGAATACTAAATTACCAAGTTGGCGAAAGAATGTAAGGAACAAAAAAATTACTAATCTGGTGACTAAATAATACCACTGAATTTTCCAAACTGGCAGACAGATTATGTTTTAGCGACTAAATAACCATCTTGGCGACAATTTGTGAGTACACATTTAATTTAAGAATAGGCACATATATTTTCCCTGATGTAGGTAACTCAAAAAAACATACAAGCAGCGAAACGAGCGCACACAAAAAAAACATAAAGGAGCGTACAAAATTCCCAATTTTTTATTTTTCTCGGTTTTTATTAGGGGGTGTAGATTGTTGTGTAGATTAATTTTAAAATTTTGAAATGGCGGATATTATTTTTCGTAAAATTGATATGGGTGTCGTTTACCAGGTTTTTGGGAGTGCTGGATACAAAAATGACATTTATTTTGAAATTCCAATATGGCGGACATACTTAATTTCATAAAAATAATATGGGTGTCCTTTTATTGGTTTCTGGGGGTGCTGATTACAAAAAAGTCATCCATTTTAAATTTCCTTAATAACCCAACAACCTCATATTTTCTTCATGATGGGAGAAAAAGAAATTTGAAAATCCTGAATTTTCCAACATTTCTATAGCTTTATACATTCATAAAACATAGTAAATGTACAGCATTTACTTCTTTTTTTATAAAATTGATTCTATCTCGGAAACGGTGCATCCTATTGAAAAAACAATGAAAATTCCGCCCCCCCTTAGAAACTCCGCAACATCATATTTTCTTCATGATGGGAGGAAAAAAAATCGAAAATCTTGAATTTTCCAACATTTCTATAAATTGATACACCCCTCGTATCTCAGTACAGCATTGTCATATTTTTTTCTATAGTCGCTTCTATCTCAGAAACGTTGCATCCTACTGCAAAAATAATGAAAATTTGCTCCCCCTTATTAACCTAGAAATCGCATATTTTCTTCATGAATGGCAGAAAAATTCATGAATCCTGAATTTTGAAAAATTTCTATACATAGCTGGTACCTATAGATTTATACATCCGTCGTAATAGGGAATATGCATAAAATATAAAAATAGCTTAAAATATAATAATATGATACTAGACAGAAAAATAAAGAAAATGGCGAGAAAATTTTCAATATCTGTTGATAAATGAGCAAGATATGAGCGGTCAAAGTTTGTAATCTATCTCTTTCTAGCAAAACGAAATTTAGTATGAACTTTCTATGAAAGTCGTGTTATGTGACGTCACGATACACGTCGGATCTCTCTGTCTAATAGACCACTTTAAACGTTCATATCTTCGTTATTTTTAATGATATCAAAAAACTGATTTTACCATACGGTTTACCAAACAAGATAGATCTATATAAATAAATAAAAAAAATACGTGCATATTCCCTATTATGTCAATGTACAGCATTACTTCTTTTTTTATAAAATTGATTCTATCTCGGAAACGGTGCATCCTATTGAAAAAATAATGAAAATTTCGTCCCCCTTAGAAACCCCGCAACATCATATTTTCTTCATGATGGGAGAAATAAAATTTCGAAAATCCTTAATTTTCCAACATTTCTATAGATTTATACTGATACTTCATGATGGGAGGAAAAAAAATCGAAAATCTTGAATTTTCCAACATTTCTATAGATTGATACACCCCTCGTATCTCAGTACAGCATTGTCATATTTTTTTCTATAGTCGCTTCTATCTCAGAAACGGTGCATCCTACTGCAAAAATAATGAAAATTTGCTCCCCCTTATTAACCTAGAAATCGCATATTTTCTTCATGAATGGCAGAAAAATTCATGAATCCTGAATTTTGAAAAAAAATCTATATATAGCTGGTACCTTGAACTACATAACATACTGTAATAATAATCATCAATCCTAATTAGCATCCCCAAGATCTTGTAATTTAGTATTCATATTCATTTTCCGAAGATTGAATATTCTCCATTTTGGAAAATAAAATTGGAAGACAATTTTGTAATCAGAACCCCCAGAAACCGGGAAAAGGACAACCTTGTTAATTTTAATAACAAATATTTACGCCATTGTGGAATTACGAAACAGATTTTATTTTCATATTATTCTGCACCCCCAGAAACAAAAATGAAAATGACACCCATGACAAAGAAAAACCTACTCCAACAGTATCCAAAAATAGGATTTTCCGTTGCCTGCAAATTGAATTTTTAGCAGCCATTAATTTATCAACCAAATCTGGTTTTATAGCTGCTTATATGGTATAATGGTCACCAACTCGGAAATTAAGTCACCAACTTATAAATGTCGGTGCTAATTTGGATTAAATTTCGCCTCTTTTTATCTGCCGACTTTAGAATTTTTTGTCACCCGAGTGTTTTCGCCAGTTTAGTAATTTAGTCGCCAACATATTAATTCGCTGCCAAATTCAGTAATACAGTATGCTCACGTCACGTGCAGCCGCCAACTTATTTTTTGTTCGCTCGATTAATTATATCCCATATTAATATATCATTAATACCCGGTTTCTAAGGTTTTTTGTCGGTAGATTATTCAATGGCGTTTTTGATTGGATAATACAAATGAGGTATCCAATCAAAAGCACTATTGAACAGATAAACTACCAGCAAAAAACCGGCTGGGCAAATGGCGTGTACATTTCGACGCTCTTGTATAATAAGAAAGAAAGAAAGAAAGAAAATATTTATTTTCAATACACAAAAAGACACAAGTAGCAGAAAAAAAAACAAAAAAAATAATAATTAAAGAATAACAAATTGCGATATATACAAACTAAAAATATAACAATAATAGTGAAACTACAAGTTGCGCCTTAATGTGACCAAAAAAAGGTCCAGTTCGGCTTAGGTTCTAATAATGGTTGAGAATAAGTTAAGAACATCACTGACGTAAATGAACAGACAAATTATATCAGCAATAGATTCCATTAAGATTGAAAGGTTAAATATTACTACCAAATGTATTTTAAAATAAGCTACGCTAGATGAAAACAAAAATATGTGTTTGTGAGCATTAACATCAGAGGAAATAAACGTAACATTACGATGTTATAACATATTTATGTTTCTCACAATATACGGACGTAAATCTTTATTATGTAAGCGCGAGTTTACAACAAAGGTGACGGGAAAGTTTGAAATTTATAGAACGATTTAAAACACCGCTGCACGTTCATTTAGCGATATGCGGCTAACGTTTTCACAGAAAATAGCAGGCTCCAACAACTTTCATACTTGTTTCCTACCTGTTACTAACTTTTCATTGTTACGTTAAACTCTAAAAGCCTGCAGGATATCTATTTTGAAAATCATATGCCTTGTCATCTAAATACTTATCCCCTAAATAAAAAAAAATTGGAAAAGTCGCTTGACAGACAAGGACAAAACATTGTATTGCTTATCTACTGGATAAATTATTTTTATTAGTAAGGGGGTCAGTATAGTAGCTAATAGTAAAATCGAGTACTTAGTTTTATGACAATTAAGTAGGTACTAGCAATGTTCTGACTTAACTATGAACTGGAATAACTAAATAATTACACCAGTAACCTACACATCTACACCTACAATCTACACCTAGATTGTATAATTTTCATTCACATTTTATTCCCCGTAATTACCTATATGAATTCAGTTAAGATGCTTATGTCGTCGGCATAAAGATCCTGTGAGTGGTAAATAACTAACACTGAACTGAACGGATAGTAAGTAATACCTAAAGTAGTGTATGATTGTTTTTTTTTTATTAAGCTTTTGCATAGCTTTTATCGCGGGCTTTGAGCGCGGCGACCGAATAAAGAAATTCCGTAACGAAAAAACCTAACACCGCTGAGCTGGGGTGGGGGTCTGATTAATTTGGTTAATCGAGCCGCTGGTACTGAATCGCTTCCCGTCTAGTGTAACGTGAACGTTTGATGACATTATAATTTCCGTCATTTTTACATCAAGTTACGTTTTTCTGCGGATAAAATACTACTTTTATGATTGGTATTATATAAGTGATCAAACGAACTTACCTTAAGTGAAGTTCGATCATTATTATATGAAACATTTCATTTCGAAGATATATATTTTACCATGTAGTATATCCATACTTACGAGGCAATCCACGCATATTTCATAGCTAGAAATCAAGAAAAAAGTTACTTTTTGTCTATGACTTCCTAGCCCCATAGATAATATGTTTCCTGTCACGCCATTATTATTAGAGATTTCAACATGTACACAACTCCCAGGGCTACGCATGTAAGGCTTATAATATACTTATAGCCTTATGTGTTTGGGTTGGGTGGGTATATATCTTCGAAATGAAATGTTTCATATAATAATGATCGAACTTCACTTAAGGTAAGTTCGTTTGATCACTTATTATACTACACATTTCATTTCTCGATATATATTTTACCATGTAGATATTCTGAGCGTATGGGAGTTGTGTAATGTGTTAAATACTATAATAATAGTATGGTATTAGTCTTGTTATAATATAATTATAATTCCGGTTTATTATACCTGTTGGTTTAAGTAAAATATCAAGCATTACTAAAGTATGATACCTTCTTGCATGTTTAAGCTTATATCAGTTATGTAACCGATATTTAAGTATCTACTTACAATTAATATAATATTTATATTTTATAACTGTTATTTTTAAATTTTCTCAAATTAAAATTATTCAACTAAATAACTATGCTGATACACTTAATACTTATCGCGCCAAGAACCCATCATATAACTGAAATAATTAATTTCAAAATATTTATCCTACTTTTATGTAAAAAAGACGATAATTGTGTCTTATGGAAGTCACATCACTTATTATTATGAAGGATAAATAATATGATCTTAAACCAAATAAAGACTATATTGTATTAATAAAATTTAACTAAAAATTGTTAGGGTAAGTATACCTAATAAAGAATTTGGTGAAAGATTGTAACAACCATGTTTTACAAGCATCCATTGGCCCTGTATTTTGTTTTGCTCTGGAACAGCTTTAAAGTTCCATAAAGTAGGTACTTCTTAAAACAGCGACTTAGTTATCTTTATCTGTATTTATGGTTTTAACCAGAATTTATGTCTTAAGTAAATTTATTCAGTTTTATTTAAATAAGTGTAGGACATAATTCAGGTTCACTAAGTATGTTTTTGTTTTTGATAATAAATTTTGATTAACGGTGAGTTAAGTTACATTATTGTTATTGAGACTAAACATTACTGTGTTATTATATATATGATATACTTATCAACAAAATATTATCAAGATGAATTATATTTTTAATACCTTTTCTTTTGTATATTGCTGCTAATATAATTTTTATATATTTTGGTAAAAAATATAGTTACAGAAACCCCCCTAATGATTCAAATTCATTATTGACTACACTATCGTCAGCTTAGATATTTTCTATTATCTAGATTCTAGATGAATAAGTACAAGATAACTTAAATTTGAAAAATTATCTTGATTTATCATTGCCACCCTATTCTATGTTGTGCTTAGTGCTATATTGAAAATAGGTTACAGAGAGTTGAAATCTTTGGTTACAGATATAAAAAATATTTGAGTAAATTCAAAGTATACCTTTGTTACCATTAGGTTTTTGGAATTACCATATTTGGGGATACAAACTGATAAGAAATAGGTTCACAAGAATGTTATATCTCCTAATTCAAGACATTTTATAATTTCAGACTCAATGTTTGCGTCTCATGCTTTGATTTATTTGTTATACTTTGCTTGTGGAGCAAGCTTGAAATAGTGAAGAGTGAAATTCAAACAGATATTGTAAATTTGAAACGAATTATGCCAGATTTTAAGGAGAATACATTTTTTTTTTTTTAAACTTCATAGTTTTAATAAATTAATTGTATTGATAGATTTTTCCAAATTCAAATTATGATATTTTTCATAGTAAGGGTAAAGATAGTGATAAAAAAACTATAAATTCAATGGCATAGATCACCATGTATCTGTGAATTATGTATATATCATGTGTATATTATGTGTGTATATTATATTTCACTAAACATGTTTATATCTCTCTTCAGCAATATAATACAATACAAAAACACTTTATTGCACACCAAGAACATACAAAATATACAACAATATTGCTAATACTAATATATGATGTACAAAAGGCGAACTTACAGCATTAGTTGGTATAAGAAATAGAGCTCTATTAAAAAAAACGGGTAGGTATAAAGTCAGTTGTTGACCCGCCTCAGTTGTTGATTATCATTTATTTATTTATTTCTGTTTTAATACTGTCTGTCACACTAAGTAATTTTGAAAACTGTTTATTGATGCACCTTGAAGGATTATTATTGAGTTATTTAAAATAAGTTTTGCTAGATTTCCATTTTATATTGTGTACTTAATTGTGTTTTTCCTTTAAAGTTACACTTTTTTATCTTATATCGGTATACCTTATCAACTTCTGTTAGTATTTCTTTGTCCTGTTCTTGTTCATATTCCTCTCCAGATCTTTTTTGGGAATTAATCTGTCATTTTATTTTAAATTTTTATCGATTTTTGGGTCATAGAGATTAAGCGTTCATATATGTATAATATTACATGAACTACTCTTGTATTGCACCCCTCCTCTTTCTTTTTGTGGACTCATCTAGAAGGAGTAACGTGTGTTGTACAGACACAAGTACCTTCTTGTATATATCGTATACGCTCCATGATTGTATAAAATATAGTGGTGCTTCACATAGTAGGTACACATATCAATGAAAAATATCACCCATGGATAATGTAAATTGTGCATTGCTATGTTATTTTTGTTATAGCTTGTGCGTATCCAGATTGAATAAAGTATACCATTGTATCTAGTTCCCAATTATATGTCTTAATATGTCTCACATATTACCCATGTAAAATGCACCTAATGTAATTTTAGGGTCTTGTTCTTGTTCATTTTGTTGTGGCCAAACAAGTACATCTCGTTCTCGCTTGCATTCAGCAACACGTCAATATGTCCGTGTATGCTGTAATCACGCCAATATGTCACGCATATCACTCGTGTAAAATGCACCTGATGTATTTTTAGGTTAATCTTATTATGGCAAAACATGTACATCTCATTGTCACTTGCATACAGCAACACGTCAATATGTCTCCCATATTACCCGTGTCAGCTGTAATCACGTCAATACGTCACGCATATCACCCGTGTACAATGCACTTAATGTATTTTAGGTTAATCTTGTTGTGGCAAAACAAAAACACCTTGTTTTTTTTTGCAAAATCTTTCTCTGGATTAATATAGGTCGATCCTTAATTCATATCTTGATACAAATTTCAGATTTAATTGTTGCTTTAAAGTGTTACTTGATAATTAAGCTAGCATGGTATCTAAAGAGATACTTTGCTTTGCTTGTTCAACGTTGTTTGCCACTGGCCAATAAAATGTACAATGAAATATTATCATGTTCCAAATACCATACTTGTGCTGTGAACATTTAGCAAAAAAAAAGGTCTATGTGTGACCCTCAATTGATTTTTATAAACTGAAATATTCTGTAAATATAATATAAATTAAGTATATTTACAAAAAAAATAAATATAAATAGCAATAGACTGTTTTTCACACTTTTCTCATACACATGTATACATTGTTGTAGTGGGATCCGTCCCACTCCGGGATCCGTCCCATAATCCGTTATGAGAGTAAAGGAAGAGAGAGTGGTCTTGTGCACTGCGCACACACTTGGACACTATAAAATGGCCTGGTTTCAATGAAACCGGCTACCGTCACCGAAATCGGTGCGGGGAGTTATTATTGTTGTAGTGTGTAAGCCTTTAACTTACCACCCAATAAATTTTTGGTTGAAGTTTTATTGCTTATATTTTATTTCATTAAATTTATTATATTTCTATTTCTTTATTATTAAATTTGTATAATAATGTTCGTATTGTAGTATATTTATAGCCAGAATAGTTTACAAACAAATCCGTTTTAGTTCAGATTTTTAATAGGCAAGCGGACTGATTTTTTTTTTATTGCATAAATGAATAGTACTCTTAAATATGAGTAACTTCTCAGATGAAACCGTATATCAAAAGTCAATATTTTCAAAGGTACAGCGATTTTTATACAAAATTCCGCGAGTCTTTATACCAAAAAAAATTTTTTTTTTGCGAAATTGGTAAACAAAACTTACATCATTAGTTTACTCACATCATATACAAAAACATTCATTATGGTAAGTATGAACTTAAACGCACAAATATTGGAGATATTTACAAATATATTCCTGCGGCCGTATACTTTATACCTTTTTTTTTTTTTTTTTTTTTTTTTCCGAGGGGGAAAATGCTTTACGCATACCACCCAGGTGCAGGGGGCACCCAAGTGGTGATGTGGGACTCATGGTGTACCCACTAAAAACCCCCCCATCTTCCTCCTCGCCGCCCTCTGACGGGGCCACGGGAACGATACACACATCCGCGACCCCGCCGGCGGCAGCCGCCTACAAGCGGCTCCATCACAAGAGCCCGAAGGCCCTCCACGATGGGCGCACCAGATGGTATTAGGTGCGCCTCCCTCCTCGGCCTCCACCAGCACTGTAGCAGACTCCCCCTGAGTCTGCTACTAGGAGGCCATGGCTACCAGATAAACTGGTACCCGGTGGCAGATCAGGTCTGTGGTTCTGCCACCGACCACACCTCGGTCGCAGAGGATAGGGCAAGCGGCGCACCGCAATACCGACATGCCTCTTCCTCTGCGGCCCCACCAACGCCGTTTCGACGGAACGGCCCCGCCAGCTCGCAGGGGGTAGGGAGAGTGGCGTACCGTAATACCATCACGCCTCTCCCCCTGCGATCCCTCCACGGCCGCAGAAGATAGGGAGAACGGCGCACCGTAATACCGGCACTCCTCTTCTTCTGCGGTCCCACATCCACGCGCGTCCTTTGCGGGCATGTTCAGCCCGCTGGGAGCGCCCTCCTCGGGCCAGCCGGCGGCAAACAGGCCGGCCCCGGTTGCCTCTTAGCTTCACCGTGGGTGACCAGTCCACGGTTACTAAGCCCCACCGCCACGACAAGGCGTGCAACCATCGGGGGGGTATACTTTATACCTACTTAATACACTTTAATCCAATAGTGACGTCATTTGTGTGGCGATTTTAGTATGGAGCGTTTTAGGAGGCTCGCGAAATTTTGTATAAAAATCGCTGTACCTTTGAAAATATTGACTTTTGATATACGGTTTCTTCTGAGAAGTTACTCATATTTAAGAGTACTATTCATTTATGCAATAAAAAAAAATCAGTCTTCCTGTTGTTTCTATATACCAATGACTTTTTAAGTACGGTATTGCACGCAATCTAAGATGCTTTGTATACATTTTAAGATCAAAATTATTATTAGATTCTGAAACTTTTTCAAAGGTTTCTACCCATTTTGATCCATGAGTATATTAATTTTTTATTATCCATGAGAAGCAATGTTATGTAATAAGCAAATAACTCTATATGAACAGCTGAGTTAAGCCCCAAATATCATGACTTTGATTTTGGATTATTTCTACTAACTTTTACAATGAGTATCTTCATTTAAATAGAACCAACCACTATTATAAATGAAACCTAAAAAACCCTTACAACTTTCCAGAGTACTCTTTAAATTAGTATCACTAACAAACTTCAAGGATTCTAAAAATAATCCTAACACAAGGTAGGTATACCCTATGCCAATGTATTATAATGACAACTTTCCAGTTATATATACTCATTTCTTCTTAGGAAGAATAAACTAAGCAAATTTATAATATTAGATCTTGTACTAAGGACAGTTCCAGCGTTAATTTTGCCTGAGATACAGGATTACCTAGTTCAGACACTACGTTAGATTTTCTGTAGCAACAGATGCAAACCCCTTACTGTTTCATGTGTATATGTGGTTCTATGCAAAAAATTAATAATAAATTATTATATTATATTATCAGAGAGAGAGAGCGGATTCCCGACAAATACGTTCTTTGTATAATGTTCCTTTATGAGACTAAACTGACAGAAATTGCGTTTGATTTTTGGAACTAATGTTTTTTGTAGAAAATATATTGTAATCTTGGCATACCTGGATTATTTCTTAGACATTGTGATTGTAATGGAGCAATTTTAACGCCGGCATTTTGTCTTTGACTTACGTATTTTCGTCCTAAATTTTGCAATTCCTCTTTTGTTAGTTTTTGTCTTAGCATTTCTCAAATGACTTGAAATCACGATTCGAATCATATTTCAACTTAAAGATCAATTATTTTCAACTTTTTGGACCAAAAATATGCGTCATTTGCCACGCAAACATAAATAATGGCGTGATAGGAAACATATTATCTATGGGGCTAGGAAGTCATAGACAAAAAGTAACTTTTTTCTTGATTTCTAGCTATGAAATATGCGTGGATTGCCTCGTAAGTATGGATATACTACATGGTAAAATATATATCGAGAAATGAAATGTGTAGTATAATCAAGGAATTTGTGAGTATTATATACAACAGGAAAGAGTACTTCAAACTTTATTTTCTTTTAATTCAATCAAAAATGATCTTTACTACTCAGACTATAAAGCTTATCACGTGCGCAATAAAAAAACCGGTCCCGGTGAGATAGCTATAAGTTATCCCTGTGTCTCGTTCTAACAAGTAACCTAGTGTAGCCAGTTTATATCTTTCCTTAAATTTCAGGTTTGGTAGATTTTATGTGCGATATAGTGTATAAGCAAGAAATACTAATAAAATCGGTTAAATATTATGTTATTCATAATCTGAGAGAGAAATGTAAAATAAAAATTACTAGTTATTTAGAACCTACCTACTAACCGATAATTATAAATTGGTTATTTATTTTTTGATTATTTGCATTTTGGTAGAGTAAAATGGAAGAAATGAAAATAGAATAGTTGCAACACAAAACGCCGTGTATTTCCCTTGGAACATTCTAGATGTTCGGGTGACAATATGATTTAATAGGGAATATAGGACATTTATATTATTTTACCTACCTTCATGATATTGTGAAGAGGAAACCATTGTATGTATGTATGTTATTGATAATTTCTGAAACCTAACAGATTTGAAAAATTCTTTCACTGGTAGAAAAATTCTTAATCCCTGAGTGCTTATTATGTGCGCACGTGAGAACCTCGCGGGCGGGCGGGCGACATCAGACAGACAGAGTTATAATATTAGTAGGTAGGTTTATCTGTATAGGATGACTTATAATAATATACCTAATAATAATTATGGACACTTCACACCACATCAATCTTGTCCCGTGGTAAGTTCTCGAAGAACTTTTGTTTAATTTTATAAGCTTTTATTTAGTTTCACCTGTCCCGTTGTCGGTCTGTAATGGATTCTTGCAAGTTAAATTTGATCCACTTTCCGGTTTCCGATTGAGTTGAAATTTTGCACGAATATGTAAATCGCATGACAATGCAATATTATGATGACGTGGAGCTGAACTGATGATGGAGCTGGAAGGTGGCCACAGGAATTCCGAAATAAAACCACATAGTCCCATCGAATTTGGGTTCGTTTAGTTCGTCTTGACAAGTACTTTGATACTATATGGCTTAGATTATATACTACAAGATAAGGCACGCGAGGAAATTTTCAAACAAAACTTTCTGCCAATTTTGGTGCGGGGAGGGTAACTCCCACAATGAAAACAAAATCACACATTCACAAAAATATTGTAATCGTTACAAACTCACCCATTTATAAAACTGCAACACTAGCTTATTTATTTCACACAAATAAGACTCGCGCTAATATAACAGTGTAGCGTACGCACTAATACACTGACATGTTAAGTGATGTTACCAATACAAATTATATCGATATATTGTCGATATGAATTTGTATTGGTCACATCTTCGTTATTTGAAAATAATGTATTTTGTTGAAATAAAACCATTCCGATTAATTCCGATATACATATTATATTATATTATATTACACGTAAAATTTATGGCAGCAATAGAAAACTTCACATACATAAGTAGTAAATACAGTCTATTCACGTTAAGTTTGCAATGAGTCGTCAGTACAAATTACAAATGTTAAACTGGCTTACCTTTATTGTCAAAAGTGAACACGAGCTAAGCGTCATTGCTTTCTAGACATTTGCACTGATAACTCACTGCAAACTTAACGCGTACCTATAGGCTGTATTTACCACTTATCTATGTGAAGCTTTTTAAAACCGCCATAGCTTCTACGTATACTATAGACTGCATATACGCACATACATACGCTAATACTCACATACGTAGATATTATTATGAACACTAAACATACAACTCTCCTTTTTTGCAAACATCAAAGAAAAAATAACCTAACCTAATCAAGAATATATCAGGACACGTCTAAGGAGGGTTCCGTAACTATAAACGAGTAATATTTTGTCAAATTACTTCAAAAGTTACTGTCTGATTTGGTTCAAAATATTTTTCCTAAAGAGTTATTAGCATAATCTATCAGCATAGAAAATTGTAAGTTTTTAAGTCTTATAGTTTAGAAATGCTAGGGGGGACCAACTTATAAATCACTTTGGAGGCCGATTACTCGAAAATGGTTGACTTTATAAAAAAGTTATGTATGAAACCTTGCCTTTATTTTAAAATACCTATTAAACGATACCCCACACGATGGGATAGAAATAAAAATGTTCATCCCCACACCTAGAATATCTTATACGTTTAAACGAGCAATTCTTGTATATTTATGTATATGTATAATATAACCATGATCTTGGAAACGGCTCTTAACGATTTCGCTGAAATTTGGTATATGGGGGTTTTCGGGGGTAAACAATCGATCTAGATTAGTCTTATATTTGGGAAAATGCGTGTTCGTGTTTTAATGCGTTTTTCTTTCCACGCAGAATATGGTCGCTAATTTCGTCCTGCCGGCCACTGTCCGTTTGGTCCAGCGGGTTAAGACGCGAATGGCAAGAAACGAGTGTTACGGGTTCGAAACCTGCTCGGTGCCTTACTTTTGTTTTTTTTATATGTTCAAGTATATAATTATAATTTTTTTATTTTTTATAGTTTTTAGACAAGTTTAAAAAAATGTAGTTAATGTTTGAGATTAAACACCTAATCTACACAGAAATCGATTGTAAATAATAATAATTATCAGTTCACATTTTACTTTTTAAGTTTATGTAGATTATCACCTAAACACCACCCACCATATTACAATAAATAGTCACCCAGGTACTAAAATTATTATTATTTTATGATGCCAAATCCGAGATCTATACACAATCTATGATCTAGCTACATAATACTAATCTGTGATCTATGACTGTACCAAATTTCATCCATTTATATTCATAATTAGGCTAACGGTAGAAGCGCGGACAGACAGACAGACGGATGGACAGAGCGAAACTATAAGCGTTCCTCAAGTATTACGGAACCCTAAAAATGAACTGCGCTTCAAACAAGGAAAACTTGTGTCCCTCTGGCTGGGAACATCTTGATTTTATAACGATACCCCATAGTCCATATTTCAAACATCCAAATAAACTGTTCAGCCTTTCAAGTTTCAAAGTTGCGGTAGGGTAAATAATAAACATCACATACATACATGCATTGCTTGATCTGTCGTATAAAGTGTAAAAGCAATCCAATATTTTTACATCACAAAATATAAAATTAGTTTACCAAGAAAAAAATTAATTTTTATCGACATCGTTATTCTAGTGATTGTCACGTCACTCAAAAAGTAATAAAAAAGTTCCGCCATGTTTCGAGAATTAAGTGCCATAGTAAAATTCGAATCTATTGCATAGGAAATAAAGACTAAAATTCTATATCTAACAACAATAGTCTCGTGGGGAGTACGATCGAATATTCTACGATTATCTGTCTCGTGTACACCGCTATTCGATACATCGTCGATTTTTACGAAATTACATTTAAATAGAAATATACAATAATTAAATAAAAAAATACTCATAAATGAAAGGTTATTCCATCTTTTTTAAGATTCGACGTGTTGGACTTGTTTTTACAGGACATAAGAGCACAAATCGGCATTTTTAGCGGAGCATTTCGGACGTCCTTTCGATGCTATACCGATGCACATAATGATTAAAATCGATTACGCAAATAGTTTTTATGAACGCATTAGATTCAAAAATCTTATACCTCGGCAGAGGGGAAAGCTCATGTAAGGCGTATCCCGTAGTATAAGATCTAAGCTATATGGTAACCGGTCTGGTGATGGATCTGGAAGGTGGCCATAGGAACTCTGTAATTAAACGACGCAACCCCATCGAGTATGGGCTCGTTTAATTTATGTTGACGAGTACTTTGATACTATATGGTAACCAGGATCTGATGATGGAGCTGGAAGGTGGCCATAGGAACTCATGCAACCCCATCGAGTTTCGGCTCGTTTAATTCGTCTTGACGAGTACTTTGATACTATATGGTAACCAGGAAGCTAGAATATGACCATAGGAACTATGTAATTAAACGATGATGAGGTTCCATCGAGTTTGGGCTCGTATGATTCGTCTTGACGAGTATCTTGGTTGGCGTGAATATGCAATCAAATGAATTGGGGCTTGGGCTTGCTGTGAATAACTCGAAAATCCAACACGGCGGAACATCCAAGATGGCCGCCAAGTCATTTTTAATGCACTCCTACAATATGGGTATCAAATGAAAGGGCTTGCTGAGAATAACTTGAAAATCCAACATGATGGAACATCCAAGATGGCCGGCGAGTTATTTTTAATGCACTCCTACAATATGGGTATCAAATGAAAGGGATTGCTGAGAAAAACTCGAAAATCCAACATGACGGAATGTCCAAGATGGCCGACAGTCAATTTTAATGTAATCCTACAATATGGGTATCAAATGAAAGGGCTTGCTGTGAATAACTCGAAAATCCAACATGGCGGAACATCCAAGATGGCCGTCAAGTCATTTTTAATGCACTCCTACAATATGGGTATCAAATGAAAGGGCTTGCTTAGAAAAACTCGAAAATCCAACATGACGGAACGTCCAAGATGGCCGATAGTCATGTAATCCTACAATATGGGTATCAAATGAAAGGGCTTGCTGAGAATAACTCGAAAATCCAACATGATGGAACATCCAAGATGGCCGACAAGTTATTTTTAATGCACTACTATAATATGGGTATCAAATGAAAGGGATTGCTGAGAAAAACCCAAAAATCCAACATGACGGAACATCCAAGATGGCCGACAGTCAATTTGAATGCAATCCTACAATATGGGTATCAAATGAAAGGGCTTGCTGAGAATAACTCGAAAATCCAACATGGCAGAACACCCAAGATGGCCGACAAGTTATGTTAATGCACTCGTACAATATGGGTATCAAATGAAAGTATGGTGTGTTGGGGTTTTTTGAGGTCCTTACTGAGTAGAGTAAAATCTCTAGGAGGTCTCCTTATTGAAGAGCTTGACTGTACTAAATTAACCGGCAAACGACCTTGCAACAATGATGCGTTAAATGAGATGAACAGACTGAGAAACCTATCTAGCGATAACTAAAAAGTAAATAAATTAAAAGTAAAAAAAAAACTTTTTTAAAAAACAAGCTTTTATTTGAATGCGCTAAAAAGAATAAAATATTTTTCCTTTAAAACTTTTACTATCAACTTATAACGTAATAATTACACAATTTATATGATATAAAAGCTTGTCGAGAATCAAATAAATTGTCTCATAAATCTATCAGAACAAGTTACTTGATTTACTTCTTTGATTAAAAGAAAAAATTGCGGGATTCGAACCAGCGACCGGCTTGATCACCAACATGCTCAATCACTAAGCCAAAGAGGTCGTCAAACTTTTAATTAGTGAAAAATATACTTAACCACGTGGTAGTGCTCATGATTACAAACTTTCCCAAAGGAACTTTTTTATTTAATCCACCTCAAGTCTCAACCTAACATTAGGTAGCGAATTAAATAATAATAAAAAACAACGGGTTGCACTCCGGGAGTGCCGGTAGAAGTGAAAAATTTCAAAAGTGGGGCCATTTAACTAGACACTTTTCTCCTTAGTGTTTTCACTATACGTCAAATTTCAAAATGGCTCCAAAAATCTCAAAAGTGGGGCCATTTAACTGGAGACACTTCTTTTCTCTATACTGATTTCACCGTACGTCAACTTTCAAAATGGCCCCAAAAATCTCAAAAGTCGAGCCATTTAACTCGAGACAATTTTCGTGGGGGGACAATTGGAGGTAAAGGCCAATGTAAGGGTAAATGTGATGGGGATGATTAGCGGTCAAGGTCAAGGCCAAAGGTCAATAGTGGGGTCAAAAGTAAATACGAACTAAAATAGTTTCATGCTCGCGTAAACCAAGACAGCAAACAATTGCAAGTTGCATCTTATGACTTTTCGATCAGATTCACGTGTCCTGCTCGAGTTTAACAGTTTTTACCCATCCAAGGTATACCTTGGTTTTAACATCTTATTTTTGGATCTAGGGTATACCCTAGATCCAAAAGCACTGAACAGAACTCCTCAGTCTTTAAAGATACGCGTTTGGAAATTTCAGCATTGTTTAAAGAACTGCAAGCATATGTCACTTTGTAACTTACAGTAATCATCGTCATCACCTTAACAACAATACCTAATGGAAGCTTGGCGCGTATTCAATTATACATTCGATCGTTTATTTTAGACGTTCTTAAGACGTATTAATAACAACTTAACAAAATATATAACTAAAACGGGTGAAATTATTATTTTTAAACAAAAAATTAAACCGACTTCCAAAGTAAAAATACACAAAAAAGTATGAAATAAAACTTATTTTCTAAATAATTTCCCTTTTAAATTTGGCTATTTCTCTACTTAATCTTCTTAATATGAACTTTAAGCCACCGCCACGGTACCGGCAAATATGATCGTGAGTTCTATAAAATATTGTCGAATATCGTTTGGGCTGGTATAACTAAAAAATAAAAATAAATTAAAAGTAAAAAAAAACTTTTTTTAAAAACAAGCTTTTATTTGAATGCGCTAAAAAGAATAAAATATTTTTCCTTTAAAACTTTTACTATCAACTTATAACGTAATAATTACACAATTTATATGATATAAAAGCTTGTCGAGAATCAAATAAATTGTCTCATAAATCTATCAGAACAAGTTACTTGATTTACTTCTTTGATTAAAAGAAAAAAATGCGGGATTCGAACCAGCGACCGGCTTGATTTTTAGGAGCATATGCTGCATTGTGTTACTTCAGTAAAAGTCAAAATCACTATATGTGTCGATATAAATTTCGAGGAGTTCCCTCGATTCCTCATGGATCGCATCATCCGGTTTCCACGTTAGTGACTAAAGGACCAATTTCGAATTAAACCCTTTACAACAACAAAATAATTTTTCAAATAGGTCCATAAACAGCAGAGTAATGTTCAAAGATCTCCGTGTTAGTGTAAAATGCTATAAGAAGTACCTTTTATATCATCATAATGTGATGATGTATGGTGTGATAGTGGTGGTGACGATGATGTTTACTCTAATTGACAGGGTGGCATATGCTTGCAGCTTGCAGTTCTTTAAACAACGCCGAAATCTCCAAACATGTATCTATAATGAGTCAGGAGTTCTGTTCTATACTTTTGGATCCAGGGTATACCTTGGAGCAAAATATTACTTTTTGATAGCATGTGCTTGGACTTCTTTAGAAAAAGTTGAAATCACCATATGTTTCCTTACTTCAACTAATTTGTCCCCAAATTAAAAATATTGTTGTCACCCTTGTTAAAAAGAGACGGAGCGGTTTGTATTGTATCTCCCTCTCGGCACAGATTTGATGCCGAGAGCTCTTTCCAGTTGTATATAATACTTACAAATTCCTTGAGTATAATATAGTGGGCATATCTAGACATGAATAGGGGATCGGAATACATTTGAAATAAATATTTAGTTTCATTAATATATTCAGAAATATTGAGGTATTACTACTTGGTAAATGTAAAAAAATATATTATTTTATGTGTAGTTTACTAATTAAATACAATTAAAAAGTACCAAAAAACTATTTTTTTTTGCGTAAATGGTAAACGAAACCTACACAATAGTTTTCTTACATCGTATACAAAAACATTCATTATGGAATGTGTAAACGCACAAATATCGGAGATATTTACAAATATATTCCTGCGGCCGTATACTTCATATACCTTAATCTACAAGTGACGTCACTTGTAGGTCGACTTTAGTATGGAGCATTTTCACGAGACTTGCGAAATTTTGTATACAAATCGCTGTACCTTTGAAAATATTGACTTTTGATATACGGTTTCTTCTGGGAACTCATATTTAAGAGTACTATTCTTTTATGCAATAAAAAAAAACAATCCGCTTGCCTATAGAAAATGTAAGTCTACGTAAAAGGTGAAGGTGCGATAGTTTTTCTGTAGTGTATAGTTTGTGCAATAGGATAGAGCTTCGCTCGTCCTGATGAATATTCGTTGAAATGAATTAAAATATCACCACCTTCTGCAGTATGCGACCTATGCCGGTATCCGGATGCAATCACGCTTACATATAATCTATGTTTATCTTTGATCGCCGTGGCTAATTATAGTTCTATTGTAAAATTCCCTATGTCCTTTCTGCTCGAGCCTTTACAAAAAAAATAATTAAGCTTTAACAGCGCATAATACAGCAATTAATAACGCACGAGATCACGAATACCAATTCAATTTAAAATCTTAAGAGAGAACACTTCGGATACCTAACAACGTTTTTTACTTTTTCTTACTTAAATAAAATCCCGAGCAGCAATTAAAATCCCGTGAACATTTTTGTCACTTACAAATCAAGTTTAGACGCCTCCTAGCCCTCGTTCGCACGAGCCCTCTTTTATTTATTTATTATTTTAGCAAAAAGGACACCAGCAATACATACATTTTTACATTAACTTAATATAGCTTCACTTTTAAAATAGGATTCAGATGTACGCACCTTAGGTGACACAACAATAGGCAAGCGGACTGATTTTTTTTGTTGCATAAATGAATAGTACTCTTAAATATTAAATATTAAACTTCTCAGAAGAAATGGTATATTAAAAGTCAATATTTTCAAAGATACAGCGATTTGTATACAAAATTTCGCGAGTCTCGTAAATACGCTCCATACTAAAATCGCCATGTGTGTTGAGTAGGTATAAAATATACGGCCGCAGGAACATATTTGTAAATATCTCCGATATTTGTGCGTTTAAGTTCATACTTATAATAATGAATGTTTTTGTATATGATATAAGTAAACTAATGATGTAGGTTTTGTTTACCAATTACGCAAAAAAATGGTACTATTTAAATATATTTAATTAGTAAACTACACATAACATAATATATTTTTTTACATTTACCAGCTAGTAATGCCTCAATATTTCTGAATATATTAATGAAACTAAATACTACAGATGTTGTCTGATCCCCTATTACAGAAAACTTTTCAAATATAAACAAATATCACACAAATCGACAAAATAGAATAGCGCTAGAAATAGAACTTTGCGATTTAAAAAATGAGATGGTCGTGTGTTCGATTTTCACCTATATTCTACTAACGCAGGGTTTTATTTCAAGCGCTATTATATTTTATCGCGATATAGAAAAGCGCTCGTACAAACGAGAACTTACGATAGGTCACGAGATAGAGCTTTAACAAATTTTCAGATTTTCTTTTAACCTTAATGGAGCCCGCCCACGCCTGGCGGGTAGCTTGCAAACATGAGCGTGAAGAGAGTTATTTTTTTATAAAACTAGAGGGCAAACGAGCAAACGGATCACCTGATGGAAAGTGATTACCGTCGCCCATGAACACCCATGATCGACACATCAGAGAATTTGCAAGTAAGTACGTTGCCGGCCTTTTACGCTCCGCTCTTGAAGGTGTGCAGGTCGCAATGGTCCGGAAATACTGCTGGCAACAGTTCATTCCGTTTTACAGTGTGCGGCAGAAAGCTTTAGGTAAAGCGCACGGAAAGACTGCCACTCAGAAAGGTGATGAGGATGATAAATATTTTGTCGCTTGGAACCGCGAACTTAATAATTATAGGCAGCACCCGAGCACAAAATAAATTATTTTGCTCGCTTTCCAAGCTGCTTGCTTCTAAATAATAGTATTGTAATGTTTTAAAATATAACTGGAGAACCCACCATAACAAAATAGGATTTGTAATAAATATTTAACCTTTAAAACTTAATACCATTTAAATTAAACTTAAACTACGTAAATGCTTCTATTTTAGTAAATTTTATCAGTGCTAGGACTAATATTAACGTAAAGTAAACGCTTAAAATGCAAATGCCACTTAGTTCTGCTGTAAAATGTTGGAATATGTGAAAAAGGACAACGCGGAATATGAAACATACGGTCCTCGTATCTGCGAAGTGCTTTTTGTTGAATTATGGCTGACCACACTTATCTTTTGGCTTTTAATGACATTTTCCGTAAAGGGGATTTATAAATTTCAAACAATAAATGTTGTAATCTTTTCTTATACATTAATACCTACATGTAGCAAATGCGTAATTATTATTTAAGGCTGGGTAGACCAAGCAAAATAGGCATTTAACGCTTCCAAGAGTCGCCCGCAATTGCCGCAAAGCGAGCCGCGCGCCTACGTCGCCGGCGTAAACTTACATGAACCCAAAGTGTTACAGTGTAGTCATGTCGGCAGTAGGTCATCTTATTTTATTATTTGTATTGAAAAAGATAATAAAATCCATAGGTAACTGTTTTAATGCAACACATAGCACACATAATTTGAATAGATATTATAGGTAGGTACCTAAGTAAAAAATGCTTAAATTTTATTCAATTACTAGCTGATGCCCGCGGCTCCGCCCGCGTATGTACAGTAACCCATGGGAATCGTATATGTCCCGCGATAAAAAGTAGCCTATGCCCTTCCCTATGGTCTACTTTATGTCTGTGCCAAATTTCATGATGATCGGTTTAGTAGTTTTTTCGTGAAACAGTAAATAAAGTATCCCACGGGACACATTTCCCCGCGATAAAAAGTAGCCTTTGTCTTTCCCCGTTGTCTACTTTTCAACTGTGTCAAATTTCATAATAATCGGTTTAGTGGTTTTTACGTGAAACTGTAAATAAAGTATCCCATGGGAACCGTACATTTCCCCGCGATAAAAAGGTAGCTTATGTCTTTTCTCAGGCTCTAGAATATCTGTGTACCAAATTTCATTTAGATCGGTTCAGTAGTTTTGGCGTGAGAGACGGACAAACACACACTTTCCCATTTATAATATTAGTATGGACTAGCTGTTGCCCGCGACTTCGTCCGCGTCAACTGATGGCGCAATAATGCATTAATTTCGACCAAATTTGATTACCATAAAAAAGGTTATAGTGAGTCAATCTTAAAAGATTTTTTTACATCATTTAAAGAGGAATAATTATTTTATACATATTTTTTGGGTAACTTGAGCCGTTTACGTAGCGCACGCAACACGCTGTGTTCGATGTGTGCATGGAGACGAGTACCTATCGTTAGCTCGTGTGGTCACTAAAGTACGTGTCGTTTCGTGAAATAAAAATATTGTATCAGGTAGGTGCCGACGATTTGATGGTAACTACTTAGGCAGACACTTGCAAAAAATGTATTCCTCTGCCGAGTCCGCACGTTTGCCACTTGCCGCAAAATCCAAACCTCCACAAACGTTTGACTTTTTGAAAATCCGGATTTCCGAATTTTTCTCCCAAAAATCCGGATTATCCGGATAATTCCGATTTTTTCATTTTTTTTAATTTGTTGCATATTTTATAAAACTTTAATGTTAATTTTACTACTATGTTGTAGCAAAACTTACACTCATTAGTAAAAAAAAAGAGTTGCTTTTTTATAATTTAATTTAAATAAATTCTTATTTTAAGTTGTAAGTATTAAAATTACAATCTGAATAAATAAAAACATAATGAGATTATATCAAAATTATATACCTACTTAATTATATTTATTTTTTCATTTTTAGAAATATTTTTGATTAAGTTTCAAATCCTACAATGTTCAGTTTTATAGGTAGTTAGTATATTATTTTAAATAAGGTATGTATATATTGTTATTTACTAAATGTTCCAGCAGAAAGAATTATAAAAAAGTGGAATAGCCTGATCTTTTTAACGCTTTTTTTACATATCTACGCCACAGTTCACCACTACCGTTTTCGTAAAGTTCCATTTCTATATGAAAGTACTAATGTAGGAAAATTAAGGAAACGTAGGAAACTGAAAATCCTTTAAATCGAGATCCGGGGAGTGAAGAAAAATCATTTGAAGCATGGGGCTGAACAAATAATTTTGTATGGACGAAATTGGACCACTTTTGAGTTATTGAAATAAAAAACCACCCACCTGTTTGGGTAATAATTAAACACGTAAATGGTGCTTTTAATTCCCTCGGTAACTAACAGAAGTATAATAAGCAATTCTAAGCACAATTTAAAATCTATAACTGTTGTAAGATCTTTATTTTAACATTTTACTTACAAATAAACAGTAACATCTTACTCTTCATTGTACTTTGAAGTTTCCGCTATAAGATGAAAACTACATTACTTAAAAAAAAATAACAGTGGTTTACACAAATCGTTGGTGCTATTTTTGACACTTATATCTTATCTTTAAAATATTATCTAAAAATAATTATTTCTACGCAAAAATAGGAGCGTTGATTTTCATTTAGTTTTGCTACTGACTCGTTAGTTTAGGTTAGTTTAGTTCAATCAAATTAATTTTAATAATTAAAAAAAAACCTTCATTCATTCGGCAAAACTCTCTCTAATCTTAAACCAACCAGTCAGGTATTATCGACTCCAAAACTTCTTCCTGATATCATAGAGATAATATTTAGGTATTTGGACTTAGATATTCATTATTTAGAAGATAATTAAATATAGTTAAACCACTACATTTCTTTTTAAGCTGTCATATTAATTTGGCATTCTATGATTGCAGAAATTAAAATTGCAATAATATGTTTCGACTTTCGTTAGTAAGAATTCAATAAATATAAAAATACAAAGCTTTAATTGGGTTTGGATTTGCTTATTATACTTCTTACTACTTGTGCAATTGAAACTGAAACCATATTCAGTGTTTTTATAAATTGGATCACCTATTACTGAACTGTACTACTACTGAAAAAATATAAAATGGTAAGTATCTTAGAAACAGTCCATACGTCTTAAACATATATAGCGGCCATAATATTTTAGCAGATCTTCATCCCTCGCATCACCATTTAATGGATTGACTATGTTCTACCAAATAACTTAAATAAATGGAAAAATGTGTCAACAATTTCAACAGGACAACAAATAATATCAAATTATCCAAAGGCAAAACATATTGATTTCTTATGTTTACGCGAATATTGTTCATTGTTTTAAACACTTACGGATTTTGTCGCACAACACGAAACACTTACGGAAAACAATCACGACAAAACAATTAAATTTTGGATGTGAAAATACCGAATATTGAATACTAAATTACCATGTTGGCTAAAGAATGTAAGGAATAAAAAATTACAAATCTGGTGACTAAATAATACCACTGAATATTCCAAACTGGCAGACAGATATTATATTAGCAAACAAATAACCATCTTGGCGACAATTTGTGAGTACACATTTAATTTAAGAATAGGTACATATATTTTCCGTAATGTAGGTAACTCAAAAAACATACAAGCAGCAAAACCAGCGCACATAAAAAAAAACAAAGGAGCGTACAAAATTCCCAATTTTTAATTTTCCTCGACTTTAGGGGGGGTGTAGATATTGTGTAGATTCATTTTGAAATTTAAAAATAACGGTAATTCATTTTTCGCAAAATTAACATAGGTGTCGTTACTAGGTTTTTGGGGGTGCTGGATACGAAAATGACATTCATTTTGAAATTCCAATATGGCGGACATACTTAATTTTATAAAAATAATATGGTTGTCCCTTTGTTGGTTTCTGGGGGTGCTGATTACAAAAAAGTAGTCCATTTTAAATTTCCTTAGTAACCCCGCAACCTCAAATTTTCTTCATGATGAAAGAAAAAGAAATTTGAAAATCCTGAATTTTCCAAAATTTCCATAGCTTTATACATCCCTCATAATATCTCAAAGTAGAGAATTGCCATATTTTTTTTCTATAATCACTTCTATCTCAGAAACAGTGCATCTTACTTGAAAAATAATAAAAATTACCTCACCCTTAATAACCCCGCAACCATATATTTTCTTCATGATGGGAGAAAAAGAAATTCGAAAATCCTGAATATTCCAACATTTCTATAGCTTTATGCATCCCCGGTATCTCAATGTAGAGCATTTATATTTTTTTTATAAAATTGATTCTATCTCGGAAACGGTGCATCCTAATGAAAAATAATGAAAATTTCCTCCCCCTTAGAAACCCCGCAACATCATATTTTCTTCATGATGGAAGAAAAAAAATCTGAAAATCCTAAATTTTCCAAATATTTCTATAGCGTTTTACACCGTTCGTGTATCAAAGTAGAGCATTATCGTATTTTTTTTCTATAATGGCTTCTATCTCAGAAACGGTGCATCCTACTTGTAAAAAAAATAATGAAAATTACCTCCCCCTTAATAACTCCGTAACCACATATTTTCTTCAAGATGAGGGAAAAAGAAATTCGAAAATCCTGAATTTTCCAACATTTCTATAGCTTTATACATCCCTCGTATCTCAATGTAGAGCATTTTTTTTTTTTATAAAATTGATTCTATCTCGGAAACGGTGCATCCTATTGAAAAAATAATGAAAATTTCCTCCCTTTAAGAACCCCGCAACACCATATTTTCTTCACGATGGAAGAAAAATAAATTTGAAAATCCTGAATTTTCCAAAATTTCTATAGCTTTATACACTGTTCGTGTCAAAGTAGAACATTGCCATATTTTTTTTCTATAATCGCTTCTATTTTAGAAATGGAAAAATAATATTACTGGAAAAATCATAAAAATTTCCTCCCCTTTAACCCGGAAATCGCATATTTTTTTCATGAGTGCCAAAAAAAGAAATTTGAAAATCCTGAATTTCGAAAAGTTTCTATACCTTACATAGCAGCTGGCACCTCTACAAACTACATGTTAATTTTACGAAGATTGGACAGTCTCCATTTTGGAAAATCCAATTTCATTGGAAGACAATTTTATAATCAGCATATGAAACATGGAAAAAGACATCCATTTTAATTAAAAAAAAATATACGCCATTTTGGAATTTTAAAATGGATTTTATTTTCATATTATTCTGCACCCCCAAAAACCTTGAAAACGATACCCATACCAAAGAAAAAAAAAACCTCCAATAGTATCCAAAACTGGGATTTTCCGTAGCTTGCAAATTGAATTTTTAGCAGCTATTAATTTATCAATCAAATCTTCATTAGCTACTTACATGGTATAATGGTCACCAACTCATCGGTGCTAATTGGATTAAATTTCGCCACTTTTTATCTGCCGATTTTTGTATTTTTTGTCACTTGAGTGATTTCACCAGTTTGGTAATTTAGTCGCCAACATATTAATTCGCTGCCAAATTCAGCAATACAGTATGCTCACGTGCAGTCACCAACTTATTTTTTGTTCACTCGATTAATTATATCCCTTATTCAAATATTGAACGTCTAGAGTACATACTAATTACAATTAAAATATGTAATTTTCATAGTAGTAACCAAGATTCGAAAAAATCGAAAAATCCGGATTTTAAATGAAAATCCGGATTTTTCGAATTTTTCGAATTTCGAAGTATCCGGATTGCAACCCCTACTTGCGAGTGACTTGGTGTGTTCTGCAAAGGCAAGCATGACGGATGTTGAGCACGTATCCTTATATTTTATTGTAAATAGAACAGCCTCCGTGGTCTAGTGGTTAGAGCTTGGCTCTCGACTCGGAGGTCGTAGGTTCTAATTTCGATTCCCGCACTGGAACAACAAAAAATGTTGTTTCCAAGTTTGGTTAGGACTATGCAGGCTGATCACCTGATTGTCTGACAAGAAGATGATCCATGCGTCGGATGGGCAGGTAAAAAGTCGGACCTGCGCCTCATCTCTCGTCAGTCGTGTCGGTTATCCGTCCCACTAGATTACGAGAGTAAAAAAAAAGAGTGCCTTTGTGTACTGCGCACACACTTGGGCACTATAAAAATACTACTGTGTAACTGGCTAGGCTACAATAAAACCAGCCACCGTCACCGAAATCGGCGTGGGGAGTTATTTATTATTATTATTGTAAAAACAGAAATCGAAATAAAAAGAAACGAAAAGTACGGCAAAGAAGATGGTAGATGTTACAAATTCATAAAAAC
Organism: Glaucopsyche alexis; assembly: GCA_905404095.1. NCBI lineage: Eukaryota > Metazoa > Arthropoda > Insecta > Lepidoptera > Lycaenidae > Glaucopsyche > Glaucopsyche alexis. The sequence continues at coordinate 16,411,664 of FR990052.1, read as the reverse complement.
TGTTTACTGGCTTATTCAATAATGTACTAAGGCTACTCCACGCATCAGCTACTTTTTTCTCATAATACACAACACAATAATATATCTATGGACGCTTCACACCAAGTCTATCTGGTCCCGTGGTAAGTTCTCGAAGAACTTGTGTTACGAGTACCAGACAACAGAAATATATTTAATAATTTTTATATTATACACATATTTAAGATTTTTATTGTATTATACACATATTTAATACACATTCATGACCCAGGAACACAGAATTTTTTTTGTTCCTTCAGCAGGATTCGAACCCGCGACCCCCGGCTTGAGCACCAATACGCTCAACCACTGAGCCACAGAGGTCGTCTCATCTAGCAAAAGCAACGACGTGGCGACGATAATGTTATTGTGTATGGTTATATGTACCTATAACTAGCCGATGCCCGCAACTTCGTTTGCGCCTAACTGACGAAAGCGGAACCCTATTTTTTAAACGGAACCCTAAAATAAAAGTAGCCTATATTAGACCTTATGACATCAGCTATCTGCCAGTGAAAGTCCCGCGAAAATCGGTCCAGCCGTTTCAGAGATTAGCCGGAACAAACAGACAGACAGACCGACAGACAGACAGACAGACGGACAGACATTTTTAAAAATTGGTATTTTATTGTAAGTACCGAATATACTTTCAGATGCATTATGTGAAAAGCTGTTAATTTGATGTTACAAACAGACACTTCATTTTTATTTATCTGTATATAGATTTAGTTCAAAAATAAAAAGAAGCATAAAAAATACAAAACAAACTTTCCTATAGATTTTTATTGTATTATATGTCCATGACCCGGGAACACAAGAAACTTTTTGTTCCTTCGGCGGGATTCAAACCCGCGACCCCCGGCTTGAGCACTAACACGCTCAATCACTGAGCCACAGAGGTCGTCTCATCTGGCAAATGCAACGACGCGGCGACGATAAAATGTAACATGTTATTGTGTATGGTTATATGTATAAGGGGCTGTGCATTAATCACGTGATGTTTTTTTCCAACTTTTTAGACCCCTCCCCCCCCCTGGTGATACGTGGTGAGGTTTTATACTACCCCCCCCTCCCCCACCTAAGATCACGTGTATTTTTTTTACACAGTAAGCAGGTCATGTTTGAAGAAAACCTTTAACTTAAAAAACAATTTAATCGAATAATTATAAATAATCGAGCAATTAAAAACTATACGAGTCATTTGTCTTGTACGTATTTAAACAACACTACGAATCTACAACCGATAATAATTTCGGTATGCATAAACTAGATTCGAAAATTAATACACGCGATGTTTCCTTATACCCCCTCCTCCCCTTGGTGATACTTGGTGATTTTTTTTCGGACCCCCCCTCCCCCTTTAGGCATCACGTGATTAATGGACGACCCCTAACTAGCTGATGCCCGCAACTTCGTTTGCGCAGATCTAACGAAAGCGGAACCCTATTTTTTTAAACGGAACCCTAAAATAAAAGTAGCCTATGTTAGACCTCATAATATCAGCTATCTGCTAGTGAAAGTCCCGTGAAAATCGGTCCAGCCGTTTCAGAGATTAGCCGGAACAAACAGACAGACAGACAGACAGACGGACAGACAAAAATTTTAAAAATTGGTATTTTATTATAAGTACCGAATATACTTTTAGATTCCTTATATGAAAAGCTGTTAATTTGAAGTTACAAACAGACACTTCAATTTTATTTATCTGTATATAGAATTAGTTCAGAAATAAAAAGAAACATAAAAAAATACAAAACAAACTGACTTTCCTTTAGATTTTTATTGTATTATACATATCCATGACCCGGGAACACAGGAAACTTTTTGTTCCTTCGGCGGGATTCAAACCCGCGACCCCTGGCTTGAGCACCAACACGCTCAATCACTGAGCCACAGAGGTCGTCTCATCTGGCAAAAGCAATGACGCGGCGACGATAAAATATAACATGTTATTGTGTATGATATGTATAATTTAGTTCCAAAATAAAAAGAAACAAAAAAAACAAAACAAACTGACTTTCTTACACTGCGTTAGAAACGAAAGAATTGTTCGATAAATACGCGGGTAAGCCGTGCGCTAGCAAAACTGACATAGGTCTGTCCTCGTCAACGCCTAGCGGGCGACTGTGGGGCGACTCAAGCGGCTTACGCACGCTGCATTTCAATAATTATTTAATGTCAAAATAATTAAACCAACATGCAAAATGTAACCACAAATTATTCTTCTTTAAGTTATTAGCTTTTCGTAGATATGATTTTTGAAAGTAAAACTATCATGAACTACATGAACAAAAAGAAAAATATTCAAATTTAGCCTCCTCTTCGGAATTATTTTTGATCGAGTGAAGTTTTCAATATTATGTTTCGAACCACAAATTGTAAAAGAACATTAAGTAAACAACAATGTGTATTTTTTTTGGCTTTTTAAAGTTACTATTTGTTTGTTTATTATCGATTCAAAGTCATGTAAAATTGGGTCTACGCGGCCTTAAGTGCATGATTTGACGAGCAGTAAACTTAAAATTGCTTCGACTTTATCATATAATTTACTAAATTTATAATTGGTAGTATCTTAAGGTAATCTAAATAATTTGTGTAATAATTTTAATTAGTCTAATAAATTTAATCCCATACATTTTTTATTTCGAAGTTCGCCGTCGAAATTATCGAATGCATCTTGACTAGAGGCCCAGGTTCCTTGGCCACGCCCACCGGCCGCGCGAATGTTTTGGCGCTCCATATAAACTCATACTAAGTAATGTAGCGCAACCCGGTCTCGGCGGCGAGTCGAGCTTGCGTGTCGCGGTCGCTTAGATCGGAAGGCAACCTAAGACCATGTCCAGAAACTGCGTATTCTTACGCACGTAAGGTCTACGCACGTAGTCGAGGTACTAGGGCCCCATACATTGCGTCCAGAAGCTACGTGCGTATTATTTTAGGCTCTATGCGCGTATCGTACAAAATTGACCTATTAAACCGCTTTGGTTGATTCAGACACGGATCCAGCTCTCAAAAGAAGATGTGGCCCGAAAATTTTGATTTTATTATTTCCTTCATAACATGGTTATTAGAATTTAAAAAAAGAATTGTATTATTTTCTTTACAATATTATGTTAATTAAAAGCTAAAGCGCGGAGTGAGCGAGAAAGTTTTTTGCTTATTTAGCAAAAAATTTATTTTATGTTTGATAATTTACCTTAAACAAATTAACATCAACTAGGATTATAAATTAATTAAATAAAAAATATATGCATTATATAGTATAGAAACATACACAAATTATAGATTATATAACACGGGCAGGAGTAATCCCTATCGGTTCAAACAAAGTATTATTTTTTCTTAAATTTGTTGCTCAGTAAATAAAAAAGGGCCGAAATTTTTTGGAGAGGTGACAAATTTTGCGCTTCCTCAATCTACCTGAATAAAGGTCCGCTTAACACTAAATCCACTACTATAAATATGTATTTTAACAATAATATAAGTATGACCAGCAGGTAAAAAGCACCAGGTAAGACTCAAAAGGCTAACAATACAAATATTACTACCCACTGAACCTATTTTGATTATAAATTAATAGACCTTGAAAGTATGCACTCACAAGACTGTTGGGGTTGTGGATATGCCCATACTACACGTATAGGTGCTCCGCTCCTGACTCAAATAGGTGCAGTAATTACGCATGTAATACGCAGCTACCTCGAGTACGCGCGAGACACGAAGTGAAAGAAAAATGTTTTTCTCGCTCCGATTGTATTATTCAGAGTGAGACAGAAGTATTCATTTCTTCGTTACATAGCATTCAGATCGGTTGACACTGTTGAAATTTGGTAATTTTGGCATTTTCACAGTGAAATTTTACTTTACAGAGTGTTCCGAAACTTTGTGCTGTCAATGTTTTGTCAAAACCAATTTTTTCTGAAGACAACTTATATTAGAACCTTCAACACACAATTGATATCGATTTGAAATAGTCAAAAGTGTCATCCCCTGTATTTTGGAGTGCAATGAAAGCGTAGTAAGATCGAGTTGCCAAGTTTCAAAAAATATTTCTCCCTAAAACAAATAGTACGGTTCCCGTGGATTTTACCTAGCATGCGAAGACTCTCAAATATAATTTTTAACGTACTTATGCCACATCGAAACTTCATAGAGTTACGTAATACAATAAAATATATAGGTACCGTTAAAAATCAAAAAAGTTACATGCCAAATATGTAAGTATTACTTATTTAGGAAAACGTACCTATAAAGATACTTTATACAGTAAAACTACTTTGTTAATATCTTTCGGGAGTCCCACACATGCTTTCCAAGTAGAGAAAAAAAAAACGATGATTGCCTAGGGCATTAACAAATTATTTGCACTGTACGCAGCACATTGAATGACGCGGTCGCGTCCTATTCGTGTTATATCACTTTTGTTGTGTGTGTGTGTTATATAAGGTTTGGTAAAATCAATTACGGATACTTTGGGCATATGATGTGCTGCTTGTGTAAAGACATATTTTAAGAAGAAAAATAATTGCCATACTCGAAAATTTTTTTTTGGTCGTTATATGGGCGAGGTTGCGTTTAGCGGAGAGTCGCCCATACATTAGATGATTTTTTTAGTTTGACTATGACAATTATTTTTCTGCCTAAACGTCTTTACTTAAGCAGTGGATCACGTGCCTGAAGTATCCGTAATTGATTTTCGGAGACCTTATATAAAGTCTATACTTTAGCCTATTCGCGTTATGAAGGCAGTGAATTATGCGTACATACTATGTCAAAATGGCTTACGCTAATGCGTCAATTTTGACATTCGTATGCATGATTCACTGCTTTTTTTAACACTTACAGACTATAAGTTATTTCGTAGGTATCAAGAGGGTAAAAACTGTATGTCTGTCACCAGGCTATGTCTCATGAGATCATAATTCTTGATAGCTAGACAGTTAAAATTTTTACATAACCTTTACTAAAATAGTCGATTTCGTTATAAAAAGGAACCCTTATAGTTTTGCTCTGTCCCTCCGTCATTCTGTCTGTCCACGCCTCTAGCTTCTGTAATTATGAATATAAATGGATGAAATTTGGCATAGTATTCTGTATATTATATTATCTCGGATTTAGCATCGTAAAATAATAATAATTTTATATTTTGAGGGTGGCTCTCCATACATGAGAAGTGGGGATGAAAAATATTTTTTCATTGTACCCCCATTGCATTGCATTGCATAACGTTGAATAGCGCTTTAAAATAGAGTCAAGATTTCATACATGACTTTTTTTTTCAAAATTTTCGAGTAGTTGTAGAGTAGATTTCTAAATTATAGGTTAAACTTGTAAGTTTCCATGCTGATATATAATTTATAAAACTCAGGGAAAATTATTTTGAACCAAACCGGACTGTGACATTTGAAGTAATTTGATAGTAACGGAACCCTCCTTAGATACAACAAACGTGAATTTTTTGACGTTTTTGGCGTGATTCTTTAATGACAAGTTGGCAACAGGTAGACACTTGCAATAAGAATTTTGGTTTTTTATACAATACATTTTTATACCGATAAGTGATAGGTCAGCTGTAATTAAATAATAATAGTATATTATTTTACTTATCGTCAAGCAAATCGATTGCAAATTTAAATAAAACAAGCATAAAAACCCTAATAACCCCTTCAGATACCTATTCTCCCTAAATTTAGGGAAAAAGTCCCAAGTTGGCATCACAGATAGCCTGGCAGACATTTTGTTGTGATAAGAATTTCTACGTGCGTAGGTTTACGCAGGTTTACGCACATTCTGGACAGAGTCTAAGAAACTGTATTTTTAGCCCCCGATGCAAAGAGAGCCGGGTGTTATAAGTTTGTGTGTCTGTCGGTCTGTCTGTGAGCCTGTTCGTGGAGCTACGGCTCGTAAGCGAAAGATCCGATTTATATGCGGTATTTTGTTTGAAAGCTGACATGATCAAGAATGTTCTTAGCTATAATTCATCATCATTAGCTTATTCACTGCTTGATAATTCGTGGATTACTTAAAAATTTTAATATTGTTTATTTAAAATTAATTTTTGGGTTGTTAAATTTGGGTAATTACTTCTCTAAACTGTAAAGGTCACTCACAAAGTTAAATATTTACCTGCCCAGATTTAAGAGTTTCGATTTAAGTAAATCCCTTGTGCACTGTACAGCCTGTTGTAATTTTAATCGGGTTATAAGGACTCCGGCTTAAAGAGGTTATAAGAGGGGAGGTGATTGGGCCGCCGAGATGGCGATAGAACAGCGAAAACCTCTCAGATCCCTCGCAAGGCAAATTGTCGATTTAGACTTTCTTACGTTATTTTTACCCGACTACGCAAAGCCAAAAGGAAGGGTAATGATTTTGGCAGTCAATGTATGTTTTGTTTGTTCCACTGTAGCGTCTAACTAATGGTCCAATTTTAAAAAGTAAGGTGTCAATAGTTTCGCAATAACGGCCGGGTTAAACATAGGCTATATAATTTACGTAATCGGGTTATAGTTCTTTAATAAAAACTGTAGTTATTGGTCTTTATATTTTATAATTATAAAGTAAAAGTTCGGCCGTAAATTATAAAACATCATCCAGTGATTAAAATTGTAAATATAAACCATTCTCGAATCCACTTGAACACACACAAGAAATTTCATCAAAATCGGTCCAGCCGTTTAGAAGGTTTCAATTACAATATTCTAATGGATACTATACTCCCAGATAATAAAAACAAAAAATTGCATTTCTTGCAACCTTTTCACATAACATTTTTCCGAAAAACAAAACTATCTTTATTAAATAAGAAAACATAAGCAAATGTTATCTTTAATAATATTATAAAAATGAAAGGTCTTTTTGTATGTATTGAATAGAGTCCGAAGGTACCGGACGATTCTGATGAAATTTCCACAGGCATAGAAATGGCCACGAGGAAGGACATAGGCTACTTTTTATCGCGACAAAGTGTACGATTCCCGCGAGGTTAATTTTAGGGCTCACGAAGTCGCAGGAAACATCTAGAAACTAGTGCGTGGTGCGTGCCTACAGTTACAAGATAATGTCTGTTTACCGTCATACATTTATTATCATTATAAAACGGTATCATACGAGAAAGTAAAACGTCAAATCTTCGTCAAAATTAAATGTCTAAATCGCGGTTCGCGCGGTTTTAAAATAGCAGAACGAACTTGAGGTAGATAAAAGATTTTCCCGTAGTGAATGTGATAATTTAATTGGTTTTATTGTGGAAAAGTGATATAGTGACGTGATCTATGATAATTCATAAGAAAAGTTATTAATTGGAAATAACCTACGGACTTTACATGGCTTTACGCCCTACCTATAAGAGTATAGCTGGTATACCACACTAAAATAATATATTGCTCCCATCTTTTGCCGGGCCCTGTTTTACCCCTGTCATTTGGCCTCATTGTTTCTGTATATTTCAACATCACTCTGAACAATAGCTGCAGGAATCCTGAAACTTTCCGGTTGATTAATGATAAATATTTCGAACTTTGCCATTCGAAAATCGACAACAAAGCGTGAGTGAAAAAATAAAGGACATTGTCGAGCACATACGCTCACCCGCAAATACTTACACTGTATAAAAATTATTTGAATCCAATTTCGTGAAACCATGGTGCATTTTTGCATTTTCAAAACAAGGTACAATCGCTTATAAAACCAATGCTATATATTTATTTTGTTACGCGTTTTGTAAAACCGTCGGCGTCGCCACGTTTGACTGTCGCAATTATTGCTCGATTGTCGATATTTCCCGTGACTTGTGCGAGCAATATCCAGTCTTATAAAAGAAAGTAAATCTTGTGGAAACCGTACATTTTTCCACCATAAGAAGTAGCCTATGTGACTTCCCCGTGGTCTTCTCTGCCAAATTTCATCCTAATAGGACCTATTCAATTCAAACTATAACTAACAAACATACAAACAAATAAACGTTTCCTCTAATAACATTAGTACCTATAGATCAAGCTCGTTATCTCATTTCTTTCTACAAAATATAGCTACAAAATCCCACAAATACAAGTGCAAGCATTTGAAATACTCTAAAAAGTATTAATAAAGAGATCCTTTGAATAAAGGAATTCACTTCTAAATAAAATTCTTCAACGAAGATTTTATTTGGTAAAAACAGAGAAAGAATTATATTTAGCGCATAAGAAATGTGTTTCGTTTTGTTTCAGTGGAATGCTGAGATAAAACCGGGTTACAACTTTTTAAAATTGTATGTTTTTGCAATTTTGCAATTGCATAGACGTATATTCAATTGCAAAATTGCAAAAACATACAATGTTACGTATGTAATTGCAAAGACGTATAGTACAAATATATTTAATATATTTAAAGACGAGGCACGTCGAGGCAAAAACTGTTCCCAATTAAATGGGTTTGTTTGAGCCATTTTGACATTTGAGGTATGGTGAAACCAAGATGGCGTAACTTTTTCTTGTATGAATATATTTTGTTCTGTCAAATGTACATATTATGTTATAACCCATCCTTAGTTTCGATATCATTGTTAAATTGTTGTTATAATGTAGTTTATTTGAATCATGTATCTACATTTGGTAGTCTATGTTAAATGTGGGATAGCCACGCTTCGGCACGAATGGGCCGGCTCGACCGGGTAAATACCACGACCTCACAGAAAACCGGCGTGCGGCTTGCGTTATGTTTCGCCGAGTGAGAGAGGTTACCGGAGGCAGGCCCGCCGTTAGCTGTTTCGTCGCCCGCGTCAAAGAATATATATTACTAACGTAAAGAACCGTCACTCCACCGATTTACACGACTCACCGCTCGTAGCTGTGTGTGCGTGTCTGGGCGAATGCGGGGGCGGGTGGGGAGTAACTTTTTCCCAGCCTGGACTATGGCTCACGGGGCTGGCAGTTTCGCCGACGTGACAGTGTAATTTCATAAGAAAGACTTGGCTGACGCGACGTTCATAAAAATATATTTTGTTTTTTGTTTCACTAGTGATGTAGTCATGCAATAGTTTGATTTTATCGATATTTTTAACGAAATATGCTTGGGTTGGGTAAAGTTTGTAGGAGGTTAACCTCGAACGTATATCAAATTTGTATTAAAACCCGTTCAATAGTTATTGCGATAAAGAGAAACAAACGTGTGGTGTGCCATTTGCCCGTTTAAGATTCATCCGTCCATCCGTTTATCCATCCATACATCCTCACAAACTTTCATATTTATAACAGTAGTAAAATATTAGTAAGGATTTCGGCATAAAATTTTTGATTAAATATTACATGTTACCTTAATCGCATTTAAATCTGTCGATACCTATCGATATTGTGCGACGATCTTAGTTGCGTTACAACACTTATTGAGTGGTAATAAAAATTTAAAATTGCATTGAAATAATTCAAATAGTCTTTATACTACTTAAGAATTAAGTACAAATTAAACCCAATTGCTATGGACACAAGGTATATTTTTCCAATTTATGGGCCCAATGGCTGAGTACATTTTTGATTAAAAAATGTGACAATAAGACGTTTGCATGGAGACTAATTTGAGTTTTTGTTGTAAATATCAGTATTGTTCAAAAGTTCAAATCGCACGCGCCGTGTACCTAAAATATTAGAAATTTCCTGATCGGTATTAAAATGAGTGGGCTTAATAACTGTAGTTGTATATGGTCGCCGGCCGTATTAACCAAGAAAAAAATTATGACAAAAATTCCTTCTGCTTAACCTACCTCGATAATTAATTCTAATTTTTTCTCAACTAACCCTTGTTTTTGTCACACGCAGTAGGTACAATAAATAACTGAGACGTGGATTAAATTAGTAGGCAGGTATGATTTCCCTTTTCGTATTAAGTATCTAGCTGTTGCCTGCGGCTTCGCCCGCGTAAAAATATTATATTTACGCAGACGTAAAAAAAATATTTTAAATTAATTCGATGTCAACCCTAGGCTTAAGTCAACATAACTGACATTTGTCGGTGCTCGAACTGTCATTTGTAGAGAGTGTCGCCCCTGTGCCCGCGTGCAATACCGATTATGCCGCCCTACGATTACTTAATTACTATGAGTTTTGTCAAAGAAGAGGTAATTGATGTTTATGGTAGGAAAAAGAAAAACAACTTAACGAAGATAAAATGTTAATTTGAAAATTTATGAAGCTACTTATTATTTTTGTTTACTGATGTGTAAAACTATATAAGTACTTAAATATTTAGCTATCTACAAAAATTTTACTCTTTTTAAAAAACGAACCCACACAACATTTTTGGCAATAAGTCCATTTCAATCTTAACATAACCTGTTCAATAATTTTTAAAATTAATATTCAAGACTATTATATTACTAAAACGTATTATTCAAGAATTAAAAGTCTTTATAGGTGGGCTTTAATAATAATAATAATAATATCTATGGACGCTTCACACCACGTCAATCTGATCCCGTGGTAAGTTCTCGAAGAACTTGTGTTACGGGTACCAGACAACGGAAATATATTTAATACTTTTATACTAATAGGTTGGGGAAAAAGTCTTTTCGCATTATAGTATGTATGAACTTGTCATTAAATATCTTGGGCTATACCAATTGTATCTGGCTGATTTTGGTATCATTAAAAAGTTTTAATTTTACAGAAGACAATACCAAATTCAAATTAGGTAAATTTGAAATTTTCATTTGTTTTTCTTATTGTTAAAATGAGTGATTCTTATGAAGAATTTCGATACATTTTAAAATTTTATTACAAAAAAGGTAAAAATGCAACACAAGCCGCGAAAAAAATTTGTGATGTTTATGGACCTAATGCAGTATCTGTGAGAGTAGCGCAAATTTGGTTTAAGCGTTTTCAATCCGGAAATTTTGATATCAAAGATGCACGTCGCTCTGGTCGCCCTGTTACGGACAAAACTGTTGCCATTTTTGAAAAAGTGGAGCAAGATCGGCATATTAGTAGTTACGATGTAGCTGAAGAACTGGGGATTGACCACAAAACGGTTTTGGCGCATTTGAAAAAAGCTGGGTACACAAAAAAGCTCGATATTTGGGTGCCTCATGAGCTCACTGAAAGAAACCTAATGAACCGTGTACTCATTTGTGATTCTTTATTACGACGTAATGAAACCGAACCATTTTTGAAGAAGCTGATAACTGGTGATGAAAAGTGGATCACGTATAACAAGAACGTGCGAAAAAGATCGTGGTCAAAGGCCGGTCAGGCTTCACAGACTGTGGCGAAACCCGGGTTAACTCGCAACAAGGTGATGCTGTGTGTGTGGTGGGATTGGAAGGGCATTATTCATTATGAGCTGTTACCGCCAGGCAGGACCATCAATTCTGAACTGTACTGCGAACAACTGATGAGATTAAAGCAAGAAGTTGAGAGAAAGCGGCCGGAATTAATCAACAGAAGGGGAGTGGTTTTTCACCATGATAACGCTAGACCTCACACATCTTTAGCCACTCAGAAAAAATTACGGGAGTTTGGCTGGGAGGTGTTAATGCATCCGCCGTATAGTCCTGACCTTGCACCTTCAGATTTCCACCTGTTTCGGTCGCTGCAGAATTCCTTAGGCAGTGTCAGGTTGACATCACAAGAGGACTGCCAAAACCACTTGTCGCAGTTTTTTCATCAGAAGCCCCAAAAATTTTATAGCAATGGGATCATGTACCTACCAACAAGATGGCAAAAAGTTATCGAACAAAATGGCACCTATATACTTTAGTCACTTGTAAATAAACTTTATAAAAAAACCTTTTGAATTTTTATATAAAATGCGAAGAAACTTTTTCCCCAACCTAATATACACATATTTAAGCTTTTTATTATATAATACACATATTTAATACACATCCATGACCCAGGAACACAGAAAAACTTTTTGTTCCTTCGGCGGGATTTGAACCCGCGACCCCCGGCTTGAGCACCATCACGCTCAACCAACTGAGCCACAGAGGTCGTCACGCTTTAGAATAGAGGTAGCCTGATTTATATATTTTGATGGGTTTTGTGGGGAGTACTTACTTAGTATTTTACTTTTTATAGGCATTTTTCTGGTTAAAATATAAATATTATTTTTCACGTTTTTCACAAAAGTTATTTTGTTACAATCTGTTTTTATTACTAAAATATGTATAATAATGCTGGTTTCTAAATATAATAATTTATAAATTTCGTTTTATGTGTAAATATTATATAAAATAAATTAATTGTAAAAAACACGTCAACCTCAAATAAAACCCGGCGTGAAATAACGTTTGTGTAGTTTTGGGTTAGGTTAGGTTAGGTTACAACTCTTTTTTTTTTTCTTTTCCCCCGATGGTTGCACGCCTTGTCGTGGCGGTGGGGCTTAGTAACCGTGGACTGGACACCCACGCCACGGTAAAGCGAAGAGGCAACCAGGGCCGGCTTGTTTGCCGTCGGCTGGCCCAAGGAGGGCGCTCCCAGCGAGCTGGAGGAGTCCGCTGCGGACGCGCTTGGAGGTGGGACCGCAGAAGAAGAGGAGTGCCGGTATTACGGTGCGCCGTACTCCCTATCTTCTGCGGCCGTGGAGGGATCGCAGGGGGAGAGGCGTGGTGGTGTTGTGCCATTCTCCCTACCTCCCTGCGAGCTGGCGGGGCCGTACCGTATGTTAACGGCATTGGTGGGGCCGCAGAGGAAGAGGCAAGTTGGTATTACTGTGCGCCGCTTGCCCTATCCTATGCGGCCGATGTGTGGTCGGTGGCAGAACCATAGCTCAGATCTGCCACCGGGTACCGGTTGTGGAGGCTGGTATCCGTGACCTCCTAGTAGCAGACTCGGGAGGAGTCTGCTACAGTACTGGTGGAGGCCGAGGAGGGAGGCGCACCTTACCAGCTGGTGCGCCTGGGGCCTTCGGGCCTTGCATGGAGCCGCTTGTGAGCGACTGCCGCCGGCGGGGTCGCGGATGTGTTTATCGTTCCCGTGGCCCCGTCACAGGGCGGCGAGGAGGAAGGTGGGGGGTGGTTTTTAGTGGGTATACCGTGGGTCTCATTAGCCTATACGGGAGTCCCACATCACCACTCGGGTGCCCCCTGCACCTGGGTGTTATGCGTAATGCATTTTCCCCCCCGGAAACAAAAAAAAGGTTAGAACTCTTTTATCACGTTCAAAACGTCTTCTTCTTCTTGTGTAGTTTTGGGTTAGGTTAGGTTTGAGCTTTTTATCTCTTTTATTTGTTTTTCATACAATATGTGACATTTTAATAATTAAACTACTAACTACGTCACGTGCGTCGAAAGAATTATTATATTAATTATTATTAACTATTGAGCAAGAGGTGTGTGATGCCATAGACATTTATGGTGCAATAATATACGTTGCTCTTATAAAAAGTAGGCGTATTTTTTAATAAAAGATGAAAGTTCCGTTCTACTTCTTAGCTACTTTTTTTTTTAAATAAAGTTCCAGTGTTCAATAAAATTTTTTGTGAAATGTCATCTAAATGGTTGAAGTAAAATAATTTAAAACTCAGATAATTAATTATATTTAAAATTTAACCTGTATAATGCAAAATAACGATGAATATTCTTGCCGAAAAGTTCTCTTGAATTAATGTATGTAGGTAATGGATGGATTACGAAAAACCTAAATAAGGGACGGCAAAACCTAAGTGAGGGGGCAGCAAAATTGTCATCCGCCCCGGGCAGCAGACACCTACGCTACGCTACTGCGTTTGGTATTGCATCTTAGTTTTAACGGATGCCAATTAGGCGGCGTTAACATCTTTCGGTCGGATTTTTCCCAAACTATGATTGTATGTATTTTCTTAACGGGGGGTGGGTATTATGACAATGACTTGAATTAGGTAGTACGTGATGAGTCGCTCGATTTGCCGCCCCCTGGGCGTGCCGCCCTTGTGCGGTGCACACTTTGCACGCCCGCTTACGGCGGCCCTGACCGGAGGCCCAAGGAGGGTTAGGATTTTAAGGACTGGGAACGCAAGTCGCAACACCAGAGGAGTTACAAGTGTCTCCTTCCTCAACTCCTCTGGTGTTGCGAGTGTCCATGGGCCGCGGTAATCGCTTACCATCAGGCAATTCGTCTGCTTGTTTTCTGGGTCATTTTATAAAAAAAAACATCTACACTTTAGCCACCTGCAGCAATGATTTCAAAACTAAGGATAGGCTATTAAATATATTAATATTAACATCCTCACAACTGATAACCTAGCGGTGGTCTGTAAAGCTAGGCTATTAAGGCAAGGTATCTGGCTTTAGCAGCTAGCGTTTTTGTGTTAGGTACTATGATAAATATAGTACACATAACTATGGCATACATTTGGCAGAAAATATATTCATACAAAAAAGTTACACCATCTTGATTTCAGATAATTTTGTCAAATACAGTAAATGCGGATTGATTAATTAAGGATTAAACTGCGGAAAGCAAATGTCAAAAATATGTCAATATGACAAATGCCAAACCTCGACTGCCCCAAACCCCAAAAGTAAGTTTTAGTGTGGACACTTTTTGCCTTGACTTGCTTCTTCTATAATATATAGGGTGCATAGGCACCTGCTCATGAAGGCTCACTTATTGCCAGGTAAAAAGTTCCATATAAAATCAGGAAGTATTATTCATGACTATATCTTTATTCTTCTATATTAAAGAAATTTGTAACTATACACTTTAAACCAAAAAACTCAGTACATTGTGCTGAAATGACAAGTGTAAGTTTTGAGTGTCCTATTATTATGATATTTACATTTATAGTGTCAATTCACACAGAAACGAAACGATACACGACATAGCGCTGTATTTTTAAGATAGCTATTCAAAATTGAACTTTATTAATTAGATAAGAAGATAGGTACAGGTCGCGCAACGATTTATGAGCGCTCAGTGAAAGTGGAGGGGGTCGTTCGCGCATGTGACCAATAACAAAGAATATATATTACTAACATACCAATAGCGTGTCGGCAGCCACGTTCGGCATGCGTTCGGCGCATCCACACCTCCCCGCCCGAGCCCGCTACCGCCAAACAGACCCAAAAACTGACTTCTGCGCATACCCCCTCTACTTTTGTCGAAAGATCTTAATTCGTTGCGTGACCTATTCGCTCCGTGCATGACTACAGCGCCACCTAGCGATCGCAACTTTGTTGGCTCTGACCGTTCTGGCATTTTGATATTTATTGGCGGCATTGTGATACAATATTCCAAAAATACTATTGTGTTATTAATGTAAACTTCAAAATTACTGTAATTTGGGTGGACAGTGTTGTGAAATCATTTTTAGTCTTTAAAATAAATGTGGTAAGTAGAATCTATTCAAAAAGTGTGTACTATTTTGATTATGTCTGGGTTTGTTTACTTCTGTACTTTTAGATGTAGTTTTACTGTAAAACAAGAAGGTAAAGCTACTTTAATGGTTTTATTATATGATATTAAACATATAATTGTTTCTATATCGCTATTCGCTAGTAATAAATTAAATATTGTTTTCGGATCAAAATGAGTATTATTTTATAGGCCGGGTTTGTGAGTATCTCGCACAAAATTTCAACCACAAACCTTTTGGAAAAGGAAAATTGTTGGTATCTGCTGGACATGTCCGAGATGTAGAGGAATTAAGAACAAAACAAGGACAGATTCTATACTTCAAGCTCGCATTATCATACAAACATGATAATGCGAGATACCTTATAAAACGCTTTTTCATTCTCTCATTTTGATTAAGTTCTAATAAACGTAATATTTAAATATTCATTTAACCGCAGGTGAATACAGCACGAGTAGTCATAAGTGATAAGTGTGAAATGTGATAAGTGTGAAATGTCGCCTTTTCTAATGCCGTTTATAATCAAAGTGGTAAATGCAAGCACATCGCTGCTTTGATCCACTATATAAACCACTAGCGACCCGCCCCGGCTTCGCACGGGTACTATACTGATACTAATACTACAGAATGTCTTTAAACCTCTAACAAAACGGGCGAAATTTAGTCAAAACAAACAGAAACTAATTAATACCAACTAAAACTCAATGAAATAAGTAGGCCCATTATTCATAAGCCCATTACCCATTACCCAATATCGCATAATCGCATACCTAAGAGTTTCTCTGGTTTTGTTCAGCAAGGCGTTGTGAACGTTCAGGTGAAGATTCTCTCATACGACATATTCTTGCTGCCCGTGCTTGAGAACTATGTTTAGAAAGTTGAGACCTGGCTCTCTTAGGCATTTTCAAATGTTTAAGAAAATATTAATAGCGTGTAATATTCTAGCTCTGAAAAGAACTGTTGTTTAGCCCTGAGAAGAACTGTTGCGTAGGTGTAGTTTTAAGAACGAAATCTAAAAAAAAACGCACGAAAACTATTAGATAAACAAGTCTGCCAGTATTCTTACAGTTTACAACACAACAAATGCTGTGACTTATTTTTGTTGACGAAATAATGCGATTAAAAAATACGTATAGATTTAACTAAAAGATTGCTTCAGCGTGGCTTCGGCATTAACAGATGACAGAGCCTACATTATTTCTACTTTTTGCCACCATGGGCGCTGCGATCGATTATGACTTCCCCCACCTAGTACTTCGCACCCAGCGAATACACGTTTCAATATAAGAGTAAATGCCATATTACACCGCTCTGCACAGCCGCCTGCACAATGTGCACTATATGGCTGATGTCATATGAATCGTGTATCTTTTTGTGTAGCTAATACAGTTAAATTTTCAATAGCTATCTAGCGCGTCTAAGTAGCGTCGCGTAATTCCTCGCGGTGTGAACTGACCGTAATTTTTCAATTCATAAATTTCTATTTAGTACCTAATGTACTTTTAACATTGAAAGTAGCAGCTGAACGAGAAAACAGGGGTTGAATTCAGTGTCAAGTTTGCGGGCTCTCCTCTCCTCGATGGAGCCCGAGGGAGCTACATTGTAATTGCCGCTCTAACCCGTCCGTCATACATTATTAATGAATTTCACTTAATATTGAGACAACAGAACGACGTGATCAAGTGACGAAACGAAACGCGATGCTACGCCGCGCCGTGTCTATGTTCAATATGGAAACAACGTTCGAATGTCTTTGCGAATTATAAAAAAGTATTGCCCTAATGCGTTAATTATATAGCCTATGTTACCTATTACGAATCTATTGACACCTCGTTTATTAAATCAAACCAGTATTTAGGCATTACGTTGGAACAAACATACATAATTACAAACATACAGATAATACACATACATACATACATACATAAACTGCCAAAATCATTACCCTTTTTGCTTCGCCGTAATCCAGTAAAAACAAGGCTTAGAAATATATACACATACCTAATGACTAGATCAGCGGTTCTCAAAATTTTTTGTTGACGGAACCCTTTTCGGAAGGCGAAATACTTGACGGAACCCTACAATAAAACAATTATTTTATAAATGTGTTCTTTGTAAATAAGCATAATAAAAAAATATTTAAAAAAATATAGAAACCGACTTCCAAAGTAAAAACAATAACGTTCTTAAAATCACTAAAAAGTTTGAAATAATTCTTATTGTCGAAATAGTTCCCTTTCAAATTCTACTAAAATGTTTCTATTTTTCTACTAAATATTCTTATTTTTGAGGTCGGTACCAGCCAATTTGAACGTGAGTTCTTTAAAATATTATTTGTATATAATATAAGGACGTAGTTGTGTTAAAATTAATATGTTTTATTGAAAAGATTTATACAATTATTTGGGCTGGTACCGACTTCAAAAATAAGAATATTTAGCAGAAAAATAGTAACATTTTAGTAGAATTTGAAAGGGAACTATTTCGACAATAAGAATTATTTCAAACTTTTTAGTGATTTTAAGAACGTTATTGTTTTTACTTTGGAAGTCGGTTTCTATATTTTTTAAATATTTTTTATTTTTTTCTTTTCAGTGGTATTATAATATTATTAACTAGTACCTGGGAGACCGAGCTTTGTTCGGAGTTGTTATAGGACGTTAAAATATTCAAAAATAAATAAAAATATAAGAGAAAGGAAATAAAAAGAATCACAAAAATATTTATCTGACCGGGTTTCGAACCCGAGACCAATTCGTTAACAACGTACAAATTATCATTCTACCATCCAGCTGAAGCTACATTTTATCGCGGCAAAATGTACGGTTTCAGCGAGATATCCTTTTGCGCGCACGAAGTTGCGATTAACGTCTACTATAGTTTAATCATGTATTTTCAATGTAGATTTTAAGCACTTATGCATAAAACACCTCCATGAAGTTAGTTGGAGCAAGAGGTCATACACTCACGATTTCAAAAATGAAATCTACTCAAAAATTAAATCGGCCGGCGCAGCGCCGTGTCTCAGATTAGTTCTTAGTAAGTGATCATCTTCTGTATAAAAAAATCCCCTTTTCCCTTGGTTATTCATTGCATAAACTGCTACACCAATGTTCATAAATATTTTTTGTGGTGTTGTGTTGACAGATAAAGTTGCGGGGAAATTAAAAATTTGTAAGAAAACTTAACGATCATTAACTTTTCTATTAAGAGTTTCCTCTATTCCTCATGGATCCCATTATCATCGTTGTTAGGGTATATATACGCTTGGAACAACATATCACTTTTGAGTAGCTCTGAATGTTCAAAGAAATCGATATCGATGTAAAATACTATGAGAATTACCTATATCAACATAATATCATAATGTATAAGTATGATGATGATGGTGGTGGTGATAATGATTATTATTGAATAGTGACATATTATGCTTGAATTTTTAAAGCAATGTTGAAATTTCCAAACGTGTATATTTAAAGACTGAGGAGTTCTATTCAATCCTTTTGGATCCAGGGTATACCTTGGCACAACATTTCACTTTTTGGTAGCTGTGAATGTTCAAAGAAATCGATATCGGTGTAAAAACTATGAGAAACACCTACATATCAACAAAATACCAAGGTGTATGGTGTGATGATGGTGGTGGTGATGATGATTACCTAATAGTTGCTTGCAGTTTTATAAACAATACTTGAATTTTCAAACGTGTATCTTCAAAGACTGAGAAATGCCGTTCAGTGCTTTTGGATCCAGGGTATACCTTGGCACAACATTTCACTTTTTGGTAGCATTTGCTCGAGTTACTTCAAAAAAAGTCTAAATCACTGTCGGTGTCCCTATAAATTTTGAGGACTTCTCTCAATTCCTCATGGATCCCATCGCCAGATCTACCATTTGATGACAATGGGACCAATCCAGGAGTCAATCCTTTACAACAAAAAAATAATTTTGAAAATCGGTCCACAAACGGCGGAGTAATCGTGTAACATACACACAAAAAAAAGAAGAAAAAACATACACACGAATTGTAAACCTCCTCCTGTGTTTTGGAAGTCGGTTGAAAAGTACAATGTAACAGTTACAACTTATTACATACAAATAGTAAGTTACTTCATAACAAGTAAAAGAAAAGAAAATGACTAAAAGTACATTAAATACTGGTCTTTAACCTATTAGAACTTAGAAGCCCTGGGCACATTATGGGCCCCCATTTTTTTTTTTCATTTTTACCTGTTTCTTTCTGCTTTAAACCCTGAATTTAAACTGTAATTCGGAAACAAAAATTGATAATATGTTTTTTACGCCAAACACGAGTGAGCGGAGCGAGCGAGCAAAATTTTCCCCACTTTACAGGTCAAGGTTCAAACGTTAAACTAAAACACTGAATAACGGTGAACTTCGTAAAAATACCATAAAATCAACCGGCTGTATTGAACATCGGTACTAAATAATATATGTTCTTTGTGGTCAATTCGAGCGAGCGAAGCCAGCGAGCAAATTTTTTTCCTAATTAATAGGTTAAATATGTTCAAACTTTAAATCCTAAAAGACTGTGAAAATATGATCATTTTGTAATTTAAATTATTGTAAAAGTTTGTGTAATTTCTGATGTTGCAAAATAGATGACAAATAATATATATAACTGAACATTTCGGGGGCGGTTTGAACCCCCAAAACCCTCCCTTGGCCGCCTACGCTTATGGCCGTTGGTAATTGCTGAATACTCCCCGCATACTGCTTCAAAAGCAGCAACATTCAGTTTCGTTAGAAGACGTTGTTGCAACACGTTTAACGCTTTTAAGCCAACGTTCCATTCTCAGTTTATTTATAATGGTAAATGTCAAGATAGTTGGGTAAAAATAACGCACGATCGTTACTGCGTGAAAGAGTTGAAGAAAGAATAATGAATGTACAAAAATGATACAATCAGAATACAGCAGTAGAACAATAAATACTTCTTTTAAAGTTCTCAATTCGGTAGGTAGCTGTACTTATCGCTCAAAACGCTAATCGTTGACTGACTAAGTGTCGAGGCCCGATCGTCGCTTCATCGCCCGATCGGCTGTTACTGTTGTGATTGGCGACTAAGTTTGGCTGCGCCTCATGACACAACGCGTAAAAACATTCGACCAGAGAGAGGTCTATTGTTGATTTTTTTTCTAAATTCTCGCGGAACCCCTACAGGGGCTTCGCGGAACCCCAGGGTTCCGCGGAACACACTTTGAGTATGGCTGGACTAGATATTGTTTTGTATCGTTTCAAGAACTTTTTTTAAAGGACACAATATAGTCAACGGATTGCCAAAAATGTTTTTAACGATGTTTTATTAGAAAAAAATACTAATTTAAGATTGCAACTATTTAGATGGTTTTATGTATTTGGTTATAATGATTATGTTACTATGAGATATTGGTTTATGTAAAGCTTTACTTATTTTAGATATAAACCTTCAAAGTAATGCCAGTCTAGTTTAAATATTAAGCATAAAATTAAAACAAACAAAACATTAGTGTGAAAGCCTAGATAATATATTCAGCTTATAAAGGTTCGTTTTTTGCAGTTATAAGGATAGTAACGGTGGAACGGCGGAGGCACATAAGCGCTTTAACTTTTTTGCAAACTTTTATTCTACATGAATTTACAAAAGCCCGCGTCGCGATAATGTCTTCCATTTGTTAAAAGACGAGAATTACATTGGAGCCACTGACGACGGAAAAGAATAAAAGGTCTGTCTTTGTTTGGAGAGGAATACATTTTATGAAGGCGCCCCCGCCGCCGGAGCACACACAACGGTATATTATCATTTGAGAATGCTGAGTTTTATTACAATAAATCGTAGTTTAATTTGATGAAATAATACAAACAATGACTGTGACAATGATTTCAAAAGTTAGGATGGGCTATGACGTACATTTTGTTTTTTGTCAAACATCTTCATACAAGAAAAAGTTACGCCATCTTGATTTTTAGAAGATTTTGTGAAATTAATGCGCATCATAAGGGGCCATCCATAAATAACGTCACACGAATTTAACGATTTTTTACCCCTACCCTTGTCACAGTTGGTCACATTTGTGAGACGTCACATATTTTGCAAATTTACATTTAGAAATTATTGAATTCCATTTAAATTATTTTTAATAAAATTAATATCAAAATATGAAAAAATTAACAAAACAAAAAACGATTAATTATATTAATTAAAGAAACAAATAACGATTGACTATGTTAACTAAAGAAATTAACAAAACAAAAAACGATTGACTATATTAATTAAAGAAATTAACAAAACAAAAAATAATATTAATAGAATTATCTTTAAATTAAAGATACAAACTTAATAATCTTCAATCCATGGACTTTGAACCCACTCCTTTAAATTATTTATAACTTGCCATACCTATATGTTTTTCAGGTTTTCGTAAAGTAATAGCTTATAGTTCGTATTTTAACACTTAGATAATATAATAGATTTTGAAATTTGACGTCACAATATTTAGGATGTCTTGTCACACATTGTCACACTTCGTCGACCCCCTCCCTCCCCCTTAACGTGTGACGTTATTTATGGATGGCCCCTAATCGGTCAGCATTAATTTTACACTATGTCCGCATTAAGGTTTATACTGCGGAAATCAAATATCAAAATATCAAAATATCAAAATGACAAATGCCAAAGCTGAACTGCCCCAAACAATCCCATCAGTGGGTTTGCTTAGGCATGCCTCGTCTATAATTTAAATAGATCTATGAATTCAAACAACAATTTTCAACAAATTAAAATAAATGGTTTCAAACTCCGTAAAGATAGGGGCCCTCTAGTCGCAGGATGTTTCTGTTTGGCAGAATAAAAAGATAGTAGGTATGTGAATCGAAGGCTTATTAATTTAGGAAACATTTTATATTAATATTCAGCCATACGAACTGCACACTTGAGTTTGTCGAGCTCTACATTAATAATTATTGTTATTGGAATCAGGAATATTGTATTTATTAATTTGTAACTTGAGTGTACAATACATGCGTTGCTGGTGTCCTTTATAAATAATTACAATGCAGTTTAAAATATGTTTAATAATTTTATTGTGTTATTTAAATTATATTATGTTTCTCATTACACATAAGTTCATCATCATTTTCCTGCCCTTATCCCACGCTAAGTAGGGTCGGCGCAACATGTTTTCCCCTTCCACACATTCCTATCAGCCGTCAATTCTACATTCACATCTTTTATTTCCATATCATACTTCACGCAATCCATCCATCTCTTTTTCGGCCTTCCTCTGCATACATATCCGTCCACATTCATATTCATCACCCTTTTGGTGACGTGTGTGTCTTCCCTCCTCATTACATGCCCATACCATGCTAACCTTGCACTCCATACCTTATCCACTACCGGTGCCACTTTCAAACTTCCTCTTATATACTCATTCCTGATGTTATCTAACCTGGTCACACCACACATCCATCTTAGCATGCGCATCTCACTTGCATGCACCTTTCTTTCATCCATCTTTTTCATTGCCCAGCATTCTGATCCATACATTGCGACAGGTCTGATGACCGTTTTGTTCATTACACATAAGTTAAAGTTTAAATTTAATTCGCATTGCAGAACAAAGCGGGCTTAGAAAATGAGAACTCTACATGATTTCACTGTCCAAAATCTAGTCCGCCATAATGGTTAAAACTATAATCCGGATTCCGGTGTTCGCGTAGAAATATCCCCGCTGTGTTTTTAGAAAACTTGTTCTATGTCCTAATCCAAAATACAAACTATCCGTTCAGCGGTTTGGACGTGAAAGAATAATAAACATCCGTCTATCAATCCTCGAAACTTTTATCATTTGTATTTTGGAATATTACCTAGAATAGATGTTGGTCGTATAATAATTTGCGCAGAAATACTTATATCATGCGGGAACTATACACTGACTAAAAGTAGCCTATATCCTTCCCCTCGACCTACATTGCCTTAATTTTTGTCCATTTAAATTAGTTAAGCTTCAGGCGTAGGTACTTAATGCTAATGACATCAGACAGATAGTCAATTTGTTTTCGCGTTTATAGTACTTACTTAAGTCAGGATTTATAAGATAATATTATGTGTATTATTTGACAACCTCTGTGGTTCAGTGGTCAGCGCGTTGGTGCTCCGCCGGTCGCGAGTTCGAATCCCGCCAGGAAACAAAAAAAATATGTGTTCCTGGGTCATGAATGAGTATTTAATATGTGTATTATATAATAAAAAAATATATATATAGGTATAAAAAGTATTCAATATATTTCCGCTTACTGGTACCCGTAGGCCGAAACACAAGTTCCTAGAGAACTTACCACGGGACCAGATATACATGGTGTAAAAACGTCCATAGATATTATTATTATTATTGTACTCTGTTCAAATCCAATTTAATCGAAACGAAACGAAGAAGAACGTAATATTATACGAAAAAAAATAATGTCATCGTATTTCTTTATTGCGTAAATAAATGACATTAAAATTAGAAACATTATACCGCGCTGTTGTTTATTTGCTTACGTTTAGAATAAATTGAATATGACCGAAGTATAATCTTTGTGATTTGTGATCCGGAATCCGGAAGGCCCTAGAAAATTCTGACAATAGGGGATCGGACTACATCTGAAATATTTGGTTTCATTAATATATTCAGAAACACTGAGGCATTACTACTTGGTAAATGTAAAAAAATATATTTTTTATGTGTAGTTTACTAATAAAATACATTTAATAAGTCCTAAAAAAAATTTTTTTTTTTTTGTGAAATTGGCAAACAAAACCTACATTATTAGTTTACTCACATCATAATATACAAAAACATTCATTATGGTAATTATGAACTTAAACGCACAAATATGGGAGATATTTACAAATATATTCCGGCGGCCATAATATACTTCATATACTACTTCATATACTTTAACCTACAAGTGACGTAACCTTTGAAAATATTGACTTTTGATATACGGTTTCTTCTGAGAAGTTACTCATATTTAAGAGTACTATTCATTTTTTTTTTTTTTTTTTCTTAGCCTAGACTGTCCCACTGCTGGGCAAAGGCCTCCCCCAATGTCTTCCAGGTATCTCTATTCTGAGCCACAGCTGGCCAGCCTGGCTGGTGTGCATCCAGCTCGTCGCGCCATCGTGTTCTCGGCCGGCCACGGCGACGTCGTCCATCCTCAGGTACCCAATCGGTGCATATCTTTATCAATTTTTTTTTATTTATGCAATAAAAAAAAATTAGTCCGATTGCCTATTGCAAAATCGAACACATTAGTGTCGGGTCAAATGTCAATGTCATATATGACAGCTCGACACTCGAAGCTTCCACTTTCAACTTTATTGTATTAGCGCAGGGTTCTATTTTCAGTGTTCTGATCTTTAAAGGCGTTCCGAATTCCGGAGAATGTCCCAGGCAGCCTAACGTAAGTGCCGTTGCACACGATCCGGTTGCCGGGTAGCCGGTCGCGAAATGTATGGCCGTGTACACCGGTACATGTAAAAGCTGTCGTACATGGCCACACAACTCGCGACTATCCGGCACCGGCTACCCGGCAACCGGAACGTGTACAACGGCACTAAAACGCAGGGGCCAGTCCACACGGCGCGTTGCGTCGACGCAGCGCAAACATGTTAACGCAATGCCGGCACACGGGTGCTGCGTCAACGCAGCGTTGTTGCGACGTAAACGTAACGTGGGAACGGTACAGTTTTTAGTATGTAAAACGACGGAGCGACAGCAACGCGCCATGTGGACTCGCACCTACGTGTTATTCATTAGTATCCCGCGCCGCTCTAAGGCTGGGACTATATGCAACGGAATCCGGTGGGCCGTAGAGAATTATGAGCACTGAAAATAGAACTCTGTGCTAATACAATACAGTTGAAAATGGAAGTTTCGAGTGTCGAGCTGTCATAATATATGACATTGACATTTGACTCGACACTCGGATGTTAAATTTTCAACTCTATTGTATTAGCACAGAGTTCTATTTTCAGTGCTCATAATTCTCTACGGCTTACCGGATTCCGTTGCACATAGTCCCAGCCTAACCCGCAGGCTGCACTGTTACTCCCGTGTAAATCCATTTGCACGTGCTCTCAATTCAATAAAAGCTTTGGTTAGAAGATACTTGTATTTATTTCACTTCGTTGGAAAACCTAGCTTGATATCTTTAATTAGAAATAACTTGTGACGAGAGTGTGCCAATTATAGGTTCTGAGAAGTAAGTACTAGATAGTTATAAAAAGTTTAAATTTAGTTCTTAGATAATGGTTCTACTTATGTAATTTTATTCGCCCTGTTCCGTTTTCAGTACTTAACTGCCTGACAAGTTTGTATTTATATAATATCGAAATTGATGGCCTCTTCAACCATGTAAAATTGTGATTTGTATGAAGTGCCGTTAATTCTCTATAAGTCAAAATTATTAGGTAAGTAATACTTATTCAGCTCTATTTCTCATATATTTCTCCTCTATTCTATTTATAGTGAGGATGGCATTTACAATCTATGATGATTTCGTTTATAAATACGCAAAATTTTATATTTTAATATATTACGTAGACAACGTAGATACACGATTACGATTAACAAAAATTAAGTTGAATTTTAAACAAAATTTTGACTATAAATATTGAAATTGCCGCTCTTTGTGAAATTTGCTTGTGCGATGTTAGCAATATTCGAACAGTGCTGCACGATTTTCGGTGTATCAGCACAAGCTGTACCTGAATTTTCCTGAGCTTTGTATTTCTATTATGATAGGAACGAGCGTGAAAAAGATTTTAGTTTATTAGCTCAAAGGTAAATAATATAAGAGATCAGGGGTCAACGCCTAGTTAAATAATATTTTGTACATGAAATTATGCATGCTATTATAGCAATTAGATAACTAGTTGTCTAATTGTTATTTGAATCATCGAAAATGAGATATGAGCTTGAGAGTTGACACAGAATATACTGTATATACTGCATATCACTACCATTAATTGCCCGCGGCTACGCCCGCCTTAAATTAGTTTTTAAGCTTTAATCCCCATTTTACCCTCCTAGAAGGCAGGGGCTGAAACTCAGACAACGCTGAAATACATACCATTATTTTTTTGGGTTTAATTTTGAAAAATGCTTCATTAGTAGATACTAGATACCTACCTGCTACGAGTGCAAAATTTCAAATTTCTAACCTCAAAAGTATAATTATATTTTAATTTTAATGTATATATTTTACAAATTCGCTGCCCAAACGATGAAACCGATAGCCGTTGGTTCAGAAAGATTCTCAAATGGAGACCACGAACTGGACGTCGAACCAGTGCTGTGTGTAAGTTTTTGGCACTTGACGTGAAAAAGTTACCTACAATTTGTATGACTCCGAATTAGTTACTGTTTTGGCCACTAGGGGCGTTATTTCGATGCCATACAAATTGTGGCAATCCTTTTCACTTCGAGTAGTGATAATAACTAGCGGCACACAGGTGGACTGATGAGGTGTTAGGTGGGAAGTCAATAAGAAGTACTACTCAAAATGTGTCCACACTTTATTGAGGTCTAATACAGATTGACTTACCAACTAAAATATTAACTAGGTAAAACTACAATCTAGCTTACTCTGCATTATAATAATATGATATTATTACTATAAAGGAACATACATACTCAACTTATTTAAAGGAACTTACACACTACACTGCCGACCTGAGAAGGGCCGCAAGGAGTGGAGGTGCAGTCCTCGAGCGACCAGTTACACTAGAAAACTATGGGAGAGGCCCTTATGTCTTGCAATGGACGTCTTCAGCCTGAAATGACGAAATTATAAAACAATGTGCAAGATACCCTTAAACTTGGGTGAAGTCCTATTATTATTTAAATGTGTAAGTATCCAGTGAGATACTGTATTTACGCTGGCGAAGCCACGGGTAAAAGCTAGTCCTATCTATACTAATATTATAAATGTGAAAGTTTGTGAGGATGGATGGATAGATGGATGTTTGTTATTATTTCACGCAAAAATTACTAAACGGATTTCGGTGAAATTTAAGCTATGGATTAAAATACCTAGGTAACACTGAAAATGTTTAGAAAATGAAAAACGGCTTAATGTAGAAAGTTGCCAATACTTTTATTGTTTTTCGAAGTAATCTCCGTTCCTCTCTACATATCGTCGCATTCGATGGAACCACTGAGAAAAGCAGTGGGCCCATTCTTCCTTAAGGTGAAGGCACACTTATCCGAGCCGAAAGAATCGAACGCGCCGAAGGAAACGAATTTTAGAATTCTTTATATGAAATCCTATGAAACCTCGCTCATTTGCCCTCATCGAATCGGTCGAATCTGGAAGCACCCCAGAACTCCTAGACGAATTCGGACGACGTCACCGGATTCGATGCGAGCGATGCGGTAGAATCGGCCAATGCGCTTGCATTCTAGTAAGCGCATCGTGTTATGTTCTAGTAAGGGCTAATAAAATAAAAACGATTTTTTCGGTGCTGTCGATTCTTTCGATGCGTTCGATTCTTTCGGCGCGGATAGGTATGCGAGACCTCGTGGAATTCGATTCGTTCGATTCTTTCGGCTCGGATAAGTGTGCGTTCACCTTTATGGGTCTCTTCTATGGCATTTTCGTACGCTTACACCACATGTTCAGGGCTCTTAAAGCGAATACCTCGACTTTTATCTTTAGTTCTTGGGAATAAATGAAAGTCGCAAGGCGCCAGGTCAGGACTGTATGGCGGATGACTCATTATCTCGACACCTGCCATAGTCATTCAACAGTCCGTTTTGCGGAGTGCGCTGAAGCATTGTCGTGGTGAAGGAGGATTCTGCTTCGAGGGCGCTGCTGTCGAATATTTTCCAAGACAACAGGCAAACAGCTATTGACATACTAGTCTGCAGTAACTGTCCTTCCATCTTCTAGCACAACTGTCGCGAAATGACCTTTCCGATCAAAGAATGAGGCAATCATCATTGTTTCCTTGACTTCTTCCTTTCTTTACCTTAGTTGGCCGATCCTCGAAAGGAAACACCCACTGAGCTGATTGTCTTTTGGTTCCGGGTTCTTAACAATATATCCAGCTTTCATCACCTATGACGATGTCAAATACAGCATTTTAGTCACCGCCGTTGAACTTATCTAACATTTGGCGACACCAGTCCATGCGAAGGTGTTTCTGGTCGTCGGTTAAAGTATGGGGAATCCATCTGGTACAAAGTTTCCTGACGCCTAAATGTTAGTGTAATATTTTTGAACTTGACTCATACCAATGCCTAGGCTTGCCCGTATCTGCTGATAGGTCACTCTTTTATCTTCCTCTATCATGCGTCGCACAGCACTGATGTTATCTTCAGTAGTCGCTGTTAAAGGACGTCCCTCACGCAGATCATCATTGAGATTGCTACGTCCACGCTTTAACTTGTTAAATCAATTGTAAATAGTGGCACGACATTGGGCTTCATTAAGAAATGCTAATCGCAGCCTATCATAGCTTTCTTGTTGAGTAAGCCCACAACGAATGTCATAATAAATCATTGACCGAAAATTTTCTCGCGTTAGGTTCATTTTCACGTGTAAAAAGAGTTTTAGATTGCAATATACTACATTAGGTTACCAAAGAGTTCTAAAATTGAAATTCAAAAAAAGTTTTCATTGGCAATGTTTCTAACTGGCCAGTTCTAAACATTTTCAATATTACCCACGTATATGATACTTTTTATCCCGTTATTTATCAAAAGTACAGTGCTCCCGTGGGATACTGTAATTACGCGGGCAGAGCCGCGGGTGTACGATATGGCCAATCGTACGATATATCTCTAAATTGGCTCACCGGCACCCGCCACGCGTCCGTCCAGTCCAATGGTTGTATTATGACTAACTGACAATTCTATCTGTCAAAGTCATCCGTGACGTAAGTGCATGAGACAATTTCTCTTGGGATGCCAGCATACACTACATCCCTTCCTTGTTTTAATTTATTTTGTGCATGTATATATTCTACTTGCATCCTGTCAAAATTAAATTAATAACCATGGATAAAAATGCCCTAAATTTATGTTGTAACGTCTTTATTGGATATCGTTATTTTATCAGTAATTCAGCATCATATTAAGTGACCAATAAAGTCTAATTTAGAAAACACAACTAATCTGCTATCAATTCAAATCAATACATTCACCTTCCTAATTATTTCCACACTCCACTCTTTATCCGATCGACGTGTATTCTACCTTCCTCTCTTTATCTTTTAAGAACTTTCATTGTCTTATAAAGTGTACTATACTTCATTTTGGTACTTTTCCCTGTTGAATCATTCCAAACTTCTATATCTTAATTATTTGTACTTGGATTTTGGAGTGTGTTATGTTTAAACTTTAGTGTAGTTGTAGCTTATACTAGAGTGTAAATTTTATCTTAAGAGGGCGTACAAAGCTAGAAAAAAATCTGATTTCACCCGCGCGCCTCACACCGCCCCGCACTCGTCCAACGCATCGAAAACGTCATGCGGACCGCGTCATGCTTTGTACGATCATAGTATACGCAAAAAGTCAGATAAAACTTGACTAAGTACAAGTCGGATTATGCGTCTGTACATTTACTAGAGATAAATAGTTAGTAAAAAATACATCATAAACCGAAAAATAAAATTAATAATATAGGGTGAAAGCACCAATTTTCAGCACTTTAAGATATGGTCCAAATTTAACTTAGATTGTTACAGAGGAAAATACTTTATAGTGTAAAGTATGGTGTCGCCTGCAGTAGATTCCAGAAACATTCAATTTTTGGTTTTAATTGTGGAAACAAAAATTAATTAGTGAAAAGCTTATAACTCTACTATTTGTTCGGGTCGGTAATAATTTGGTACAGTTAATTCAATTGGGTGTGTCACCATAATAAGTAAAGCTATTATTATACTAATTTTACGGACACTATAAGTGAATTCCAAAAAAGGAGGCGGGTATACATTCGGCTGTATATAATTTTGTTATGTTCAACGGTTACTCCGCCGCCGGCGCGCCGTCTGTGGACCGATTTACAAAATTATTTTTTTGATGTAAAGGGTTTCGACCTGATGATGGCATCCATGAGAAATCGAGGAAACTTCTCGATATTTATTCAAATCAAATCAAAAATAATTTATTCAAAATAGATTTACAAAACACTTTTTGACGTCAATAAAGATTACAATTTATAGACGTCAAAACGTCATTACAAAAGAAATACAATTCAAGTCAGCAAGAAAATATTTTTGTGGGGTTAGTAAGCTTAGCATATTTTCTATAAAACCTTACGTACTATTTAATTATTAGAAACACCGTTACAGTAACACATAACAAGATAATTCGTAATATATAACAAGTCAATCAGTGGATGAAGAGCATGAGCAGAACTACACTCAGATATATTTTACAATTTAGATCCAAACATCTTTGTCATTTATATAATGATCAGTTTTGTAGTAAGCTTTTCGATTAGCACTTCTTTGATACGTGTTTTAAATTTTGTTTCTGGAAGCAAACTATTTGTTCTGGTATTTTATTAAAAAATCTTACACAGTTGCCCATAAAAGGCTTATTCGTTTTGCTCAATATAAATATAGTAATTTGTAGTTTATTTTTATTTCTAGTGTTTTTATTATGGTAGTCACATTTTTGTTTAAATAAGCCTATATTCTTTCGAGTGTACATAAAAATATCGTATATATACAACGCGGGTAAAGTGAGAATTTTAATTTCTTTAATTTTTTTTCTTAGCAATTCACAACATTTAATTTCATAAATAGCCCGTACTGCTCGTTTTTGTAAAATGAAAATAGTATGTAAGTCAGCTGAGGCCATATGTTATTAAAATATGAAAATAAGCGAAGTAAACTAGCCTAGCAGATTTACATCTGTCAGTTGACGTATTTTCCTTACAGCAGCACTTTGTTAAAACACTAGATGAAAGATTTTCAATGTGACTATTCCATTTGTAGTTTTGAGTCTATATGACTGCCTAAGAAAGTAGTTGAGTCAGTTAAATTATTTTTTCTGTATATATAAAAACTTCGGAATTCTCATTTCTTTTTACATTAGGTAAGGAAAATCTTATACATTTTGTTTTTTTTCGCATTAAGAACAATATTATTTGAATTAAACCACATAGAAAGTGTTTTTAATGTGTTATTAAAGTACAACAGCTGACCATCCTTCCGATCTACCTTAAATATTACCGAGGTAACTATCATCTGCAAACAATACTACGTCATCAGATTCGTCTATCATATATGTAAGATCATTTATATAGACTAAAAATAAAAGTTATATGGACACTTATGGTGATTTTGACTTTCCATGAAGCATATGCTACCAAGAAGTAAGATTTTGCACCAAGGTATACCCTGGATCCAAAAGCACTGAACAGAACTCCTGACTCCTTATAGATACATGTTTAAGGATTTCAGTTGTTTATAGAACTGCAAGCCTATGCCACTATGTCAATTACAGTAATCATCATCGTCACCACCATCATAACCCCATACATCATCAAATTATAATGATTTATCATAATATTTTACACTTTTTTTTTAACTTTAACTTTAACCAAAAATTTTAACTATTTCTCTACTCAATCTTCATAATTTTGAAGTCAGTACCAGCCAACTTGAACGTAAGTTCTATAAAATATTGTTTTATCAGGATGTTGTTTGGGCTAAGCTTAAGATTATTTCAGTGCGGCGGGAAAAAAATTCAATACCCTCTCGGGTATTGAATTTTTTTCCCGCCAAGAAGTACAAAATGCCTTTGAAGAATTTGTTACCTCCCGTCCAGCTGATTTCTTTAAGAAGGGCATCAATAAACTACCACTGCGTTGGCAAAGATGCATTGATTGCATGGGTGATTACTTCGATTAATACAAATAAAAAATACATGAAAAAAATAATTTAAATTTTTTCATACAAAACGGCAATTTCATAGGTAAAGACCTAATATTACGTTTCTAGCTTGAGTAGTTTTGCCTCGACGTTGATGAATTAGTCAGGTCATGTTACTTTATATTATAATTATATAGATTAGTTAAGGCACATTTTTAATTTGACGAGTTACCTATAAAAGTGCGATTATTATAACTCGAAGACTAGATTTTAATATATTTTACAAAGTTAATGAAAGATTTCTGTGTTAGTATTTCAACCGGTTCGTATTCATCAGCTTGTTTGTTTTTTTAGCTCAAACCGCTCTGAAATACAAAATAATTGTAAATGAAAAGTTTGTAAGATAAAATAATATACAAATAACTACTAGCTGTCCCGGCAAACTTCATGCCGCCTTAGATATTAGAATTAAATTTGTTGACGTAATGATAGCAGCGCTACCTACCGGGTCCAATTATACAATATCTAAACAATTCAGTCTTAAATCCATATGAACATATACAAAAAGTTTCATCAAATTCGGTCCATCCGTTTAGGAGGAGTCCAGTGACATACACACGCACAAAGAAATATAATATATATTAGGATAATACGATACAAATTATGTTAGTATCTACTAAATACCATAAAAGAAATTCATACTCGCATCAACACGCGAATGTATCAAATGATGTCAAAGTATCGGTAAATTTTGCATATACTACACTTGTGACAATAAAAACAATAAAATTATAAATACAAATATTCGATAATTAGTCATAAGTTGAGGTTTTAATTTCTTATGTTCTCTTTTAGAACGTTTCCTTTGATTTTTATGGTTAGCCATAATTTTTATTGAATAATATCGAAGTATTTTCAAGAGCCGGAGCACTCGGTACAAAAGCACAGTCCTCTCGTCTCAACGGAGCGAACACAACTGATTGATGAAATAAAACATGCCCGTTGCGCGGGCCAGGTGAAACAGAACGAGAGTATTCTACGCGAAATAAGAACGTAGTAAGCGCCGAAATAGTTTTATATTAGTAACTCGTAGAATATACAATATTTTTTTAAACCACTAATATCATTACTAGATAATATAATTTTACATTATTTATTACGAAATTGACTCGTTTATATGCATAGTTTTGAACATAAATTGATTTTAGTTGAAAATTAGACCTAACTTTGTGATTTTTTTCTATCGATAAAATATTTAACTATCATGTTTTCACACTGGCCAATTTATTTTACATATCATGTTGTATCTATATTATAAAAAACAACCAATTTGTGGCTTATTATCAAGTATAAAAATCAAATCTAAGATCGACAATTTACCTTTGTACGCCCTCTTAAAACCTCTGATCTTGTTGCCGACACTTGCTTCGGTCGTTATATAGGTATTATGTAGTGGTTGTGAAACTGGGCTTAGTATGTTATTTTGGATATTTTATAACAACTGTATACAATGTCTTCTAATCCCATATACTGATGATATATGTTTACCCCCCTGAATGCCTTGTTCCAACTTCTGTCACATAGAAAACCTATATTGGATATACCATGCTTTATTATCGTTTTAAATCACTTTTATACTGTGAGTCCCCTAGCCTATATCACATTACAATTCGCTATTTTCATCAATTTCCAATACCGGATCAAAGTCGAACTGCAATTTTACTCTTATTTCTGTCTCTTGAATATAGATGTATTATATTAAAAAGAGGCTCTGGATTTCTATGTTGTAATAATAATTCTTCTGTTCTCCATCTCACAACTATTTATATCATTTCCTTTCTTAAAAAGTAGCTTACCTCCGCAAAACTATCTGAAATGATCCTTCACCTTGCACTTTCCTAAACTAGACTCTAAACCATCTTGTTTGTTTCTTTCCCATTGTCATGACTTTCGCCTGTAAAAGTCATCAAGCGTACTTGCCTCATATACACCTATTTATTGAAGCAATGACCCCAAAAGATAATAATAATGATCATACTACAGGTATGGTCATACGTCATATCATACGCCCTATGGTCGCAACTCACCTATATTAAATAATTTTTTTTTTGTTTTTGAATTTTTTTTTATAATGGCCATTTTGCCTCATAAATATAAAATAATAAAAATATACATGTTGTAACTTGTGCATAGAGTAATCTACATTCTCTATGGATTTGTGGCAGACAGGCAGATTCACAAACATCAACGTGTAACAAAATTGAATCTATCAAACGCTACTAGTAACTTAGGTAGTGTGTGATGTTATTTTCATTATAGTATTTATTTAAAACACTATTGAATTTTTTCCACCTTTATCCACATAAACCTTTATTTAATGGGCAAATTTCATGCTCCTCCATTCGCACAATTCTCGTATAAATGTAATATAAAATGAAAATAATTACATATTTAAATATATAAATCACTGACCCAAGAGTAGCTCATCATTGTCATTCGAAGACGATTAGCAATTTCACTCGACGGACTGTAGTCCGTGCGATTGTAATTTAGCGTCTGACACAATACGAGTATGAATTGACAACCATCGACATTACCCGTTTTTTCCAGGTAAATTTCGCAGATTTATTATTCAAGTATATGACAAAATGACGAACCTCACAATGTTTGTTTACATGTTTTCCTTGTCTCGTGAACTCCTCATTTGGTCATCCTTCTATTCAAATCAACATTTGTGTTCATAATGTTTTGTTATGTTGCCTAACTAGGCGAACCGGAAACCTGACCCTGCTTTGATGCAAAATACGAATCAACTATATCCGGCGATATTACAAAACTTCTTGCTAGTTGTAGCAACCAAAAAGTATTAACCATTTATTGTTTTTAAACAAAGCAACATCAATTTAATAATCAGTCATACTGCTTGTCTGTAATTATTATGACCTTACCAATTATTAAATGATCAACTTTGTTGCTTAGAAGTGATACTTATCAATTGAATGATTAACTATATTGCTGACATGCCTTACTATGTCAATTTCGATAATCAGCCCACGGCTTACATGTCATGTAATTTATTACTTTATCAATTCGCTTATTAGCATTGCCAATTTCGTGTCACCGTTATGGCCATAATTATTTAATGATTGGCTATACCACTTCCAAGTCTTATTTATGACGTAATTTAATGATTATTATCATTTAGTATACCTTATATTAATTAATTACCAGCTTTTATGCTGCTTTTTTTCTTTTTTTTTTGCACCTTTATAACGGTATCAATTTAATGATCAGCCTATGCTGCTTTTAACATTTTAAAATCCGTCATCAATTTAATGATGCGCTGCACTGGTCAGCTATGCTGCTCTTAACTTTTTAAAAACCGTCATCAATTTAATGATGCGCTGCACTGGTATGTATTTATGATCAATAATACTGCTTTTAATATCACTTTTCGTGACGTTACCAATTTAATGATCAGCTTTGCTGCTTTCATAATTTTTTTTTTTAACCGTCATCAATTTAATGATGCGCTGTACTAATTATTAGCTTTGCTACTTTTATACACTTTTTAACCAATCATCATCAGCTTTGCTGCTTTCATAAATTTTTTAACCGTCATCAATTTAATGATGCGCTGTGCTAGTATGTAACCTTCATAACGTTATCAATTTAATGATCAGTTATACTGCTAAAATATCACTTGACATTATCAATTTAATGATCAGTTATACTGCATAAAACCTATATGTTACATTCGTGACATTACCTATTTAGTAAGTCAACTTTAGCTATGCTCATAAGCAGTAGACTCAGATTTATAAACAAAGCCCGAATATTAATTAAAAGCTAATATACTAGATAATACCACAATTATTTAAAATATCAACAAAATAAATGATATACGTCGTTATAGTTATATTATTATACAATAAAATGTTACTAAAGGATCTAAGTAGAAACATATTAAATTAATGTAAGACTGCAAGGGTATAATATCTACTGCATTTAAAAGTATAGCTTGACAGTGTACGCGAGCTTTAGATAACACTGAGTTCGATGAATAGCGAATATTTTCAACTACCCTATATTTTTGAATGCAAAAAGGTTGATAGTTATAAATTAGTATCGAAACAGTTTGCTGTGTTCTTTTAAATTCTTAATGTTATATATATTATAATCTGTAAGCTGTGTTTTGTACTGGTGTAAGTTAATGACGATTGTTCTTATTCTCAAGTAAGTGAATTATGTATTCTTATTGAGATATAATAAGTCTTAAACCGTAAACCGTAAACTGCCCGGATACACTGCAATGCGTATGTCACAGTCACATCACACATCAAAGCCTGCACTCGCGAGGCGCTGTCTTATTGATATTATGATACAGTAAAGCAATGTACCTAATATATTTGTTAATATAGCTATCGGACGCAACGCTTAAACTTTTCAACAATTATTCATCAAAACTATTAGGTAGGTATGTTAAAACATAATATATTTTACATATTGCATTCTTATTTGATAAAACAAATGAACTTGTGTGTATTTGATAAAACAAATGGGGCTCGTGTAATATTTCGGATATCTCATTTGTTATGGTACGTTACGTTAAATAGTAAACATCTGCAGTAGCAGAATACTCTTATCTTACTTGGTTATCGGTAACAACATATTACTTTACTTTTTTTCACTTTTTCTTTATTTTTAGCAATACATGATGATTGCATAATTATTATGCAGTAATACGTAAGCAAATACTGAGGTTATTTCCATTGCCATTTCAGTATACCTAGTATATAAATCACACGACTTGGCGGGGGCACTGCCGTGCCCCCAGTTCTAATAATATCTATAGGTACAGCAACATGTCGCTTCTATATCACAATCCTTACAGATCACAAACCCTACAGATGTGCCTACTTAACAGTAACACTAACTCAGTGAAACAATTGTTTTGCAATTGGTTTTATAATTTGGAAACCTTTAACTTACCTGATAATAATATTTTACATTCATTTTCACTATTCTTTACCCCTTGCACCGAATAGTATAGTTTGGAGTATAAACTTAATATAATAAGGTCATATACTTCAACACTTTAAAACCTACAGGTAACTGCAACAATTATCTACTACTATAGATTCTGTTAATTCACTAAGTTTTGTAAGTATAGCCAGTACTCATTAGTTAAAAATGCAACAAGTACAAAATGCCTCACTTCCAATTACCTACATGTGTCAATATAAAACATGGTATCAAAACTTACAGTAATTATGCAAGTTTCACTAGCACTTAAACTGTGGATTAGTTATGCCTAGTGATATTTATATTCTAGTTCTAATATTACT
Source organism: Glaucopsyche alexis (assembly GCA_905404095.1). NCBI lineage: Eukaryota > Metazoa > Arthropoda > Insecta > Lepidoptera > Lycaenidae > Glaucopsyche > Glaucopsyche alexis. The sequence goes on along the minus strand of FR990052.1, from coordinate 16,374,119 downwards.
TATGTAACCAATATATTATATATATTATAATGATTTTATTTTAAACATAATAATCATAGTGACCTTTGGATTGGAGTCCTGCTTACTTACCACTATTTAATGTCGTTGGCTTTTAATAAACCATAATAACGTAAAATAATGATTATAAATATAACTCTTGACATAATCAACAACTTGTTTTCATTGTAAATAATGATAAATTTATAAAATTAGGATTGTATAAGTAATAAATTATTGCCATGGATTTTTTTTAGTATACTAGCAGCATACCAAAACAATTGACCATTGTCATTTGACCCGCACATAGAAAATGTAACAGGAATAAGCAAAGAGGCTGTGTACATTAGGTGATTAAATTTTAAACAATAACTGATGCGACACCTGCTTGGCACATTTAGCTATATATAAGATATAACTTCCACACCGATTTCGGTGACGATGACCGGCCTTATTGAAACCAAACCAGTTACGCAGGCAATTTTAAAGTGCCTAAGTGTGTGCGCGGTATACAAGAGCACACAGATCAGGCGCAGGTCCGACCTTTTACATGCGCATCCGACGCATGAATCATCCTTCCTGTCAGACAATCAGGTGATCAGCCCTCATTGTCATAACCAGACTTGAAACAACATTCTTTGTCGCTCTAATGCAGGAATCGAACCCACGACCTTCGGGTCGAGAGCCTAGCTCTAACCACTAGACCACGGAGGTTGCTATATGCCTGCATGGGCAATACGATATTCTTTATTTTAAACAATCTACAAGATTGACTGCACCTATAGGCTACAACTGACTGGTTCCTCCATTACCTCCCTCCTTTGTTATTTTCAAAGCGGATTTGTAAGATACGATAATCTTTTGTAAATTTATGTAATTTTAACCACTGACCTTTTTGACCTCGTCGCCAGATGTACGATATGGCCAATCGTACGATATATCTCTAAATTGGCTCACCGGCACCCGCCACGCGTCCGTCCAGTCCAATGGTTGTATTATGACTAACTGACAATTCTATCTGTCAAAGTCATCCGTGACGTAAGTGCATGAGACAATTTCTCTTGGGATGCCAGCATACACTACAGCGGGTAACAGCTAGTCTTACTAATATAATAAATCCAACTAATATTATAAATGTGAAAGTTTGTGAGGATGGATGTTTGTTCCTCTTTCACGAAAAAAACTAATGAACGGATTTCGATAAAGTTTGGTATGGTAGTAGTTAAGGCCCTGGATTAAAACATAAGCTACTTTTAATCTCGGAAAATTACAGTGTTACTGAGGGGTAGGTACTGTATTTACGCGGGCGGAGCCGCGGATAAATGCTAGTTATAAATATGAAAGATGGATATATGTTTGTTACTCTTTCACGCAAAATCTACTGAAAGGATTTCGACGAAATTTGGCTTGGTAGTAGTATAGACTCTGGATTAAAACATAGGCTACTTTTTATCCCGAAAAAGTACAGTATTCACAGTGGGATTCTGTATTTACGCGGGCGGAACAGCGGGCAAAAGCTAGTAAGTAATAGAAGGGTAATTGGCAGACAACAAAGTTATACATATGAAATCAGCAGTAATTTTACGTCGTTAAACGTGTAACAATCTTGTTTATGGACCTCCAACCCTCTCGAGTTCCCACAATGAGTGGTTTTCCACAAGGCTACGTTTAATGTTGTAGAAATTCTCACTGCGGTTACTCAACATAACTCAGATACATACGTCAATTACCTATACGAAAGTTCCGTGACGTCAGACGAAGTTTAGTTTGACCTTTGGGGTTCTCTTACATGAACTGAGTGCCTCGGATTAGGGCTTGATTATAGAAAATTTATATTACACTAGCTCATCGTTACTCAACAATTTTTATGTCGCCATAAAAAAACCAAAAAGTTTAAATAAAAAGTCTTGGGACCCCGTCACTATAAAATTATAATAATATGTACCTACATCCCGCGTATAAGAATGTTGTATTAGCCTTCATTGGTTTAAACGTTCGAATGATATTTTCGACGTTCGATACAAAAAAATTCGTTCGAAATACGAATCTTTTATGTAATTTGTATTTATTAATTTTTAATTTTCAACAGACTGCGACCCCCTTTAAAAACAAACTCGACTTCCCTAGGGGTCGCGAGCAGCCGGTTGAGAAACGATACACTAGCTTATTCCCGCGGCTCCGCCTGCGTAAATACAATATCGAGTATTCCAAGGGTACACTGTACTTGATAGGGATAATAAGTAGCCTATGTTTTAATCCAGAGCCTAAACTACTACCATACGAAATTTCATCGAAATTCGTTCGGTAGTTTTCGCGTGAAAGAGTAACAAACATCCATCCATTTTCACAAACTTTCATATTTATAAATTTTACATCATTTTAAATAACATACTTCTTTAAATTGATTGTAAGATGTTTATAATGCGTGAAATGAGTATGACCATACATACTTTATTTACTTTGGTATTTCGATATACTTTTATGTACACAGGTGGATTAATGTAATGTACCAGTCAACTTTACCACAATACATTACATTTTTTACAATAACATTAATTATAAAATGTACAATTCTGAATAACTTATATTAATGGTGTCATTACACACTAAGTAGTTGAGTGCTCGCAAGTACAATAAGGTACAAGCACAATATCGCAACCGGGTCACTCCTAAGTCTTTTCAATACCCCGGTTAAGCTATGACATGAAATACAGCTTGAAATGGGTGAGCGAATGACTGTTATTACAGCACTTTTATGCTTTTCCAGATGGCATTATAAATCTAGAACTACCCCACCATTGGCCACCAATATTTTTTGTTGAATAAGACTAGCAAACAAGCAAAAAAACGTCGCCTTATTACTCTATACAGATATAAAATAATAATAACTCACCACACCGATATTGGTGACGGTGGCCGGTTTGAAACCAGGCTAGTTACGCAGGGGTAATTTTATAGTGGCCAAGTGTGTGCGCAGTACATAAGAGCACTCTCTTTTCCTTTACTCTCATAACCCAGTGGGACGGATAACCGACACGACTGCCGAGAGATCAGGCGCAGGTCCGACTTTTTACATGCGCATCCGAGTCTGACGCATAGATTATCCTTCTTGTCAGACAATCAGGTGATCAGCCTGCAGTGTCCTAACCAAACTTGGAAACAACATTTTTTGTTGTTCCAATGCGGAAGTCGAACCCACGACACACGTCGAGAGCCGAGGTCTAACCACTAGACCATTGAGGCTGTTGTGTACAGATTAGAGGTGGGCGCCGCGCCGCCATGCATGCGCAGCCGCCGCCGCCGAGTATCCAAAAATTCGCGCCGATCGATGTCGACTCAAAAAAAAAACAGGCCCGTACCGGGCGCCAGGCGCCGGGAGCGGGCGGGCAGGGCACGGGGTGCTGTGTAGTAATGGAAATTAATGCTATTTTTCATTAATTTCATTAGCATGCTAATTTTCATGACTTAACATGCTACGTGCTATTGCTATGCTATTTGCTAAAATCGATTTTTAATGATTATAAATAGCTATGTTTTGTGAAATGATAATGTTTTTTCATTACGTCGCGTCGCTCATTAAGTATTAACATACAATACGAAAACATTAATAACTAGCGACCCGCCCCGGCTTCGCACGGGTACAATACTTTAAATACTAATACTACAGAATGTATTTAAACCTCTAACAAAACGGGCGAAATTTAGTCAAAACAAACAGAAACAAATTAATATAGGTACCTACTAAAACTCAATGAAATAAGTAGGGGGGTATACTTTTATCGTAAGAAATACCTATACTCTTCAGGACTAACAATAAAACAAACACTAAATAAATAGGTATTCAAGTATCTATCCATCATAGTTACAACGAACACAAAACAAAAAATTTACTCATAGATCTAAACTTCCCTCCCGCACGCGCACCCCCACCTTGGTGACGCCCAATTTGCAACGGGCCGTGCAGCAGAAATCGTAATATTTTAATTTCGCCATAACTTAAAAACCAAACATCCAATTTTAATCATTCAAGGACCAAATATTATCTACATAGACTGTACTTAGTGATGAAATATTTTATTTTGATAAGGATTAATAGCATGAGTAAAATAAACGCGTTTAAATGTAGTCCAAAAAAAATTCAAGACTTCTAAACAAAAAAAAATAGCCTCTTATTGTGCCTCACTCGACATAGATAGGTATATACACTCGACATAGATAGTCGCGGACTTTTTTGTAGATATTTATAAGATCTACAATTAATTAGAACATTTTATGGTTCTATTTTTTATAGTTTAGGCAGCGTACGCAAAATAAGTAACTTTTCTGGTTGATTTTTTACACCTTGTGTCCGAAAAATCCAAATATCTTACGGAACCCTATTTTTTTCCAAAAAAAATTTTAGCCTATTTTACTCAAGGATAATGTAGCTTTCGAATAGTGAAAGAATTTTTGAAATCGGTCCAGTACTTTTTGAGCCTATTCATTACAAACAAACGAACAAACATACAAAGTTTCCCTCTTTATAATATTAGTGTAGAAAAACAACTATTGAATAATGGAACCTAAACGTATGCAATTAACTTTATTTTGAAAAAAAAAACTGCAGAAATTTGACTGAATTTGAAATGTATTTTCTCTTCTCACTCGCTCGTATTAATTCGTGGAACAACGCGGCATCGTGAACTCTCGGGTCGCGTCGCGCGTCATGTCAAAATTATTTCGCATCGGATTTTAGCATTAGCAACTAGCAATAATACGATAGCCAGTTAGCACTTAGCGCCGCGGTGCGAACCAGCGCGAAAAATTGCGTTTTTTTTACAAAAACAGCTACGCCGCGGCGCGGCGCCGCCACGCCGACCAATTTCCCCCGGCGCGCCGCCGCCGGCAAATTTTAGGTCGGCGCCCACCTCTAGTACAGATATAAGCGATTATGGCAGCCACAGACTTAATAGGAGCCCATGAAAATAAGCAACCTAGTTTTATGTGTGTAGTCAATACTCTCTCGTGGACCATCGGTAATAACACTCACACAATAGGCTAGCTCTTTTTCAACACGGTTTTATATGAGACTGTGGTATATTTCCGGTCGAGCCGAATCTATATATTATATAAAAATCAATGCCACTTTTCGTTGTAATTTTTTCTGTATGTATGTTATTCTCAAGAACGGGCTCACCTATCCAAACCAAATGTTTAAGCTTTGTTCGGACTGAAGATGGTCTATGTGAAGTTTGCACAAAATGGGTCGAGCGGTTCTTCATTTATAACATTTTTTGTAACAAATTAATTCAATAAATGGCGGATCATTTTGTTAATGGGGATTTTGCTGTCAAATTGAAACATATATTATACATATAGATAAAAGAAAGTCATGTTAGTTGCACTATTTATAACTCAAAAACGGCTAAACCGATTTGGCTGAAATTTGATGGGGAAGTATCTTAAAACCAGGAGAAGGACCCGAGGGATTCAAAACTCTAGAAGGGCTGGACCGATTTGGCTAATATTGGTCTTGAAATAATTGTGGAAGTTCAGGGAAGGTTTAAGCGATGAGAATTATTAGAAAAGGTGTAGGTTGTAGGAGTAGATGTAGGTTTAGGACTAGAACATAGGTTGCATTGTAAGTGTAGTTATTTATTCCAGTTCATGTTTAAGACACAACAACGTGTGTCGGGTCAGCTAGTACTGTATGAAATGTCTTTACTATTCAACAACTAGAATGAAACACGACGACCTCTGTGGCTCAGTTGGTTGAGCGTGTTGGTGCTCAAGGCGGGGGTCGCGGGTTCAAATCCCGCCGAAGGAACAAAAAGTTTTTCTGTGTTCCTGGGTCATGGATGTGTATTAAATATGTGTATAATATAATAAGATTTATATATATATTTATATATAGATATAATAAGATATAACAAGAGATAGCGAAGTTAAGTAACGAAATAAAAATACAAATACGTAAATATAGACAGAATAAAAGGAATGAAACAATCAACTACTTTATAGAAAAAACACGCGGCGTTAAGAAAGCATGGAAAGAATTAAAAGAGAGCTCAGATTGGATAACAAACATGACACACAACAGAACAAAAATAAATAAATCAAACAGAAAAGAAATACTAAAAATTGCTACAGATTATTACCGTGAATTATACAACGATGAGGAGTCACTATTTGAACTTAGCCAACCAACGGTCTACGAAAACGAAGATGAAGAAGAGATTCCATGCATATTACGTGAGGAAGTTCTCAAAGCATTATTATCTCAGAAACTAGGAAAAGCGCCTGGTGCAGACTGCATATCTAACGAACTTCTAATAGGGACGTCTACCAAAACACTGAACACCATCACAGAGCTATTTAATGAAATTTTATATACCGAACATATACCTCACCAATGGAAAATCTCTACCATAATACTACTACACAAAAAAGGAAAAAGAAATGATATCGCTAACTATAGACCTATTAGCTTGATGTCCAATTTATACAAAATATTCTCCAAGATCCTCCTAGATCGCTTAACCAAGATTCTGGATGAAAACCAACCAAAGGAGCAAGCTGGCTTTCGCAGTGATTTTTCAACACTAGATCACATTCACACCATAAAACAGGTAATTCAGAAAAGCAATGAATACGGTATTACTTACTATCTCGCGTTCGTAGATTATAATAAAGCGTTCGATTCACTCAAACATTCTAAAATATGGGAAGCATTAGAAAGTCAAGGAGTGCACAAAAAATTTATTCGTCTCATTTCTAACATTTACAACAACATGAAAGCTCACATTAGAACAGAGAGGATAGGTGAAGACTTTCCCATAAAAAGAGGAGTTAGACAGGGTGACCCATTATCACCTAAACTCTTCTCGGCAGTTCTTGAGCATATTTTTAGACGCCTCGAATGGAATAATTATGGACTAAATATAAACGGAACGCTATTAAATCATCTTAGATTTGCAGATGATCTGATAATTATTTCAAATGAAGCGAGAGGCTTGCAAGAAATGCTCGACCAGCTAGTTTACGAGAGTGGGAAGGTTGGACTGTCTATGAATACCTCAAAAACGAAATTAATGACAAATGCAGAGAAAATCCCTATTATAGTAAATGGCACATTGGTGGAATATGTTGACGAATACACATATCTTGGTCAAATAATATCACCAAAAGATCTCACTACTAAAGAGATAAACAATAGAATCAATTTGGCTTGGAAACGATACTGGTCTCTCAAAGAAGTTGTAAAAAATCCCCATATAAAACTCGAAACAAAGAAAAAAATATTCGATTCATGTATTCTGCCCACTTTAACATATGGGTGCCAAACATGGAGTTTAACTGAAAAAAACATACGCAAATTAAAGACCTGCCAGCATAGTATGGAAAGAAGCTTACTCAATGTTAAACTACATAACAGGATAAGACTGAAAACTATCCGTAAGCAGACCGGAGTAACGGACGTAGTATTCTGCATTAAAAAACTAAAATGGAGATGGACAGGACACATGATAAGGAACAGGAAGGACAAATGGGCTAAGGATGTCACTGAGTGGTGTCCGAGACAATATAAGAGAAGAAAAGGGAGACAGCGTCGTCGCTGGGAGGACGACATTAAAAGTATTGCAGGAATTACGTGGAGAAGAAAAGCACACGATCGTATTATATGGCAAGCTTTAGGGGAGGCCTATGCTGAAAAGCAAGACAATCTTCGCGGAACTGGTGTAAAATACTGAATTAAGTTTTAAAATTAAATGTATATGTTAGATTGTTGAATAAAGGCTATTATTATTATTATTATAATATAATAAAAATCTTAAATATGTGTATAGTATAAAAGTATTAAATATATTTCCGTTGTCTGGTACCCGTAACACAAGTTCTTCGAGAACTTACCACGGAATCAGATTGACGTGGTGTGAAGCGTCCATAGATATTATTATAATTATTATTATTAAAAAAAACATGTGGTCTGTTCCCATGCTACTGTCGCGTCGGATCATGTTTGAGGAATGTGTTTACGTTATCAATTTTGATAACACTGCGCGTTTGCTTTATTAATTTTGCGGTCAAAGTTAAACAAGCGAACAAATTCTGCTAGCCACACACGTTCTTTAAAATCATTTAAAATTTTGCTCTACTACGCTTTACGTTTTGTACGTTTTTGTAATAACAAACGAAAAGAATCTTAAGAAAGAATTTTAAAATTTAAATTTTAAAGTAAAAACTGGATTTAAAAATTATAATAAAAGGCAATAGAAAGTGTGAAAACTTATTTCCTTACAGACTACGGGAAAACCTTTTTAGAGTTCCTAGGAATTCTATTCATTGAAATATTAAAGTCACAGTAAATATCATTCAAATTCTGTCCGTGCAGCGCTCGATAGGATCGCTACGGTAATGACCATCTTAATGCTTTTCCCCAAATAAAATGGGAATGGGAAAACCCTTCAATGTTTAATTAAGGTTTTGACGCGTTTTCTGCTGCCCTAATGCATTTAAACATTAAATAATCTTCTAAATCTTTGTTTGAAGTAAAAAGTAAAATCTTAAATTCTTTGTCGCTCTGATTTCAATATCTATGAAAAGAAAGAGTGACAGTAAAAAGAGACGCACAATTATGGGATACTGTGGATAGTAGGACTAAACTAACGGTTTCATTATTAGACTGGTCCTTTAAGCAGGAAGTTACAGTAAATTTTAGAAGCCTACGTCATCGCTCTGTTAGCTTAGCAGGACCAGGACCGAGTTTCAAACCCGCAGGCCCCAGGATCGCATCCACACGACGTGACTTTCAAAATTTTTCCTTTTCTAACATTTGTACAACTTGAATAAAAATAAAACTGAGGGCGCTCCTGAGCTACGACAAATAATCAAGTTACCGAATCAGACCAACAGAGGGCAGCACACGAGGCAAAAGAAGACTAAAATTAACCTATACTGAATCATCGTGAAATATAACCGACAATCATGGAGGAAGTTATGAACATGCTCAGAAAAATCCAAAACGAGCTAAATGAGCAAAAAGCAGCAATCGTACAATCAGCTGATAAAATTACGGAACAAGTTACGCAAAATATAAACAAGTAACAACATACTGGAAGATAAGTTTAAAACAATAGAATAAAAATACGAAAACCTCAAAGAGAAATTGGAAAACCAAGAAAAAAGGCTATATTTTCTAGAAAAACAGTCAAGACAGAGAAACATAGTAATTTTTGGTTTAGCGGAAACTGAAACATCTTATGGAAATTTGGAAAACAACGTACTGAATTTCTTAAACAAACATTTCTCTGTAAGGATAGAACTCTTTTTTTTTTTTTTTTTTTTTTTTTTTTTTTTCCTTCCGAAGGCAGGTCAAGATCGAGCCTGATGTCACTGCGACCCAAGTGGATCTATTGTGACTCCTTCGCGTTATAGTACCTGCCCCAGGCCTATGCTGCTCATAAACTGAACGATGTGGTTGGGGTTGGTGCCACGAATTTCGTCTGTGGTGGAGTATTCGTGCTGCCCAAGGTACCTGTTTCTGTTCTTGTGGAGTGCCGGACAGTCAAGGAGAAGGTGAATGGGAGTTTCATCCTTCTCCTTGCAGAATCTGCAAGTCGTTGTGTCACCAACTCCTATTTTGTTGAGGTGTTTGTGGAGCTTGCAGTGCCCAGTTAGGGTTCTGGTAAGGATTCTTAGTTGATTCCTGCTCATTGACAGCGCTAGTTCCGCATGCTTTCTGTTAAAGGCCGGGATTAGCGCCTTGGAGTGCACAAGGCCCGGGATTGCAGCCCATTGCTTTATGCTTAAGCTGCAGCCCCATTCCTTGAGTGCTCCTTTGGAAGTGCTGGGAGATATTCCGCAGACTGGTTCTGGTCCGTAAATGAGACTTTCGGCTCCTAGCCTGGCTAGCTCATCCGCAGTTTCGTTGCCGGGGATATTGCTGTGGCCAGGAACCCATACCAGACGGATATTGTTGTCACGGCCTAGCATGTTTAGCGTCTCAACACAGTTCAGAACTAATTTGGATGAAATTTCAGCTGCAGTCAATGCTTTCAGCGCAGCCTGACTGTCAGAGAAAATTAGAATGTTTCTATGGACTAAGGCCATCTCTAGGCTCTCTAGTGAACAACCAATAATGGCAAAGATCTCAGCCTGGAACACGGTTGCAAATTCTCCCAAACAAGCATATTTGCCGGTTGGTGGCATGCCCCCGTAGAATCCAGCGCCCGCCCGGTTGTCCTTCCTGGATCCATCTGTGAACCAAACAATGTCATTGGGGTGAACATTAATTGGGACGTTTCCGTCCCAGTCCTCCCTAGAAGGTATGTGAACCTGATATTGCTTCGAGAAGCTGTACACCTTGGTCATGGCATCCGATGGCATGGCCATGACCGGTGTCTCAAGAAGAGACTGCTGCAACTGTCCTAGTAGGGTGGAAGTCCATTTCGTCTTGCCCGCCGTCCTGGCCCTAAGAGCTGCCCTCTTAGCCTCCATCTGTACAAGCAGCGGAAGAGGAATCAGGTCAATCAAGGCTTCTAGTGAGGCGGTGGGTGCCGACGAAAGCGCACCCGTAATTATCAGACACGCCAGTCTCTGTACACTATTTAACGTTGCGATGCAGTTCACCTGTAGAGCCTTTTTGTGCCATACTACGCAGCCGTAAGTGGCCATCGGCCTCACTACTGCTGTATAAAGCCACAGCATTGCTTTCGGCCGAAGGCCCCATTTAGAGCTGACAAGTCTCCAACAGGATCCCAGAGCACATCTAGCCTTTTTCGTAATGTACTCGATGTGCTTATTCCAAGTGAGTCCCTTATCTAGGATGACTCCTAGATATTTGACCTCGCTTGCAAACGTAATAGTTTTCCCAAAGAGTGTTGGGGGTTTTAGTCCATCCAACTTCCTCTTTTTGGTGAAGGGTATCAAGACTGTCTTATCAGCGTTGACTGTTAGCTTGACCCTCATGCACCAATTTTCGACGACTCTCAGTGCCGATTGCATTAGCCCAGCGACTACTGGTGCGCACTTGCCTACCACTAGTATCGCTAGGTCATCAGCGTATCCTTGAGCGTAGAACCTTTTATCATTCAGTTCTTTTAGGAGCTCATCCACTACCAGGGACCACTCCAGCGGTGACAGCACCCCTCCTTGGGGGCATCCCTGGGTCAGCCTGCTCCTGAGCGTAGAGCCCATGATAGTAGATGACGCTACTCTGTTGTTGAGCGTGGCTTTGATCCATTCTATGGTGGTTGGATCTATATTCCTTGAAGCCAGGCTATCCGTAATAGAGCATGTTGAGGTGTTGTCAAACGCGCCTTCAATATCTAGGAAGGCGCATAGTGCAAACTCCTTATCCTCAATGGCTCTTTCAATGCGATCTACTAATTCCATCAACGCCGTTTCAGTAGATCTGCCTTTCTGGTAGGCATGTTGTCTTTCATGCAAAGGCCTTTCAGTGAGATAGGTGTCCCTTATGTGAAGGTTGACCACCTTCTCCATCGTTTTGAGCATGAAAGAAGTGAGGCTTATGGGTCTATATGACTTGGGTAAAGCTTTGTCCCTATCTCCACCTTTGGGTATATATGAGACCTTTACCTTTGTCCAAGCCAGAGGAATGTAGCCCCACGCAAAACTCGCTCTAAATACCTTTATTAGCGCCGGGAGGATAATGTCCTTGCCCTGTTGGATAAGGGCCGGAAATATGTTATCCTCGCCACCAGTCTTATATGGCTTAAAGCTGTCAATTGCCCATTTGACTCGGTCAGGTTTAAAAATCATAGAAGCTCTTCTCCAGTCGTCCAAAGTTGGTCTGGTTTTAAGGGATGTGTGGGAGAAGGCTTCACTCACGTCCAGATGAACACTGTTGGGGAAGTGCACCTCGGCAAGTAGCCTTAGTGTGTCCTCCACCGTCTTTGTGTAGGTGCCATCTGGTCTTCTCAGAGTGCTAGGATGGGAGCAAGGGGCTTTGGATACTATTTTATATAGTTTAGAGGTTTGCGAGGTGTTGTTCACTTCTTCGCAGAACCTGCTCCAAGAGCGTCTTTTGGCTTTCCTTAACTCCTTATTGAACGTCGTAAGGGCGGTTCTGTACGCGTCCCAATTCCCGTCTCGTTTTGCTCTATTGAATAGAGTTCGGGTTTCCTTTCTGAGACGCGCCAGAGTACCACTCCACCAAGGTACGTTGCGCTTACTTGTTGATTTTTTAAGAGGACAGTTTTTGAGATAAGCCTCGTTTAGGCTTAACTCTAGCTCTCCTACCGTTTGCTCTAAGTGTTCCACGGTCCTAACAGATTTTTTTATTGTTGTGAGGTTTGACTGCAGATCCTCCCTAAATGCTTTCCAGTTGGTGGCCTTGGGATTCCTATATGAAATATTTTGCCCAGGTATACTGTTGTGTATGTCAAACCTGATGTAACAATGATCGGACATGGAGTTGTCGTCCGATACGTGCCAGTTATTGGTTCGGTGCCGTATGGGCCCCGTACATACTGTAATGTCGAGAACCTCCTGTCTCAGTGGTGTAATAAATGTTGGTTTTGCGCCCTGATTCAAAATAAGGAGGTGGTTGGTTAGTAAGAAATCAAAGAGTTTCTCACCTCTGGAGTTTGTGTCGGTGCTACCCCAACTTGTATGGTGGGAGTTGCAGTCACTTCCCATGATAAGTTGGTTCTTCTGCCATCCGACATGGTCTATCAGTGGTAATAGCTGTGTAGTGGGGTCCGGAGCGTTCCCAGGTAGGTATGCGGAGCATACTAGTAGTCTGCCTCCGCTCCCGCCGGGCTCCTCAATGTAAGCAGCTACTGTGTCATCTGTGCATAAGGAAGAGATGCATAGAAATTTCATCCTCTTGCTGAAGAGGATGCAAGATCTGGGCCTAAGGCCATGGTGATAATATATTGTGTTACCTGCCAATCCAAGGCCCATCACCGTGTTCCCGTTGACCCACGGCTCCTGGATTAAAGCAATATCGAGCTCCTCCCGAATGAACTTCTGGCAGAGCATGTCGGTGGCGGCCTTTGCATGCCGTAAGTTGACTTGTATTACTCTAATCATTTTTTTTTTTTTTTTTTTTTTTTTTTTTTTTTTTTTTTTTTTTTAAATTAGTGTTTAATGTATTTGTGTAAGTGTAAGTATGAGTTCGTTTGTGTTGTGTCTAATGTATTTGTGTGAGTGTAGATATGAGTGCGTTTGTGTTCTGTGTGTCTGTGTTTTAGTCTGTCTGTTGTAGGTTGGGTACCCGAAGCAGGGGATTCCGCGCTGCTTTGCGGCTAGAATGCTCTTGCGCCAGTGAGGGTAGCTGGGTTGGCTTCCTCACAGCGCAAGCGCTTCCAGCGCTGCCGCGCCCGCGTCCGCCTCGAGACTGGCCAGGCCTTCCCCTGCTCGTAGTCGCCCTCTGTTGGGGGACCCGAGGTCTGGGGCCGATCTGGGCAGTCAGGTGTCCGCCCCTGCTTGGGTGTGCCCATGTGTTAAAGTGTGGTGTGCTGGGTTGGGCAGATACAGTGGCTGGTGTTGAGCCGCTGATGCCAGACCAGGGTGGTGCCGTGCCTCCACATCCTATTGGGTTCATTAGGAGTGCTGGCTTCCGACCCTTTTGGTGTGTGTGTGTGTGTGTATGTGTAGGCGAGGTGTTGGGCTGGGCGGTTACAGTGGCTGGTGTTGTGCCGCTGCTACTCGCTTGAGGTGTTACCGTGCTTGCGGACCCCGTAGGGTTTGGCAAAAGCGCCGGTTTATGGCCCTTCAGACGAAGCTGAATCCGGTTAAAACCGAAAAAGAGTCTGAAATCCCGCTCGGAGAGTGGCTTAATTGCTGTTTCGTCGAAGGAAAAGGTAAAGGTTTGCCCCTTTCCATCGACCTTCCTGCTAACCACTCTCCATCGCGGGATCCCCATACCCCCGTTCTGCGAAATCAGTCGCCTGAGGATGCCCACCTCGTCCACCTCTAGGTCAGGGACCCAGGCTGTTGCGTACCGGGGTTTAGGCAGCTCCGCCTCGTCAACGACTCGAAGGGCTGCCCCATCCCAGGGGTGGATCATGTCTACCAACCGCTCCAACCACCGCTTAGAGGCAGTGTCGATGCAGTTGAAGACAAGACCTCCAGATCTGTGGACGCATCCTAGCAGCCGAGGTCCCTCTCCTTCCGGCTGTTCGTCGATGAGCTGAAGGATACAACTCTTCAGCTCCTCGGCGTTCTCCTGCGAGAGAGGACCCCCGGCGTCCAAAATGCCCACACGCAGGGCACCCGTCACCTCACTGAACCTCGGCTTGGGCGCCTGCACATTGGTGTGCTTGGCTGCCTTCGCCGGCTTTTCCTGTGAGGAGGCGGTGTCCGAGAGTTGGCGTTTTGAGGTCGTACGCTTCTTCAACTCTTCGGCATACTCAGGAAACTCATTGAGTGGCTTTTGGCAAAGAGTCTTCGCTTCTTCGAGGCTCTTACCCCTCGCCATCCACCACTCAATGCGTCTCTTGGCCGCCCCACTGAGTTGCCTTCTTCTTCTCTTAGGGGCATTGGTGGCAGCGCCAGCCCCAACCTGAGAAGAGGAGGGTGCAGAAGCGCCGGCCGATGGTATGTCCGAAGGGGTACCAGGCACAGAAGTGCCCTCTGCCCCAACTGACACAGTCTTAGGATGGTCCTCGGCTGAGCCGATTTCCATCGCCTCCCCGGAGCATAAGGCTTCCAGTTCGGCAACTAGAATGTCTTGGTCATTAACAGTGTCCATTCAATTCCCACGAGTAGCTAGGGAAATAAAAGGTCCACCCCCACAGAGCCCCGCTTGCAAGGGTAAGGCTATTTACACCTCGAGGTCGCCTGGTATCGAGGGTCCTCCGTTAGCGACTGGCTTCCCCCAGCCACGCATCCTTCGGCACGGGTCGGATAACACCGGTTGGATTGGGTTTTTGTTGTTGAGTCGAGGTCGGGTCCAGGTCAGAGCAATATTGCCCTAACCCGGACCCGACCTCAACACAACCCGGACCGGCTGACCCCGTCACCGAAAGCAACTTTCTACCGCCATTCGAAAGGGGAGGGCGCACCCAGCATCCCGTCAAGATTGAGCTGCATATGCAGCTCCGTCCTGTTAGGTGGGCCGAATCCGCACTCCCGCCTCCGAACGACAACAGCGTCACAATCGGAATCGAGGTCAGCCGGTCCGCCGGTCGATCGGCCACTCGCTTGCCACATCCGCTCTCGCTAGATGTTTCAAGCGAGTGTTGCCCGGGGACACCGTCACGATTACTTCTTCAGAATCCAGAGTGCCGCCGACGCACAGATTTATTCCATTAGTCAGCAGCACCGAGAGACTGAAGAAGTAATCGTGCACGCTTGGAGGAGACCGGAACCGCCCCCAGGATAGAACTCAGAGACTTACAAGAAATTAGGCGAATAGGGAAGAAAGGAGAAAAACCTCGGCCTGTAACAATAACTTTTACTTCATTAGGCAAGAAAATAGACATCTTTAAACAGAGGAAAGTACTAAAAGGGACTACTTATTACATAAATGAAGATTTCCCACAGTATATTTTAGAGAAAAGGAGGGAACTGCAAGAGCAAGTAAGAATTGAAAAAGAGAAAGGAAACTTTGCCACAATTAAGTATGACAAACTGATTATACACCACAAAAATACAACTACAGAGACACCGGGCAACAAAAAAAAGAACTTTACCAATATCACCAAACAACATCGATCTTACGAAACCAGAACCAAAATTACAAGCTAGTAAAAAGAATAAAACTCAGACAGGACTACAAAAAGCGTCTTGTTTATCGGAGGGAGCTCTCAAGCCAGGATTACTCAGCTTCCTAACAACCAAAAACCAAACCACAGACAACCAAAATAATCCACCAAATGACCAAACAAACAAACATACTAAACTATAGCAACTACCGCTCTCTCACACGGAAAATGGACTACGAAAACAAATAAACACTTAACCACATCTTCCAAGACGGCTGGTCCCCGTGGAAGATTACGACCAAAACCCTCCAGAGACAAAAATAACAAATCTTTCAAACACTACAAAAATTAGGCATCATACCACTCTTTATATTGCGACTTACAACGTTAAAACTTTATCGACTTATTTGCGTCTATTAGAATTAACAGACTCTTTAAAAAACGTAAAATACGATATTATTGGTCTTTCAGAAGTCAGAAAACTCGGCAATACAATAGAGGAACATGAGGAGTTTATTTTCTACTATATCGGAGAAACGCCAGGATTATATGGAGTGGGCTTTATTGTTAAGAAATACCTGAAAAAATACATAAAAAGTTTCATGGGATTATCAGAAAGAGTAGCGCTGCTAAGGATATGTGCCAACAATTTAGACTTAAGCATCATTCAAGCTTACGCCCCAACAGAGGCCTCGAAAGATGAGGAACTAGAACTTTTCTATAACACTGTCGACAAAGCCATACGACTCTCAGGAAATAAATTAATAGTCATGGGCGACTTCAACGCTAAAATTGGCCAAACCAACCCAAACGAAACCATTACAGGTAACTACGGCTACGGAATTAGAAATAAGAGAGGAGATAGACTCATCGATTTTACGTTCGAGAACAATCTAGCCATAATGAACACTTTTTTCAAAAAGAACAACAAGCAGAGATGGACTTGGAGATCGCCTGACGGTAAAAAAAAACGAGTTAGACTACATTCTAACTAACCTACCGAGAAACATTGAAAACATACAAGTTTTAAATATTACTTACCCTTCTGACCACAGACCTGTTAGGGCAGCGTTCAATATACTTTCAAGACCAAAAAACCGTAGCAAGTTTGGTCAATACTACACATCTCAGTTAAGGCGCTGTGAGTAGTCAACTATGAAGTACTCGAGGGTGTGAAGGAGATGAGTGGGGGACGTGCCGCCCCCGTTACTGCGGGGGACTTCATGCGAAATACGTCAAAGTGATGTGTCTATAATGATAAAAGCGTAATTTCGATAAAATCGTAATGTGCTTCATAGCCTAGCGGTATCTTGCCCGCCTAAAGCAAAGCGTAGCGTCTAGGTTCAAATCTCATTACAATTTATTATATTTCAAAATGTCTATTTTCTGTCTAGGTCGATTAAAAAAAGTCTAATTCCTAATTTTGTGCCAAATTTAGCCATTGCGATTCGAGAAAGTTAAGTTTTTTAGTAAGTAGTTAAAGGGTAAAAAAAATCTAAAAAAAAAGCTCAATTAAGTCACTGAACTCCTAAACGGCTGTACCGATATTAAGTAATGAAAAATTTTGTGTGTCTTCAGGTTGATTCGAGAATGGTTTAGATTTGCAATCGGACCTGGTAGGTAGCGCTGCTGTCAGTAGTCAGTACGTCAACAAATTTAATTCTAAGGCGGTACGAAGTTTGCCGGGATAGCTAGTATTATTATAATATGCAGTCGAAGTACTGCGGAGTGCGGAATACGCACACTACAACATGTAACACATTACACAATACACTTTATGACATCACACACATTGACGTTTCTTCCTAGGACGACATTTCAAAATTTTATATAGGGTGAGAGTACCAATTATCAGCACTTTAAAAAAAGGGTCCAATTATAACCTCGATTATTACAGAGGAAAATACTTTATAGTTTAAAGTATGGTGTCGCTGGCAGTAGATTCCAGAAACATTCAAGTTTTGTTTTTATTAACTGGAAACAAAAATTAACTACAGAGAAGCTTATAATTCTACTATTTGTTCGGGGGGCTGATAATTAGGTACAGTGCTAGCAATTGGGTGTGTTACCCTATTTCGCATTTTTCAGCGGTTACAAAATCTAAACTTGCTTTTGCCTGCAACTTCGTTCGCGTAGCACAAAGCTAAATTTTATCGACTGATTTTATACAATACATAAATACACAATAAAATTCAATATCAAATATTCCCATTCTACATATTACATGAAACTTCGGCTATCTGACAGCAAAAAAAAAATACAATTTCAAATAAGTACCTAGTTTCTGACATTTGTGGTATAACCAAATAGTCTCTTCGGCTACATCATATTAATTGTAAATATTGTTTTATTTAATCTATTACTAATATAATACAGAGAGAAGGTTTATTTGTTTGTATGTTTGTTTGTTTGCATTGAATAGGCTCCGAAACTACTGGAATGATTTTGATGAAATTCAGGACAGGTATAGAATAGACAACGGGGAAGCACATAGGCATACTTTTTATTGCCGGAAAATGTACGGTTCCATCGAGATTTCCTTTTGCGCGCATGAAGTCGCGGGCAACACCTAGTCTAAATATATAAAAGGCAAACCTGACTGACTCATCTATCAAAGCACAACCGAAACTACTGAACAGATGTTGCTAAAATTTGGCACAGATAGTTGTAATGACGTAGGCATCCTAAGAAAGGATTTTTGAAAATTCGCCCCCTACGGGTGTAACAAAGGGGTTAAAATTTTGTATGGAAACCGAACTTTACGCGGATGAAGTCGCGGGCAAAAGCTAGTAAAAAATAAACGTAGATTACTGAATAAGTACATGTTCCTAATGTCTGCTCATGGTGATTAGAATTAGAATTGATTATAATAATTGATATAATTATATGTATAAACTTTACAAACCAACAGAATAATATTTAGGTATATATATATTTACTTATTCTGTTGTCAATCAATGTTGTCAATTTTGAATCAAATATGTTTTTTCTTTCGTCGTGTAATAAATTATATCAATAATTTCGATTATTTTACGTCAGTCTGACTGGCAGCTCGGTTTGCGTACCGACGTTTGATTTTTGGTGGTGAGTTCAAATCCCGGTAAGATAAATATTATTTTTGTGATTCTTATAATGTCTTTGTTTTTCTTTAATATTTATTTATTTATTTTTTATTAATTTTTATCGTTGTACTAAAACTACGACCAAAGCTCGATCTCCCTAGTATCTACTTATAAAGAGTTTTTGTACCTCCATCTTAAAACTTTGGACTAAAAATTTGGACATTCATCGAATACAATCTTTTCATATTTTATATAATATAATCTACCCTTATATTAACAACAACTTAAAGTAACTAATAATAAAATAAGTACATAATTAACCATATACTTTTATTACTGGGAAAACAAGCATCGCTCGGAGTTTTATAGTGCAACAAAAAAAAAGAAAAAAAATCGTCTGACCGGGATTCGAACCCGAGACCAATTGGTCGCAACAACGCAAAAAGCCAAAGGGCTACCAAGCGTCTTACGTCAGTTAGCGAAATTACGCATATGTTATAAGTATTACACGACGAAAGAAAAACTAATATTTACCCCCGACTTGACCTTTATGCAGACGACATAAAGGTCCATTCGGGGGTAAAATAAATTTGAACGGACTTTCAACAATAAATTCGAATAATTTTTGAGCAGAAAAGAGGGGAAAAATTTGACATACGTCTCATTAGCAAGAGGCCTAAGCCGGTACTGTCTTATTCAATAGATATGAAAGAGAAGGAATGACAGGTCGCCATTTCGCGATGTTTCATTCGACTCGTACGAATTATTTATCATTGAAATAAATTAATACTAACAAATATCACATTCTATACGAAAATCAAAACAACAATTCCCTTCCTTTTATTATGTTTTACGAAACTGCAAATAATTTTCTCATTTCTGTTCACAAATAATACAGTTACAACTCCAAGAATTTCTATTTTAATGGTTACTTTATGATTTTTTTTTATCGAGAAATTTTTCAGATAACGTGTTTTGAAAACGAAGGTCCCCTAGCAAATATGATCAAAATTAACATATATTTTTTTGCTGCACTAAAATGTATCCATTCGTCTCAAAAAATTTTTGAAAGAAGCGTATTTCTAGGGTAAGAGCGCCTTAAAAAATGAAGAAGAAGTGCAAACCTACATAGAATCACTGAACAGCTGCTCAGAAAATCTGCTCGACTACTGTAATGACGACACCGTTCAGAATTTCTATAATAAAATAATAGACGCAATAGATACCAGCCTGAAAAAAGCACATCTAACAACTATCACAAATACAGAGAAACACCAAATAATATCAGCACGCACAAAGGCACTAATTACCAGAAGAAAAGAAATACAAAAGACCAAACCGAAATCGAGGGCCATGAAAAATGAACTAAAAGCACTCTACAAGCTTATAAGTAAACGTATCAACTAAGACCATAAGGCACACCGCACAAACACCATTGAAAAATGTCTTCATACCACTGGAAGCGTAAAGAAAGCATACAAGGAACTGATAACTCATAAGTCATGGATAGTAGAGTTGAAAAACAGAACTAATGTCACTCAAAATAGAACTGAAATACTCAAAATAGCAACAGAATTTTACAAAAACCTGTACAACTCACCGAACCAACCAAAATATAAATTACCAAGTAGCAGCAAGAGGAGTCGAAAGAAGTCATTGACGAAGATGAAGTGGTCAAGGAAATCAAATCGCTAAAAACAGATAAAAGCCCAGGGCCCGACAGGATCACCCACGAAGCTATAAAGATAGGATGCAGGTGTCTAGCCAAACCTCTAACCCGACTGTTCAACATGATACTGAACTACAAAAACCCACCACAACAGTGGTCAGAGTCGGATATAATTTTGCTTTACAAAAAAGGAGACCCAAATGACATTAGTAATTATAGACCGATAAGCCTACTTCCTTCCCTATACAAATTATTCTCTTCAATAATAGAGAAAAAAATAAAAGAAACCACGGAGAGACACCAACCTATAGAACAGGCGGGCTTCAGAAGAAGTTTCTCCACAATCGACCATATACATTCGCTAGAAATGATAATAGAAAAATTCCAAGAGTTCAATAGACCACTTTATATTGTTTTTATTGATTATCAAAAAGCCTTTGATACTCTATTCCACTCATCGATCTGGAAAGCTCTAGTCTCTCAAAAAGTGGCATTAGATTACATACAAGTCCTAAAAAACATCTATGACAACAGTACTAGCAGAGTGAAGTTGGAGACCATCGGGCCTCCTATACAAATAAAAAGAGGTGTATGGCAGGGAGACCCAATTTCCCCAACAATTTTCATAGCGGGCTAGAGTCCATCATCAGTCAGCTAAACTGGGAGAAAGTCGGCATAAACATAAACGGCTGTTACTTGATCCATCTCAGATTTGCTGACGACATAATACTGCTATCAGAAAGCTCGAAGCAACTGAAACTGATGATAAACTCTCTACATGAAGAAAGTAGTAAGGCAGGCTTAGAAATCAACTTAAATAAAACTAATGTCATGACGAACAATATTAAAATACCTATATACCTAAAAAACTTATCTCTAACCTATGTTGATACCTACATTTACCTAGGAAAACAAATTTCATTTAACCAAAACAACAACGAACAGGAAGTAGAGAGAAGGGTTAACATCACATAGAAAAAGTTCTGGAGTCTCAAAGAAATACTGGAAAGTGAAATGCCCATAAGGCTAAAAAGTAAAGTTTTGAACACCTACCTACTCCCCTCTCTAACATACGCCTGTCAAACATGCAAATTTACGAGGAAAATAAAAAATAAGATTATAACTTGTCAAAGAAGTATGGAAAGAAGCATCCTGAAAATTAAGAAGATCCAAAAAATTCGCCATACTACCATAAGACGGAAAACTAAAGCCATCGACGCTCTCAGCTACTCGCAGAAGCTAAAATGGCGATGGGATGGCCACGTGGCCAGACTTACTGATAGCCGCTGGACCACAAAGACAACATCATGGGCAGGCCCCTCAGGTCAAAGAAAAAGGGGTAAGCCAAATGCACGCTGGGCAGACGATATTATAAAAATAGCTGGTACTAGTTGGATGCGAGTAGTACAGGATAGAAAACATTGGTTATCTCTGGACCTTTACCTTCCGTTGAGAGGGGTTCTTGCAATAATACTTTACCCATAAATTTTGATTAGATACCATACATATTTAATTAATTTCTATGTTGCGACTTTTATATAAATGATTTTTATACCGATATCATTATAATACTTATTATCATTAATTATATTGTAGTACCTCAATTAATTTTAATTTCTTAACATTATCTATTGCAAACATGAAATTAATTTATTGCAATTTATTACCTACTATTAAATGAAAAGATTATTCTATACAATTAATGTTTTTTCAAATGATTTTGCATGCAAATTATTATTAATTATCATATATTTACTGTGAAGCAAGAAATAAAAGGCTTTTTTATTTTTTTTTTTTATTTATTTATTTATGTGGATAGTATGTTCTCACACTAGAAACATATACAACATTAACCTCACCAATTTTCATACATTTATATTATGTATAATTACAGAAGTTATAATAGTGGACAGTCAGACAGACAGACGGATGGACAGAGCGAAACTATAAAGGTTCCTTGAGTACTACAAAACCCTAAAAAAGTGCATGAATCATGCCTGTGAAAAAAGATGTTCATAAAATATGTTATTACCTATAACATAAACAAATATTTATTACTAGTTGATGCCTGCGACTTCGTGCGCGCAAAAGTTAATTTCGCAGAAACCGTACATTTTTCCGCGATTAAAAGTAGCCTATATCCTTCCCCGTGGGAATCTATCTACATCATTTACTCTACATCTGTGCCAAATTTCATAAAAATCGGTCCAGTAGTTTCGGAGCCTATTCAATGCAAACTAACAAACAAACTTTTCCTCCTTACTATATTATATTATACCTAGATAACTAAAATATACGGATAATAATAATATCTATGGACGCTTCACACCACGTCAATCTGGCCCCGTGCTAAGTATCCGAAGAACTTGTGTTACAGGTACCAGACAACGGAAATATATTTAATACTTTTATACTATACACATATTTAAGATTTTTATTATATTATACACATATTTAATTCACATCCATGACCCAGGAACACAGAAAAACTTTTTGTTCCTTCGGCGGGATTCGAACCCGCGACCCCCGGCTTGAGCACCAACACGCTCAACCAACTGAGCCACAGAGGTCGTAAAATTATAATGCATTTAACTATTTTAAAATATCATAAAGAATGTAATTTTTACATTATTTATGATATTTTAAAATAGTAGAATAGGTAAATTAATATTATTTTAGCAAACGCCTATACAAGGCTGAAGACATTAAGTTGCATTTGATTAATTAACTGGGATGCTAATAAAGTTTTTGAAGTTTTTGAACTGCACAATTCAGTATTTAGGTATACATTAATACTCGTATAAAGCTGATAAGACAACACCTATATGCTTCAGCAAGCGCTGTCCAAAAGTATTTAATATGGATCAGAACATAAATGAGTCTGGCTAACGATTATAATTTATTATGTGATAATATTTCTTTTTTCACACCACATAATTTAAATTACGATTAAATGCGACAATATCAATCAGCACGTGAGAGTAATTAATAAAACCCAGCTTTCTGTAAATCCAGCAAAATCTAGTTGATTGTGGTAGAATTGTTTTCGGGGAGGCGTCGCCGGTGTCGCTCGGCGTGACGTCACGTCGCTCAAACCGCTCAAAACCGGATAAAACCGCTCAGACTGACACGACAAATTGTTCCCCCATAATTGGCGCCCGGTGACACAACGCCATATCGGAATATATTATCGCATGAAAAATTGCTAACTACGAACATGATAAATTGCGCGCCGAATCTCGTGTACCCATTAACGTGCGAAATTTTACGAAATTCCATCGAATATTGCCGGCGTACGGTCAACAATAAAAATCTGTATCGAGAAAAGCTTTATAAGTGTATGAACTTATTAAAGCGTTTAATTTTGCGTTGCCAGCTATCGGTTGATAATATCCAACTTTTCTGTTGACCGTACGCCAAAATCAGAATCGGGAACGGTTCGATTTAACGCCCCGTAAAACTTAAATGGAACGTTGGCATGTTTTTGAGTATTGAGACCATTA
This sequence comes from Glaucopsyche alexis, assembly GCA_905404095.1. NCBI lineage: Eukaryota > Metazoa > Arthropoda > Insecta > Lepidoptera > Lycaenidae > Glaucopsyche > Glaucopsyche alexis. Next base: position 16,350,235 of record FR990052.1, on the reverse strand, counting down.
AATGCGACCAGTGCTGAATAAAATGAGCTTTTAAAGCTCATATCTTGTTCTTTAAATAAACCGTCGAGTCGCTTTTACATCCAAGTTACTCGATCATGAAAATACATTTTCAGTTATGATTGTTAGTTTGACTTGAAGTGACGTTTTTTTTTATAAAACTAGGGGGCAAACGAGCAAACGGATCACCTGAGGCCCATAGACACCCGCAACATCTTAGGAGTTGCAAGACAAGACGGAGTTGACGTAGGTAGGTATTGTTATAAGTAACGGTGTCAAATATTTTGCATTCGAGTGGTACGAAATTCCTATTTAGAATTTACAGTCGCGTTTAGTAATACCTATATTATATAGGCCATAACATTGGCCTCTGGCCCCTGGCGGCTGGCCTCTGAATAAATATTTATATTGAAGCTGTTACTTTTAGACACTACTAGCTGTTTCCCGCTGCTCCGCCCGCGTAAATATACTATCGTGTATCCTGCGGGAACACTACTTTTCCGGGACTAAAAGTAGCCTATATTTTAATCCAGAGCCTAAACTACTACCATACCAAATTTCATCAAAATCCGTTCAGTAGTTTTTGCGTGAAACAGGAACAAACATCCATCCATACATCCTCACAAACTTTCACATTTATAATATTAGTAGGATGCCATAGATGTACTATGCTACAAGTGCTACAACTTACATCGCTACGGATTAACAAGGTCCTACGCAGGAATTCGTAGCAATGTGCTACGAAACCAGACTATACGTACGCGTGTAGCGTTATTTCAAGAAGCGAATAGCCTGAAATGAAACATTTTGAACCGACAAACGTATCTCACCATTTATATATATATATATATATATATATATATATATATATATATATATATATATATATATATATATATATATATATATATTTAAATATATATATATATATATTTAAATCGACGAAGACTTCTTGCGTCCTTACAAACCGCCACCCTGTAGCGTCCACTGTATGTGGCAAGATTTTACTTGTTATTAATGCGTATATGTGTAGTTTTTATCTGTATGATCTCAAGAGTCGACGTGGTATCCCGTTATTTTATGAAATATTAATATTCAGTTTTGGAAATTTCCTTGTCATTTACTACTTCCGTTCACCACCAAAGCTATCCAGCACACAGTATATATCTGTATACTTCTATACACTGCATGGATGCTCTTACCTCCCATCAATTTGTTCAAATCAATTCCGTATAATGCCCTACATATATCACCAACATTATGCAGATAAAGCTACACCCTTCAATCTTTTATGAGATTGTGATTCCGATTACTGTTTTTGTATTTTTGTAAGAAGGGTTATGTTTTTCGCGCGTATCTTGTATGTATGTATGTATGTTAAATAGTCGTCTTTTTGATTTAAATCGACCAAGTGTGTGTTGGTTAAATTTAAAAAATCTAAAATAAAATAACTAATTTAAAAAAATAAAAACAACCCGACTGACGACCGACTTCATAATTTTTTTGTGTATGATTACTTTGGAAGTTTAATTTTTGTTTAAAAATAATAATTTTACAATTTTTTGTGACGTTTGTAATTATCGAATACCCGCCAAGCTTCCATTAGGTATTATAAATTAGTGTCCGACCGAGTGTTCGGTTTCGGTTTCGGTCGGGTTTCAGCAAAAAAACGTGTTTCGGTTTAGTTTTGGTTTTGCCGAAACTACGACCGAAACCGAAATTGCATTCTGCATGTGCATGGAGTTCTCGGGCTGTGATCGGTAATGTTCGACGCTTTTTTAAATTCCAACTAAGCGACGCGCGACGCGACGATGACATTTTATAAGGTTTTGTTACAGGACATGATTTATTTAACTCCGTTGCGTTTACTTGAGATGGGGTAAAAATAATAAAAGTAAGTATTTGATTTTACACATTTACAGTTGGTATACATAAAAAAAAAAACACTAACTCGCGCATTGTCTAAACGTCATTTTGAAATAGCATTTAAAATAACATTTGTCTAAATGCCGATAATTTTTGAAATAAAAAAAAGTATAGTAGGATAAAACCCACTGGAAAAGGAAAAAAATATTACAAAAGATAAGGGAAAAATAAATTACGGGCGATTTGAGGTTGGGAAGTGTAAGGGGGTGAATTACAAGGGGTAAAAAACGGCTTATCTCGATTTTCGGCAAAACTACGAGTCCTATGGAAAAAAGTAAACTAGAAAAGTTATAGGTGATAAAAAGATCTACAACGTTTGTACTTATTTACAGTTTTTTCACATAACTTCATAATTTATGTGAAAAATTCAACTAACCAAGTGTTTGTTCTTTTTTTATATATTTTATGTTATTACAAAAAAAATCACGACATTTGGTGAAAACGTACCCGTGTGTTTCAAATATATTGTAATTTTTGTTATTTAAAATATTTAATTTTTCACCTAATATCAAAAAATTAACCCTAATTTTCAGTCGAAAACTCTCACGTCAAAATATATATTTTTTTTTATTTTAAAGTCGGTGGGCTTTTTATTCGTTGAAATCTCTCTTTTCTGATAATGTAAAAAAAATACATTACCACAGTAAAAGTTCTCAAAAAAATGCAAAGAAAAGAACAGGTAGTAAGGCCCAGACCCGCCATAATGTAAAAAAAATACATTACCACAGTAAAAGTTCTCAAAAAAATGCAAAGAAAAGAACAGGTAGTAAGGCCCAGACCCGCTTAGCCCGTTCCCCACTTCTCTCTGAAATACCTTTTGATGGGCTAAAATTATCCGTAGGTCACTCATGTATTTAAGCTATCTTAAAATAGCAATAAATAAGCATCTATGGATATAATTTAAAGACGATTGGACAACTTACACAAAATATTGTAGATGAAGACATCTACAATATTTTGTAGATATCTTCTACTAAAATATTTTGTGCCTAGCTTCAATAAGAATTGAGGCTAGGCGGGTCTAGGTTATGTGAAAAAAATATAAATATAAAGTTTGCACGCCTCACACGCGTTTTATACTATAATCAGGAAACCGTAAGATGAAAAATCATCGCTTAAACAATGACTGATCTACCACAGCGTCAATACATATCCTTAAATAGAGCCAATAATATTATATTACACTAAATTATAAACAGTTTATTTAGAATATTGATATTTTTTTTACATCTCTATCATTATCATCTAGTACAAAATAATTTATGTATGCATTACGAGTATGATACATCAGCATGTGACCCCTCTTGCCCCCATTAATACCGTATTTTGATGATTTTACAATAAAACAAGGTATGGTGACTACAATAAATATTTCTTAGTGTTTTGTCATTTTTTATATATTTATTTACGTTTTTTTTTCTTGCATCCGTTGCACATAAAATATATAATATGCATTAAATGAACAATATAATGTAGCAAATATGTAACAAACAATATAAAAAAATATCGGCAAGCGGTATTGAGAAATGGGAAAATAATAAAAGAGAACGGGGAACGAATAAAACTGGTTATTCTATCAAAAAAATGTTAATTAATATATTTTTAACCATTTAGAATTTAATAACGCCAAGCAACAGGGCTCATCCTTAGGATAAACGGAAACTTTAAAAAAAAGATTCAACTCATTTCATTGCCCATATTTTTCTTAATTTATGGAACAAACAGACCTACGGACAGCTTTAGTTTTTTTTTTATTATTTCATTTTATATTACATAAATTAAATTAAATAAGTAAAAAGCAAAACAGTCTACAGTCATGTTTGAAGTTCTTAGTTGTAAAAACATCAATTTTTCTATAAGTTTATTATTGAATTTCGGGTATTTCAACAGATTTATGTTGTGAACTTGTCACAACGCGGCCTTTCGAGAGTAGAGCACACCCGAGGCGTGCTTAAAGGTGTAGATCTTTCTATTAGGTACCTACAAATTTGCCATTTGACTTTTTCCATAGGACTTGTAGTTTTGCCAGAAATCGAGATAAACCGTTTTCTATCCTTAAAAACTCACTTCCTTACACTTCCCGACCTCAAATTGCCCGTAAAATACTTTTTCCTTTTATTTTTGTTAAATTCTCTTCCTTTTCCAATGGGTTTCATCCTACTATAAGTTTTTTTTTTTTCACTTTTGACCATTTTCAAAGGTAAGTCACTAGTCTATTAGGCTTACGAGGTGTTTGACTAGCTTGCATTGTGCCTAATTCGCTTAAGAACGACTTCAATTTAAGCCTGAAATTTTGTTCATAGATTAGAATGATGGAACGTTTGACCATATTTAACTGTCACACCGTTGACCGTACACGACAATGACACTTTTGCGATATTCTATTTTCTCATAATTATGAGAAAGCCATGCTTAGTTAATAAGGCTAACTCTCGTAACCTACTTCGCGATTTGATTTAGGTATAACGAGATAGTCGTTTCGTGAATTGGGCTAAGCTTAAAGTATTTAAGATCCGTTGTACATAATAATATAGCTGGTTTACAATAAACAATTGTAAATATTTTAGTGCTTTTTCGTGTTTTGCTCGCAACACAGATTTGTATAAATAAACTACTAAGCGGCAGTAAATCAAAAGCATGTTAGGACATGTCTAAGGAGGGTTTTGTAGTTACAAGTTAGCTAGTTAGCTATCAACGCGCAATAGGCCTTCTTTGAATTACTTAAAAAGTTGTAGTCCGATTGCGCTCAAAATAAGTTCTCTAAAAGGTTTTTAGCATGATCTATCAGCATACAAACTTTCCAGTTTCTATCTCCTATAGTTTAAAAATGCCAGCGGGGGACCAAATTATAAAACCACTTTGGAAGCCGATTACTCGAAAATGGTTCTTTGTAAAAAAGTTATGTATGAAACCACGCCTTTATTTTAGATCTCTTCGATGATATCTCACACGATGGAGTAGAATGAAACAATATTTTTCATGCCTATTTCACATGTATGGAGGAGCCACCCCTCTAAAATATGAAATTATTATTATTTTATGATGTAGAACACGGATCTATACACAATATATAACTTTACCAAATCTCTCCCATTTATGTTCAAAATTACAGTAGCTAGAGGGGCAGACAGAAAGAAGGACTAACTGACGAAGCAAAACTATAAAGGTTCCTTGAATACTATGGAACCCTAAAAAGACTGACTGATTAAACTAACGTTTCCTTTATTTTTCTCTCAAAACATGATCCTTGTACCTACGGAAGTTTCGGTTGCGGCCGAAACTGAGACCGTTGCCGAAATTCGTTTTCGGTTTCGGTCGTAAAAACCAGCTTCGGTCAGACACTATTTTAAAATAAGATGATGATGATGATTACTGTAACGTACATAGTGGCATATGCTTGCAGTTCTTAAAACAATAATGCCGAAATTTCCAAACGCGTATCTTTAAAGACTGAGGAGTTTTGTTCAGTTATTTTGGATCCAGGGAATACCTTCTTATTATACAGGGTATAATCTTATTTTTTTGGTAGCATAATATGCTTAAGTTACTTCAGGAAAAGTCTAAATCACTATATTATATGTCTATATAAATTTTGAGGAGTTCCCTCGATTCCTCACGGATCCCATCATCAAGTTTCCATGTTAATGACAACAACAAAATAATTTTACAAAATATAAGTCCATAGACGGTAGAGTAACGTTTAAAGATCACCGTGTTTGTGAAAAATACTTGGAGAAGTACCTTTTGTATCATCATAATGTAATGATGTATGGTGTAATGGTGGTGGTGATAATGATGATCACTTAATTGCCATGGAAGCATATGCTTGCAGTTTTTTAAACAACGCTGAAATCCCCAAACATGTATCTATAAGGAGTCAGGAGTTCTGTTCTGTACTTTTGGATCCAGGGTATACCTTGGCGCAAAATCTTAATTTTTGGTAGCATAATATGCTTAGACTACTTCAGAAAAAGCCGAAATCGCCATAAGTATCCATATAAATTTTGATCCCTTATGGATCCCATCATCAGGTCACCACTTTTTTTTAAACGGGACTTTGGGGTTATACCCTTTAGATCAAAAAAAGAATTTTGAAAATCGGTCCATAGACGGCTGAATTATCGTCTAACATACAAAATAAGAATAAAATATTATACAGCCGAATACATAACCGCCTCCTTTTTTGGAAGTCGGTTAACAAAATATGCGATGCGACCGCGCTGCTGGCGCTGACGAACGGCTCGCTTCCCGCCCCCCGCGCGCCCCACACCCGTGCACCCTAAAAGGCCCCAGTAGGATCAAGGCGGTGTCCTGATATAAGAAAAATTCTGGACGCAAGATGATGCTCGTGGAGAACTGAAAAAAACTTTTTGTGTATATTCGGGGAGACGCAATATAATCGGTAAACTAAACGCTCAATATACGGTACAAAATATACGCTTCTCAGTAGCGCCCTCGAAATTCCACGCGGCCGATGGCTGAACTACGAAATACGCTGAAAATCATTCTAGTGATGAAATTGAGTCCATGCCAATTTTTTGTCTATGCATTCTTATGATGAAAATACACCCTTGGACGAAAAATGAGGGTCGGTTAATCTTGCGTCCGTATACAAAATTGACTTGTACCCACTAACGTATAAAGAATGTTCAACGGCCAAGTCACACAACATTAACAACAATAATAAAGAAATCGCAGTAAAGAACCTTAGACTTGGCACGACTTTGTCTAGATTTCATTACTTTTTAGAGATAAACAAGCAGCTCCATCGAGACTTGGCTAGTTTTTCACAGAATGTTTTTGGTGGGATTTCACTTCTTTTTGTAGAAACGTGGGCATATTGATTTATTTTTCTAGATATTAGTGTAATTTGTTTATTTAATTTGTGTAATGTTCGAGTAGAATAAAGTTAATCGTTCGACTATTTCTTCTTGTAAACTTGTAAGTATAAGTATAAAATCCAGTCTAGTCTTATCCAGAGTTTTCCTTTAATTTTATTTATATGCATATTAAAAGCAGAAGGGGAGGCATTCGCCCAGCAGTGGGACGCTACGGGCTAGATTAAATTAGAAGATGTGTCCCACTTCGCTGGATTTTTGCAATGACAGTCGATTTTTTTATGTACCAATAGCCATTACCATATCTCTAATCAGCTGAGACCAGCTGAGGGTTCTTCATCAGACACTTCAGACCTTTAATTTTTGACATCAATTTGGCGGGGGCACTGCCGTGCCCCCAGATCGATTTTCCTATTTTTTATAGCTTTCCCTTTATGTGGCCATTAAACCCTAACTCTGTACCAAATTTCAGCTCTCTAAGTTTATGGGAAGTACTAGTTTTATTCTGATGATCATGAGTGAGTGTCATAAATGCGAAAGTTTGCTTTCGCTTAACTTCGGAACTAAATGACCTACAGACTTGAAATTTTGGATTTTAAGTATGTGATTATAGCTTACTGGATGACGAAAATGTCTGCGTTCTGGTCTTATCCAGAGGTTCTCAAATAGGGGCCTGAAAATGCGGCGAAATGGTTCCAGTAAAGGATGGTACGGCAGTGTTTGCTTCGCGCTTGTTAGAATATTGGTATTTTTATAGTAATATACCTTTAAAATAAATTTCATTCAAAAGCTAAATTTATCATTCTTATACTTTGACAGTTATGTCACAATATCATTTTATTATTTCCTGTTTTACAATCTACAGTTTAAAATTTAATATAAGTTAAATAATTCATCTAAATTATCAAATAACTTAATAACAATTAAACGTTCTCTTTTGTATAACAATTTTAGTAAATTCCATAATCAACCTTACTTCCTGTTGGCGCCATTTTATTCTTATAAAAAGTTGGTCCGCCATTTTTAAAAGTTAGTCTTGGCCAAACTGTGAGAGTGATCGTTCATTATATTAAAGATAAGTATAACATTGTCTAAAACCTATTGTATAAATTATAGCTAGATAGCTAGATTATCAAGTAATTGTCTTATTGATAATTTTGTTTTAAATTATATTTTATAATGTCAAACTGTTAATATTAATAATGTTAGTCAGAAGTATTGGTACATTATGAAAATGATTTGATTTGTTATTAATATAATAAGGAAAACCTTTATACAATAAATGTATTTAGCAATGCTTTAGTATTTTACTTCTTATCCTTTTGATAGTAACTATTTTGGTCATTCTGAATTATCTTTAGTTTTTATTCCCTTATCTTCATCTTTTTGACATCAGAAGTGGGATAGATCCATCCCGCGATTTTCACTTCATTTTTCTAATCGTATTTTTTTTTCATTTTCAGTTGGACATCAAGCGGTTCGGAACTCCTGCCAGCGGTGGCGGCCGTGCGTGACGCCTACCTGCATTGGGAACGGCAGGTCGGCCAATTGTATCAGCGGTCTCCAGGCTGTCTAGGCCAAACGAGGATCTTAATCAGTGTGGTACCAATGACTGGATTCCACGGAAGGTACAAGTTATCATAAGTACATTGAAAAAAAAAATATATTGAATTTATAAATTCTACCCATAGTTAAGAAAAATTAAAAAAAAAAGTAATTTTTATGACAAACTGCTACTATAATTACCTATATTTAAATTACTTACGACATTCGATAGCAAATGTCTATGATTTTATTCGGCTTACGTACAATGTTTTACTAACTACCCTCGTTGTTTGATAGAAATGTTAAGACTGACTTTATAAATGTTTTCTCATGTAAAGTGAAATGTGAGTCATTGTGAGAAGTAAAGTGTATTCAAATCTTAACCGTATGGACTATTAGAGCCAAGTAAGTACCGGTGAATAACCCTGTAAGTTTTGCTTGTGGTTTATTAGTATCAAATCGCTTTTGCGATCTTTTACCTTGTTAAATCTATAATTTGATAAAATTGTTCACGGGAGTTTAATTTACAGATTAAGTAAGTGAGTAATTATTAACTGTCGTACTAATAAATGACTTTTTATTATGACCTGGGAACAAGGGAATACTTAAATAACTGTCTACTTATCAGTACAAAATTAACAATATTGTTCTTAGCTTGTTTTTAAAAGCATTTTTATTATTATACAATAAACTATACCAAGTTATATAATATCTTGGATGAAAAAGGATTTTTTTTTTGTACGCCAGTAGTCGAAAAAGTTACCTTTCTTAAACCATGTGAGGCTTATAGTATTTAGTCGATCATGCGAAATGAAATTGAAGCAAACGCTAATTATGATCTATAAGAGTTAATATATTAACAGATATTCAATGCTCAGTAATCCGTTAACATTATATTAATGGAGACTAATAATTATGATGTAATACATTGGGAGCAACAGCAAAAAAAAAAAAAAAGTCTATTGTACTTAAAATAATGTTTTGTTGAATCACAGGATACTTAATTAAATTTGTTTTAAAATAGATGACTTAGATCACTGTTGGATATGAGGTTCATAAATTGAAATGAAACTTGAGACAGACAAATTTAGAAATTTGACATCATAGCCCCATTGGCATTATAGTACCTAAATACGCCACTTAACACAACATAGTCTACGGTACCACTTGTCTGGGAGCACCATGATGACAGTGGCAGAATTGAGCATTTCATTGTCCATTAATGATAATAACTACTGTAGAAACAATAAAAAGTATACGTACCTATTTCGTTAGTTAAATACGAATATATAAAATAAAAATAAAACTCTTGAGAATTTAAGAGTAACTGAACTTATGTAAAGTCACCTATACATACTTAGAGCGTATAATATATAAAAGCCTCTTATTATATTATACAAAAAAAAATAGGTTTTGTTCAGTTTTTATATGTAACATACTACGTATATATAAATATTTTTTTTATTGTAATACCAACATTATATAATTTGTTCAAATGGATAGAAGAATAATTTTTGGAAAATTAGTAATGTCGGATTGGCCGAACGGAAGTATGGGTAATGTGATAAATATCACAATTACCTATTGAGTACGGCCACAATCTTCTGCCATAAAACAATATTGTCAAGGAATATTATTAATTTGGTTTTTTTACTGTGCTGTCGTGTAAATCATGACTACAATTTAGTTTCCGTTTGACACAACCCTAGTGTACGCTGACTGACTTTCTCTCACTTCAAATAAATCACAGTAACAAGTGAGCCACTATTTTATGATATTTCAAGTAGCTAACCGAATAATATGCCGAACTAAATTAAAGTCTTGGTTCATTGTTACATTAGTAAATAGTTAAACCAAATGTATATCATGTATTCAGATATAACAAATTATGAAACAGTTTGACAATTTCGCTGAAACTTGGAGATGAACAATTTTGGTGTTAAACACATTCTTAAGGCGAGGTCATAGCCTACTTTGTCATTTCCTGTCACCTAGTCTACCTAGTCAGAGTTCAATTACGAAAAAAAAATGGGATAAAGTCAATGACCAAAGAATACAAGGACTGGCCCTAGTTGTAACAAAAGCGTGTCCAATTTATCAGCTGATTATGAATATAAAATGGCAGCCGAACTAGAGTTGAGATTATGTGTATTCGATATTTTTAAGATTTTAGTAAGTTTTACAATAACTTACATGTAAACGTAAATAAAAAAAAACTTATTTTACAAATGACTTGTACATTTAACTACTTTTATTAATCGATAATCTCTTTTAACCGACATCAAAAAAAGTATTCGATGTTGAGGATAGTTTTATTCTATTTGTTCTACTTGGACCACTTTCAAAATTTTTTTTTGTGATACCTTTATTAAACATGTAAGATTTACCTTTATTTACCATGGGACAGAAGTACCATTTTTTTTATAACTTAACTTAACGTGGCATAAGTTTTATTAACTGTTAAGGATCCTTTAACTCCTAAGTCCTTGGAGGTCATAATATGGTTGAATATTTATTTGTATACGAGCCGAGCCAATTGTATAAATTGGTTTATGAAATGAAAAGATGTTTTTTTTATTCTTAATTTATTTAGGGACTTTTGATGTACAGCGTAAGTCAGTCCCATCGTAACTTAATCTTATACATAATGACAAGATGCTTTATTTGGTGAAAATATGGTACAATAAATAGGTATTTTTACAGCTTGGCAAATAATTAGTCCTTGTGGCATTGACAGATGGAACTAAAAACTTTTTTTTTTAACTATCTAAGGTGGAATAGAAATTAAAAACAAAGAAATATATCCACTTATTTAAATACAAATACATAAGTCTATTCATTTCTAAATAAAATTAGTTTGTTCAAAAACTAATTGTCTGTGATTCTCTTGACGGGGTCCGGGGATTAATATTCTCTTCTCCAGCTTTCAACCTATAAAAACAAGTATTATTTGTTTTAGCATAATATTTTGTCAAATAATTTTGGTCACACAATATAATTAAACGCTGTTAACTTATATTTTTAAAACCACATCGAACACATTCAGATTGCCTTTTGTGACATCACGCCAATGTAATGATAATAATAATTATTTGTATCTTTATCGATAACTATTACAAACAGTACAACACTTTTCAATTACGTAAATAAATCTAATGACATAAAATGCAATTTAAAGGACTGTTCTTATATATATATGTGAATATAAATATATAATAAATGAAAATATCTAATTCCAACACAATTATTTCATGAGATATTTATAGTATTGCATAAAACCGGCTACTAACCTGTGTAAATACATTTGAGTTTGATTTGTACTATTTATTGCATCACAACTCGCAATATAACGTTTTGGCATGTTAAGGTGACGCCGCGTTAAAGTAAAAAACCGTGTTGGATATGTTTTAGATTGCTTGTTTTCTATGACATGTTGTTTCTATGAGCTATGTTTTCTACAAGCAATGGAACAGAAAGAAATGGAAAGGGCGTAGCAACAAAATGGTTTTTGTCGCGTAATTTAAAAACCATAAGTAAATACATTTCATATAAGCTATGGGCAAATTAATGTGTATGCTTGAACCAATCTATGTACAAATTTTGGAAGCTTAAAACACTCTCCACTGTTGGCAAAATAGGAACCTCTTTTTTTTACAGAGGTGTTTTTGATTAATTATTCTGTGTTATAAAAGTTGACCAATCGTGTTATGCTATGGGTAATTCAAAGACAAAGACATGATGAATACTGACAATGAACTTTTAATTTCTCAGCTTTAGTCATTGCTGAGAAAAATCGATATCGCTACAGCCAAATTATCAATGCGTCGCCTTAATTATCAGTTTTACAACATTCAAGTAAAATTTTAAGAATAAGTCCTTATCTCTTAGAAATTCATAATTAAACAAAACTTATACAACTTTTTGACAGAAGAACTACCACAAAAAGTGAGCTGAAAATGGCGGATCGTTCCGCATTTCGTTAATTGTCAAGTTTTGAAGTCTAATGTTTCTAAAATGAGCAAAAACAAAAATATTGCTGTTTCTTTTATCACTGGGAATTATTGCATTAGATAGAAAGAGACCAAATGATATTTCACTCTTTGTCATATTTCCAGCACATTGTATAAGCGCTAGTATGTATAGAACCTTAAGGGCACCTCCATGTATATATCTCTATGGATAAAGTACACAATCCTTGACGCGTCATGAACCATACACATTAAAAAAAAAACCTGTTTTTTCCTGAGTGAAAAAAAAATAATTATAAAATCACTTCTTAAAAATCACACAATCTCAATTCATCTCATCTCATCACTCACTAAAACGTAAAGTTTTGTGCAATACCATACAATTTTTTTTGTTAAATAATTTATATATATATTATGTTATATTAAAACATAAACCGAACACCTTTGTGATTGGTACAATATTTCGAAAGATATTTAAAAAAAAAATACATTGCAAAACCGGAATATAGAAAACTACTTGAATATAGAAAATAATGCTACGCAAAACAGAATCTTATTACAATGTGCATACGAGTAATGAAAGTCATTTTGTTTTTGAGCTTGGTCCTTGCCTTAAATCATGCTACGGGTATTATGAATTATTAAAATCATAATACGGAAAAAATCAGGACTATGACTAGGAGGAAGTCTAAAATTATTAAGGATAATCATTTTATGCATAAATTAACATAACAATTAAACAACCTATATGCAATATACCTAGGCTGTGTCAATCTTAATAATTTTGAAAACAAAGTAATTTTGTCAAGATTTTATTTTAAGAAAAGGTTGATTTTGTGTTAAGTAATGTATGATTTCGGTAATAAATAAATCGTATAAAATTTGTCTTTTTTTTCTCACTTACATCTAAGGACTGCTAGAGTCAGTGCTCTACTCAAGGCTCGCCTCATGTGTAGCAGGACATGTGGAGCCAGTACAATTAGAGTATCACTGAGCGTTGCTTACGAGTTACAGGGGCAATGAACAATGTTAGAATAAATTACAATTAAGGGACTGCTGAAGTTAGTGCTGTACTTGAGGATCGACACATGTGTAGCAGGACATGTGGAGTCAGTAATTTAATGTATCACTGCGTGTTGCTTACGAGTTACAGGGGCAATGAACAATGTTAGAATTACAATTAAGGGACTGCTGAAGTAAGTGCTGTACTTGAGGCTCGACACATGTGTAGCAGGACATGTGGAGTCAGTAATTTAATGTATCACTGAGCGTTGCTATGAGCCACAGTGGCAATTGCAATGTTAGAATAAGTTAAAATTAAGGGACTTCTAAAAATCAGTGCTCCATGTGTGGCTTATGATATAAGTGTATTGGAATAAAATAAAATTTGGTACTTCAGAGAACGAAGTACCTGTCAGTATGGCCGTGTTAGAATATTGGTATTTTTATAGTAATATACCTTTAAAATAAATTTCATTCAAAAGCTAAATTTATCATTCTTATACTTTGACAGTTATGTCACAATATCATTTTATTATTTCCTGTTTTACAATCTACAGTTTAAAATTTAATATAAGTTAAATAATTCATCTAAATTATCAAATAACTTAATAACAATTAAACGTTCTCTTTTGTATAACAATTTTAGTAAATTCCATAATCAACCTTACTTCCTGTTGGCGCCATTTTATTCTTATAAAAAGTTGGTCCGCCATTTTTAAAAGTTAGTCTTGGCCAAACTGTGAGAGTGATCGTTCATTATATTAAAGATAAGTATAACATTGTCTAAAACCTATTGTATAAATTATAGCTAGATAGCTAGATTATCAAGTAATTGTCTTATTGATAATTTTGTTTTAAATTATATTTTATAATGTCAAAATGTTAATATTAATAATGTTAGTCAGAAGTATTGGTACATTATGAAAATGATTTGATTTGTTATTATTATAATAAGGAAAACCTTTATACAATAAATGTATTTAGCAATGCTTTAGTATTTTACTTCTTATCCTTTTGATAGTAACTATTTTGGTCATTCTGAATTATCTTTAGTTTTTATTCCCTTATCTTCATCTTTTTGACACGCTCGACTTGGAGGGGGCACTGTCGTGCCCCCAGATTTCGACATATTTTAACAATCTCGTTAGTTATTTTACAATTAGGGCATCGAGACCGGTTTTACCCGAAACCGAAAACCCGGGAAAACCCGGGTTTTCGGGCCTACAACAAAACCCGATTTTCAAAATATTGAAAACCGGTTTTCGGTTTTTTCGAGCTTTTTTTCATTATGAAATTCTACAACAGTTTATAACAGTTACAAACCGAACATTATAGTGGCTTGTGATTGTCAATGTAGAATTTTAGAACAATAGTTATAATGTTTTCATGTTGTATGTAGTACATTTGGGGGCACGCCAGTGCCCCCGCCCCACCAGGACGTGTGAGCGAAGCGCAAGCGATTCGTCGATTTTTTGGACCTTCATAACTTGGTATAATTTATTATTCGGTTCCATCAGCGCTCAGTGCGAATTGCTCTCCGTTCCCATGATACCAAAAATCGAGTGGGCCTAACGGAATCCGTCCCATTGTGTTAAAAATGTGTGCTCCAGAGGTGGCACCGGTCTTAACGCATCTTTTTCGGCTCACCTGCTCTTATGGCATAGTCCTGGCATCTTGGTAGACAGCTTTGGTGTGCTATCGCCTGCCCTGTTCATACTGCATATCAATGATAATATTATGTGATGACGACAGTACGGGTGATGCCTTATATACAGGTCGCCCGAACATCTCTCGGCAAAACGTCATTGAGAGTCGAAACGAACTTGTCTCTCAAATTAAGAATTCATTGGAGAAGATCTCTAAATGGGGTAGACTTAACTTAGTCCAATTCAACACCTCTAAGACACAAGTTTGCGCGTTCATCGCTTATAAGTTACCGATAGTCGTATGTCCTCGTTTTGAAAGCATACCCATAACTGTCTCCTCCAACATCGGAATACTTGGTGTTAGCATATCGAGCGAGGTCTAGTTCCGATATCATCTGGAGGGCAAGGCCAAGTTAGCCTCCAAGAAGCTTGGTGTTCTGAACAGGTCAAAGCAGTATTTCAGTCCGGTCCAACGCCTACAACTCTATAAGGTGCAGGTTCGGCCTCACATAGAATATTGTTCTCATCTCTGGGCAGGAGCGCCAAAGTACCAGCTTCTCCCTCTAGATCGTATCCAACGAAGGGCCGCTCGAATTTTCGACTGCCATAGTATTTCAAACGGGCTTTACTCCTTAGAGCTACGTAGAGATGAGCATCGCTCTGCATCATATTATATCGGTTATATTACGGGGAGTGCTCCGAGGAATTGTTCGGACTTATACCTGCTGCAACTTTCGTTCGAAGGGACAAAATATTTATCATCCTCATCACCAACTGTCGCCAACAGTATTTCCGGACCATTACGACCTGCACACCTTCAAGAAGGCAGCATATTCCCTCCTAAAAGGCCGCAAAGGCACTTCTGTTTCTACACGCTTTAACTCTACAAGCCTAACTTTACAAACTCTACACTTTAATCAAATTATGTGGCATGGCCATTTCGTCAGGCAACGTATTTTGACTAAGGTGTAAAGTTTGTGAAATTATTAATTACTTTACATGAAAATGATTATGGTGGGATCACATTTTACCAGTATTACGTTGTTACAACAGAAAGCAGCTGATAAAAGTTAATTTTAGGACATTCCTAACAAAATTCTACAAAATCAACAAAAAACCCGAAATACCCGAAAAAACCCGGGTACCCGGTTTTGAAGATGGCTGGGACCGAAAAACCCGGTTTTTTTAAATATGGCCGGTCTTCGATCCCCTATTTACAATCTAACTATTTTTACAATTTTACGGTGACATATACATAAATAGACTGCCAAAATCATTACCTTCCTTTTGGCTTCGCCGTTGTCGGGTAAAAATTAAAACTTTGTATTCGAACTGCCCTGCACAAAATCCTGAAACAGACAGGTTATCGACCTCGCTCGAAACCGCGAGAAACTTTTTAAAACATTTCATGGATATCTCAGAAGTCAGTCTTTGTTTAAAATAACCATCGCATTTATCATTTCAGATAATGGATTTTAAAAAATTAATATACTTTTGAGATTTATATTACCTACATTATTTTAAACAATATTGTTGTAGAAAGAGTAAATGTAATATCTAATTCTTTGTTTTTGTATTTGTATTTGAAGGATATTAAATTCAAACCTTTAGCGATGTGCAGGACAGGCTCAGCATAGTGTAAGTGACAATGTAACACAAAATTAATGAGTATATTATATATAAATATAAAATATACCTGTACTGAACATTATTGTACTCGTGCAGATGTAAAGTTTCGCAAATAAAATTATTATTATTCTTATAATACCAACCGTTTTAAGTGATAACATTAGGGATCGATGATACCTACTTGTGACTATTGTACTTAGGTATTATTATAACTTTTTAAAAATTACTTCACGATCTTACAATATAAAGGGCAAAAAGGCAAAGGGGAGAGCAGTGAAGTTATTAAAATAACTACAATTATTTAAAACAAGATTTTAGTACTGGGGAGTAAAAAGAACTAAATAGTTCAAAAAATATCTGAAGACTCATCAAGACGAATCATGTGATTTTATTACGGAGTTCCTATGGCCTCTTCCAACTCCATCGTCAGATCAGCTCCACGTCATCATAATATTGCATTGTCACGCGATTTACATATCCGTGCAAAATTTCAGTTCAATCGAAAATCGGAAAGTGGGTCAAATTTAACTTGCAAGATTCCATTACGGACAACGGGACAGGTGAAAGTAAATAAAGGCTGTAATAAAGAACTTATGTCCTAAACAAAAAGTGTTTTAACTTTACACACAAACATGGTCACACTAACAACGGACGATAAGAAATTGAAACGGAATCCAGCATCAGCGCTCAGACTTTCAGTCATACGTACGCGTACGGACGAAATAAGCCGCACTTTGTTACAAATCCGGGATCGGGGCGGATTTTCCAGTGTCCATTTTGTGCTTGTTATTCCGAGCGGGCCGGCTTAAGCGGTAATGACACTCATACGGCGCTCGAGATGCACGGTGCACCTAAATAACTTCTGTACAGTGCATTACTCTCTAAACAAGAAGAGTTTTAGATGGATCATGTACCTAAAGGTACACACCTAACACACTGACCTGCAAGAGTGTGCTGCACTTTTTGAATTTTTTCCGAATTCTATTCCATAAATAAAAAAATCGTCTTAGCAACTTCTCAACGTTTTTAGAAGACCTATCTAATGACTAGCATTAATTGTCAGCGGCTTCTCCCGAGTGAAATTAGGCTTTAAACATTCATACCCTATTTTATGCCCTTGGGGGTTTAATTTTTAAAAATACTTCCTTAGTGGATGCCTACGTCATGAGATGACTTTTATATATATCGATATATAACATATTATATTATAATAATATTAATGACATCCCATACTATGGGGTCAACGAGAACAAAAATTATCCCCACTTTACGTCCAGGGAAGGTGCCCCAAAGTTATATTTTTCGTGATTTTATTTTAGCACTTTGTCACGCGGTAAATACATAAGTAAATACGCGGTAAATACATACAGCACAGTCTCCGTGCCTGATCTCTCGTCAGTCATGTCGGTTATCCGTCCCACTGGGTTATGAGAGTAAAGAAAGAGAGAGTGCTCTTGTGTACTGCGCACACACTTGGGCACTATAAAATTACTCCTGCGTAACTGCAGGTCAGTTTTGATTGAAGCCGGCCACCGTCACCGAGATCGGTGTGGGGAGTTATTATTTATTATTGACGGACGGACGAATGGGCATGACGAAACAACGACAAGGGTTCCGAGACGTGAAATACGGAACCTTAAAAAGGGAAATAGGTATGTACATATTTCCCTTTTTAAGAAGAGAAGAGAAGAATTCGAAACCCAAGCTTTTAGCTTTATTTTACGTTCAGCTGAATACGAATTAATATATCATGTAGTACATGATATATTAATTCGTATTCAGCTGAACGTAAAATAAAGCTAAAAGCTTGGGTTTCGAATTCAAATTAACTCGAATGTAATATTGTTGTTATTTAATGTGGAAAATTTTAATTTTCAGCAGCTAAAAATCAGTTCATAATACACAATATGTAAATATAATATTTTCGCTGATTAAAACCTGGACTATTTTGAGAATATTGAATAGAATAAATAAATGTTGGATAATTCATTCGAGAGCTTTTTACGGGTAGGTACA
The DNA here is from genome assembly GCA_905404095.1 of Glaucopsyche alexis. NCBI lineage: Eukaryota > Metazoa > Arthropoda > Insecta > Lepidoptera > Lycaenidae > Glaucopsyche > Glaucopsyche alexis. The sequence goes on along the minus strand of FR990052.1, from coordinate 16,331,668 downwards.
AAATGAAAAAATAAATCATAAATCAGTTGTTCTCTTTTCTATCATGATCTATATCCTACCAGTCTCCTTATAAAATGACAATATTAAGTATAAGTACTTACTTTAACCTACCTACCTAATAAAATGACAATATTAAGTATAAGTACTTATTTTACAGGTAAAAGGTAAGCACGCGTTAGTACAATGGTTCATTAGGTAATTAAGCCTTAGGTAAGTGAGCGATTGAGCTAGCGAGAGGACAGTAATGACGTCCCTGGACAGTATTTAAGAGCAGCGTTTTTTTTGCACTAAATTATCCAGCGATCCTCGTCGGTTCATACCTACCTGATCAATAATATTAGAATGCAGTGTAAGGATAATAAATTAATTTAATACTAAAGAATTTACTACAACTTTCAAGTGAAATATTAGTTCGTTTTTAACTAGATGTTGTGCGCGACTCCGTGCGCGCTAAAGGAAATCCCGCGAAAACCGTACATTTATATATGTGTCAAATTTCATCAAAATCGGAACAGTAGTTTCGGAGCCTATTCAATGGAAACAAATAAACTTTTCCAATTAGTATAGAAGTATAGATGAAATAGGCGCAAACCGCAAACGAGTAGTCGGATTACATCATAGAAAGCGATAACCATCGCTTATAGACATCCGCAAAACCAGAGGAGTTTCAAGTGCTTTGCTGGCCTTTTATTAAGGAGAAAATCCTTTTTTGTAGGTTTGAAGGTCGTAGTGATCTGGAAATAACGCTGGCGACAGTTCATTCCAGAATTTTATTGTGCGTGTTAGAATATTGGTATTTTATAGTAATATACCTTTAAAATAAATTTCATTCAAAAGCTAAATTTATCATTCTTATACTTTGACAGTTATGTCACAATATCATTTTATTATTTCCTGTTTTACAATCTACAGTTTAAAATTTAATATAAGTTAAATAATTCGCCTAAATTATCAAATAACTTAAAACCCTTAAACATTCTCTTTTGTATAACAATTTTAGTAAATTCCATAATCAACCTTACTTCCTGTTGGCGCCATTTTATTCTTATAAAAAGTTGGTCCGCCATTTTTAAAAGTTAGTCTTAGCCAAACTGTGAGAGTGATCGTTCATTATATTAAAGATAAGTATAACATTGTCTAAAACCTATTGTATAAATTATAGCTAGATAGCTAGATTATCAAGTAATTGTCTTATTGATAATTTTGTTTTAAATTATATTTTATAATGTCAAAATGTTAATAATAATAATGTTAGTCAGAAGTATTGGTACATTATGAAAATGATTTGATTTGTTATTATTATAATAAGAAAAACCTTTATACAATAAATGTATTTAGCAATGCTTTAGTATTTTACTTCTTATCCTTTTGATAGTAACTATTTTGGTCATTCTGAATTATCTTAGTTTTTATGCCCTTATCTTCATCTTTTTGACATCAGAAGTTGGATAGATCCATCCCGCGATTTTCACTTCATTTTTCTAATCGTATTTTTTTTCATTTTCAGTTGGACATCAAGCGGTTCGGAACTCCTGCCAGCGGTGGCGGCCGTGCGTGACGCCTACCTGCATTGGGAACGGCAGGTCGGCCAATTGTATCAGCGGTCTCCAGGCTGTCTAGGCCAAACGAGGATCTTAATCAGTGTGGTACCAATGACTGGATTCCACGGAAGGTACAAGTTATAAGTACATTGAAAAAAAAAATATTGAATTTATAAATTCTACCCATAGTTAAGAAAAATTAAAAAAAAAAAGTAATTTTTATGACAAACTGCTACTATAATTACCTATATTTAAATCACTTACGACATTCGATAGCAAATGTCTATGATTTTATTCGGCTTACGTACAATGTTTTACTAACTACCCTCGTTGTTTGATAGAAATGTTAAGACTGACTTTATAAATGTTTTCTCATGTAAAGTGAAATGTGAGTCATTGTGAGAAGTAAAGTGTATTCAAACCTTAACCGTATGGACTATTAGAGCCAAGTAAGTACCGGTGAATAGCCCTGCAAGTTTTGCTTGTGGTTTTTTAGTATCAAATCGCTTTTGCGATGTTTTACCTTGTTAAATCTATAATTTGATAAAATTGTTCACGGGAGTTTAATTTGCAGATTAAGTAAGTGAGTAATTATTAACTGTCGTACTAATAAATGACTTTTTATTATGACCTGGGAACAAGGGAATACTTAAATAACTGTCTACTTATCAGTACAAAATTAACAATATTGTTCTTAGCTTGTTTTTAAAAGCATTTTTATTATTATACAATAAACTATACCAAGTTATATAATATCTTGGATGAAAAAGGATTTTTTTTTTGTACGCCAGTAGTCGAAAAAGTTACCTTTCTTAAACCATGTAAGGCTTATAGTATTTAGTCGATCATGCGAAATGAAATTGAAGCAAACGCTAATTATGATCTATAAGAGTTAATATATTAACAGATATTCAATGCTCAGTAATCCGTTAACATCATATTAATGGAGACTAATAATTATGATGTTGTAGTGTTTGTATTTAGTGTATAACTATCCTAATAGTTATAAACACGGTCTCGTGCTCACGGTAGAGGGTGGGGGCGCACGTCACTACAGCGAGAGCCACGGGCGAGAGCGGACGTGCGCCTGCGACCCACAAAATATCGTGTGTTGCCGAGCCTGTGTGACTGTGGTAATTGTGGTGATTAACCGAGTACACTACAAGTGGCGACGAGAGTAAAGGTCAGATATAGTAATTTTATTAATAATAATACAAAAAAAAAACATAAGGTGGGATATTATAAAATATTTAAAGTACCTACCTAACACTCCGACTACTCCACAGAAATCTCATGATTTAAGTTATGTACGCAGGTGACATTAGTAATTTTTTATTAATTTTGTATTGGATAAATATCTCAATGTTTCTTACATATCTACCTACATATTATTTTAATAAAAGTATACAACTGATACCTGTTTAATTACGTGACAAAAGTATTTTACTTGCATGTTATGTTTTTGTCATTCGAATAGTTAAATAACTTAAAATAGACATTTTAAAAATAAAATAAAAAACATTATAGCCTGTCAGAATTGCAACAACCTAATATTGGACATAAGTATAACGTAGTGATTACTTGCTCAGTGATAATAAGTAACTACGTAAACAATAAGTAGGTAGGTATACTGCATAGTTTCGTCCCTATTTTTGTGGTTGAGTATAATTATTGTTAGTAAGTCGTATTCATATTACAAAGGAACAGTTGATAAGACGGCTGTTTATGTTCTACGTGTTTATGTTATGCGATGATGTAGATTGTAAGAAGATGATCACTAGAGTTAGATATTTCATTTCGAATTATAATTAGTTATGTTACGAGATGCTGTGGTGCGGTATATAAATGAAATAAATAATGAAGGGTTAAATTAAAGGTGACATGTTAGTCATTTCTGGGTTATTTATGTTGTTGCTTAGTATAATAATGAATTAATAAATACATATAAAATTTATATCAACTAAATAATAAAATAAATAAGTACTAGTTATACAAATGAAATAAGTCAAAAATATATAAATATAATAATAAAAAATATAATATTTCATTAGAAATATTTGGTACAAAGTTACCCTCATTAAATTACAATTATTGGTACAGAGGTACCCCCATTAAATTGGAAATATATGGTACAAAGTTACCCCCATTAAATTGGAAACATTTGGTACAAAGGTACCTCCATTAAATTGGAAAAAATTTGTTATGTTTTGGTACGACGATACCTCCATTAAATTGGGAATACCTGGTACAAGGATACCTCCATTAAATTGGAAATAATTATAACACATAATTGATAGTGTCAATTGAATAGAGAAGTCAACATAGGACTTGATTATTTTCAGGCCGCCCCGATTGACTCACAACAATGTCAAGCAATTTACCGTCGTTAGAAAAATTAGATTTAGAAGGCGACAGCGCTTCTTTAGGTCAACGATGGGACAAATGGAAAAGATCTCTGTATATCTTCCTGGAGGCAACAGAAGTGACGACGCCTTTGAAAAAAAGAGCCACACTCTTATTGCTTGGGGGTTCGGGTTTACAAGATATATTTTATAACTTGCCGGGTGCTAATGTGGATTCAAGTGATAACAATGATGTTTTTAAAATAGCAATACAAAAATTGGATGATTATTTTACTCCTAAACAGAGTAAAGTCTATGAAAGACATCTATTCCGATTAATCAAGCAAGATGAGGGGGAGAAATTTGAGAAATTCTTAGTCAGATTAAGACATCAAGCAGAGAAGTGCCAATTCGATAAACCAGAAGATCATTTAATTGATCAGATAGCAGAAAAATGCCTCTCTGTTGATCTGAGGAAAAAAATATTGACAATTGGTGATAGCATAACCTTGGAGAAAATAATTACGGAAGCTAATACATTAGAAGTAGTGAATCGACAATTAGAAGAATATGGACAACAAGGAAAAAATCAGGAAGTAAACGCTCTTTTCAGGAACGAAGGCAATAAATTAACTGCGAAGAAATCGAAGTCTACAGTGAGTAAGAATAAAAGTTGTGGCAGATGTGGGAACTACAGACATTCGTCTGACGATGTCAATTGCCCGGCAAAAGGAAAAACATGCCATAATTGCGGGAAATTAAATCACTTTAGGCAATATTGCAAATCACAGGTAGTTCGAAAAAGGAAAGTAGAAGAAATAAACAAAAAAGGAGAAGGGCTGACAAAACAGAAGAAACTAAAAGGAATCGATAACATAAATGACAAAGAAGAAGACGAAGAAATAGATTATGTATTCAATATAAATTATGATGCTAATATAGAATGCGAAGTTGGAGGTGTACAAATAAAAATGTTGATTGACTCAGGATGAAAATATAACCTAATCACGGACAAGACATGGAACTTAATGAAAGAGAAAGGAATATTGTGTTCCAAGATAAACAAAAATCCAGATAAGACACTTTTGGCGTATGGTAGCAAAAAGCCGTTAGAAATTATGGGATCATTTGAAACAACTATTAAAGTGAATAGAAAGGATGAAACTGCAACGATATTTGTTATTGCGAATGGCTCAAGGAACTTATTGGGTAAAGACAGTGCAATAAGACTTGGAGTTCTCAAAATTGGCAGTAGCGTGGACCAAATTACACACGAACCTTTTCCAAAGTTTAAAGATATAGTAGTAGAAATCCCCATAGACAATACACAGAAACCCGTCTCACAACCATACCGAAGGATACCCATACCGATAGAAGAAAGGATAGAAAAGAAAATAAAGGAATTATTGGATAATGATATAATAGAGGAAGTTCGAGAACCATCAAAATGGATTTCCCCCATTGTACCTATATTAAAAGACAATGGCGAATTGCGTTTATGTGTAGACATGAGACGAGCTAACACTGCAATCTTACGGGAAAATCATCCACTACCATCTATGGAACACCTTTTACCCAAGATAAGGAAAGCTCAATATTTCAGTAAACTGGATATAAAGAATGCGTTTCACCAGATAGAGTTGCATGAAAATTCTAGGCACATCACAACTTTTATAAGTTCTAAGGGCCTCTACCGTTACAAGCGTTTAATGTTCGGGATTACTTCTGCCCCTGAGCTTTTTCAAAAAATATTAGAAAGGATGCTTCTGAAATGTGATGGAGCCATTAATTTCATTGATGACATTTTAATTTTCGGATGTACTGAGCAAGAGCATGACGCGCGTCTGAAAAATGTACTTCAGGTGTTAAAAGAGAACAATGTTTTCCTGAATGAAAGCAAATGTTTATATAAAGTGAAAAAAGTAAATTTTCTAGGACACGAGCTCACTCCCGATGGTGTGAGACCTTTAAATAAATACATTGAAAGTATTGCCAAATTCAGAGCTCCAACAACTATTGAGGAACTACAAAGCTTTTTGGAGCTTGTTAATTATATTAATAAATGGATACCAAATCTCGCTACAATGACAGAACCTTTAAAAAAGCTGTTAAGACAGAAATTTGGAAAAAACGCAAATATCGAGCAGTTTTGGACACAAGATCAGGATCAAGCTTTTGCAAAAATAAAAAAGATACTTTCAGAAATCCAGACTCTGAGATATTATGATGTCAACGATAAAACTCAGGTCATTGCTGACGCAAGCCCTGTAGGATTGGGTGCTGTCCTAGTCCAGATCGACTCTAAAGGACCTAGGATCATTGCCTATGGAAATCGTACACTAACTGATTGTGAACGGCGTTACAGCCAGACTGAGAAGGAAGCTCTTGCCTTAGTGTGGGCTATAGAGCACTTCAATGTATTCTTGTTTGGCAAAGAATTCGACCTGATTACTGATCATAAGCCCTTAGAAGTTTTGTTTGGAGTAAAATCAAAACCCTGCGCCCGGATAGAAAGATGGGTATTGAGATTGCAGGCTTACCGGTATAACATAAAGTACAAACCTGGCAAAACGAATATTGCAGATTCCTTATCTAGGTTATGCAAGGACTTCGATTGTGTTAAGACCAAAGGTCGCGATATCATCCATCATATTGTCGAGAACGCGAGACCTAAGGATGTTTCCATGGCAGATTTAGAGAAACAATCCAGTGAAGATCCCGAAATTCTAGATGTAAAAAAAGGAATAAACAATAATGACTGGGATGACAACGTTAAACCTTATAAAATCTTTGAAACAGAGTTGTGCTTTTTTGGAAACATACTTCTGCGTAGAAATAAACTAATCATACCCTCAAAGCTTCGTAAAAGAGTTTTAGATGCTGCACATGAGGGACATCCGGGAATTGTTGCCATGAAAGGACGCCTGAGGAGTAAGGTATGGTGGCCGAGGATAGATAAGGATGCCGAACATTTAGTAAAGAGCTGTAAAGGATGTACATTGGTCGGTTTGCCAAATCCACCCGTTCCCATGAAGCGCCGCGAACTACCAGAAGCACCCTGGATGGATGTAGCGATTGATTTATTGGGCCCACTACCAAGCAATGAATACCTTCTAGTGATAGTTGATTATTACAGCCGCTACAAGGAAGTTAAAATTACAAATATTATTACCAGCACACAAATGATTAAACTGCTAAAAGAAATATTTAGTCGGCTAGGCTATCCTTCATCTATTACTGCAGACAACGGACGACAGTTCGTAAGTGAGGAGTTTAAGGCATTCTGTGACGAGTGCAATATTAAATTGTTCCATACTGTCCCTTATTGGCCTCAGCAAAATGGCGAAGTAGAGAGGCAAAATCGGGACATACTAAAGCGCTTAAAAATTGGTAAAATTGAAAATAAAGACCTGCAGGAAACCCACACCGCATTCTGTGACTGGAAAAACACCATCCGACTTATTCTTCAAGAGACAAAATAGAGATAAAATCCCCACTATTCAAGACATGAACAAAGAGGACGATTCTGAAATTAGAGATAGAGACAAGGAGCAAAAAGAAAAAGGAAAAGAATATGCAGATAAGAGAAGAAGGGCAAATGATTTTGATTTGAATGAAGGGGAAAAAGTATATATAAAAGAAATGGATAAGGCTAATAAGCTTACTCCCAATTATAACCCGACACCTCATATAGTTGAAAGGACTAAAGACGGAGATGTGACAGTCAGGAATGAAGAAACAGGGCAGATATTGAGGAGGAATGTTATACATCTTAAGAGAATAGAAGGACAGTGGAAGACCATTCCAGGAGAAGAAGAAACTGATCAGAACTTAGAACAACAATAATTTTGATTTGTAATTGTGTTACAATAGAATCTGATTGTATTGATTATTATTAAAGTTTTCAATAAGGAAGGGATGTAGTGTTTGTATTTAGTGTATAACTATCCTAATAGTTATAAACACGGTCTCGTGCTCACGGTAGAGGGTGGGGGCGCACGTCACTACAGCGAGAGCCACGGGCGAGAGCGGACGTGCGCCTGCGACCCACAAAATATCGTGTGTTGCCGAGCCTGTGTGACTGTGGTAATTGTGGTGATTAACCGAGTACACTACAGATGTAATACATTGGGAGCAACAGCAAAAAAAAAAAGAAGTATATTGTACTTAAAATAATGTTTTGTTGAATCACAGGATACTTACTTAAATTTGTTTTAAAATAGATGACTTAGATCACTGTTGGATATGAGGTTCATAAATTGAAATGAAACTTGAGACAGACAAATTTAGAAATTTGACATCATAGCCCCATTGGCATTATAGTAACTAAATACGCCACTTAACACAACATAGTCTACGGTACCACTTGTCTGGGAGCACCATGATGACAGTGGCAGAATTGAGCATTTCATTGTCCATTAATGATAATAACTACTGTAGAAACAATAAAAAGTATACGTACCTATTTCGTTAGTTAAATACGAATATATAAAATAAAAATAAAACTCTTGAGAATTTAAGAGTAACTGAACTTATGTAAAGTCACCTATACATACTACGTATATATAAATATTTTTTTTATTGTAATACCAACATTATATAATTTGTTCAAATGGATAGAAGAATAATTTTTGGAAAATTAGTAATGTCGGATTGGCCGAACGGAAGTATGGGTAATGTGATAAATATCACAATTATTGAGTACGGCCACGATCTTCTGCCATAAAACAATATTGTCAAGGAATATTATTAATTTGGTTTTTTTTACTGTGCTGTCGTGTAAATCATGACTACAATTTAGTTTCCATTTGACACAACCCTAGTGTACGCTGACTGACTTTCTCTCACTTCAAATAAATTACAGTAACAAGTGAGCCACTATTTTATGATACTTCAAGTAGCTAACCGAATAATATGCCGAACTAAATTAAAGTCTTGGTTCATTGTTACATTAGTAAATAGTTAAACCAAATGTATATCATGTATTCAGATATAACAAATTATGAAACAGTTTGACAATTTCGCTGAAACTTGGAGATGAACAATTTTGGTGTTAAACACATTCTTAAGGCGAGGTCATAGCCTACTTTGTCATTTCCTGTCACCTAGTCTACCTAGTCAGAGTTCAATTACGAAAAAAAAAATGGGATAAAGTCAATGACCAAAGAATACAAGGACTGGCCCTAGTTGTAACAAAAGCGTGTCCAATTTATCAGCTGATTATGAATATAAAATGGCAGTCGAACTAGAGTTGATTATGTGTATTCAATATTTTTAAGATTTTAGTAAGTTTTACAATAACTTACATGTAAACGTAAATAAAAAAAAAACTTATTTTACAAATGACTTGTACATTTAACTACTTTTATTAATCGATAATCTCTTTTAACCGACATCAAAAAAAGTATTCGATGTTGAGGATAGTTTTATTCTATTTGTTCTACTTGGACCACTTTCAAAATTTTTTTTTTTTTTGTGATACCTTTATTAAACATGTAAGATTTACCTTTATTTACCATGGGACAGAAGTACCATTTTTTTTTATTGAACTTAACGTGGCATAAGTTTTATTAACTGTTAAGGATCCTTTAACTCCTAAGTCCTTGGAGGTCATAATATGGTTGAATATTTCGCACCTTCGGTGCAACAAAGTCACAACAGCTCATTATTAAATTTTACAGGAGAGAACTTTTAAGATTTTTTTCACATTTTTTTCATGATTTCTGGATGACTTTTTATAGTAAGCTAAGTTTTTAGCTAAGTTTTTAGCCTACTATAAAAAGTGATCCAGAAATCATGAAATAAATGTGAAAAAAATCTTAAAAGTTCTCTCCTGTAAAATTTACTAATGAGCTGTTGTGACTTTGTTGCACCGAAGGTGCGATTTATTTGTATACGAGCCGAGCCAATTGTATAAATTGGTTTATGAAATGAAAAGATGTTTTTTTTATTCTTAATTTATTTAGGGACTTTTGATGTACAGCGTAAGTCAGTCCCATCGTAACTTAATCTTATACATAATGACAAGATGCTTTATTTGGTGAAAATATGGTACAATAAATAGGTATTTTTACAGCCTGGCAAATAATTAGTCCTGTGGCATTGACAGATGGAACTAAAAACTTTTTTTTTAACTATCTAAGGTGGAATAGAAATTAAAAACAAAGAAATATATCCACTTATTTAAATACAAATAAATAAGTCTATTCATTTCTAAATAAAATTAGTTTGTTCAAAAACTAATTGTCTGTGATTCTCTTGACGGGGTCCGGGGATTAATATTCTCTTCTCCAGCTTTCAACCTATAAAAACAAGTATTATTTGTTTTAGCATAATATTTTGTCAAATAATTTTGGTCACACAATATAATTAAACGCTGTTAACTTATATTTTTAAAACCACATCGAACACATTCAGATTGCCTTTTGTGACATCACGCCAATGTAATGATAATAATAATTATTTGTATCTTTATCGATAACTATTACAAACAGTACAACACTTTTCAATTACGTAAATAAATCTAATGACATAAAATGCAATTTAAAGGACTGTTCTTATATATATGTGAATATGAATATAATAAATGAAAATATCTAATTCCAACACAATTATTTCATGAGATATTTATAGTATTGCATAAAACCGGCTACTAACCTGTGTAAATACATTTGAGTTTGATTTATACTATTTATTGCATCACAACTCGCAATATAACGTTTTAGCATGTTAAGGTGACGCCGCGTTAAAGTAAAAAACCGTGTTGGATATGTTTTAGATTGCTTGTTTTCTATGACATGTTGTTTCTATGAGCTATGTTTTCTACAAGCAATGGAACAGCAAGAAATGGAAAGGGCGTAGCAACAAAATGGTTTTTGTCGCGTAATTTAAAAACCATAAATACATTTCATATAAGCTATGGGCAAATTAATGTGTATGCTTGAACCAATCTATGTACAAATTTTGGAAGCTTAAAACACTCTCCTCTGTTGGCAAAATAGGAATCTCTTTTTTTTACAGAGGTGTTTTTGATTAATTATTCTGTGTTATAAAAGTTGACCAATCGTGTTATGCTATGGGTAATTCAAAGACAAAGACATGATGAATACTGACAATGAACTTTTAATTTCTCAGCTTTAGTCATTGCTGAGAAAAATCGATATCGCTACAGCCAAATTATCAATGCGTCGCCTTAATTATCAGTTTTACAACATTCAAGTAAAATTTTAAGTCTTATCTACATTCAAGCAAGCAAAATTCTAACATTCAAGTAAAATTATAAGAATAAGTCCTTATCTCTTAGAAATTCATAATTAAACAAAACTTATACAACTTTTTGACAGAAGAACTACCACAAAAAGTGAGCTGAAAATGGCGGATCGTTCCGCATTTCGTTAATTGTCAAGTTTTGAAGTCTGTTTCTAAAATGAGCAAAAACAAAAATATTGCTGTTTCTTTTATCACTGGGAATTATTGCATTAGATAGAAAGAGACCAAATGATATTTCACTCTTTGTCATATTTCCAGCACATTGTATAAGCGCTAGTATGTATAGAACCTTAAGGGCACCTCCATGTATATATCTCTATGGATAAAGTACACAATCCTTGACGCGTCATGAACCGTACACATTAAAAAAAAAACCTGTTTTTTCCTGAGTCAAAAAAAAATATTAAAAAATCACTTCTTAAAAATCACACAATCTCAATTCATCTCATCTCATCACTCACTAAAACGTAAAGTTTTGTGCAATACCATACAATTTTTTTTTTGTTAAATAATTTATATATATATTATGTTATATTAAAACATAAACCGAACACCTTTGTGATTGGTACAATATTTCGAAAGATATTTAAAAAAAAATACATTGCAAAACCGGAATATAGAAAACTACTTGAATATAGAAAATAATGCTACGCAAAACAGAATCTTATTACTATGTGCATACGAGTAATGAAAGTCATTTTGTTTTTGAGCTTGGTCCTTGCCTTAAATCATGCTACGGGTATTATGAATTATTAAAATCATAATACGGAAAAAATCAGGACTATGACTAGGAGGAAGTCTAAAATTATTAAGGATAATCATTTTATGCATAAATTAACATAACAATTAAACAACCTATATGCAATATACCTAGGCTGTGTCAATCTTAATAATTTTGAAAACAAAGTAATTTTGTCAAGATTTTATTTTAAGAAAAGGTTGATTTTGTGTTAAGTAATGTATGATTTCGGTAATAAATAAATCGTATAAAATTTGTCTTTTTTTTCTCACTTACATCTAAGGACTGCTAGAGTCAGTGCTCTACTCAAGGCTCGCCTCATGTGTAGCAGGACATGTGGAGCCAGTACAATTAGAGTATCACTGAGCGTTGCTTACGAGTTACAGGGGCAATGAACAATGTTAGAATAAGTTACAATTAAGGGACTGCTGAAGTTAGTGCTGTACTTGAGGCTCGACACATGTGTAGCAGGACATGTGGAGTCAGTAATTTAATGTATCACTGAGTGTTGCTTACGAGTTACAGGGGCAATGAACAATGTTAGAATAAGTTACAATTAAGGGACTGCTGAAGTAAGTGCTGTACTTGAGGCTCGACACATGTGTAGCAGGACATGTGGAGTCAGTAATTTAATGTATCACTGAGCGTTGCTATGAGCCACAGTGGCAATTGTAATGTTAGAATAAGTTACAATTAAGGGACTTCTAAAATCAGTGCTCCATGTGTGGCTTATGATATAAGTGTATTGGAATAAAATAAAATTTGGTACTTCAGAGAACGAAGTACCTGTCAGTATGGCCGTGTTAGAATATTGGTATTTTTATAGTAATATACCTTTAAAATAAATTTCATTCAAAAGCTAAATTTATCATTCTTATACTTTGACAGTTATGTCACAATATCATTTTATTATTTCCTGTTTTACAATCTACAGTTTAAAATTTAATATAAGTTAAATAATTCGCCTAAATTATCAAATAACTTAAAACCCTTAAACATTCTCTTTTGTATAACAATTTTAGTAAATTCCATAATCAACCTTACTTCCTGTTGGCGCCATTTTATTCTTATAAAAAGTTGGTCCGCCATTTTTAAAAGTTAGTCTTGGCCAAACTGTGAGAGTGATCGTTCATTATATTAAAGATAAGTATAACATTGTCTAAAACCTATTGTATAAATTATAGCTAGATAGCTAGATTATCAAGTAATTGTCTTATTGATAATTTTGTTTTAAATTATATTTTATAATGTCAAAATGTTAATAATAATAATGTTAGTCAGAAGTATTGGTACATTATGAAAATGATTTGATTTGTTATTATTATAATAAGAAAAACCTTTATACAATAAATGTATTTAGCAATGCTTTAGTATTTTACTTCTTATCCTTTTGATAGTAACTATTTTGGTCATTCTGAATTATCTTTAGTTTTTATTCCCTTATCTTCATCTTTTTGACATGCGCGACAAAAACTCCGGGAAAAGCGCACTGGACTGCCACTTATCAAGATGAAGAGGATGAAGGATCTGTCGCATGGAACGGTGGCGAAAAGTAGCAGCAGTTGCCTATATGTAAGTCCGAAGAATTCCTCGGAGCACTACCTGTTATACTTTAACGGACAGAAGATGCTGAGCGAGGATAGGGTTACCATCTGACTGGATAAATCCGGTCTAGACCGGATTTTAAGGATAGAGACCGGAGACCGCCTGGATTTCGAGTTTGTTTTTAAAGGTGGTCGCAGCACAGATTAATAAATGATTACTACGTAACAGTCTGTTGAAAAATAATAAATATAAAGTACATATAGGTCAAAAGATTCGTTTTTGAACGAATATTTTCTATCGAACGGAATCGCAAGACTTTTTACTTTGGCTTTTTCCTGGGTCGCGACATAAAAAAGGTTGAGAAACGATGCTTTGATCTAATATTTGCAGTATGAAATGATCATTCATTGTATATGGGTGAGGGGTGCATTCGCCCAGGGTGCTAGCAATGCTTGCTAAATCCTTGTTTATAAATTGTTACGAACAAAAACCGGAGTTTTTAACAGAAATCAGGATTTTTTAACACTTGCAACAGGCTTTTCGATTTCAACCCCTAAGCGAGGGTGGATCTGCACATCGTGCCAAGGCGTCGAGCCGATTTGAAATACCCACTTTTTCATCATTTTGACAAATTCGAGTCACCCTTTGTTGGATGCGATCCAGAGAGAGAAGCTGGTATTTCGGTGCTCCCGTCCAGAGATGAAAACACCTATTTTCTACTACAACACGGCTATTAATTTGTGAAAATTAATGAAATGCGTGAATTCCAACTCTCGGGGTTGAAACTTGAAGCAAAAATGTTTCCAGTGAAAGAGGAAATGTTTGTAGGTACTTATGTTTGTTTGTTTGACAGAGATATAGAGTAGACTACGGGAAAGGACATAGGCTACTTTTTATCTCGGAAAAAATGTAGTTTCCGCGAGATTAACTTTTGTGCGCACGAAAAGTATACATATAGGTATACCTATAAGATAAATTTTACTTTTCTAGGAAATCTTTTTTTTTTCACCTAATAATAGGATATCTAGATATATCAGAGGTAGGTACTTTGAAACAATGCCTGGATGCAAAAGCAAAGCGATAACTGAAACGTCCAACCTGTTATTAAATTTAAATTATCTTTATTTCATAAAGAATCCGTCGTGGAATTGGATGTGCGAACTTCAATGAGCGGAGGCATGAGGCTAAGGCTAAGTAGCAGTAGTTATTTTTGTGATGAAAGGTTAATAGGGATGATGACTTTATCTAAAATACTTAGTTTCAATAATATACTCAGAAATATTGAGGCATTACTACCTGGTAAATGAGTAAAATATAATACTTTATGTGTAGTAATAGTAATTAGATATGTTCATCTAAAAAGCACAAAACAGTTTTAAATGTTTTTTGTTAAATGAATAAACAAAACAAACATCTTTAGTTACCTTATACCTATCTTAAACGCACAAATATCAGAAATATTTACCTACAAATAAGTAGGTACGTTCCTGCGGCCGGGTATAGGTAGGTAGATACTTCATATACTTATATATTTACTTTTATTCTTACTTGTTACTTCACATACTGACCAATTAGGTCAAGTAATTTTATTTTTCTAAGAACTGTTGTCGAGAGGTCGAGTTACCTACAATGACAACACACTTCCTTCTCCAACCACAAATTAAGGAGATATAATAATAATATATTTTGTCCTGTGACGCATACTTTTAGGTAACCTTGTGTGTAGACAACAAAGTTAAATAAACCTTATTTAAATTGAAATTAGAGATTTAACACAAAACAAGCCATGCTCAATAGGAATATTATTGAGAATTGAGATAGGCCCAAATTGTATTTGTAAGTGAACCACCAGCGGCTAGATTAAATCATGATTAGAGGTTCAATTTCGCCGCCAAATTGATCAAGGGACCGACTGTACACAGTCCTTGATTAACTCCTTTGTCTTAACCACGCATTCATTTCCGTCAATGAATATTTCAATGTGGATCTCATTTTCAAATTAAGACCTACTGCTTTTCCAGATTAGGCTTAATTGCATTGCAACTAGGGAATATTATTCGAATATTCGAATATTCGTTTTATTCGAATATTCGACGATTTTATTATTCGAATATGACTGGGTTCAATATTCGAATATTTCGAATAAAACGAATAATGAAAACATTTTATTCATTTTTCAAAAATATGTTAATAATAGTAATAAACTTGTACATAAACCGCAAAAGTTTCGTTATTTAATACATTATTATATTTATTTATTAATATTGTAGTCAATAATATCCTAAAACAGATTTTACTTCACTGTTTGTGAAAGAATACATAACTGTATTTAAATAAAAACATATTTAAGGTGAATACTTCCTACAGGCCTCAGCGAAAGAAATTCAGTATGGATTTCTTTCGCTTGTTTAAATTACCTAACCAAGAGCACGTTAGGACGTGTCTAAGAAGGGTTCTGTTACCATAAAGCGTAATACGATTTTTAGTTTCTTAATCTTACTGTTCGATTTCGTTCAAAATAACTTTCCTAAAGAGAATTTACATGATCTACCAGCATGGAAAAATGTAAGTTCCTAATCTTCATAGTACAGAAATGACAGGAGGGTGAAACTAATTTGGAGGCCGATTACTTGGAAATGGTTGACTTTGTAAAACTCCAGTATAAAACTTTTCCTTTATTTTAAAAGACACAATATTCAACACACATTTCACATAACTAGACCCAATGTAGCCAGAAGAGCATTGAGAGACAGGCGGACGAACAGAGCGAAACGAACGCCTGCAAAACTAAGTACAAGTCGTTTAAAATTTCATACTTTTCAAAATATTATAACAAGATTTATCAGCTTTCTTTAAAAGTAATAAATTACAATAGTCAACAGCATTTTTGCGCACGGGTTATACATACATTATTTTTATTGCTTCTATACCTAGAAATAATAATAAGAACAAAAAAAAGTTCTGTATTTGCTTTTAGGTGTAAAAAATGAAAAAATTCAAATCAATGAAAATACATGAAAAATTTACATAGAGGTGATTTATTAAAAGATACTGAGCATCAATTTTATGATATAATCTTACAAAATAAGTTTTAAAATAGTGTTAAAATGTCTAAAAATTAACAGTTTTGCTTTTCCTATCATTTTCAGTAGAAGTTATCTTATTAACCACCAAATATAGTCCATCAATCCTCAACATGCTTTCAGTATGTATACTACTATATTATATACTCTCTTGGGAACGTCTCTCAAATTCAACTATATCTCGATGGAATTCTTCCCCTTGTTCTTCCGAATAATCTCCCATATTATCTTTAAACTTATCAAAATGAGAATGGAACATTTGCCTCTTTAGAGACATCCTATAGCCGAAGATGAGAAAAATCTTAATCATCTCGTTATTTTATTCATACATTTATTTCATAAACCCATTTTTGGTCTTGATTTGTAACAGGTAGATGGAAGTAAGCTTGTTATGCCTCGCAAATCTTTAAATTTGTAGTTAAATAACACTTTTTCTCTCTCACTTTAATAAATCCACCAGAAATATAGCAAGACGAGTCACCGTCTCCTTTTCAACTTCTCGAAGCCATTTTGTACAAGATAATTCAGCGAAAAAAAATATTAAACACGTTATTTCTTTATAATATGCGAGGTCATACCGTCGTACACAAGGAGGGATGTAAGAAAGACAACCCCCATACCATAACTCTCTTTCGCCAGGAATAGAGCGCAAAGACCGACTTTAACTGGAAGCAAAAATCATAAATGGTCAAATCGCTATAACTTCTTAAAAAGCAAATATTTTTAATTTGTAATCGCACTTTTTTATAAATATTTGCTTATATATTCAGAATAAATCAAGTAAAACCCATGCGCAAAAAAAATTTTTTTTTCGTTGACCGGTGTTATATATCAGTATATTATTTTTATTTTTAAACAAAAATTAACCATTTTAATGTTAGTCTTAAAGACTAAATTTACATGTTATATTGTTAAATTGCGATTTTGTATAACTCCTCGAGACCTGACAACAGCTTGGAGGAGGTTTGTCATACTGAAAACGAGGTTTTGGAGCCGAATTATGCAACATTCTCTCCCATTCTTATATCAGGGCGTATTTTAGTGCTGTGAGGGTACTAACTGTAGGTGACAATTTGCGGCTTCTGACTAGCCTTCTGAGCTCTTCTCAGGGTATACTTAATCGGTGTGAGGTGAGGACATTAAAGAGAATCTTTAAGAATCTCTTGACCATATATTTCTTCAGGTAGAGGTCCAATTGTCATAGCCACATACTCAGTGCGGATTCCTGAAGGTATACCAGCCCATTGTTTATGTACTCAGCCTGAGCATACTGGACTCTATCTGAAAAGTAGGCTTGAAGATATCCCCTACCAGGTCACGTTTACTTAGCCTTCCTTCAGAAGTTCACTTTAACTTGTGAAGTTAAAGTGAGTAAATCCACTCATCTGGGACCAAAATTCTGGACCATTCTCGTTCATCCTTTTGTATGTGTTCACGGACGTATCACAGTATTGCTACTCGATACTAGGGCTCTCGAGCTTGGTCTCGAGGTGAGACCACTCGCCCTTCGCCTCGGTCTTTAGGGTTTCAGATTTACTTAAACAAGTCTTCTTCATTGTGCTGTCAGTAACATAGTCCCTTCGGGTCTGAAGAAGCTGTTTCTGAACTTAACTGCATTTAAATTGATTTTCAACACGTGGAAATTTAACGGCTAAGTCTGCCATTAAAGTCTTACACGGACTTATCAAATGTTTTTCAGTCTCTTCGTACCGTCGCTTCATCCTCTGAACGGTTCGTAACATGACACTCCGTTCTTGCAGTACAACGCCTGATGCCTACTTCTGCACTGATGCCTAGTTTCAGAAAAATCATCAACACATTCTTCAGGCTATGATACAATTTTTAAATCTACTCTTGTCTAACTTCCTTTTTGTAATAAGACTCATCGTTCAAGAAAAAATTGAAAACATAAAGAGACCAAAAACATGGTTAACTTGAAAATGGAAAAAGGTTATTTTTGTTTTAAAGATCTTCCACCCACTTTTTACCAACTATGAAGTTTTTTGTTATGATAACAAAATATTAAAATATTTTTTGAGTGCCTTTTATTTTGACGGTTTATCTTGTATACTTATTCTTACTACGGTTTATATACACATGTACCGATTAGGTCTGGAGCAGACCATTATGACAGCACGATACTCGTGCTTAGAGTTTTCAGCTGCATTATATTAGGACAGAGCACTTTTTACAGTGCATTCCGATTTCTGTGCAGTGTTCCAACTCTACAAATATATTTCTCTCCAATCTTAATCAAACTGATACATAAATAATAATAAAAATATGTTCTGTAATATTAGTGTTCTGTATAGATACATTAAATTATACTAAAAAGCTTAATTTAAAACAGCCAGACTGTAGGTCTGACTTTTTAAATCGATTGTCTATGTAGAATCGATCAATAGCTTAACTCAATTAAAAACCAGAAAATACGAACCTTTAAAACAAATCCCAAAAATTCTCTCCCCTAGAGGATCTTTTCCTTAATTTTTGGGAGAAACCACTTAGTTGGCAAACCAAACCCATGGTCTGCTCCAGACCTAAACCATTCATGTGTTAATACTTAATAGTCGTAAAAAGTTGTTGCAATTTAGTATTTTTGGTTTGAAACTTAGAAGATTTTTTTATTAAAAAGACGTTTATTTTTTAGAGTAATTTGTGAAACACTTCACATTTTAATATTATTAAATATGCAGATATATATAAACGCATAATATTACTTGTATTTAAAGTTTACTACCAATATTCGTATTATTCGAATTATTCGAATTTATTCGAATAGTGTTTAGCCATTATTCGAATTATTCGAATAGTAAAATTTGTCGAATAATAACATTCCCTAATTGCAACGCTATTATAATTTATAGCTCAGATCAAATAATAAACCAAGATAGCGCATGGCGTTTGTTTGAAGTGAAGCCTAAAAAACTACGCTACTTCAATTTTACACACGCGCTCACGCACACACAAGCAAAAAAGTACTTTACTTTTTGTCAGTATAGATTAGTCGTCGCGACGACTAATCTATACTGACAAATTTAGGCTTCACTTCAAACAAACGCCATGCGCTATCTTGGTTTATTATTTGATCTGAGATTTATAGTACGTAACTGTACGTAGGTACTCAACGTACAGTTACAACAGCTTAATAAACATTGACTGACCTATTTCTAAAATGGTCATCTTAATGTTTGCCGACAGAAAGCATCAGCCGAAGACCACACCAGTCACAAAGTATAATAATACAATTTTAGCACTCGTATACCTACACTATGGCCGATGTATCTTGGCCAGTCTGAACAGTGAACATATGCTCTGCGAACTTTAGCGCATGCACAACAGCTCTTGAAGAAAACTGTTATTGTATTTTTTTATATACCTATGTACGAATAAAATTTCCCTAATACAGTGACCAATTAGTAGAAATAAAATAAATACGAAAACACTTAAAACAGTTATTGCGCAACCAGCGCAACCTTCTGCGCGAAGTTCAGACTCGCCATGATACATCGGCAGTGTACCTACTTAACAACCCCCAATTTCTTTGAGTAACAAAAAACCGGCACAAATTATTAGAGTACTTATAAATAATGATTTATTGCATATCAAGCTCTAGAAAGAATAAAAAAAGACCAAAACCCATTATTTCGACGGGAACTAAAAAAGTTTATTATAAATTTTACAAAATCAAAAACAATCACCTATAGCGCCATCTACCGGGTCGTTAGGGTATTATTAGCTTCTATTGCTACTCACAAGGTAAAGTACAAAAAACTTGTCTGACTACTGACTAGTTATAGATATCTTTTACAGATGGAGCTTTAATATTAATGTTTACAAAATATGTTATTTCTACTGCGACACATTTCTTCTATAAACACAAAATGTGAAAAGACAAAATATGCTGTATAAAACCCCAGTTACAATTAAAATAATTTATTTTATTTTTATTTTATTTTATTTTATTACATTTGGAAAACTTACGGCTACATACAAGAACAATTAAAAATTACTCAAACACGAAGGCCAATTACAAGTTTTCACAGATAAATAGAAGGACTAAAAACAAAGATGAAATCGGTGGGTAACTTAAATGTAGAAATAAAAGGAGTACACACACAAACACATAGTCCAAACATCATGACTTGAAAAATCCTGTAACGAGACAATTTTTCATCTTCGAGACGCTGGTATTAAATATATCTAGATCGTTATCACACGAAATTTCATTGAAATTTCTGCTGGCACGTATGAGGAAACTATTCTGCCTATATGAACTGCTAACACAGGGGATGTGCAGCAACTTGGGCCTACAGATTAGTACAGAGCGTGTCACCAAACCTATCTCGCCGAGTAGTTCTGGGCAGTTGACTGTGCCGTTTGCTATTTTAAAGAGATATGCTAAATCCGCGATGCGTCGCCGGTGACTTAATGGTAAAATGTGGAATTTTTTGCAGCGATTAACGTAATTAGACACGTAGTTACGCGTTTTAAACTGTAGAAAATGAAGGAAGCGCCTTTGGATTGATTCAATTCTATTGATATAACAATTATAATTTGGGTTCCACACTTGAGAGGCATATTCCAAGTGGCTACGGACAAAAGCGCAGTAAAGAATTTTGAATGTTTTTATATTGTTAAACTCTTTAGAAAATCTTAATATAAAACCAAGTGCCTTACTGGCTTTGTTAATAATACTATCGATGTGGGCATCAAATAGCAGCTTGGAGTCGAAGATGACACCCAAGTCTCTAACTTTGTCAGTCCTATTAATTTCGATGTCATGCAGTTTGTAAAGGAATTTTAGAGGGTTGCGCTTACGGGTGAATGTACAGACAAAACACTTCGAAACGTTAAGTTCTAGCTTATTAATTGTGCAATAATTTTGAAGATTATTGAGATCTTGCTGTAAGTTAATACAAGAGTTGAAATCAGAAATGGGACATAGTATTTTCATGTCATCTGCATAGAGTATTAACTTAGCGTATGAGAAACATAAGTGAATATCATTAATGAAAATAACGAACAGTAACGGGCCCAGGAGTGAGCCTTGCGGGACGCCAGAAGGTATACATATCAGTATAATTGTGTAAAAGTTTAAAGGTAAACTGTAACTTACCATAGTTCTAAGATAGAGCACTAGATGTCTATAAATCCTTTGAGAAGTACTTGTTTGGGCAGTAATAACAAAAGCCTAACAAAGCTCAACAGATGTTATGTAACAGACCAACCAAATGTTACATCACCAAGCTATGGACTTTATGTAACATGCTTTGTTAGTTATACAACCATCAAAATTATTGTGATATAAGTTAAAGGTTGCATCACAATACTTTTAATCTAAAGTATAAATATAAAATGTATGTTACTTAAGACAATTCATAAAAATGAAAGCATATGCACATTAATAATTGTATATTTAAAGACACATTTATTACAAAGATAAGAAATAGACAATAGATTTGGTTTCAGAATTGGTATAGGGGCCCCAGGTTGCCTTAACCTAGTTAATGGAATTCACAGAGGAACATAGAGAATACAACATCTATATTACTTTATAGAACTTTCATTATCATTAGATATATTGTCAGCCTTGAATTTCTTTGCTTGTGTTTCTCCGGAATCATTTGACTCGTCTTTACACAGTTCATGTAAATTATACTTCTTGTATGTGTAGTAGTTATCCACAACGCTCAAAAGACAAATGCCTTTTATAATTTCCACAATTATGCAAAGTCCAGGATTCTTCAAATCTGCTTTGTTATCACCATTTTTTAAAACTATCAAATCGGCAAGCTCTTTAATAATCAAGTCCCGTGACGCACTGCTATTGAACCTCTTGTTAAATACGATGGCAAAAGTCGATGGCTCTTTTAAGAAAAATTTATCAAAAAGTTTCCCTGCGCATTCCATTATATCTGGTAAATTAGCTTTGCAAGTAGCCATTATCGGCAATAGACGGAGGACATACCTAGTCTTCTGGACTTTTGTTGTAGATATATCTTTGATAATGGCAGTGGTAAGCTCTTCAGGGCAAGGTAAATTGGTCTTTATAAAGATGCAATTGGTAGCTCCAGTCTCTACAACTTGAAATCTTTTGTGCTTAAGTGATTTTTGTGAGTCCTTTTTCATATCTTCAACTTCGCGCTTAAGCATGTCCGAAATATCAGTCTCATTGTCAGATTCACTATCAGATCGATCTTCTGGCTCCACAGTTGGCGCTTCCTCTGTTGCTTCATCAGAATACAGTTTGCCAGCGTATTCGTTCAGTATGTTGTACATTTCTTTCACACAGTCTTTTTCCCTGAAGTTGCATGTGCAAAAGAAACCGCGAAAGCCGGGTTCTAAAAAATATTTGTTTCTACGTTTACGAAAGTAAAACTTATTCTTTCTTCTGTTATCGCCCATCGTGTCTGTACACTTAAAACCTTCTGGAACTATTGAATGCGACTTGTCTTTGTAATAATTAAAATACGTGGGTATGATATAACAATTATTACGTGAATTGAATTATGAAATCATATAATCAAAGTCTGGACAACATTGTACGCAAATACGCCCTTACTAATGTCAATGTGGCATTTGACAATTGACATTGATGATTTATTTTTTTTTGTTTAAATGGCGTCGGCTTTTAACCATCGTTTGCCAGTGTCAAGTTAAAAGGCGGGAAATAGAATATTAGTTCAAATTCTCATCACCATAATATCGTCAAGTCCAAAGTCTTGGTAAAGTCCAAATAAATAAATCATGGAGGTTAGAGAAAAGGAGACCGATCGCTGTAGAAAATAGTGTCCCAGAAATATGGACAAAATGAGTGAGGCGCTGCGATCGCTAAGTTGTCTTAATAAAAGCGGGCCACCAATGCCGCGAAGAAAATTATAGTACTAATTACTACTTACCGACGGCAGCGCGGCTGGTGGCTGAAAAATGAATTATAAATTCTACAAATTTTCAGGGACAGGCGGGCAATGCTTTCGCATGTAGCGATCGGTCTCTTTTTCTCTAACCTCCATGAAATAAATAGTCAGGGTAGTCAATCAGTCAAGTCAAACGATTAAATAAAGTGGTAGGTAGGCGCTTTACTGAAACTTCCTAGGGAGTTTTGGCGGGAAACCCAATTTAGCACGCATACGAGACCAATATTATACATTAAAAACCGTAATAACACACGTTTATAAAGAAACACAAATACAAACAACATCAGTGATTGACTCTGACTCTGAATAATTATTCCCGGCAAAACTCCGACCACGAAGTATAGATAACAGAAGTCCGAACAAAGAGTCCAAACGTAATGTTAAAATCACGAAGTATGCTGTTTGAGTAATGTTAAAATAATGGTCTCAATGTAGAGCGCGCCATTTTTTAAGAAGAACCAAGCGCGATTCAGGACTGTGCGCTGATTGGTCCGCCACAATAGCATCGGTACGTCCAAAATTCTAGCGCAGTCAGTGGCAGAAAAGAGAACTAAGATCTGGATTTATTAATGTGTACATGAATACCACGCTGTCCACATGAATACTATGGAAAAGCCTATACCTTTCGGACTCCTGGTAACTTCGTGGTTATAATAATGGTCTCAATATAGGGGACAGATTTTTTGCCGGTACAGCGCGCCATTTTTCAAGAACGCAAGAATGTTCAAATTCGATATAGCAAAATGAACCGTAAAGTAGGTACCTACTAAGTACTACATAATATATATATAATTGGATTTTTAATTATTTTATGCAGTAAAATTTTACTGTTTAATTTATTATGAAAAATATGGCAGCAAAACCACAAATTTAGGGTCGAAAGGTGATTAACACCATGCACTCACAAGTCACAACACTAGCAACCTGAGTATCATAATAATAATAGCTCCCACACTGAATTCGGCGTCGGTGGCTGGTTTCGTTGAAAACAGGCCGGCTAAGCAAGAGTTATATCATAGAGTCCAAGTGTGTGCGCAGTACACAAGAGCACTCTCTCTTTCTTTAGGTACTCTCAAACAGAATAATTATAATTGAACAGTGGGCCTTATAGAGACAACTAGAATTTTAATTAATAGTCGTAATTTTGGACAGTAAATTAACTATAATATTAAGAATAGTAACATTAGTGGATAAATAAAAACAAAACTAATTAACAAAAATAATCTATTCAAGGATAATAATATTTACATTTTACATTATTTATAGCTATGCAATTAATATAATTTACATTTTTGGTTATCTTCGTAACATAACAATATTCTAATATAACAATTATAGGTGAACGCGCACCTAGACGCGCCGCAGGAGCCGTACGCGCCGAACTCATTGCATTTTCTGATGTAGTATACATAATTATATCAGTCTGTATAATGTATGTTCTGATAGCCCCGCGCAATACGCGCCGAACGCACCGCAGGAGCCATCCGCGCCGCACGTGCCGCACGCATCGAAAGCGCGGATGACGTCATCCGCAAGCGCTGGTGGAATCAGTATACCTACAGCATTTTACTAAAATGCGATTCTTGCGGCGCGGACAGGTGTGCGGCGTTGCATACGATTTCATACAAAGATTTATAAAATGCGATGACTGAGGCGCGTGCGGCTCCTGCGGCGCGTATAGGTGCGCGTTCACCATAAATCTTACCTAACTCTTATGATTAAATACAATACTTTAGCAATACTTTCATTTGTGCATTTTCATTCTGCTAAGATCTTCTTCGCTCAGTCAACTTCTGAGCACACTTTGGTGTAACCTGAGTAAGGAAATTTGAAATAACAGTTTCGGAATTCGGAACTTCCAAAAAATTATAAATAAGCACAATCCGTTATTATTTTTATGAAAATCCACAATATTTTGTTTTCATAACCGTCGGCATGTTTGCAACAACAGGTTTATTCGTTTTAGGGCACACTGTAATTCTGTAACAACAAAAATATTTTTTAAATACGAGTACACATAACTTACTCAAACAATACATACAATTTCGACTAACGTAAAAGTATTGACTCAAATAACTAGACTAAGATTTGTAACAATGGATAATCTAAAAAATAATTTAATTATCCAAAATGGCGGCGATGTGGTTCACCACCCATCACGTCTCGTTTCTCGCGGAGGTGAAAAGCGGACCATGGAAAGCCGCTTCGCTATGTTGAATGTAAGAGGAGAAATGGATGGTAAGAATGAAAGTGAACGAAGCGAAACGAGTATGTAAGGATCGTAGCAAGTGGCAAAAAGTGGTCTCTGCCTACCCCTTTACGGGAAAAAGGCGTGATTATATGTATGTATGTAAGATTTGTAAAAGTTAGTGAACTAAAAAACATACTAAGCAACATAGATACGCGAACTACCTACTTTTAAAAGAAATATATGTTCTATATCTATGGTATACCACACGAGACACGACATATACGCCACTGTATTAGCTTGTAGAATAGTGTCCATTTTTTTATCCTGACAAGCCTACTATGTCGTACATATCTCTAGAGATCAATAAACCCGAATTTCTCTAGAAACTAATTAACGCAAAAATACCCAGCACAAAAATTTTGTTAATGTAAATTGGAAAGTTACTTACACAGTGTTATACTCTATGGAGGAAACCTTCACGTACTCTATGTAGATGCTGGGCGACTTCAGCAGTCTCCAGGTCATGGGGTTCATGATGCTGGCCTCGTACTTCCACTCCACTATGACCGACAGCGGCGGGTGGCCGGTGTCTTTGAACGCCATCAATTTAGTCTCGATCTCGTCAGGCCTGTAGTATTTTCTGGAATAAGAATATACGATAGAAATACACGCCTTCTAAGTTTTTGCCAAAAATAAACACATAAATATGTTCTACACTCAAGAGAATCAAAATTCATAGAGTGGGTACTTCCCGTTGACCTACAACTCTATCTAAACTTGGAAATCTGAAAACTGCAAAATATTGTCTAAGAGGGGGGGAGACTAGTTTAATATAGTTTAGGGGTGACTCTCCATACATACGAAGTGGAGATGAAAAATATTTTTTCATATATTTTTTTTTATATGAAATATGGGGGCAAACGAGCAAACGGGTCACCTGATGGAAAGCAACTTCCATCGCCCATGGACACTCGCAGCATCAGAAGAGCTGCAAGTGCGTTGCTGGCCTTTTAAGAGGGAATAGGGTAATAGGGGAGGGTAGGGAAGGGAATAGGGTAGGGGATTGGGCCTCCGGTAAACTCACTCACTCGGCGAAACACAGCGCAAACGCTGTTTCACGCCGGTTTTCTGTGAGCCCGTGGTATTTCTCCGGTCGAGCCGGCCCATTCGTGCCGAAGCATGGCTCTACCACGTAAACGATACGATATCGTTGAATAATAATTAGTATTTTTTTAAAAGACCTATTCAACGATATCTCACAATTGACATTTAGTTTTATAACTTTATTCTTAAAGGCAAGCTGGTTTCATGAACATGACTTTTTTACAAAGTAATCAAGTATAAGTGCGATTCAAATGAGAATAGGATCGAGTCGGCGCCATATTGTTTCAAATTTAGACTGTCATGAAAGTTAAATTTATGTTTAGATAATTGATTACTATTTAACGTTTTTATTTAAATTCGATGCAAGACTATTTATATTGATATGCACATAAGTTTTTCTGAAAATCGCACTTTTCAAGTGATATTTGACAGATAAAGGTCATTGACGTTCCTATTCTCATTTGAAACGCGTTATAATAAGTAATCGGCCTCCAAAGTGGTTTGTAAGTTGTTCTGCCTCTGGCATTTCTAAACTATTGGAGACTAGCCGTTGCCCGCGGCTCAGCCCGCGTAAATATAGTATCCCTCAGGAACACTGTACTTTTTCGGGATAAAAAGTAGCCTATGTTTCAATCCCGAGCCTAAACTACTACCATACCAAATTTTATCGAAATTCTTTCAATAGATTTTGCGTGAAAGAGTAACAAACATACATCCATCCATCTAGCCATCCATCCATCCATCCTCACAAACTTTCACATTTATAATATTAGTAGGAGAAAAACTTGTAAGTTTCCATGCTCATAGGTCATGGTAAAAACTCTTTAGGAAAATTATTTTGTGCGAAATTGGACAATAACTTTTGAATTAATTCAAAGAAAACCTATTGCGCGTTGATAGTTACGGAACCCTCCTAGACATGTCTTGACAGTTCTTGGTTAGGTTACTATTTAAATGAAAGATGACAATAATAATAGCTTGTTCAGAGTACAAAATTTCATCACCCAAGTGAGGTGGGCGAGACCGACTCGGGATTATGGGATTATGAAAGTTCGGCGCGTGTCTTACTTATAGGTCTATTCGCGTAATGAAGGCAGTAATAAGTCAATCATCACGCATTAGCGTACATAATATGTCAAAATGGCTTACTTCAATTAGTTAACGTCAACAAGGTTTTTTTTACAAATACCTACTGTCTTCTGAAAGCAAATAGACTAAAGGGTTCGTGTACTTCAAAACGATATATTACATAACATATAACAAACGCAGTGCTGATATAACGAATGACGTTTTACATCGAATATTGTTTATTGAAGTACATAAACTCTGACGAAACTATTGTTTATTAAACATCTAAAGTTCCGGGTATTATCTACTGGGAGACTTATCTTTTCCTCAACAATTGCTATACCTACGGGTCAAACGTTAACCTTTACAAGTGTTGTCACATTACTTGCTAGACAAATTATCTAGTTATTTTTTATAATTGTATCACAGAGGTCGTCTAAATATAATTATTTAGACGACCTCTGTGGCTCAGTGGTTAGCGCTCAAACTGGAGGTCACGGGTTCGAATCCCGCCAGGGAACAAAAAGTATTATGTGTTCCTGGGGCATGGATGTATATTATATATGGTTTGGTAAAATCAATTATGGATACTTCGGGCATAATATGATCTACTGCTTATGTAAAAACGTTTAAGCAGAAAAATAATTGGAGACCTTATGATATAATAAAAATCATAAATCTAAGTATGGAATACAATTAGTATTAAATATAAGGTTTGGTAAAATCAACTACGGGTATTTTAGGCATATGATCTACTGCTTATGTATAGAGGTTTTGGGAGAAAAATAATTGTTGTATGTACTCGAAAACAAAATCTTTTCAAATTTTGGGCGAGTTTGCGTTGCGCGGGAAGTCACCCATACATGAGATGATTTTTTTACTTTGAGTATGACAATATTTTTTTTGTCTAAAATACGTGAGATGATTTTTTTTTATTTTGAGTATGACAATTTTTTTTTGCCTAAACCTCTTAATATGAGCAGCAGATCATATACGTAAAATATCCGTAGTTGATACCCGTACCAAAAGTTCTTCGAGAACTTACCACGAGTTCGATTGACGTGGTGTAATAGCGTCTATAGATAAAAGAAACTATTAACTAATAATAATGTAAGCTAGTTACATACTGTTCATCAGTCATGAACTTGTGGTCGCTCCGATTGCCGTTCCTGTCCTCCAACGTGATGGACACTTTGCCCAGCTCCGGCCCGTGGGCTCTGCTTACTGACGAGTTGGACACTTTCAGGGTAACTTCGTAGTGGACTCCTTAAAAATTAAAACATAAAAAATGGTTTAATTTATCTACAATACCTTATATAAGGTTTGTTAAAATCAACTACGGATATTTTATGCATATGATCTACATACTGCTTAAATAAAGACATTTTAACAAAAAAAAATTGTCATACTCAAATAATTTTTTTTTACTTTATATGGGCGAGTTTGCGTTTTGCGGAGAGTCACCCATACATAAGATGATTTTTACTTTGAGTATATGACAAATATTTTTTTACCTAAACGTCTTTACACAAGCAGTGAATCATGTGCCCGAAGTAACCGTAATTGATTTTCGAAGACGTTATATTTAAATCAAGTGCTAGTACATACATACATATAATCTCGCCTCATTCCCGTAGGGGTAGGCAGAGACCACTTCTTTCCACTTGCTACGATCCTTACATACTCGTTTCGCTTCGTACACTTTCATTCTCACCATCCATTCCTCCTCTTACATTCAACGTAGCGAAGCGGCTCTCCATGGGCCAATTTTCGCCTCCGCGAGAACGAGACGTGATGGGTGGGGAACCACATCGCCGC
Organism: Glaucopsyche alexis; assembly: GCA_905404095.1. Classification (NCBI taxonomy): domain Eukaryota; kingdom Metazoa; phylum Arthropoda; class Insecta; order Lepidoptera; family Lycaenidae; genus Glaucopsyche; species Glaucopsyche alexis. The sequence continues at coordinate 16,302,048 of FR990052.1, read as the reverse complement.
CATTTTGGATTATTTTTATATTCCCACGGATTGGAGGAGAGGGTAGGAATAGGGAAAGGGAAGGATAGGTGGTGTGGAAAGGAAGATTGTGTTATTTGTTAGTCTTTACTCTTTCACGCAAAAGCCACTGAACGGATTTTGATGGAATTTTGAAGGACAGTAGTTTAAGCTTAGGCTACTTTTTATCCCAAAAAAGTACAGCATTCCTGTGGGATATAGTTACTGTTGCCTGTTGCATCGTCTACCAGTTATGTAATTAAAACAATACTTACGGCAATACGGCTTGTTGCTTCCCGTGAGCGAGTACAATGATATATGAGACTTGGGCTCGACCAGGCCGTTGTTCTGCAGCTGCTTGTAAGTGCTGTACGAGTGGTAGCCCATCGGTACACACAGGTGTCTCTTGTCACACGTCGTGCATTTGCCCGCTGAGAAGTCCTGCAAATATTGAATAACAATGAATGGCTGTGTTCAGCGGGAAAAAGCGCTAAGAGAAAAACGTAAGCAAAATGGCGAAAAAATTGGCTTGGCTTAGTTAAATAAACAAAATGGCGGATATGTTTACGGTATTGAAGCTAGTAAACGTGTCTTGGTCGATAATCTGTTTTTTTTCTTTAGCGCTAGCAAGCCCTAACAAGCGCTTTTTTCTGCGGAACACATACAAGCATACGATGTGTCCAGGATTGCGTGGAAAAATTGTGGGACGTCAAAAAGAGATGTTTGATTTTGGGCCAGCTCTATGTACACCACATGACATGACTTTTGACGTAGTTGACAATTTTAGGTGGAATGAATGTCATACGTCTTTCTTTGCCAAAAATCATGTCATTGTCAAATTGACATTCTTTGGTTAATTCTGATCTGATCCGCCATGTTTTTTTATACGTTGTGTTGCTCTTCTTGGCGAAGTTAATTTAAATGTAGTATGTACATTGAAACGAAGTGAAATTCAATAAAATAAAGAATAGGAAACGGTTTCCATATTATGTTGCTATATTTACATATACCCCCTTACTAATAAACGTATATGCTTTGAATAGTTATACAGTGTTTTGTTCACGTCACACAAGTGACATTTTTCATTCGATAGAAAGAGACAAAACACTTTTTTTTATTATTTATAAAAAAGCGTTTATTAGTAAGGGGTTTAGTGTACATAATGCTGACCCACGCCTCATGTTATATTTTCTACTGTGTTGGTGTACTGTACATTGTACAATCACGAAATGACAGACTGTACACACCAACTTTTAAAATAAATGCATACGACATTCTGTGTTCACAAACAATGTGTTCTGTGTTCCTGGGTCATGGATTTGTGAACAATACTGACACTAAATATGTGTAGGTATACAGAATAATACAATAAAAACCTTAAATATATAATAGTATAAAAGTATTAAATATACTTCCCGTTGTCTGGTACCTGTAACACAAGATCTTCGGGGTCAGATTGACGTACTGTAAAGCGTTCATAGATATTATTATACTTGTATCAGAAGACATCTTACTACTACGAGAGTTTGTGAGGATGGATGGATGAATGTTTGTAACTCTTTCACACAAAAATGCTGGACGGATTTTGATGAAATTTGGTACACATAATTATTTAATATACATCCATGGACCATGACCCATTAACACAGAAGAACTGTTTGTTCCTTCGGCGGGATTCGATCCCGCTACCCCGGCTTAAGCACCAACGCGCTGAACCACTGAACCACAGAGGTCGTCAAAAAGTATAAGTTAATACCTCAAAGGAATGGCATTGCACGGCCAGCATGGGGCACGGCGGCGCTATGCTCTCGGTGAACAGTTCTATACTCCGCTCGTGGTTGCAGCTCACCAGCCGCATCAGCTGGTGGTACATCTCGCCGCCGACGTAGCCCGGCTCGCTCTTGCAGCCGGGTTGCGTGGAACCACCGTTTGGATAGAAGTCCACGTGACCGATCGGCTCGGTTATGCCGAAGCCTGTCAAACATTTGAGGATTAAAATTACTTTATTCTTATGCCCGCAAACAAGGATGAGGATTAAAGTTATACTTTATTCTTATGCCTCGTCCAGACTGCTCGCGAAGTAGGCCGAGGAAGTGCTCCGCGAAGTAACCCGAAGTACGAAAAGGCGAAGCGAAGTGCGTGCCCACACTGTCTTATTCGGCCAACCTCGGCCTACTTCGCGAGTAGTCTCGACGGGGTAAGTATAACAAATTAAAGACGTTTCACGCAAAATTATGAAAAACAAAAGATATGTAAACTATAAATCTGGAGAAATTGTGAAATGAAACATTGCCGTCTAATAGGTTCGGACTGCGCATCTGAGACTGCGTTCCAAACCGCGGATGGATCTGTGCGTTTTGGTCTGCGGATACAACTGTCGTGCTAGTAACGATTAAAAATACACCCACTGTTTGGGCTTGGGACAGATTTGACATATTTAGGCCGTTCTTAGTGCTTAAAGGGGGGGCGGGTGGGAGAAAATTTATTGAGTCGCCATCTAGAAACGGGTAACCGAGACTAGTCAAAACAAAAGAGACTAGTTCCAATTATAAAGTGGCCAATCCGAATCTAATATAACTCACCCGAAAAGTACAGCGGCATGGCGTTGCTGTGCACGACGTCCACGTACTCGGCGTCGGAGCGGTCCAGACGCACCAGCGTCACCGTGTTGCTGAAGTACGGCGCGGCCGGGTCTAGGCCAGTTATACGGCCGAGCTTCAGGTTGAATTTCTGGAGGCGAGAGATAAAACTTGAGGACATAATATTATAATATACGGACCCCCTTACTAATATAAATATTTACAGTGTGTAAGCTATACAATGTTTTGTCCTTGTCTGATACGTGGGAAGTCGCTTGACAGATAAGGGCAGAATATTGTATAGCTTATACGCTGTATAAATATTTATATTTAAAAAAATATTTATACAGCGTAAGGGGGTTAGGATACAATTTAGTGATGCATCTAGGAACAAAATATCTTTCATCTCATCACGCTTGTCAAACTGTTACGTACCTATGATGCGCGATTACGATATAAGCACATCCAATTTTTAAATCATTTTCACGCAGCGAAATTTTCGCACTTTCTTGTAGATAATATAATAGTTAAATATATTATAACGCACGATCTTTAAATAATTAATATAATATATACCTTTTGCAAGGCGTGTCCACAATATCCACCTAGATGCGCACCCAGCGAGTGACCGATAAAATGAAAGTTATCCAGATTACTTAATCCAAGAGCATCCTGAAAAGAATTGCACGAACGTTATTTTAATAAATCTTAGTTTAGACTTTGAAGACGGGCATGGGCTACATGATGTTTTATGCCTCAGCCTGGACGTCTACGTTGAATCTCTTGGGGATTCTTCTTATGTTACAATGGAGATACAAATGATACAATTCATAGCATTACAATATGTTGATTTATTCATACACGTACGACAGATACATTTAATATACAACTCATATAACAGAGCAAAATACTAATACATGTCTATGCTGTACATAGCATTTCGGGTAACTGAAGATTTCTTAAGCATGAACATGACATTAGAAAGTTTGTCATTGATATAACATATTCTTATACTATAATTATAATGTTATGCAACACATGATACCCTGGAATAATGTTCTTGTGCATGGGCTGCAAAAGGCATTAGGCTTTTGCAGCCCATCGGTCCATCGCTTGCAGGTTTAGATTATTCCATACAAGATGTTGCCCGCGACATCGTGCGCGCAAAAGTTAATTTCGCAGAAACCGTACATTTTTCGACGATAAAAAGTAGCATATGTCTTTCCCCGTGGTCTACTCTACATCTGTGCTAAATTTCATCAAAATCGGTCTAGAAGTTTCGGAGCCTATTTAATGCAAACTAACAAACTTTTATTATAACTTCTATGTATGTTAGTATAGACAACGATGTTCTATCTTTTGGGAAACTTCTTTTCCATACATCGTTTGTCCTGCCATAGAAAGATGACGATTGGACTTTAAATTATAGCTTGACCGCTGTAAAGTCGACCCTCCCGATGGTATGCGGGACGCGGGGCGGGAGATATGCACGGGTACACACGGCATTGTGGCCACAGAGATTTATCTCGAGATATCTCAAGATAAATCTTCGTGATATTGTTTAGGTGAATGATTATAATTGTTTGAGTCATGTGAGTGTGGCAAATAATAGACTGATTCTGTATTTATTTTTATTATATATTATTTTTATATATACACAATTAATTAAGCAACTATGTTAGATTTATTGTTGGATGTAACTAAGTAAAATAATCGCATGTGTAGCGGGCACAATGCTTCAACTGCGCGAGCTCTAGCTGCGTACGTTATTCGACGTCGGTGGCCGACATCGGACTGATTGATTGGTTGAGCGCTACCCGCCCCCGCGTCCCGCGGACCATCGGGAGGGTCGACTTTACAGCGGTCAAGCTATACCTAACCAAGAGCATGTCAGGACATGTCTAAGGGTAAGGAGGGTCCCGTAACTATCAACGCGCAGTAGGTTTTCTTTAAGTTATTTACTTCAAAAGTTACTGCTCGATTTCGCTCAAAATATTTCGCTTTTCTTTATTTTAAAAAGACTTATTCAACGATGCCCTACATGATGGGGTAGAATGAAAAAACCTAACCCCCAATTCACATGTATGGAGGGAGAGCCACTCCTAAAATAATTATAAGGGCTCCTTGAGTATTACGGAACCCTAAAAATGACTGTAATGCAGGCTTAACTTACGTGTATATTATGTATCAGATGCGCGGTCATGACGCCCACCAGCCGTATGTTGGCCACAGCCTGGCCGTACGGCGGCTGGGAGCCGCGTCGCCAATCAACAATGGTGACGGTTGCCGCGGCGTTACCCTCTACATTGAGGAGCGCGTCGGCCATGTGTTGCACCTGAAAAAAAATTGTTAAGTCGGTTCACGGACAATAATTTAACGTGATAACGTCATCATAAGCCAAACGCTTCGGCCGATCGTGACTCTCTATCGCTTGTTCCGCGCTCTCGCTTGCACGCTCGTCTCAGGCGGAACGTGACAATGTTTCGTGCGTGCGAGCGAGCCGGCGTTTAGCATAAAGGCAAACTAAAACATGTTAGGTACCAGTGGCGTAGGGTTCCTATAACTCTATTCCTATCGGCTTCACTTACCACTAACTACCTTTACTTACCTTTTGAAGACCCCCATCCAAACCCCTACCAGGTAAGGGCTATACAGACTAGGGCTTTCCTTTGAAGGAGAACCAGCCTTCGCCACTGTTAGGTAGCTATTTAAAAATTCTTCTAGACTCAATCAGTTCTAGATATATGTAATTTATACGACATGGATATTGAATGTTCAGTCGTTATGTATTCACCTACCCAAATTTTATGTCCGCCTTCTAGAAATCCATGTGAAATAAAATAAAACGGTCCCCTTGGGTCTATATTGGCATTTCTGATTTTCTCCGTGTCTTCTGCTTGTAGTAACAATGGTATGTGTCTATTTCGCCTTGTAAATACTGCATATCTGAAACAAAGGTATAATAAATATAAAAACAATTTTGCTACATATCAAGCTTGCCTAAAAAACAATACTTAAAACAAGTATAAAGCGTTTCAAATGAGAATAGGAACGTCAATGACCTTTTTCTGTCAAATATCACTTGAAAAGTGCGATTTTCAGAAAAACTTAAAATAGTAATCAATTACCTAAGTCTAAATTCAAAACAATATGGCGCCGACTCGATCCTATTCCCATTTGAATCGCAGTATAAGAACTTAATCTCTGTTTTTCTACTATCGGTATAAATCGGTAGTCGGGTATCGGGTACAGTCGGTACTCAATCTGCATTTTACTAGTCAATGTATCGACTATCGACTATCGATAACTTTTGTTGCCCCGCCGCCGCCGGTCAAAGTACAAGTCGTATCTCGCACACATTGCACTGACTGTTTACAGTTGATAACGTCACAATGCAGATTAAATATTTGTTTGATCTTATTGACTGACCTATGTCATGGACGAGCCCCCAAATTTTATGACAAAATTACCGCTTGTAGAATAAGAGGAAAATGACAACTTGTTTACGGAAAGCGAAAGTTATCGTGGATTTTTATGATTGTTTCTTAGTTGTAGTACACTACGGCCGCTGTATCTTGACGGGTCTGAACATAGGCTCTGCGAACTTTAGCGCATACGTACAACTCGTGAAGAAAACTGTTATTGTATTATTTTTATATACCTATGTACTAATAAAATTTCCCTAATACAGTTGACCAATTAATACAAATAAAATAAATACGAAAACACTTAGAAACAGCTAATGCGCAACCTTCTGCACGAAGTTCAGACTCGCCAAGATACATCGGCCGTATTATAGGTACCTGTATTGTACAGAAGTGAAGTTTTTTAAAATACAAAATACCTGTTAGTAATAGAGCCTTCAACGACGACGAAGTTCGAAAACAACACATATACCTACTTCGGATACTTCGGGCACATGATTCACTGTTTATGTAAAGACGTTTAGACAAAAAAAATATTTGTCATACTCAAAGTAAAAAATCGTCTCATGTATGGGTGACTCTCCACAAAATGCAAACTCATCCATATAAAGAAAAAAAAAATTTTTTTCGAGTATGACAATTATTTTTCAGCTTAGGTAAACGTCTTTACATCTTTACATTCTGTACATTCTTTACATCCTACTAATATTATAAATATGAAAGTTTGTGAGGATGTATGGATGGATGGATGTTTGTTACTCTTTCACGTAAAAACTACTGAACGGATTTCGATGAAATTTGGTATGGTAGTAGTTCAGGCTCTGGATTAAAACAGAGGATACTTTTTATCCCGGAAAAGTACAGTGTTCCCGCGGGATACTCGATAGTATATTTACGCGGGCGGAGTCACGGGAAACAGCCAGTATTTACATAAGCAGTAGATCATATGGCCAAAATATCCGTAATTGATTTTACCGAATCTTATATTCTTTGCTGTGTCAGAGTTCAGTACTTTTATGGCTAAAAATTTGGAGAATTAATCAGAAACATATTATTTTTAATTAATTAAACAAATTATGCTTTATTAGCTTATAGAACAACGCAGCGTTTTATCCAGTCAAAGCCAAGCAATGAACAAGGAACGTTAACCATTAAAACAAGGTTGCTTGTGTACCTAGTCAATATCTTGGCTACTTACATCCCATAAAATATTACGATAAAAAGCATGGAGCACCTAATTAATAATTCATTATCGTGACACTTTTATAAACAGTCCTTATCATGAGGTTTTAAGATAAACGAGGCGAAGTGCCACACCCCCATTAAGTAATTGCCTATTTTACAAGCATAGATCAAATATTTTTATCTATAATATAACTATTAATAACTTATACATTTAACAAGTTGATGTGTGAGGCTAGCTAGAAGCGGAAGGCTAAGAACACACGGAGCGATTTTCGGTAGCGCCCGCCGCGCCGTGATCGTGGAAATACGATTTTATTTCAAAACTCACGAGATCAGAACCTCAATTCTCGTATATAAAGTAGACAATTTAAACAGTTAATTTTACTTTTGGATTGAAAGTGTAGCGTCATGTTACCGTGAACGGATTTTATGACGTTTCGACCAATCAGAGCGCGTTTCACGTTGGTTTAACGTTCATAAAAACACCTATTGGGAGTATAAGCGTACCGGGACTTGATTGTAATTGTATTAATGCTGGCTTTATGCAGCATTCTGTTGTTTGCGTAAGTGATTACAAGTAGCCGTGTTTTTTTTCGTTAAAAGTCTTAATTTTTTATTCAAAGTTGGTATTTTTATACACTTTTTGAACCGCGTCGGTATACATGATGCCTACACCGGTTCGGGAACTAGCCCGGCGAGAAGAACCTTTCAAGAAAGAAGAAAGAAGATTGATCAAGTTCGTCCGCACATGTGGCGAGCGAATGTCGCAAGACGAGCGACTGCAAATCTAAACATAAGAATTTCGGCCGCCAATAATTGATCGCAGAGCGCGCGGGCGCAAATCGCTTTGTGCACTAGTCTTACCTTTAAACGCTCTGGCCGCTGCATCGAAATTCGCGATGAGCGGCGCGGTGGCGGGTAGTGACAGCAGCAGCGACACGCGCAGGCGGGCGGCATAGTCACCGCTTGACGGGAGTGCATTCTGAGGGACCGTCCATTAATCACGTGATGTTTTTAACAACTTTTTAGACCCCTCCCCTCCCCCTGGTGATACGTGGTGAGGTTTTATACTACCCCCCCTCCCCCACCTAAGATCACGTGTATTTTTTTTACATAGTAAGCAGGTCATGTTTGAAGAAAAACTTTAACTTAAAAAACAATTTAATCGAATAATTTAAGCAATTAAAACTATACGAGTCATTTGTCTTGTAAGTATTTAAACAACACTACGAATTTACAACCGATAATAATTTCGGTATGCATAGACTAGATTCGAAAATTAATACACGTGATGTCTCCTTATACCCCCTCCCCCCCTTGGTGATACTTGGTGATTTTTTTTCGGACCCCCCCTCCCCCTTTAGGCATCACGTGATTAATGGACGACCCCTGACAAGTGGTGGCTATGGCGCCCACCTGTGTGCGTCGCCGCTGCTATCACTGTCTGCCGTCGCGCCGAATTTCGAGATAGCGGTCTTAGAACCCTTGCAAGTAATTCCGCAATACCTAAAGCGATGCTTTTGCCCCTTATTAATGTTTACATTGATCTAAACTCTAAACGCAAAGGGATATGCTCAAAAATTTTCATGAATATTACGCAAAGGATCACAAGTATTAAATGGATCAGTTCAAATTGCAGACTAAAAAACAAACACCATATTAATTACATGATAACTTAACATTTATCAGGTAATTAATATGATGTTTGATATAGCAAACTAAAAGTTGGCATCTGCTTGCCAATCGGTCATTGATATGCTTATATTTTAGGATTTCAGATTTTATTACTTATTTAAGCGTTTGTTAGTGCATTACATTGAGTGTGCGTGTGGTTTGAGGGACCAACCCGAATTTCCCCAAAATAAGTATACCAAGTTTTAGTAGAAGTCTAAAAACAATTGTAGAACAAATCTGGGAATTTGTAAAAAGATAGTTTAAAAGATATAGCCCTCAGAGTGTGGTCCCTCAGTTCACACACCGCTATTTTCCAGATCTCGAAAAGTATGTGGAAAATTATGGTTTTTTCACTACAGAATTTTAGTAGAACTTTTGTAAAAGTTTTTACAAATTTATCAGATACATAGCATTAGAAATAAAAAAGCTACAACCACCGAAGTGTGGTCCCTCAGTTCACACAAAAATGACATACTCATTTCGCGATATATGACTGACTTTTTTAATTATTTTTCTACGTAGAGTTTTAGTAGAAAATTTGTAGAATTCATAGGCAAAATTTCAGAAAAATCTATCGGCGCATTTGGAAGATATATACCATTATGTTGGGTCCCTCAGTTCACACACTTGTGTATAAGAAAAACTCAAATAACTAATAAACGAGAAAACTAACAGAAAGTCTACTATACTTAAGTTTTAGTAGAAGTTTTTTTCTCTTGGATTAGCACATAAAATATTTAATTTCTTGCTTCCTAACTGAGATAATGTTAATTTTTTGATTGTATGAAAATGCAGAGTAGGGTTACCACACAAGAAGCAAAATTCGGACAGTACCTAATATTATTGTGTGTGTTATACATTATTAAATTTACCTTTTCACTATTATATGGGTTCATAGTACTACAAACAACCTATATACCTACTTATGTACCTATTTGTGGTTTCGCTCTGCCCGCCCTTTTCTCTGTCCGTTCTTGCTAACTCCTTATATGTAATTACATATATATTATATGAATAAAAAACTGGCCAAGTGCGAGTCAGGCTCGCGCACAAACGGTTCCGTACAAAACGGCAAAAAAAAATCACGGTTGTTGTATGGAAGCCCTCGTTAAATATTAATTTTATTTTGTTTTTAGTATTTGTTGTTATAGCGGCAACAGAAATACATAATTTGTGAAAATTTCAACTGTCTAGCTATCGCGGTTCCTGAGATACAGCCTGGTGACTGACAGACGGACGGACAAACAGCGAAGTCTTAATAATATTTTGGTTCCCTTTGGGTACAGAACCCTCATTTATGAAATTTCATATTTTTATTATACCTACCTATTTTCTATTAAAGAAATATAGAAATCTTAGGTCTTTAAATTAATGTCAAGCTTTTATGAAAAGGAGAAAGTTAATTTGTGGGATGTACGGTGTACATAAGGCTTTTATATTTTAATACTTGGGGTAGTCACATTTATGAAAACAGAAAAACAAGAAAATCTGGTACAGTATATTGTTTCTCTTCATAAAGAACCTTTATATGTACCATATAAACACAAAGGAAGTGACCGCACCAACTGCAGACGTGGTTGAACTACGTGTTTACACGTAAGTACGTGTTCGTGCGCACGATTCAACGGCGGTGTTATGCGATTTACATCGCAGGCATACGATGTAAATCGCATAACAGCGCCGAGCGGCAACTTTGTTAATAGATATACGTATATATTACGTGGTAGAGCCATGCTTCGGCACGAATGGGCCGGCTCGACCGGAGAAATACCACGGGCTCACAGAAAACCGGCGTGAAACAGCGTTTGCGCTGTGTTTCGCCGAGTGAGTGAGTTTACCGGAGGCCCAATCCCCTACCCTATTCCCTTCCCTACCCTCCCCTATTACCCTATTCCCTCTTAAAAGGCCGGCAACGCACTTGCAGCTCTTCTGATGCTGCGAGTGTCCATGGGCGACGGAAGTTGCTTTCCATCAGGTGACCCGTTTGCTCGTTTGCCCCCATATTTCATTAAAAAAAAAAAAAAAAAAATATAGTACCTATTTAATATTATACAGAGAGAATTATTTTTAAATTTTGCAATTATTCAACAATTTGCATTAATCATGAATGGATGAGTACAGCAGCATTTTAATTCAATATAAATAAAAATATAATGTTAACATGTAATATCTTTGTTAAAGTTGTCCGCTGTACACAATTGAGTACAGCAGCATATCAGTCACAAATAATTAAAAATTACAAAAAATATAAATGTGTACACACAACTATAAATCTCACGCGACATAAAACTTAACGCTAAATGCGTCATTTTCTACTCACTAAAACTTATACTTAGTCATAGTTTGTATGATGAATTAAACTCATCTCCTATGTCCTTGTAAATATTCTAGATTTATTACGGTCATTCAGGGTAACTTTGAATCACGAGGGTAACTTTGACAGTTTGTTCACAAAATTCTTTTCTATTGTTTTATGTGGGAAACAATTGGCACTTAAAATTTAATAACAATTCGTGTACGTAAAGGCGTGACTCCTGTTCGAAACATTACACAGAAAACATGAAACAAAAACATTTGTTTCCATACACAAGCTGTCTCCAGCTATAGAAAATGTTTTTGGTCGAAACAAAACATTTTGTCCAGACACGATCTAAGTTCCGACGAGGAAGACGTATTAGCGCTCACAGTTTTAGTGATTGTAGGTGAAAAGAATGTAGAATCTAGGAGAAAAGAGGGGTTCTGAAAAGGCTACTTTAAGTGTTTCATAAAAGTATTTTTTCAACTCATAAATATGTGCGCCATTTTACGCATTTCTATTGAAAACTGACAAAATTTGTGTTTTTTAATTAAGTCAGGCCGTATATTATGAGCGATCACAAAAACAAACACAAAAAACACAACAAGCAAAACTATAACCCTAAAAAACCTGTACCCAGGTGTCATGTGAACGATGTGAACACTAGTTAAGAAATGAAACATTTCTTCCCCTCTCTACCCGCGCGGGAATGTTTTTCGTCCGTCTCCGAAAACAAAAACATTGTCTATTCCTAGACAAATGTGTATAGCCACGCCCCAATGTTTCATGTTTTCTGTGTAATGTTTCGAACAGGAGTCACGCCTTAACATACTTCGTAAACGAAATCTAAAAAAAAGCAGCTGTCAAGAGAAGATAATACCAAAAACTTTTGTTTTTAACCGCGCGCAACATAATGGGTAAAAATCAGTGCAAAACTTTGTTTAAAAATCTCGTTAACTTTGCTGCTATCAAGGTATATAAAAACATATTTAAATGTAATAACTTTATGGTTTTTTTGACTTGTCTATGACCCCACTGCATCAATATTTAATAAAAACATAAATTAATGTCACTCTGAAGCTGTAAATTAATTAAAAGTTAGTTTGTGTCAAAGTTACCCAAGTTAGGTGGTAACTTTGACACACGACAAAATTGCCAGTTTTTAATATAATTAGTCATTTTTAAAGACGTTTTATAACTTTATAGCATGAAAACCAACCTGAGAGCACAGATTAACTAAACTCTTTTGACTAATTCTTAACATAGTAAAAGTTTGATTAAAAAATATGTCGATGATAAAGCGCGACAAATATAATATTATGTATAATATATCAAGCGGTCGCTCATATCGTGTCGACTGTCGAGGCGAAACTCGAAAGGGTCCAATTTTTAACTATTTGCATTGGGTAAACCTAAAAACATTTCAGTATTGTATCAGAAGTATATTGCTGTAAGTAGAGACTTAGAGAGTTATTCGCCGAAGTAGTTTTTTCTCCAAGAACACTATTCCATGCGGGCGAAGCCGCAGGCAAAAGCTAGTATAACAAAAATATTAGGTGCAGTCATAATATTACATTGAGTATGTATAATCTTTGGTGCTGGGGGCGAGACGACGACGAGACGAGGACGAGGGCTCCGATACAACAACCGTGATTTTTTTGCCGTTTTGTACGGAACCGTTTGTGCGCGAGCCTGACTCGCACTTGGCCAGTTTTTTATTCATATAATATATATGTAATTACATATAAGGAGTTAGCAAGAACGGACAGAGAAAAGGGCGGGCAGAGCGAAACCACAAATAGGTACATAAGTAGGTATATAGGTTGTTTGTAGTACTATGAATCCATATAATAGTGAAAAGGTAAATTTAATAAGGTATAACACACACAATAATATTAGGTACTGTCCGAATTTTGCTTCTTGTGTGGTAACCCTACTCTGCATTTTCATACAATCAAAAAATTAACATTATCTCAGTTAGGAAGCAAGAAATTAAATATTTTATGTGCTAATCCAAGAGAAAAAAACTTCTACTAAAACTTAAGTATAGTAGACTTTCTGTTAGTTTTCTCGTTTATTAGTTATTTGAGTTTTTCTTATACACAAGTGTGTGAACTGAGGGACCCAACATAATGGTATATATCTTCCAAATGCGCCGATAGATTTTTCTGAAATTTTGCCTATGAATTCTACAAATTTTCTACTAAAACTCTACGTAGAAAAATAATTAAAAAAGTCAGTCATATATCGCGAAATGAGTATGTCATTTTTGTGTGAACTGAGGGACCACACTTCGGTGGTTGTAGCTTTTTTATTTCTAATGCTATGTATCTGATAAATTTGTAAAAACTTTTACAAAAGTTCTACTAAAATTCTGTAGTGAAAAAACCATAATTTTCCACATACTTTTCGAGATCTGGAAAATAGCGGTGTGTGAACTGAGGGACCACACTCTGAGGGCTATATCTTTTAAACTATCTTTTTACAAATTCCCAGATTTGTTCTACAATTGTTTTTAGACTTCTACTAAAACTTGGTATACTTATTTTGGGGAAATTCGGGTTGGTCCCTCAAACCACACGCACACTACATTGACTGATAAATCCAACTAACTACAAACCGGGCATCTACTAGTAGTTCACCTTAATACCTAAAATCCCCAATCTTACCTACTTTAAAACCAAAGTCGAATGAAATGTAAAGGAACAATAGTACCGGGTGATAACTTTTGCCTGAGACTTTTTACCAGACTAAGGAGAAGCCTGAAGGAAGGGCAATAGTTTAAGCCGTCTATTTTTTGTGTCTATTTAATTCTGTCTATATTTTTCTGTCTATTTAGGCGAGGCGCTTACATACCTGCATATTATGTAGATACTGTAAACGTCTAAACTACTGATTTCAATCAATGAGGTGTCAATAGATTCGTAATAATGGCCCGGGTAACATAGGTTTAATTTGCATAGTCGGGTTACAATTTTTTCACTTCTGATTGTGGTAGGTAGGTACATATAATAATACAAGACATAGTATATTAAGAAAACTTACCTAACACCTAAGGACTCCGGCGAGACAGGAAAATAGTTGTCAGGTCTATGCTCTGTCCACGGATAGGCTTTTGAGAAGCATCCATAAATGCCGTAGCATCTCTCCAACTCCGCATCTGAAAAAAAGTTATAGCAAATTAGGTCACGACAGAGCAACTGGAAAGTCCTTCCGGAAAAAGCTTTCCAGAATGTTTTTAAGCCATGAAATTACTAGCCAAGAGTGTTTTGATGAAGGTTTAATAATATTAATGTAGGCGTAACTATTAGATTGTTCATAAAACAATTATGTCCAACTGTATATTAATTTTTAGATCAGAGTACATAAAATGTATAATTTTAAGATTTCGGACGTTTTACGAATAAAATATGTACTTAATAGGGAATATGCATAAAATATAAAAATAGCTTAAAATATAATAATATGATAATAGACTGAAAAATAAAGGAAATGGCGAAGAAAATATTAATATCTGTTGATAAATGAGCAAGATATGAGCGGTCAAAGTTTGTAATCTATCTCTTTCTAGCAAAACGAAATTTAGTATGAACTTTCTATGAAAGTCGTGTTATGTGACGTCACGATACACGTCGGATCTCTCTGTCTAATAGACCACTTTAAACGTTCATATCTTCGTTATTTTTAATGATATCAAAAAACTGATTTTACCATACGGTTTACCAAACAAGATAGATCTATATAAATAAATAAAAAAAATACGTGCATATTCCCTATTAAAAAAAATCTAATACTAAGTACTTATTTATCTGGTAAGAAATAAGAAAAAGTGGCAAAGCAACTGTAAGTTGAAGCGAGCAACTTTTTGCTTGGCTACGGAAAGTAACACTGTACTTTCTAAATTTTTACTGGCAAAACCAACTAATAGGCGTAAGTACTAGTAGAAAAATAATTCTAAATAAAGTTTCCAATTTCTATAAGCCAGAACTTTGATATTATAAAAACCATTGTATAGCCGACATAATTAATACAAAAAAAGACTCGCTTGCTAAAAACTAGTACCATAGAATTTGATATGAAAAAAAATTATAAAAAATAATAAAATAAACATAATTTACGAGAGCAAAAACTTACCCTCAAATCCCGTCGGGAAATTGGTGACATGCGTCGTATTCTGTTTCTCCATAAGCACCATGATGGTTTGCAGCATCAACGTAGCACTGGTACCGTTCCTCATTGTACACTCACAATAATTAACCGTAACGTAATATTAAACTATAGCACGTGTTTCGGTGACAGGCGCTCGCCGCTCGTCACAATAATGAATAGCCACCAAGACGTATTTAGTTTATATAGATGCACTTGTAAATAGATCCGCATCGGTTCGCAGACGTTCCGGGATACATACGATAAAGGGGGCACGTGTTATCTACGAGTTATTTGTTAACCGATGACGCACGAGACTGGTACTTTATTTTATTTACTATTACTGAATTAATTATGTACTTACCAGGATTCCATAATCTTTTACGTGATTCTGGATTTTTTAGGAACTGGATGTAACTTTTTTTTAACTACTTTGGAACTTATTTTACAGACTCAAAATCTGAACCTCAATTCTCGTATTTAAAGTAGACTTTCAATTTTATTTTGATTTTATTGTAAGCGAAGCGATATGTTATTATGAACCGATTTTATGAAGTTTCGACCAATCAGCTCGTTTCACGTTGGTTTAACGTTTACGAGTATACCGTTTGGCAGTTTAAGCGGAACTTGGCCTCCAGTCAAATAATTTCGTCGACGTTCGATAATTTCGACGACGAAGTTCGACAATAAAATGTATGGGATTTGACGTAAGCCATCGCTAGCGACAAGTCACTTAACGATGACGTATGTCAAATCCTATACATTTTTGATTACGAAGTTCGCCGTCGAAATTATCGAATGCATCTTGACTAGAGGCCCTTGATTGTAATTGTAGGTATTATTGCGGGTTTTATTTAGCAGAATTGACCCTCAGGTGACTGGTAATTTATTTCGTATTGCACGCCCCGTTTGCGTACGTTGGGAACGTACGCACCTCCGGTCTCCGGTAAGTATAGGTCCCAAAACTTTTAATAACCTAACCTAACCAAGAGCATGTCAGGACATGTCTAAGGAGGGTTCCGTAACTATAAACGCGTAATATGCTTTTTTTTAAATTACTCTTAAAAGTTACTGTCCGATTTGGTTCAAAATAATTTTCCTAAAGAGTTTTTAGCATGATCTATCAGCATAGAATTTTGCAAGTTTCTATCTTGTATAGTTTAAAAATGCTAGGGGGGGGACCAACTTACAAACTATACTTTGGAGGCCGATTACTCGAAAATGGTCAACTTTATAAAAAAGTAACGTATGAAACCTTGCCTTTATTTTTAAAGGCCTATTCTACGATACCCCACACGATGGGGTAGAGTGAAAAAATATTTTTCATCCCCACTTCACATGTATGGAGAGCCACCCCTAAAATATAAAATTATTATTTTTTTATGATCCCGAAACCGTGATCTATACACAACTATAACTGCACCAAATTTCATCAATTTATATTCATAATTACAGGAGCTAGAGGCGCGGACAGAAAGACAGACAGACAGACGGACAGAGCGAAACTATAAGGGTTCCTTAATTATTACGGAACCCTAAAAATGGAAGGCAAGTCGAGAAAAAAATGCAGTAAGCCAATATAAAAATTAACCACATGTGATATTTAATCAATTTTTTTTCTTCTTTCGTACCTGTGATTGGTCAAAAAATCATGACATAGGCAATAGGCATAGTCATGCAAATATTTTCTTTCAAAGGGACGCTCCACGGGTTTGTTACTGCTGTTATAATAAACGATAATCAGTTTATCTATTGTAGACATGTTGGCGATCGAGTTCTAATTTAGTTATACTTATATCTGGCGCACGTCTAGACTTTAAGCTCGAGTTGAAATAGAACTGTCTCGAAAAATTAAATGCGCCTTGTTTTGGCAAATCATAAGTTGCAGTAATATCAATGCATTGATATTACTGCAACTTATGAATGTGATCTCGATACTTTGGGTACAGTGGCCATACACGTAAAATCATTGTACCTTCCGTCCTAATGTAACTTTGATACAAAAATAATTCGAATCTTATGAAATACGTAATCTCTTAAATGTGATTACCTATCTCTCTGGTCAGTTTCCTTTTTTTTTTGACACCTTTCGACGTTTACTTTACGTACCTACTAGTAATACCAATTAGTCGTATGGCTCTTTTTAATATAATACATCTATGCTCGTATGCCTATATTATAGCTTAAGGGGCCGTCCACATATTACGTCACACAAAATTTCTACTTTTTGAACACATCCCTCCTGTGTCACGCTTTTTAAGGGTACCCTTAACATGAACTGTCACGTTGCTGTGACGTAATATGTGGATGACCCCTAAAATGAATACAGCAAAAATAATATGCTGCAAACCTTTTACATCTTTTATTTTGAAATATTTATTCAATACCGTTAAACGATCACAAAAATGATATCTAGATTCTAGGTAGTAAAATAAGGTAAAAAACTATTAAGTAATAATATTGTCCCTACCCACTACGTGGTCTGATAGCTTACTGCTAATTCATACCATGGCCACATTACAGATAGTATAACCCAGGGTGGTCAAATATCTGCTATTCGACAACCAATTAACTGATAATGTCTATTTTTGTGCCAAATAAATAGGAATGCGAAAAATACACTGGACGGACTTTACACCATTTATCTTGGCTCCAAAGACACCGAGGCGTAAACACTGTAATTTTAATTAAAAAGGTCAACACCGATTATCTCGTGTTTACTTTAATTATTTATGAATTATGATTGACGCTGACTGCACTAATTGGAACCCGACAGCCAACTGTCCACTAAGTACGGTGAGAATCATGTTTCACACTGGCCAGTGTTGCCAACTCTTTCAATCAAAATTATCGGATTTTGGGCTTAAAATTATCGTACAATTATCGTACATATTCATGTTTATCTTAGTTTTTGTAGAACACGGGCGTAGCCAGTTTTTAGTTTGGGGGGGGGGGGGGGGCATATAATGCCTATTTCACTTTTTGATAATTTTAATAAAATTGATTTGTATAAAAGATAATAAAAAGTCCGCCTCTGCTTGACGGGGCGGCAAAATATTATGTTAATTGGCCTGGGGCAGCGCAAAATTTCTAATCTAAATACGCGTCTGTATAGGGGTCATCCTTATGGACCAGTCGGCCTATCCAGCACCGCGAGCTTGAAGCAAATTAATAGATTAAAATGGTTGTCACTTTTGTCAGTTGACACAAATGGCGGCCATATATTGTATGGGTGTAACTTTTCTGGGGGGTTTGAACCCCCTAGCTATGCCCATGTGGTAGAATATTTTTAATAAAAGTCTCATTTTATAGTTTTAGAAGTGAATTTTACTTAAGAAAATATATATTAAAAATTATATTATCTTCATCATCTGAAACATTTACATTTGATTTACCAATTAAACAAAACTTGCTGCAAAGTGTAAACCAGCCTTTCTCATGACTCCACTCATGAAAAAATGTGTTGAAAACTGAACTGTTAACTTAGCTAGAATACGTATTGTAAAAAGAGAAAGATGACTAAGATTTGTACGCTTCCAAGATATATCTGTCTCGCTTTTTGTTATTGACGTTACGTTAGTTAAGATTTCGCGAAACTTTTTCGCCTGTGCCGAGGTGCCATCTTCCGAAGACGAGTAGGAACTTCTTTAACAAACTATTATTGATTTCGGATACATCAAATAAATATGTGTTTCAAAATTATCGTATGAATTCAAAAAATATCGTACGTAGTTGTGAAATTATCGTACGATAATACCTAATTATTTTTTATCGTACCGCACCTCAAATTATCGTACAAATACGATAATTATCGTACGGTTGGCAACACTGACACTGGCCGTCTTGGGATATAAGGGTCCATCCACATATTACGTCACAGCGGATGGGGAAGGGGGGGGGGTCATACTAAATGTGACAGTACATGTTAAATACAGGTACAGGGATACTAAAAAGCGTGACATAGGGGGGTGGGGGTTCAAATCGAAATTTTGCGTGACGTATTATGTGGATGGTCTCTAAGGGGCCTAGCAGGAACATTTGACAGCGACGTAATTTCGTAACGTTCTTTCTTTCAAAATCATGACGGCGTTACGTTTACGCCGCTGTCAAATGTTCCTGCTAGGCTCCCAGGTCTTCTTGAACAGACAACAGTATCCTGTTCAAGATCGCGCCGAACTAACGCGACGTCTATATCTACATATATATTAAACACGTATCGCGAACTTTTCAAGTACTTTTTACGAGAATTGTGCGTACGGATTGGAGTGAAATTTGGCGCAATTAAAGTTTATGCTGAGGAAGACGTGCGAAAAGCTTAAGTTTCTTAAAATAATACTTAGAAACACATTAAATATCAGCAATACATACTACCTCACTCATACTAGCATTTTTGTATACTTAGGTATATCAACTACAGTTTTGATATAATTGTCAATGACTGTCAATATTTCTTTCACAATCCATAAACGACATTTACAAACATTTTTATTGCGTAGTTGAAACTTTACAATTAAAACATGAATTATGGTCGAATTTCGACCACAGGGCGACGTCTAGTATTACGTAGATATGGTAACGAAGTTGAATGATAGTCAATAGTGGAAACTAAACCCATTACCACTTCATTTCTACGTCACGAATGCTTCTTTCTACGATATACTTCTTTCTACTACACAACTAAAGCCTTGGTTGTAGATACTCATAAAGCTTAGTCTTATAGAAATTCTAAGAAGATTTGAGCCCCAGTACCGATAGACGATTATACTTCATTGATGAACTTATTGCTAAGGTACTGCGTACATACAACTTTACAAACATTTATTATTTACGTGTTATTCGTTTTAAATATTACATATTTAATGCGCAATGCAGAAGCAACTGAAATGCGCAAACTACAAAAGCAAGGAAAAAGAAACGCAATAGATACATTATTATTCTGAAAACATGTTTACTTCTCACAATATTATACTCAATCCTCGCAAGAGATATAATACCTACCAGATAATACTTTGTAGGTAATGTGTTAAAAAACCCGTTTAAAAAAAATAAATTAAATGATTGGATAGCGCAGAAACTTCAGAAATCGGGAATCAAAATATGGGGGCAAGCGAGCAAGCAGAACGCCTGATGGAAAGCGATTACCATCGCCCATGGATAACCGCCCGCCCTCTACATGTAATATATCAAAAACGGTTGCCCGTATGAAAAAATGTCTTAGACAATATGTGTCGTAAATTTTATGCTATAAACTTGGTAATATTATGACCATTGGAGCTATGGAAATCAAGATATTGGCAAAAATCTTTTTTTACTTAATAGAGCGCGAATAACTTTCAATGCAGACACGAGATTTTAAGAGACTTTTGTATATTAAAAACGCGAAAATGAAGGTGTATAGGTAGGTAGGTATCTCACTCCCAGATTTACGCTATTTTATTTTCTGTACTATCAGGGTTTGGTAGTTGAGCATTTTGTTAGACGTATTGATTGTAAAATGTTATCTTCACATTTAAAAAACATATGTTTATCAGTGGAGAAAACAATGATTGTTAATTATAGATATTATGTAGCGTTTCCAGCTTTCTCACCAAGTGAAAACTATAAATATAAACAAAGTTTATTTTCAAAATTGATCAAAAATTTTATTCAAATTAAAAATATTAATATACTTAACAAAGCGAGCCAGTACAACATAATAATATTAAATTATATTTCGAGGTAAGTAATTTACTAAACAAAATATATGTTCAGTCTTATAGATTCATTATTAAATGCAATTTACTGGTGTATAACATTAAAAACAAGTGACATACAAGTAGTGTCTTATAATGTACAAGCTAAATAATTGTTCTAAAAGTCTTATGATCTAGGAGAACTTGCACATAATATGGAGACTTAAAAGATTCGGCTAAGCGCTTTGACTTGAATCATGTTATTGAGATTTTTAAGTTACTTGTTGCGTTTGGCAGTTAGGAAAAGACTCGAGTCTCGTCTCTTTTTAAAAAAGACAGCTAAGAAAAAGCTTTTTTTTAAATCAAGTAATTGGCTGATTTGTTCTTCTTAGATTTAAGACAAAAAAGCGGCGGGTTCCTGGAGTAATTGTTATACTTAATTATATCGCTATAAATATTAATTGAAAAAGTTTCAAGAAATATTTTAACAGTAACTAACACTAATTTAAACGAAAACTAAATAATCATAATAATTTTGAGCCAGGACATTTGATTTTCAATAAAATTTTGCACTAGGTTTTGAATTAAGTTGTAAATATTTTTCGACAAAATAACCTATAGATTACCTAATAACCTAACCAAGGGCGTTAAAGACACGGCTTATAGAAGGGCTCCGTATATACAGGCAGACAGACAGACAAACGGACAAAGCGATCTGCAAGGGTTTCTATGGAACCTTAAAAATTGTTTGTAAAGATAGACCAATATTATAAGACAAAGTATGGTCTTACCAAATATTCAATCTTAAAAACTTTAATTGAGTACACTCTGAATTATTATCTCAGTCAGTAAGACTGCCAAACTATTGACTCTAATTAAATAAAACTTATTAACTGTAATTGACATAAAATGAAAGAGAAGTAAGTACATATTTTGAATGTAAACTTCACTGACTAAGGATCAGAGTATAAATTTGAATATTTTACAAACAAAGCTAATCTTGGAATTTTTAAATATTTATAATTAATCAAAGATCCATATTAATGGACAATTATCGTCAAAATATTATACTAGTCATAGGTATTACCTTCTAAAAGTCATTAAACTTCGTTAACTAAACTTACTATCATGAAGTCGCTTTACGGTTTTTATTTTTAGACGGGGTGGAAGAGAAGTTACAGTTAAAGGTCATGTCGTCATTGAAAATATCAGACATGGACATGGTTTCACCCCTTATCGGCGCTTGGAATAGTTTATCGAAATCCTCCACATTTTCTTTGTCATGAAACTTCCGAAACTCGTTACCCGTAACTTTTCTCACAGAAGTTTCTGGATAAAACTGCATACTGTCACCCGAAGTGTCATCCTTAAACCCGCTGTCCACTCTCATCCAATTCACATTAGATATTTCACGTAATGCTGTCTTCGTCTCGCATTTCGACACATTCGTAACGGTCAACTCTGAAGGTTTTATGGCACTTTCGTAATAACTAGAAGCGTTAACGTAAAATGTGTTCTCGTTAAAACCACTGTCGACCCTCTTAAAGCTCGTCGTAGTATCATCCGTCACCTTTGTGTAATTACTATTGTATTCCACTTGTGATATATTTTCAGTCAAAAATTTGAGATCAACCTTATTAAAATCTATTTTCCTATCCTCCATAGTGGAGGGTATATCGAAATTATCTAAGCTACTATCGAGAGACATTTTTTCAGGACTTACTCTAACGTTACGCATCTTACTTATCTCGTGAGCGAGTGCGTTGGTTCTTTTGCTACCCTTTATCGGCGTCTCATCTAGAGCATAAATATTATGTATTTTAGTGGAAGACTGCACATCGGACTTATTCTTAAGCGACTCTATTTTGACTAGATGTTGAATGCTCGGATCTTCTTCTATAGACCAAGCTCTTGGCGCCTTATCTATTGGACTGCTCTCTGAATCAGCTGAAATATAAAAAATAAAGTAGGTTAATTATTTAAACTACAAGCACAAAGGTCATAATATATTGTGTCATCTTCTTGTATATAAATGTATCGCAATTCCAATGTCTCGCTAAAACTCAAGAACCCATGACATAAGAATATATCGACTGCTGCGCCGCGCCGTCGCTATCTCGTGTCAGCATTATTGCCTATACGCGTAAAGTTTGCAGTGAAAGTTCAAGCTGTAGTTGTCTCTATCGCACTCGCACACATTTATCGCGACACTGCGAGACAGCAATAGATTTTACAAATACCTATTTTTCATTTCTCTAAGCCTTCGTGTTTCCTTTTAATGCTTAGCGATCGCCATTTTTCTTACACATTTTTCTTAGTGCTTTTTTCCGCAGAACACAGCCATTAGTTCAAATGTTAAACAACTCACTGCACATTTATAGTCTGAGTCACAAGATCCATTTCAGTGAATTTCTTTCCAAGTGCACCGAAAATGATGATCCAGGACTCATTTGATTCGGAATGACCTCTAGAACCTTTTTGAAAATTTTCAAGAAAAGCTTCAATACGCAATACGCATCCCGCGCTCAGGGCCAGGCCACACGGTGCGGTACGGCTGCGGCGCGGCGCCTGAGCGGTATCGCAACGGGTCTTTTACATATAAAAATGTATGGTATGCCACACGGCGCGTCCGGCGCCGCTACGGCGCCGCACCGCAGGCGCACCGGACAGCGGCGCGAGGCAGATTTATATTACCTATACAAAAAAAAATGAGTACAAGTATGGAATCAATAGACGTGGACTACCTCATTTCGTTAATTCAAGAACGGGAAATACTGTGGGACAAGTCTCATGAGAATTTTAAAAACAATTATTATTAAAAAAATATTGTGACTGTCGTCAACAGGGCAAGCCATTAGCCAAATCAACCCTGTTGCGGTGCCGCAGCGGCGCGCGGCGCCGTAAGAACATTGCGGTGCCGCAGCGGCGCCGTAAGAACATTGCGGTGCCGCAGCGACGCCGTAAGAACATTGCGACGCCGCATTGCTCGTGTGGCCGCCAGTGCGGTGCGGAGTATTGCGGTGCGGTGCGGCGCCGCGCCGTGTGGCCCGGCCGTCACTGACCGATAATACGGACGCGCCGCCGCGCGCCGCGCATCACTCGCTTTTAGCGCTATTTCACCTCTAAATTAACATTATAAATATTGGTCATAGAGTTCCGGGAGTTGGTACTTTTTTTTAGGTTTCCTCCTCTTTAAGGATTCCTTTTCAAAATTCGGATATATTTTTACTAAATATAACTTTTTCAACTTTTTCGAGCCCCTCTTGAAATTTTTCAAAAAGTTTCTAGAGGTCATTCCGAATCGAATGAGCCCTGGATCGTGAATTTCGGTGCCCTTGGACAGAAATTCACAGAAATGGATCTTGTGACTCAGACTACAACTAGAATAGATAGATAGATAATAATTGGCTGTGTTCCGCGGAAAATAGCGCTAGCAAAAAAACGTAAGCAAAATGGCGACCTTTGGCATAAAATTAAATAAAATAGCGGATTATGTTACCAGTATCGAAGTTAGCAAACGTGCCATGGTCGATAATCTTTTTTTTTTTTAGCTCTAGCAAGAGCTAACAAGCACTTTTCCGCGGAGCAATAGTGATTTATTTTCAAACGTACTAAACTGTTAAACTCATTCAACTTACCATGAAAACTGTTGTGCATCGACACATCAATGCTCATATCCATACTGAAGTCCAACTTTTGTACAGAACGGCTTCTATGTAAGCTTGACATGCTGAGGCTACGTTTCTCTCTCAAAAGCGAGCCCCTCCGACTTTTGTGGGGTGAATCTTTGAGTGATGTACTTCGTATCAATGATGATTTATTTGGGGTAGATTTACAAAAGCATTTTTTCTTTTTACCACTAGATTCGGACTCGAAACATTCCAAACAGGTGGCCATAGCTTCACACTCGGGTGAAGTAAGGTTGTTTTTCTAGAATATATACAAATAAATAATTTTTATATCTTTGTTAAGAAATTAGACCACCTTAAGCCTCAATGACAAAAGCGCGGAAGTAGCATGACGTGAAGTATATGAAGTAATATAATATTATGTAATATGACGAGCATCAGCGGCGCGCGATATTTAAAATTTACTAAGAACATTATGAAAAATAAATTGGTGATCACCTTAAAGTTTAGAAGTTAAATTAGTTGGGACCACCAATAGAACAAAGTGCAAATGTAAAATTATCATATTGGATCTTCCATTTGCCCAGCTCAGATAGTGGTGATACGTACATACCAATGGTATGTGCGTATCACACAAACAAAATATAGCCTTTTTCGTAAAAAGATTCATATTATCAACAAAAAACGATAGCAAACCTCTTCATCACTTGATACTGCTTTTGTTACAGGAGAAATTGATGCAGACGCGAGAGACGACGAGGTGGTGGAATTCTCACACCGTGTGGGAGTCTGAAACTCGATCGGACTGAAACAGGGCTCCCCAAAGTCTACCACATCCAGAATTTTATTTCTGGGCTTATTTTTTGACTGGCGATTTTGATGGGGTGTTCCAAAAGTGCGCTTCATTCCTCTAGAAACAAAGTCATTGCCCTGTAACATCATAAAAATCTATTTAGTTCAAAAGAATCAATCAAAATTCAAATAGTTTTAAGCTAAATCAATCAATAGTTTAAGGTAAACTAGTAATATTCATTACATATGCAACAAATCAAGTTAAAAGAAGGAGCAAAATTATTTAAAATAAGATAAAAAATAAAGTTACAAAGTGCACAAGAAATGTATTTGCTGTTCTATGTTAAAAAAACAAAATGTATGTCAATAAACTTACTAATTCATCAGGGCTAAACACAACAGGAGTATGTGACTCGCAATTAGAGGGTGGCCGTTGTTCTACATGAACCTCGTCATCCGTTTGTTCAGAATCATAATGATCGATGTCGCTCTGCTCTTCGAAAAACAGTTTGCGTCTTAACGAGCCGTTCGCCGTCACCTCATATTCCTCGAACATATCATTCTCCTGAAAATATTATTATTATAATGTACTAGCTTTCCCGACACACATTTTTCCTTAACTATGAACTGGAATAAATAACTACACCTACCTACCAATTTACTAGAGCCGGGCGATTTAAAAAAAAACAAACAGGTAGACTGAGCGCAGTTGGCTGTCAAATATTTATAGATATTTGACAGCCAAGTAACAAATTCAACACAGTGAACAGTTTATTATTATTATTATGCCTTTGCCATCACTGGGACACAACTAGCTATAGTTGTGTCCCAGTGATGGGCAAATGCCTCCCCCATTTTCCTCCATCGCAATCATTTGCTAACAGTTAGTATGAAAAAATTCAATCATCATTTTTAGTGTTTCCCCCACATTTTTTCCAGTATAGAAATATTTTCAGGGATGGTGTAAACGATGAGAACATTGTTTACACCGTCCCTGAACATCCACAATAATTCCAAGACCAACATTAGACAAATCGGTTGTGCTGTTCTCGAGAGACATTGGAATTGCAATTCATTTTCATCTCTAAGGAGAAATATTCATCTCTAAGAAGAAGTATTCTTCTTCTTCTAGTGTTGTTAAACAATGTTAATGTGAGAAATGTACATTGAAATATTTGGTATGATAGGTATTGAAGATATTTCTTTATGAAATAAACATGTTAAACTAAACTAGAAATACAATACACCAAAACGTTACAAATGTGGACCCAGCTTAAGCTATCATAACGAATCAACCTTGATAAATAAATAAAATAATTCTAACATGAAATGAGCAAAATATTTAAGAACAATTTTATACTCACCTCTGTGTAGTTGCAGTATGGTTCTAAAATTTTCTCAATTTCAGGTGGGAGTATTGGAGGGAATGTTAACATCGTTTGTGCTGAAACTAAATATTACATATTATAAATATTTATTAATATTATAACTATCTATCAATACCAAAGTAGATTAAAGTAGATACTGTTAATTGTTAAGGAGAAATTTATTTTTACCCAGTAATAGATGTAGTGTATGTACTATGTATGTATGAATTTGGTATTAGGGCTTCATAAAAATTGATCCACAATATGTAGTACCTATATATAAAATATTATGTGGCTCAATAATATAGTAAAACAAATAATTTGTGTATTATATGTAGTCATCTACTAAAATTTATTTTAAATATTAATTATGTAGTTTATTAAAACAAATTTTAAAAATTGTGTATTGTAAATTTATGTTAATTATATGAATTATCTTACCATCTTTAGTTTCTTTGGTATGGACACTTTCAATACTAGTTGTCTGCACACTGCTTTCAAAGGATGCTATCAATGGTTTGACTTTTTTGGATGATTCTAGGGGACTAGGCATCACCATCTCTTGAGAAAAGAATCTATAAAAATAAAACTTAAATAGTGATTACTTAAAATTATTATCATACTAGAACAGACAATAGTGCAATTAAAAAGTAGGTAAAAGCAGCTTATAATTTAACTGAATAAATCTTAGGTGATGTAAATAGTAAAATGCACATATTTTTAATCTTGCAGTAGCCTTAGTTATGTTAAAGGTTTTTCTACAGAATATTATGTTCATTTAAATGTTACAGCAATTTCTTCACCTGTATGCATCTCCTACAGGTAAAGGAATTGCTAGAACTATAAGTATTGTTTTAAAATATTAATAATTGCTTTAGATAAGTTATCCTTTAAAGTTTCAGAACAAAAATGTTTTAAAATGCTTCAGATGAAGCTTTTCTTGTTCTAAATATTTTCATATGTCAGATGACATAAGAAAATATTTAGATGACTTACTTTTCATTAGCCTCTTCAGCAATTTTTTCCAAAGCTGGATCTGGAGATGGTTCAAACTGACTACTGCAGGCCACGATATCTGCAGGTACCAATGTACAAGTCTGATCTATTTCCCATCTGAATGATCCTCTGTTCTTCTTTTTGTATATTTTACACATTCCCGGACTGAACAGAATTAAAACAGGGTCACAAAATCGATAGTTCGAAAATACACTTGCAATATAATGCTTGATAGTAAAAAACACTGTGATTACCTACCTGCAAATTGGTTTGTGCAACCTTTCGATTAAAACTCTATCGAAAGGATTTCTCACTTTCACCTTAGGAGGAGGTGTAGATTTATTGTAAATATCACTAAAATTATCATTTTTAAAACTCATTTCGAAAATAACGTCTAAAATATCATCACAATCTAGGTACGTCAAATTTAGGTCATTGCCGTTGCCATAGATAATACAGATATATATTAGGCCGTTGCCGTCAGGCCCGTCAGGCGTCAAATCAAACAAACCTCTCGAGCACAGACTACCACAGAGTACATTATATATAGGCAGACTACTAAGGGGATACTACGTATCTCTCGAGTGCACGTTATAAATCGATATTTCGTAAATATATCGATACTCTATGTATCGAAAATCGATGCAATCCGATATTATCGAATCGTCTAGTATCGATACATATAATCGATATATTAATTAACGAGAGAAATAATAATTAGCACATTTCATTTATTTTTTTATAAAATGAATAAACCTATAATTAAGGGTATGTTCCGATATGCACTGCGAGCAGTGACTGCATACTTGCATAGTGCACAGTGCTGTCACTGTAGAAAAATACGTTCCGATAAGGACTGCCAGTATAATAATAATAATAATAATAATATCTATGGACGCTTCACACCACGTCAGTCTGGCCCCGTGGTAAGTGTCCGAAGAACTTGTGTTACGGGTACCAGACAACGGAAATATATTTAATACTTTTTTATACTATACTTATATTTAAGATTTTTATTATATTATACATATATTTAATACACATCCATGACCCAGGAACACAGAAAACTTTTTTGTTCCCTGGCGGGATTCGAACCCTCGACCTCCGGCTTAAGCGCCACTGCGCTCACCACTGAGCCACGGAGGTCGTCAAGTATATAGGCAGTATACTGCCGCAGTACCCTATGACGTCATAAATCGCTGCCATATTATACTGTGAGCACTGGTTTTTTCAAGGTAACGTACTCGCCGTACTTTGATCACGTGATTAAAAAGTTCAAACGTCAAATTGAAGACCATTTCTAGTTGTCAGTTGAAGTCCATAAAATTAGGTAGTAGCCCTACTATAATACAGTTTAACTGGCTATAAAGGAACGGCTTCGTAGTATACTGAATTGACGGTGTCACACACCGTCGTCGCAGTGGTCGCAGTGCATATTCCGATATGCACTGCGACCACAGTGCATATCCGACTGGACATACCCTTTGTTGTTCGCAATAACAAAACGCAAAGACACGAAATACTTCTACTCTCCGTGAGGTAGTAGTAGTAGTAATTTATAATATGTATGATGTATCTGTGGATGTACATTATACCTGCACAAACTCAGCACCGCATCGAAGGATTTTTGAAATCAAAATGACCTTAATCGATAGGTCTACGTTAGGTCTGTATCACGGCCGCCGTAATCGGGCGTGCAAAGCGTGCACCGCACAAAGGCGGCACGCCCAGGGGGCGGTAAAACGAGCGACTCATCACGTACTACCTAATTCCAATAATTACCTAATTAAATAATTGTCATAATACCCACCCCATCGTAAGAAAATACATAGGTACAATCATAGTTTGGAAAAAAATCCGACCGAATCAGGACCGAATGACGTTAACACCGCCATCTATTGGCATCCGTTAAAACTGAGACGCAATGTCATTCTCATGGATACTTACCTATGGATAGAAGACTCCGAATTTTGTAATTGCTAAAAAGAACTGTATTACCTTGGTAATAGAGTGTATTTCACAATGCACGTATCATAGAGGCAAATTCGAGCCGAGCGAGATAGCCAGAAGGGAGGCTGTGTATCTCGTTCTTGCATGTTGCCAACCAGAAAAATGTTGGTATTTATAAAAAGTAACTTGAAAAATCTTAGATAAAACGAGGGTACTTTATTATTATTTTAACAAATGTTTATAACTATATCATATTCTAATTAAAAAAGTTAGAAATAGTCATATAATACTAAATAAAAATGCAGTTTACATTAAATCCTTTTCCTTCTTTTTTTATAAGATGGTATCATTCGCAAGACAATAGATAGAATACGCCATTACACATATTTTATGCAACACCGGATAATATTAAAATTGAAAATCTTTTGTCACTGTCCGACTGTATTTCCCTTATTTTTTTACTTGACACTGGCAATTTATTACTTTTTATTACTCAATATATGCCGACGCCAATGGACCTAGTATAACAACAGGACCGAGTACTGTGAGCAAAAAAACGAGCCGAGCGAGAGGTTGGAAGAGAGGCCGTGTGTCCCTTTCTAGTAGGGTGACAATAATATTTTCTGCTGTGGCAAACTGCAAAGCTGTGTGAGACAAATTGTGAAACACTGAATGACATACAGCTGAGGCTTTAAAAGTCGACTAGATTGAATAGTGTAAAATCAAGAAGGTTTGAAGGTTTGACGGCTGCATTAATATGTAACAGATTTTTATGTAATTCTCTGCCTTACTTGTGTTTAAGTAAATGCATATAGTCCCAGCCTAAGGCCTTTAATGATAATATAATACAGTTTTATAGATTTCCCAACAATGAAGAAATGCGACAAAAATGGCTCAAGAGTGTTCTTGAGCCATTTTTGTCGCATTTCTTCATTGTTGGGAAATCTATAAAACTGTATTATATTATCATTAAAGGCCTTAGGCTGGGACTATATGCAACGGAATCCGGTAGGCCGTAGAGAATTATGAGCACTGAAAATAGATCTCTGCACTAATACAATAGAGTTGAAAATCGAACATCCGAGTGTCGAGTCAAATGTCAATGTCATATATGACAGATCGACACTCCAAACTTCCATTTTCAATTGTATTGTATTAGCACAGAGTTCTATTTTCAGTGCTTATAATTCTCTACGGCCTACCGGATTCCGTTGCATATAGTCCCAGCCTTTCTCGACTTCACACGTTTTTTTCTCAGTACTTACTACGATTCTAGGCGATTCGCTACTGACTAGTTTATAACAAAACGTAGTACAATAATTATAACTCTTAATAACGTCAGTTGCTTTAATGTTAACACTTTTATACTAGAATAACTAGATTAACATTAACAATTAACTTACTAATGTTACTAATAAACGAAATATTGCAACCAGCATAACTTTCACTTCGACAAGAATATACACAACATTTTTTCACCATTTTGACTGTTAAATCATCAAATAAATAATAAAAACATAGTTACGGAGATACATGAAGTAAGAAATAAAAACTATTTTCAATTTTAATAATACCTATCCGGTGTTCAGCCAGGCCTGTCCCACTCCCCGTGTAGGTATCAAAAATATAAGTACGTGATGCGGCCCCCCTAAACGGGCCAATTAGAAGGGACTCGCGCGCGAGCAGTGAGCGACGTATGCGTGAAATTTGTTCGTCGCAATGTTTTATGGATTGGATTTAATACCTTATAATCTGTGCACATAATATTATTACAATACTGTGTTTAAGTTAGGTAAAAATCACCTGGCCAGCTATAACTATAATGCCATAACATAATATAACAATATTTAATAATATAGTTTGAACTAGGTAGTCCATGGGCGTAGCCAGGGGGGTGGTTTAGGGGGTTCAAACCCCCCCCGAAATGGGCCGGCTGGTATATATAATACAGAGATCTGACCAATATACAGAGGCGTATTTAGAAATTTTGCGCCCGAGGCCAATTAACATGTTTTGCCGCCCCATTAACCCTATCTGAAAGATGATTTTTGAAGTTATTTTAGAAAAATAATCAACAGCCTAAATCAGAACTTTGATACTAACCCCCCCCTCCCCCCTCCCCGTAGTCGTTTTATTTTCTTGAACCCCCCCCGAAACTAAAACCTGGCTACGCCCGTGCTAGGTACTGCAATTACTTGATAACCAATATTTAGTGTTTAGGTGTTGGCTCCACCTGAACTATCTGTTCACGTCTTATGTTATTCCGATGTGATACGATTTGAAGAGTCATTTGTTGACAAAAGTACCTAGAAATAGTAAGGCGGAGTGATTCAACTTCTTTGAGTAATATCGCCGTGAAGGTATCGAAAACGCTTACGTTTACGCATAAGTACATACTTATAGGTATGCGCGAATTTATTACAATTATTTAAGTACTATTACGACCTACCTTAGCTTTATTTGGAAAGCAATTTGTTCAGTAAAGTACAGTAGGTACCTAGGTACTAGAAAGTAGGTAAAAAAAGTTGTAATTAAATATTAAGAAAAAATATATATGTCGGAGCGTGTTAAAGCTAAGATTGTCTTTGATTGGAGACGTCAAGTAGTTTTACTATTTGGACTTGTTCGATGCCAGTAATGACAGATGTGATAGAAAAATAAGGGTTGTCATGGAGACTGGGGTATTATTTGCCTGCATTTGGGAATGACTGGATTATAAAAAGCTCAGGAATCAGGATAATACGGAAGTCGTGAAATACGTGGCATCGAACTTGTCACGTTTCTGATCGTTCAGCATTTGGGCTATTCGATAATATTGTAATAAATATCTAAACTTGGAATATTTCAACCGTTCGCCATCTTATCCTGATGGAGTCTTTGACATCAGAACTGGTATGAACATCACGACCCACATAGAAAGACCCTTCGGAGCATAACGTGCAAAGGGCAGAATGAGCATGACACGCAGGATGAGCAAATTGCTTAAATCGCAAATGAACAAATGCGTAGAGCCCAAAACGTGGAGAAAACTAAAAGTTGTCCGACGAAAGTAATACCTAGATTAATAGATCGAAACCGATCAGAATGACACTAGGTTCAGAAGAGTGTATTACATGCATTTAGCATGGGTGAATCTTCATGGTGTAAAAGCAAGATGAAATAATCAGACTGCATTCACATTCCAATTACAAAGGATATTGGGTACACTTAATCCGTAGCGGAGACTTAGAACACAAGATTCTTGAGTTGAAGTTGAATTGTATTGATCGCTAAAAATATAATAATAACAAACATAAGAGATGGAAAGCCAAAACTAGAGAATATAAGATCCTGTGGTCAACACACTGCTCGCAAATGCTTTGTTTGTGGTTGATAGGGACACAAGTCAATTGATTGTCCTGCATGAGGAAAAGTTTTGTTAAAGACGTTTAGCTGCATCAGAACATCAAAGCTAGTTTAATAGCAATTCTGAGATATGTCATGTATTGTTTATTTTTATTTTACAGCGGGAGACAAGGACACTATGTATTGACATACTTGGAGGGAATTGACGATAAATTACGTGGCAGATGCAGTTTTGCTCTCTTAACTTGGTAAATGATAATATATTGGGCATAAAGATTCCAACTTGGACACTCAATAACTGTGGTGAGCGTATTCCTTCCATTACGATATTTTTTTCGAAATATTGGTAGAATTGATCTAGTATTGTTTATGAAGTCTCTTTCATTTGATACACATAGCGAAATTACCTAGCTAATAAAGATCATATAAGATGTTGCTTCTCTTGATGCTAATGGCTTCATGGTCTAAGCGAGTTAGCACATCTCAAACTAAGATTTAGGTTAGATACTAGTTTGTGTATCGAAAGACTGCATATGTGTGGACCTACCTACTTATATAGCGACG
The DNA here is from genome assembly GCA_905404095.1 of Glaucopsyche alexis. Taxonomy (NCBI): domain Eukaryota; kingdom Metazoa; phylum Arthropoda; class Insecta; order Lepidoptera; family Lycaenidae; genus Glaucopsyche; species Glaucopsyche alexis. The sequence continues at coordinate 16,268,431 of FR990052.1, read as the reverse complement.
CGTAGCCTGCTGAAGTCTGAGACGATGTGCATGAGTGTAATAATTTAGTTCTTACAGTGTACTGCTATTTTGAAGATGATGCTATAAGAATGTATGACATAGTTGTTAAATTTTGCAAATTTAAGTAATCTTTGTTATGATATAGAAGGAGCGTGATCTTGCGCGTTTTCACGAATGACATTTTTATTTGAGTACATAATAACTCATAATTGATTTCATGAGACCAAAATAAAAAGAATATTTAAAACGAACATAAAATTATAGTACTTCGCAACCTTTGGATCAAATTGAAAATACAGTTTTGTCCGTTTGTCAAAATCTAACTTTGCAATAAGAATTCGCATGATACTTTAAGATAGTAGTTGAAAATTCATGTGTCAGGCGCTAGATTATTATCTAACCAAGTGAAATTGTTTATTAATTTGGAATGATACGTATGTACTTTGGGATGATTTTATTTTGACAGATAATTATTGATTGCATAAATTATTTTCTCTCTTGGTTTTAGTATTAGGTACAAGGGGGCAGTTCGGTGCAACGAGAATGGCGACATTTCAATATATCGCTCTGTCCTACAGGGTTAACGTTACATAAAAGCTACTTAAAACCACAACAGATGACACTATGTCGCTTCTGCCTTGCGCCATCGAAAACGCTAGACTTATGTACATGAGGCTCACGAATGATTAATATATTGTACCATAAAGACTAGCCAAATGGCAGTCACCAGTCCGATTAAGTTAAAACAACTTAAATGACATTAACGTAGCCCCATTTGAAAAAAAAAGAAACAGAAAAAAAAATGAATATATTGTTCTGCAGTATTAATGAATAGTTTATGGAGATGGTTAATCGGTTTTGTTGGAATATCAAAATGTATTCGAAAGAGGAATTTAACGATATCTTAAACTATGATTACGTATCTTAAATTTGTCGCCATATTGATATAATCAATTAAGTAGTCCTCCTTTGTTGGAAGGCGTTTAAAATTTTGAAGAGGCAGCTCACTAGAAGCGCTTATCTGGTCCCAATTTTTTTGTATGAGGTCGACATTCTTCTCCGTAATAAGCGTTCTGTGATTAGGTAGCGTAGTAGACTGATGCAACTTCCAGTTGATGAGAGATCCGAGCCCCAGCGTTGGGAATGTTAGTGATCAGAGCCGAGCCATTGAAAAAGTGTTTAACTTAGAACAAAGAAATAACAACTTATTTCGATACGATACGAATGACTAAATTTTTTTTACTATTATATATCGAAATGACGAATCATCTATCTTCTGAATATAGGTTACTGTTTTAAGAAAAAGCAGGCATAATGAAAAGTCAATATCCGATTTTGCTAATAATAATTGTTTTCCTAAGGTCTATGGAGTATTTGGTATAACGGCCCCCAAACCTTCAGAAAAATGAACTACTTGAACCTGACTGGAAATGTCAACCTATGGCAACGTCATCATATAGACACAACATACATACTCTAGTTTGCGAAAACGGACATCAAAGCAAATCACCAATCTTTGTCCTGATCTTACTTTTTTTTGATATTTATGAGCTATTTGATCTTATAAATATTGTCAATTAATTATTGATCGGTAAGGTTTTAAGTAGAAAGTAATGGCAAAGTTTCAGAAGCCTGAATTTTACTTGCGCATATTAAAACCGTGGACTTAAAATTGCAGTTACTTCCAATGAAGTTAAAGGATATCGACCAGAAAGTAACAGATGTAGAAGTAAGCTTATGAAATGTCAGGAGGAGGTTTATCACTACTGGTATATTCAGTCATCTCTGTGTCAACTATCAGTTATTCTGAACCCCAATTCTCGTAGTTGACTTACACTTTTAGTTTGCTTTTGTTGAGTTGTGGATGACTAGTCTTGACGTCATGAACTGATTTTTGGAGTTGTGCCCAATCAAAACGGGTTTGACGTTGGTTAGACGTTTGTGGGAGTGCCATTTTTGCAGTTTTAATATATTATCAGGACTGGATCGTAACTGTACTGTTACGGAATTTGATTAGTAGAATCGACCTTTTGGTTTACTTTGTGGGCTTCGAATGTATATTGTTACACATGCTAAAATCAAATTGCCTAGAATATTGTGGTACTTAGGTAAAACCAAAAATACTTAAAAATTGTGCGACAGGAGACCTAAGATTATCTTAACGACTAGCAACGCATTTATGAGTCTTTTGGTATGGTAATAAAAGCGACGGCTATGGTTATTTTCCATCAACAATCCGATTGCTCATCTGTAAACGTGAAAATGAACCTCGAGTTGAATACCCTTGTCGTTCGTTATAAACGCACCAAAGTTGCTTACGACCAAACGATTATTAAATTTATGAGAAAGAAACGTATAATTTCCATCAGAAACTTTGAAAATTCAAAAGTTTTATATTGATATCAATCTTTAGCGTAATCGTCCTAATATGTGTTATGTTAACTTAGTGTAACAAGTTACAACTGCTTACATTCGGCGGGAGTATTGTGAAACACCTGACCCTTCAACATTAATTGCAGTGTGTATAGCTAGAAAAAATACGAAATACTTTTGACATTGTAACTTTCTTTTCGTTCGCTCCAGTGCAAGCTCCGATTTCATGAAAAACTAAGATTCCCTTATATCTCGGAGAGTTGTGAAGGATATGATATTCAAAAAAAGCTCAAAGGACGCGTATACAAAAAAAAAAAAAAAAAAAAAAACGAAAAAAGTTATGGCTGAAACAGTGAAATAAAAATTAAATTTTATTCAGATTCTTTTTTATATTTTTTGGAGCGCGATAATTTGGAAACGGAGAATTATTTCAAAATTTGCGAAAAATTCCTCTGGACAATTTAGTCAGCTACAATTTGAGCCTAAAACAAAGACGATCGGGTTGCCCGGTCTAACATTTTTGCGACAGTATTTTTTTTTTTTTTCGAATTATGTGGAATAATTTTTAAAGTAGTCGATAGTCATGTGAGGCACTAAATCTTTATTTATTTCTTGTAAATGTGCTACCGGTTCGGTCAATGTTTTTTTTTGCTCGCCCGTCTCTGCTTCTGGATGTATTTATTAAAAAAGTTAAATGCAAAAATATTTTGTTAAAAGTTCGTGACGTGTATGCAATACGACTGCTCTGTTTAGCACTAAAGTAAAATGATATTAGCTTTTGGTTTAATAGTAGGTTTAGTTATTTCACCAAGATGTTCGGCGCGCTCAATCCGGTAATAATCTAAGCGGTCCAAAAGACATTAAGATTTTGAAGTACATTGTAAACTGTTTGTTAAAAGATGTAAACTGTGAATATTTTTGTTTGCACCTGTTAATTGCAACTGTAGATTGCGGATGCGAATTGCGACTGTGGATTGCGAGCGAGGATTGTGATTGGGTGCCGGACGGAGGCAGCCCATTACTTGACGAGAGTAGGCACCGGAGAGAGGTGGCCTTGTGACTGGGTGCCGGAGGGAGGCAACCCAGTGGTTTTTTGTAGTGAGGTGCACCGGAGGGAGGTGGCCTTGTATTGTACATGATGGGAATATAACAGCATCGTTTTTCGATATTGAGATTGGTACATGTAAAGTGTGAAGTGTGTGGTAAAGCATGTCATGATTTATTTGGTAGCAAGATTATGGTTGATATTGTGTTGTATCTGTATACTTCATGTGTGTTTAATCTGAGAGTATAAAATGTAAATTAAAACTTAACTCTGAGAACACTAGATAGAGGTTAGATGAAGGATGTTAATTAGAGTGTAATTGACACAGGAGGGAGGTATTGATGTGTTAGAATATGATAAAATTAAATGTTATGTCCATGGATTAAAGCAGTTCTTATTAATTTTCCGAGGTCAGGTTGACCGAGTGAGAACCTTTTACTGTGCTGTCAAATGTTTTTTTCAGAAACTTGAAACGAAGACGTGAGACGCTTCACACCGGGACGTGTGCATGGACAGAATAGCCGTGTCGGAGCGTTGATGCACATAAATATTCTTCACACAAGGATCTCAGAGTCACCAGGGTGATCTTGTCGGAGTGTCAACGGATTTGTTTCGCACAGGGACGTGCGAATTGTCAGAATGGCCGTGTCGGAGCGTGTTAAAGCTAAGATTGTCTTTGATTGGAGACGTCAAGTAGTTTTACTATTTGGACTTGTTCGATGCCAGTAATGACAGATGTGATAGAAAAATAAGGGTTGTCATGGAGACTGGGGTATTATTTGCCTGAATTTGGGAATGACTGGATTATAAAAAGCTCAGGAATCAGGATAATACGGAAGTCGTGAAATACGTGGCATCGAACTTGTCACGTTTCTGATCGTTCAGCATTTGGGCTATTCGATAATATTGTAATAAATATCTAAACTTGGAATATTTCAACCGTTCGCCATCTTATCCTGATGGAGTCTTTGACATATATACATACGTACACGTATAACCGCCTCCTTTTTTGGAAGTCGGTTAATTATTTTCTAAAATGAGACAACCCTAATGTCATTAGAATGGATAAGAATCACGCGATAGAAAGAGACGCAACTTCTAGGTAAATATAATCGTAGGTAATCAAGCGCTGCGTTAGCTGAATTGAACCTTATCGTATCGCAGCAAGAGTCCCTATTTCTTCAAACGATTTGTCGGAGTGGTTCTTCTGTACCTTTAGGTACTATTATTTATTCTGTGGTTCAGCATAAAATATGTGTAATGGCGTATCTCAGATCAAATAATAAACCAAGATAGCGCATGGCGTTTGTTTGAACTGAAGCCTAAAAAACTACGCTACTTCAAGTAAACAAATGCGCTCACGCACACACAAGCAAAAAAGTACGCTATTTTTCGACAGTATCGAATGAGTCGTCGCGACAACTAATCTATACTGACAAAAAGTAAAGTACTTTTTTGTTTGTGTGTGCGTGAGCGCGAGTGTAAAATTGAAGTAGCGTAGTTTTTTAGGCCTCACTTCAAACACACGCCATGCGCTATCTTGGTTTTTTATTTGATCTGAGTGGCGTATCTATTGTCTTGCGAATGATACCATCTAATAAAAAAAGAAGGAAAAGGATTTAATGTAAACTGCATTTTTATTTAGTAATAAATGACTATTTCTAACTTTTTTAATTAGTCCGATATTGTAATCCGTATAATGTAGTAATCCGATTTTGCTAATAATAATTGTTTTCCTAAGGTCTATGGAGTATTTGGTATAACGGCCCCCAAACCTTCAGAAAAATGAACTACTTGAACCTGACTGGAAATGTCAACCTATGGCAACGTCATCATATAGACACAACATACATACTCTAGTTTGCGAAAACGGACATCAAAGCAAATCACCAATCTTTGTCCTGATCTTACTTTTTTTTGATATTTATGAGCTATTTGATCTTATAAATATTGTCAATTAATTATTGATCGGTAAGGTTTTAAGTAGAAAGTAATGGCAAAGTTTCAGAAGCCTGAATTTTACTTGCGCATATTAAAACCGTGGACTTAAAATTGCAGTTACTTCCAATGAAGTTAAAGGATATCGACCAGAAAGTAACAGATGTAGAAGTAAGCTTATGAAATGTCAGGAGGAGGTTTATCACTACTGGTATATTCAGTCATCTCTGTGTCAACTATCAGTTATTCTGAACCCCAATTCTCGTAGTTGACTTACACTTTTAGTTTGCTTTTGTTGAGTTGTGGATGACTAGTCTTGACGTCATGAACTGATTTTTGGAGTTGTGCCCAATCAAAACGGGTTTGACGTTGGTTAGACGTTTGTGGGAGTGCCATTTTTGCAGTTTTAATATATTATCAGGACTGGATCGTAACTGTACTGTTACGGAATTTGATTAGTAGAATCGACCTTTTGGTTTACTTTGTGGGCTTCGAATGTATATTGTTACACATGCTAAAATCAAATTGCCTAGAATATTGTGGTACTTAGGTAAAACCAAAAATACTTAAAAATTGTGCGACAGGAGACCTAAGATTATCTTAACGACTAGCAACGCATTTATGAGTCTTTTGGTATGGTAATAAAAGCGACGGCTATGGTTATTTTCCATCAACAATCCGATTGCTCATCTGTAAACGTGAAAATGAACCTCGAGTTGAATACCCTTGTCGTTCGTTATAAACGCACCAAAGTTGCTTACGACCAAACGATTATTAAATTTATGAGAAAGAAACGTATAATTTCCATCAGAAACTTTGAAAATTCAAAAGTTTTATATTGATATCAATCTTTAGCGTAATCGTCCTAATATGTGTTATGTTAACTTAGTGTAACAAGTTACAACTGCTTACATTCGGCGGGAGTATTGTGAAACACCTGACCCTTCAACATTAATTGCAGTGTGTATAGCTAGAAAAAATACGAAATACTTTTGACATTGTAACTTTCTTTTCGTTCGCTCCAGTGCAAGCTCCGATTTAATAAAAAACTAAGATTCCCTTATATCTCGGAGAGTTGTGAAGGATATGATATTCAAAAAAAGCCCAAGGGCCGCGTATTCACAAAAAAAAAAAAAAAAAAAAACGAAAAAAGTTATGGCTGAAACAGTGAAATAAAAATTAAATTTTATTCAGATTCTTTTTTATATTTTTTGGAGCGCGATAATTTGGAAACGGAGAATTATTTCAAAATTTGCGAAAAATTCCTCTGGACAATTTAGTCAGCTACAATTTGAGCCTAAAACAAAGACGATCGGGTTGCCCGGTCTAACATTTTTGCGACAGTATTTTTTTTTTTTTTCGAATTATGTGGAATAATTTTTAAAGTAGTCGATAGTCATGTGAGGCACTAAATCTTTATTTATTTCTTGTAAATGTGCTACCGGTTCGGTCAATGTTTTTTTTTGCTCGCCCGTCTCTGCTTCTGGATGTATTTATTAAAAAAGTTAAATGCAAAAATATTTTGTTAAAAGTTCGTGACGTGTATGCAATACGACTGCTCTGTTTAGCACTAAAGTAAAATGATATTAGCTTTTGGTTTAATAGTAGGTTTAGTTATTTCACCAAGATGTTCGGCGCGCTCAATCCGGTAATAATCTAAGCGGTCCAAAAGACATTAAGATTTTGAAGTACATTGTAAACTGTTTGTTAAAAGATGTAAACTGTGAATATTTTTGTTTGCACCTGTTAATTGCAACTGTAGATTGCGGATGCGAATTGCGACTGTGGATTGCGAGCGAGGATTGTGATTGGGTGCCGGACGGAGGCAGCCCATTACTTGACGAGAGTAGGCACCGGAGAGAGGTGGCCTTGTGACTGGGTGCCGGAGGGAGGCAACCCAGTGGTTTTTTGTAGTGAGGTGCACCGGAGGGAGGTGGCCTTGTATTGTACATGATGGGAATATAACAGCATCGTTTTTCGATATTGAGATTGGTACATGTAAAGTGTGAAGTGTGTGGTAAAGCATGTCATGATTTATTTGGTAGCAAGATTATGGTTGATATTGTGTTGTATCTGTATACTTCATGTGTGTTTAATCTGAGAGTATAAAATGTAAATTAAAACTTAACTCTGAGAACACTAGATAGAGGTTAGATGAAGGATGTTAATTAGAGTGTAATTGACACAGGAGGGAGGTATTGATGTGTTAGAATATGATAAAATTAAATGTTATGTCCATGGATTAAAGCAGTTCTTATTAATTTTCCGAGGTCAGGTTGACCGAGTGAGAACCTTTTACTGTGCTGTCAAATGTTTTTTTCAGAAACTTGAAACGAAGACGTGAGACGCTTCACACCGGGACGTGTGCATGGACAGAATAGCCGTGTCGGAGCGTTGATGCACATAAATATTCTTCACACAAGGATCTCAGAGTCACCAGGGTGATCTTGTCGGAGTGTCAACGGATTTGTTTCGCACAGGGACGTGCGAATTGTCAGAATGGCCGTGTCGGAGCGTGTTAAAGCTAAGATTGTCTTTGATTGGAGACGTCAAGTAGTTTTACTATTTGGACTTGTTCGATGCCAGTAATGACAGATGTGATAGAAAAATAAGGGTTGTCATGGAGACTGGGGTATTATTTGCCTGAATTTGGGAATGACTGGATTATAAAAAGCTCAGGAATCAGGATAATACGGAAGTCGTGAAATACGTGGCATCGAACTTGTCACGTTTCTGATCGTTCAGCATTTGGGCTATTCGATAATATTGTAATAAATATCTAAACTTGGAATATTTCAACCGTTCGCCATCTTATCCTGATGGAGTCTTTGACATATATACATACGTACACGTATAACCGCCTCCTTTTTTGGAAGTCGGTTAATTATTTTCTAAAATGAGACAACCCTAATGTCATTAGAATGGATAAGAATCACGCGATAGAAAGAGACGCAACTTCTAGGTAAATATAATCGTAGGTAATCAAGCGCTGCGTTAGCTGAATTGAACCTTATCGTATCGCAGCAAGAGTCCCTATTTCTTCAAACGATTTGTCGGAGTGGTTCTTCTGTACCTTTAGGTACTATTATTTATTCTGTGGTTCAGCATAAAATATGTGTAATGGCGTATCTCAGATCAAATAATAAACCAAGATAGCGCATGGCGTTTGTTTGAACTGAAGCCTAAAAAACTACGCTACTTCAAGTAAACAAATGCGCTCACGCACACACAAGCAAAAAAGTACGCTATTTTTCGACAGTATCGAATGAGTCGTCGCGACAACTAATCTATACTGACAAAAAGTAAAGTACTTTTTTGTTTGTGTGTGCGTGAGCGCGAGTGTAAAATTGAAGTAGCGTAGTTTTTTAGGCCTCACTTCAAACACACGCCATGCGCTATCTTGGTTTTTTATTTGATCTGAGTGGCGTATCTATTGTCTTGCGAATGATACCATCTAATAAAAAAAGAAGGAAAAGGATTTAATGTAAACTGCATTTTTATTTAGTAATAAATGACTATTTCTAACTTTTTTAATTAGTCCGATATTGTAATCCGTATAATGTAGTAATCCGATTTTGCTAATAATAATTGTTTTCCTAAGGTCTATGGAGTATTTGGTATAACGGCCCCCAAACCTTCAGAAAAATGAACTACTTGAACCTGACTGGAAATGTCAACCTATGGCAACGTCATCATATAGACACAACATACATACTCTAGTTTGCGAAAACGGACATCAAAGCAAATCACCAATCTTTGTCCTGATCTTACTTTTTTTTGATATTTATGAGCTATTTGATCTTATAAATATTGTCAATTAATTATTGATCGGTAAGGTTTTAAGTAGAAAGTAATGGCAAAGTTTCAGAAGCCTGAATTTTACTTGCGCATATTAAAACCGTGGACTTAAAATTGCAGTTACTTCCAATGAAGTTAAAGGATATCGACCAGAAAGTAACAGATGTAGAAGTAAGCTTATGAAATGTCAGGAGGAGGTTTATCACTACTGGTATATTCAGTCATCTCTGTGTCAACTATCAGTTATTCTGAACCCCAATTCTCGTAGTTGACTTACACTTTTAGTTTGCTTTTGTTGAGTTGTGGATGACTAGTCTTGACGTCATGAACTGATTTTTGGAGTTGTGCCCAATCAAAACGGGTTTGACGTTGGTTAGACGTTTGTGGGAGTGCCATTTTTGCAGTTTTAATATATTATCAGGACTGGATCGTAACTGTACTGTTACGGAATTTGATTAGTAGAATCGACCTTTTGGTTTACTTTGTGGGCTTCGAATGTATATTGTTACACATGCTAAAATCAAATTGCCTAGAATATTGTGGTACTTAGGTAAAACCAAAAATACTTAAAAATTGTGCGACAGGAGACCTAAGATTATCTTAACGACTAGCAACGCATTTATGAGTCTTTTGGTATGGTAATAAAAGCGACGGCTATGGTTATTTTCCATCAACAATCCGATTGCTCATCTGTAAACGTGAAAATGAACCTCGAGTTGAATACCCTTGTCGTTCGTTATAAACGCACCAAAGTTGCTTACGACCAAACGATTATTAAATTTATGAGAAAGAAACGTATAATTTCCATCAGAAACTTTGAAAATTCAAAAGTTTTATATTGATATCAATCTTTAGCGTAATCGTCCTAATATGTGTTATGTTAACTTAGTGTAACAAGTTACAACTGCTTACATTCGGCGGGAGTATTGTGAAACACCTGACCCTTCAACATTAATTGCAGTGTGTATAGCTAGAAAAAATACGAAATACTTTTGACATTGTAACTTTCTTTTCGTTCGCTCCAGTGCAAGCTCCGATTTCATGAAAAACTAAGATTCCCTTATATCTCGGAGAGTTGTGAAGGATATGATATTCAAAAAAAGCTCAAAGGACGCGTATTCACAAAAAAAAAAAAAAAAAAAACGAAAAAAGTTATGGCTGAAACAGTGAAATAAAAATTAAATTTTATTCAGATTCTTTTTTATATTTTTTGGAGCGCGATAATTTGGAAACGGAGAATTATTTCAAAATTTGCGAAAAATTCCTCTGGACAATTTAGTCAGCTACAATTTGAGCCTAAAACAAAGACGATCGGGTTGCCCGGTCTAACATTTTTGCGACAGTATTTTTTTTTTTTTTCGAATTATGTGGAATAATTTTTAAAGTAGTCGATAGTCATGTGAGGCACTAAATCTTTATTTATTTCTTGTAAATGTGCTACCGGTTCGGTCAATGTTTTTTTTTGCTCGCCCGTCTCTGCTTCTGGATGTATTTATTAAAAAAGTTAAATGCAAAAATATTTTGTTAAAAGTTCGTGACGTGTATGCAATACGACTGCTCTGTTTAGCACTAAAGTAAAATGATATTAGCTTTTGGTTTAATAGTAGGTTTAGTTATTTCACCAAGATGTTCGGCGCGCTCAATCCGGTAATAATCTAAGCGGTCCAAAAGACATTAAGATTTTGAAGTACATTGTAAACTGTTTGTTAAAAGATGTAAACTGTGAATATTTTTGTTTGCACCTGTTAATTGCAACTGTAGATTGCGGATGCGAATTGCGACTGTGGATTGCGAGCGAGGATTGTGATTGGGTGCCGGACGGAGGCAGCCCATTACTTGACGAGAGTAGGCACCGGAGAGAGGTGGCCTTGTGACTGGGTGCCGGAGGGAGGCAACCCAGTGGTTTTTTGTAGTGAGGTGCACCGGAGGGAGGTGGCCTTGTATTGTACATGATGGGAATATAACAGCATCGTTTTTCGATATTGAGATTGGTACATGTAAAGTGTGAAGTGTGTGGTAAAGCATGTCATGATTTATTTGGTAGCAAGATTATGGTTGATATTGTGTTGTATCTGTATACTTCATGTGTGTTTAATCTGAGAGTATAAAATGTAAATTAAAACTTAACTCTGAGAACACTAGATAGAGGTTAGATGAAGGATGTTAATTAGAGTGTAATTGACACAGGAGGGAGGTATTGATGTGTTAGAATATGATAAAATTAAATGTTATGTCCATGGATTAAAGCAGTTCTTATTAATTTTCCGAGGTCAGGTTGACCGAGTGAGAACCTTTTACTGTGCTGTCAAATGTTTTTTTCAGAAACTTGAAACGAAGACGTGAGACGCTTCACACCGGGACGTGTGCATGGACAGAATAGCCGTGTCGGAGCGTTGATGCACATAAATATTCTTCACACAAGGATCTCAGAGTCACCAGGGTGATCTTGTCGGAGTGTCAACGGATTTGTTTCGCACAGGGACGTGCGAATTGTCAGAATGGCCGTGTCGGAGCGTGTTAAAGCTAAGATTGTCTTTGATTGGAGACGTCAAGTAGTTTTACTATTTGGACTTGTTCGATGCCAGTAATGACAGATGTGATAGAAAAATAAGGGTTGTCATGGAGACTGGGGTATTATTTGCCTGAATTTGGGAATGACTGGATTATAAAAAGCTCAGGAATCAGGATAATACGGAAGTCGTGAAATACGTGGCATCGAACTTGTCACGTTTCTGATCGTTCAGCATTTGGGCTATTCGATAATATTGTAATAAATATCTAAACTTGGAATATTTCAACCGTTCGCCATCTTATCCTGATGGAGTCTTTGACATATATACATACGTACACGTATAACCGCCTCCTTTTTTGGAAGTCGGTTAATTATTTTCTAAAATGAGACAACCCTAATGTCATTAGAATGGATAAGAATCACGCGATAGAAAGAGACGCAACTTCTAGGTAAATATAATCGTAGGTAATCAAGCGCTGCGTTAGCTGAATTGAACCTTATCGTATCGCAGCAAGAGTCCCTATTTCTTCAAACGATTTGTCGGAGTGGTTCTTCTGTACCTTTAGGTACTATTATTTATTCTGTGGTTCAGCATAAAATATGTGTAATGGCGTATCTCAGATCAAATAATAAACCAAGATAGCGCATGGCGTTTGTTTGAACTGAAGCCTAAAAAACTACGCTACTTCAAGTAAACAAATGCGCTCACGCACACACAAGCAAAAAAGTACGCTATTTTTCGACAGTATCGAATGAGTCGTCGCGACAACTAATCTATACTGACAAAAAGTAAAGTACTTTTTTGTTTGTGTGTGCGTGAGCGCGAGTGTAAAATTGAAGTAGCGTAGTTTTTTAGGCCTCACTTCAAACACACGCCATGCGCTATCTTGGTTTTTTATTTGATCTGAGTGGCGTATCTATTGTCTTGCGAATGATACCATCTAATAAAAAAAGAAGGAAAAGGATTTAATGTAAACTGCATTTTTATTTAGTAATAAATGACTATTTCTAACTTTTTTAATTAGAATATGATAAAGTTATAAACATTTGTTAAAATAATAATAAAGTACACTCGTTTTATCAAAGATTTTTCAAGTTACTTTTTATAAATACCAACATTTTTCTGGTTGGCAACATGCAAGAACGAGACACACAGCCTCCCTTCTGGCTATCTCGCTCGGCTCGGATTTGCCTCTAAGATACGTGCATTGTGAAATACACTCTATTGCCAAGGTAATACAATTCTTTTTAGCAATTATAAAATTCGGAGTCTTCTATCCATAGGTACTATATCCATGATCCATGGCCGACGCCATTTATAAAAAAATATATTGTCAGTGTCACTTGAAACTTGGTGACTTGACATTAGCAACACCGTTGAAAAATTTTATTTTTAAAAACTTTAGAATTTAAAATTTTATTAAAGAAATGGAAAAAAGTTGATGAAAGTCTGAATAATTTGTTATTTTAAACGTTTTCTTAGTGTGTTCCGTATGGTGTATTTACAAGTTTACACACATACATGTTTACTGTTAATATTATACCTATATATTTGTTTCAATTTAAAAATATGGATGAATATGAAACAAGCTGTGAACCTATGGACGTGGATATGAGTGCTAACTCTACTAGTGCTATGGACATATCATATACGGAAGTCACTGACGTATCGCTTGCGAACAGTAGAAGTACAACACCAAAAGTTAATTCATTCACGAAAGTAATTAAAGCTGAAAATTTTGATGACATATTATATTGCCAAAACACACAGGAACAATGGTGTGAAAAAGTAAAAAAAAACAGTAACTCCCATAAAAATGGGTATATAACAATTATTGTCTGTTTGTTATCAATAGTATCATATAATATTTTTTCTTTTAAATGTTATGAAGGATTTAAATTCAAATCTAATAATGAAAGATTACATACACGGATATATGGTCAGACATTAGCAATTGAAAATGTGATTGAATTCCTAGATTTAGAAGACAATCCTAAAGTTCTGGTGTTATATGGAGGAACTGGTGTTGGCAAGACATTTATGGTTTCATTGCTATTTGAAGATTTTCTTAACCATACCAACATCTATCATTACTCAATGACGAACTTAGAAAGAGCATTTACTACAGAATCAATGTTTGGAGTAACGCTATGTGAAACATCTGTGGTAATAATTGATGATATAACGCTAGACAAAGAAATAAGTAAATATGTTAGGGAATTAATTACAAGAAGCTCAAATTTAAATAAAAGTATAACTATAATATTAATATATAACTGTGCCTATTTTGATCAGCAGTTTATTCCAAACTGCCCAAATAATTTTCTATCACAATTGGAAACAACATTTATTAATATTGATGCATTGAAGAAATTTGTTAAATTTCAACCATTGACTGAAGATACCTTGAGGAAATGTATACAGTATGAATTAGGAGATAATATCAATGAGACTGACCTGGCCAGGATGATGAGAAATTTTAATGTTGAAAGAGACGGCTGTAAAGGCGTTCATCAAAAGACCAAATATTTAAATGTGAAATAGTAAAGGTAAATTTATTAAAGTATGTTTCAAAGTAGCCCATGTAGTATTATTTCTTAGATAGTAAGTAGAGTAAGTGTAGTTAGATTTTGAATTATATTAAGTAAATAGGTTATTAAGGATATATGGAGGATTCCACATTATTATAGTATTTGTATTTTATGATATTTTGTAAATTTTCCATTCAACTAATCATAAACTGTAGGCTGCTAAAGAAAAAATAATTAGATCAAAAGAACTTTATTTTAGAGAATTTTACATGATAATCGGCAATGCAGAGAATCAAGAAATTATGTCAAATAGAAATATACTGACAAAATTTTAATACACCTACACTTCACATTATTTCAAATTATGCTACAACGTTTACATTCATAATAATAGAGGTAATATTTTAATTAATAATGGTGCACCAAAATGAAAACTTGTTACAACAAACAATCTCTCAGAAAGTGCAATATTTTTAAACTAAACATAACTATACACTCAATGTAAGTACATCCTAATTAGTAAATCAGTTAAAAACTTAAAACTCCATATTTTATGCTGGTTTATGTATTATAAAGCCTAGCTGATAGAATTTAAGAAAAAAGATAACTACATTTGTTGATGGACAACACTTTGTATATTATAATACTTTGACAAAGATAATACCATATTGCACTGCACCCACATAACATATTATCTAATACCAGAAATTCGAGGACATTGTATTAAAAAGTGCATTACACTTATAATAAAGTTAAGTGCATTTATATGGCAACCAAGTAATCGAACAGTAAGTACATATTTACGCCACTTTAATTAAACCCTTAAAAAGTTATGATAGACTCAGCCTATAGAGAAACAGTATAATTTTATTGAAAAAGCCTTCTTAAATGTAAAAGCCAAGTTAGTGCACAATCAGCAAAATGTGCTAGATAACGAATAGATAGGTAGCTGTCTTTTTATGTTTTAAAATATTTAAATTTTATATAGATTCGTAGGATACCATAGTAAATGATTGAAATGTTTTGGAAAACTATTGAAGGAAGACAATACATTGTATTGTTTGGATGATTTGTGCTTTAAAAAAAACATGAATACAAATTTTTTTTAAATATCAAGATTGTTACTTGTAATTAATGAGCACAAATTAAAGCATTAACAAAAATAATTGTATCTCTAAATATATTTTATTAACAACAATAAAAAAATTACCCAACCCAAAACTCAAAAAATACAAACAATTGTGATAAAAGGACCATTTTTACAAAAATTTTATTACTTAAATTAAATCTTTCGATAATATTATCATTTTCTCTATTTCTTTATAAAATAAGTGTAACAAAAAAAAAAAGAATATATTGTGACAGCAAAAAAACGTAACAGGTGTTATTATAATATTATACTTATTAATTTCAAACAGGAATAGCTTTTGACACACTCAACATGCAATGTGGAAACGAATGCATATGTACATAATAAGTTTATGTACACTTATAAGGCTGTATAGTAAAAGCTACCTAACCCACATTTTATAAATATCAATCAAATAAAAATTTTGACAACATTTCCTGCCTTTGAAGATAATAAACTTACCTCAAAACTTAAAAATTTAAGAACAGACCTAGGTCATACTGTAATATTATACATTTAAAACCATAAAGTATATATAAAGATAAGAATGCAAAAATGTGAGTTAGTCCACTTAGATACCGACAGCCATATTTAGCTTTCTAAATTATTTTTTAAAACATTGATTAAACACTAAATATCATGTGTAACAATAAAAGACTAGAATACATTTTATATTTTACAGTTATTGGCACTAAAGTCAAATAATGGCACAACTACATTATACAATAAAGTAGGTACTTTGTGGGTTATATGGTTTCATAGATGATTTAATATAATATTGTAATTCAATCATAATATACAATTCCAATTGCTATCTATTCTTAAATATTTTATAAAATTGTAAAAACATGTAAGTTGCTTTTCAAGTAATTAGGGTAGGTCTTTATAAGTATATTATGTACTTTCTAAATATTTTTTTAAATGAAAATGAGTTTTTTTGCACACATACACAATGGTAACTTCTTATATAAAATAAAATTACATGTAGACTCATGTAAGTACATTAAACATTTATGAGTATGAACATGTTTTTAATTTTTGATCAGGTATAATATAGCTAATTACCCGTATCTTGCGGCCTTAAGAAATAATGTATTAAACATTCAATTATATTTAGTTCATTAGAGATAAATAGTAAACATTGAAAATAGGTAACTTGAATCAATGCAACTTAATATAACATCAATTTACTATAATTATTACTAACAAATATTGTAAAGTATTAATTTAAGCAAATATATAGTTAAATAACATTTAAATCTAAAATTGACGAAATTGATATACTCCACTTATAAAGTAAAGGTGAATCACACTAGACTACTAGTTACATGAAAAGTGAGGAAGAATATTTATTGTATAAAATATGGAATAATTGTACTTTAATAACAACAAATATTTAGATAGGTAGGTATGTAGTGCCAATAACTGCATATTATTTACTTAATCTTATTAGCTAGGTATTCAATAACAAATAGAACACCGTTTTAAGCACGACAAAACATTCAATATTTAAAAATGTAGAGAGACATTTTGAGAAGTGTGCTAATAATTCTAAATCTCAAAGTTTTTGTTGTTATTAAATAGGTAATTACTTACATATAACATTGTTAAGATTCATTATGATCAGATCTGATATTCTTTGGAATCATGTAGATAACCAATTGCAAAATCTTCTTTTCGTTGACAACTTTCGATTGTGGCAGAGATCAGTTTTGTTATAATATTACACTACTTTAACTAGCTTAAGCATTGGATATTTCAACGGTATCACATTTCAGCCACACTTTTATAGGACGTTCACTAATACAGCATAAGAAATAGCATTAAATTTCTTAAAAGTAGGTATTGATGGATTACTTATATTGAG
Source organism: Glaucopsyche alexis (assembly GCA_905404095.1). Lineage (NCBI taxonomy): Eukaryota > Metazoa > Arthropoda > Insecta > Lepidoptera > Lycaenidae > Glaucopsyche > Glaucopsyche alexis. Next base: position 16,251,237 of record FR990052.1, on the reverse strand, counting down.
AACTTTTCTTCCTTGAGATTACAAAGAATCACTAATAAAATTCGTGTAAGTTTTAGCAGAACTGGATTAGGTATATATTAAAATCTCTTCCAGCCATGGGATTTTCTGAATCTTGGTCATTAATTAGTCGTGAGAAGTTATAATGGAATCGATAGCACTACCATTATATAAATCTGTATCTCTAAGACCAATATCCTTCGGCGGTATGCAGTTATTTAAATAAGGGACTAGTTAGGAACGATGAAAATGAACCGCTATCCATTTGTTGTAACGTTTGTGCCAAATGCGAGTCTCTTGTGACTGATGAGTAGAACGTCTGCCTCCAGCATCCACACTCTGTGTGATACATACATACGCGATGACAGCTACGTCGTCACCGAGTAAGTGCACTCTAGGATTTAGGATCGTAGTATTTGTCTTCACGTGAGTAGGTGTGTTGTAAATAAAGAATTTGTGAAATTCCACACCTTCCACTAGATTTCCCAGTGCGTCAGGATCGAAAGCGGTTACATTAGGATCGCATAACTTGGAATACGTCTCGTAATCGCCGTTATTGATTGAATCAATCAGTAATTCTGTCATTTTTATAACTTCAGCGCGACGCAGTGAAGCGTTGCTATCATTGCGAGCTTTTCCAAATGAATCGGCTTTTGTGAGACCCTCTTCGTCATGTTCTTTAGATATTACTGTACACGCTCTATCTACTCCTTTCTTATCCTTATCTATATCCTCGTCCTCCAATGTGGTACTACTATCAGTCGACTCCTTCACTTGAGATCCATCGCCCTTCTTATTAACCATAGATTTTCCAGAGAAATTGCGCGTTGCAAGCATAGTTGTTAAAATAGCACCCTTCAACTTGCGGCGCGCGTTGAATTTCTTCAAGCAATCCACTGTCTCCTGTCGATGCATCATAGATGCCACACGCTCGCGGTGGCAGATCCAAGGGTGCGTCAAGGCTTCGGAAGCAGTTATCCTTTTGCTTGGATTAACTGTCAGCATCTGATTGATCAGGCTTTTAGCCTCTGGTGTGACAGTATCCCATTCAGGAGAGGGATAGTCATATGCACCAGCTTTAATTTGGCCATATAACCGATGCTGGTCTTCGTCCCAAAATGGGGGGTATCCAACTAACAAAATATATAAAATCACGCCGCATGCCCAAATGTCTACTGGTTTACCGTAAGGTTCCTTTTTTAAGACTTCTGGTGACAGATACCCTGGTGTCCCTGCGAATCCAAACCAAGCTTGTTGGTCGCCTTGTACTTCAATTGCTAATCCAAAATCTGCTAATTTTACGGCAGCACCTTTAGCTTTACTAGCGAGCAAAAGGTTCTCCGGTTTTAAGTCTCTATGGACGACTCCATTGTGGTGGCAGTGATGGACTGATTCTAATATTTGTTGAATACAATGAGATGCATCCGCCTCAGAATAAAATTCACGGGCCACAATGTCTTCAAATAATTCACCACCAGTAACTAAGTCAAACACAAGATAGTGAAAATGTTCTTCTTGAATTGAATCATGAAGTCGGACGATGTTAGGGTGTTGGAGTTTTCGACAAATTCTTGCCTCTCGTTCTAATTTTTGAAAATCTCTCGCCGAGAGTTTCTTTGTATTAATAATTTTGGCTGCGAATTCATATCCTGTAGACTTTTGAACCGCACGTCTCACAATTGAAAAAGCTCCTTTGCCTAACTCTTCTTTCAATTCATAATTATCGGAAAATCTTGTACTTACACTTTCACGGTTTGGGTTGTTGGCCATTTTTAATTCCTTATTTTATTTCTACCTGCTCCAAAAATCACTTCACTTCGTTTAACCGAGCGCGAGTTTCCTTGCTTTATTTGGTAACTGAAACAAAGATTTTTACATTATTTCTAAATTCCATTAAATTTTTTTAAACGCTGTGGAAACTATTCTATTTTATATTTTGATGATTTTTTGTACTCTTTCAAAAAAAATCCTATTATCTTTATCGACACTGCACGCACTGGCACTTGAAACGCATATTAAGGAAAACAATCGAAAACCACCTTTAAAATTAATGTTACTAAAAATAATATTGCATATTTTCCTCACAATGTGAAACAAGTTTAATTGAATAAAAATTACAATTTATGTATTATTCATATTTTGTCACTATTTCAGTCACCAATGCTAAAAAAAACTAGCTCAATCAGAGACGCGTAGATGCCTAGATAATACTTCTCAATGATCACAAACATAGACTTCTAATATTAACACTACGGCACCGGGATGACATTTCGTTAGCGCAAAATAATCGATACACCATTGTCTCAACACTCTCACAAAACTGGTTACTTTAATGAAACATCACTAAACTAAATTAAAATTGCGAATGAGAGCACAACGAGGTGAAAAGAGGTCACATCTATTTCGAATTTGATAATTTAGACATTACTTTATAATAGAGTTATAAGATTTGGTGTGCGCAACTTTCGATGATATTCTTAGCCGTACCAAGTCACAATTGGTCAGAGTAATTTTAACGTGTTCTTTCGGTAAAAAATTTACAACATGAGTCAATTTATATATTTCGCTTTATAAAACCGTATTTACCTATTATGTGCCCATTTTACGCGAGATTAACGAGATGAAGATCAAAAACTAAGGGCCCGGCCCTACACCACACTCTTCTACACGGGACACAGGCTTCGGGGTCACATTCATAGACGTATCTAGTGTTGCTACTGTTCGACTGACTGCTTTTATCGCTAAGTCCTAAAAATTATTATTTCACTAACAATACACACAGTCGTTTTCCTAACTAAATGTTATGATAATTCGCAATAACAGATCTTTAAAATATATCGAAAGAAATACGTTTTGCAACAATATATTTAATGTATTTTTTCCCTGTAGCAATACTCTTTAGTCCACATACAAATCGATATCCTAGCGCAGCGCCAAACCAGAGAGAATTTACCGATTGCTACGCTACAGCGCCATCTTACGTAGCTATTTGAGTTATAATTTTTTCCCGCGCCACATTTAAATTATCTTTGCAATCTAAATTTGGATTAATTTTGTATATGTATGAGACTGTACGATTAATAATTATATTGATGTCATAATTTAAAAAAAAAAATTGTTTTATAGTCCAACATTATTTTAATAAGTCTTATTTTCATTTTTGTCACAAAGAACTACAAGACTGACTGATGGGTGCGGTCATAAGTCATAACTCATAACTCATAGTACGGTAGGTAAACTGGGTATGTGCTTTTTCACATTCTCAGATCTGTGAATCATTAATAAGTTAATGATGAAAACCATATTGTTGGCGATTAATCTTTAAAGCTTTTGGTGCTAAATCCAACATTTTCGATTCTGCAAACTTTACACTCTTTTGTTTTAAAGTGTTTTAATGACTGAAACATACCAAATCTACCTTGATTAAAATATTAATAACTAGCATAATATGTTGTCTGTCTTAATTATGAATTGGATTAAATAAAGAACTACGCCTAACTACACCAACTTCTTTATTTAGAACTACGCCTACATCTACCATATTAAAAAAAAAATATATATGACAGAATTGCTTGGTCTAACGCTATTCCGGCTCCCCTTGCACAGCCATAATATTTTTTATTTTTTCTGCCCTTTTGTCCATTGTGATAAGAGTTTATTGCATGTTTTGCTATGTAGGAAAAATATACTGGTGTTTGGTGATCTAAAAATGTAAAATTTAAAACTGTCAATAAGTATGGAATAAATACGTTTGAATTTACCAAACATCTGGGGCCGCGTCGTCGGTTTTTTTTTTTAATAAACCAAACAGATAAACTGAACGCACCTATTGACAGCCAAGTGATAATTTGAACAGATTGAACAGTTATGGAAAATTCAGTCGATGTTTTTAGTCTTTTCCCCCGCAGTTTTACTAAAATTTCTCATCGATTAAACCTTCCCATCTTCCACATTTATTTCAAGACCAAAATGAGCCAAATCAGTCCAGCCGTTCTAGAGTATTATCGAGACAGGAATCCTTTTCTTCAAAGGTTTAAGAAATAAAATACATAATATTATTATACTATTTAAAGTTTTCTACCGGTAAGAATGTAATGTAACGAATTAAGAAAATAAAAAGTTCAATGAAATTATTTAAAAATTAGAAATACTTTTTGTTCCCTTTAAAAAAACTTTTGGAATAAAAGATTTTTGCATACTATCCTGTGTAGGTACTGGATTCTTACTGAAAAGAAATCGATTACGACGTACGATTTGGTCGTTACGATAATAGAGAAGATGCATAATTTTTTATTGGCTTTCGAAAAGTACATCATAAGCCAGGAAATATTGTCTTTGCAATGGCATATCTACGATCAATCGTTGACGAAATACGGTCATCACAAAAGTGAGATGTTAGAGAGCATCAAAAACACTCTATACAAAAAAATGTTGTGACACTGTTGTGTGAAGTGCACTATTTGAGTTAATAAAATCAATTTTGTATGTATGAAGATAAATACAAAATTGATTTTATTAACTCAAATAGTGCGTTTATGTACATATCATTGTAATACCAAAAAATTACACATAATATAACATACGGATTTGAACAGTAATTTCCGTTTTGTGATCAAAGCAAAAAATAGTCGTTTTTTAATCCATTTGAGCATTGGAAATAGAAATATGCACTCTGCGTTAATTTAATGGAGTTGAAAATGGAAGTTTCGGGTGTCGAGCTATATATGACATTGTCATTTGACTCGACACTCATGTGTTCGATTTTCAGTGCTCTGAATTTTCAGAGGCGTTCCGGATCATATTATAGTCCCAGCCGTAGAATGATACTATAGCATCCGGAATCCGGAAAGCCGTATAAAATTCTGGAGAGCCACCCCTAAAATGTAATCTTATATATAAAAATAAATTGCTGTTCGTTAGTCTCGCTAAAACTCGAGAAAGGCTGGACCGATTTGGCTTATTTTGATCTTAAAATAATCGTATCAGTTCAGGGAAAGTTTAAACGGTGAGAAATTTCAGTTCATAGTTAAGGCAGAACAACATTTGTCGGAACAGCTAGTATTTTTATAATTGTATGATGCCAAAACCGAGATTTATAAAGTCTCTAAGTAAAATTTATAAACTGTTTTATAAAATTTATAAATTTAAGTAAAATTTGTAAACCAAATTTCTATCTGTCTGTCCGCGCTTCTAACTTCTGTAATTCAAAAAAGAAAAATATAATTAAAAAATCTTTATTTTCACATGGATTAATAATAACACTTATGGAATTGTCACTACGTGATGCCTACCACTGGTTCGGGAACTAACCCGGCAACGAGAACCGGCGCGGTAAGAAACTCGCACAGGGGCGTCTTTTATTACAAGCTTTTATTTAGTTTCGCCGTCCCGTTGTCTGTAATGGAATCTTGCAAGTTAAATTTGACCCACTCTCTGGTTTCCGATTGAACTGAAATTTTGCACGAATATGTTAATCACGTGATACCTAATGCAATATTATAATGACGTGGAGCTGATCTCATGATGGAGCTTGAAGGTGGCTGGGTGGTGGGTGATAGGAACTCCGTAATAAAACAAAATTAGCGCATTCAAATAAAAGCTTGATTTTTAAAAAGTTTTTTACTTTTAATTTATTTATTCATCGCATCAAATCCGTTGCGTAGTTTTAAATATCTAAGCATACCTACATAGGGACAGATAGATAAAGCGACTTTGTATAATAATGGAAATATCACTACTATGTAGTTTACTAGTAGTATTATTATAAACAATATTTTTTATTCTGCTTGATCTCATCAAATTTATCTTATATAGCGACCCGCCCCGGCTTCGCACGGGTACAATGTATATATCTGTATAATCTATGGGTACAATACTGATACTAATACTGCGGCTACCTCATAGATCTAAGCTCCCCTCCCGCACGCACACCCCCGCCTTGGTGACGCCTACTTCGCAACGGGCCGTGGAGCAGAAATCGTAATATTTTAATTTCGCCATAACTTCAAAACCAAACGTCCAATATTAATCATTCAAAGACCAAATATTATCTACATAAACTGTACTTAGTGATAAAATAATTTATTTTGATAAGGATTAATAGCATGAGTAAAATAAACGCGTTTAAATGTAGTCCAAAAAAAAATTAAGATTTCTAAATAAAAAAATTGTTGTTGTGCCTCACTCGACATAGATAGGTATAGTGTGTCGCGGACTTTTTTGTAGATATTTATAAGATCTACAATTAATTAGAACATTTTATGGTTCTATCTTTTTTAGTTTAGGCAGCGTACGCAAAATAAGTAACTTTTCTGGTTGATTTTTTACACCTTGTGTTCGAAAACCCCAAATATCTTACGGAACCCTATTTTTTTCCAAAATAAAATTTAGCCTATGTTACTCGTGGATAATGTAGCTTTTGAATGGTGAAAGAATTTTTAAAATCGGTCCAGTACTTTTTGAGCCTATTTATTACAACCAAACAAACAAACATACAAACAAAGTTTTCTTCTTTATAATATTAGTGTAGATAGATTTTATTGAGAACTCGAGCCTTTAGCTAGGTAGTCATCGCTTATTACGATGACGAAGACATATTATTATTATATCACTTAGCGATGCTTATGTCAAATCTCATAATTTTTTTTTAAATTTCGTTGTAGTAATTAGCAACTTTGCTAAGGGCTCAGGTTTGCTTCTGCTTTGCTTACATAAGCAAAAAAAACCTTATTTTACATGCTTACTTATTATTTTGTTATTTTTGTGCGAAGTTTTCAAAGTAAGCGCATTTTACAAGTAGTATCTATAACTCCTGTTTAGTTGAGTCCTGATTTAACAAAGTAATATATTATAAGCCTTTATAATTTTCCTTCAAAGTTGGACATGGACTTCATGAATTTATTCAGATTTTTGAGCCAGCCGTTTAGATTTTAGAGGCGGGGACCAAACATTATGATGACTATGGACTTGATGCTTGAGCTGTAAGGTCGCCACATGAACTCATAATTATTAAAATATGCAACCTCATCACTTCGCTACGTTGAATGTAAGAGAAGGAATGGATGGTAAGAATGAAAGTGGACGAAGCGAAATAAGTATGTAAGGATCGTAGCAAGTGGAAAGAAGTGGTCTCTGCCTACCCCTACGGGAAAGAGGCGTGATTAGGTATATGTATATATGTAACCTCATCAAGTTTGGGCTCGCATGATTGGTCTTGAGTCTTGACGCGTACTTTATCTCTAATCTCTATATAGTCAGACGTCTGGGTCTGACTATATAGAGATTAGAGATAAAGTACGCGTGTTGATGAGGTTACATATATACATATACCTAATCACGCCTCTTTCCCGTAGGGGTAGGTTAGGTTACCCCGCTTTTCTGTGAGGCCGTGGTATTCATCTGGCCGAGCCGGCCGATTCGTGCATGGCTGTCCCACGATTAAACATTTCATTCATATGAATTCAGTAGCTTTTGTGTGAAAGCGTAGCGAACATACGCATTGCGCCTATACATCTACACAATATCTTCACAAACTTTCGCATATTTAATATTAAGCCCTAATTTCACCGACGCCTATTATTGTTAATCGTTTGTCTAAATATCATGATTCGTGCCTTATCCTTCATTCATACGAAGAACGAGAGAGATTACATGATATTTTAAATTTTAATCAACGAATAATCAAAAATAAAGCAGTCGTTGGTGATATTTGCACTAAAAGTAGTAGATAACATAAGAATACTGAAAAGTAATAGCGGTTTTTAAATGCTGACGATTAAAAGTATCTATTTGATAAGTGTAAGGTTCTCTGAAGTGCAGTCTAAGGCAGTCGGAAGATTATAATGACTCGGCTTGTTAGGTCGACTACCTATAACCTAGTATGTACCTTACTGGACGATCTATGCATATTAAAGAAGTTGACGCCTACAGTTATCACTTCACCCTTTGAAGAAATTGTTCTTTAATATTAGATTTCCTTAGATTAGAGTGCATCACTGCCAAAATAGTTTGAATAATTTTCTTCTCGAGTAATATTAGTATCTGGATTAAAACATAGGCTACATGGTACCTCGAAAAAAAGTGCAGTATTTCTGTGAGATACATTGATTCGGGTGAAACCGCGGGTAAAACCTAGTAGTTTGGATAATTTTCTTCTCTAGTAATATTAGTATCTGATATGTAAAAGTTATTCAAGTGAATTAAAATGCTTATTTTTATTTTCAGCATGCGGCTAGGGTAGGTGTTAAAATTCCCAACGAATCACAGCTGCTACTATTTAAGGTAAGTTATATCTAAAAGTTACAGGTAATAGCTTAATAAAGGAAAGATGGGTTCAAATAAGAACGTATTTTTTGACACTGTAGTTGAACTTTGAAATAATTATTTTGATTATAAATGTACATTATCTACATTACTTTAGAATAAGTTGCTGTTTAATAATTTATAGACATTCTCCTTAACTTAATTTTTATGCAAAGCCAAAAAAATCTTGAAAAATATTGTTAAAAATCATATCTATACATATAAAATCCTTTGTCCTGAATGACTGACGGATCAACGTACAGCCTAAACCGCTGATTGTAAAGACCTGAAACTTGCAGGGCTTGCTCATTGTAATGCGTAGGGATCCGATAAGAAGGGATTTTTCGAAATTCGACTCCTAAGGGGGTGAAAAGGGGGAAAGCAGTTTGTATGGGGCAACGTGATTCCTTGGTCCAATCTACTTCATATTTTGCACAAACATTATGTAACAGAATTGATGGAATTCGTGTATCATAGTTAACTGAAATTCATCCCCTAACGGGAATAAAAAGGGAAAGAAAGTTGTTTGGGAGCGATTTGCTTTAAAGTTGATATAAATACTCCTTAGTGCTTTTGATTTAAAGCTCCCACTCACAAGCGATCGATCGATTTAGTCTTTACAATTTAAACATTTACTGGATTCGTAGTTGCAAGTAAATCGGTTTAGATAAAAATTTAATATAGTATGAGATCCTAGGACCACCTTACTATACTTTTTATATGAAACTCGTATATATACGCGTAAATTTTGTTTCAACTTTTGTCCCCCACCGCAAAAACTAGCTGGTAGGTCTTACACTAATCATTTTGTGTAATAGTTTGTCGTTAGCAATTTACTTTCAAATACGAATTAATTTCCAATTTGATCGAAGCAATCGATAGCCCGTGAGTGGGGAGCTTTATTTTTATTTTGACATAATATTATATTGTCATCATGTTGAAAAATAAATCTGACAAGAATGCGAAAGTTAAATTTGATAAAATTCAGTCTTTGAAAAACTATTGGCGATCACAATCCAAATTATTTTTATTAAGTTCACTTAATATTATACTTAAACGCGAAAGTTTGTATGTACATAATAATATGTTTAGTTTTTCATGTAATAAAGTAAAATAAAGAAAACACGTAAAGAATTTTGATGAAATTTGGTATGGTAGTAGTTTATCAAGAATTAACACAGAATACTTTTTGCAGCTTATTAAATTTTATTTGTGGTACAGTTCTCGGTAGATTTCTTGAGTGTACCTACGAAGTCGCAGGAAACATTCAAATAAAATACTACTGATACATCTGTGCAGTGCCTACACCATTATGTATTCAATTTTGGTATTGGTATTTTCCCGAACAAGCTTTCCTCTGACTTAAACCCAATTTCACGTGAGCGAAGTTGCGGGCAAAAGCTAGTCATGTACAAAAATTGTTTGCACACAGTGATGTGTAACGGTAACATCCCCAGTGAAAGGTTTTATTTACGAAATCCAAACGGTTCGCATCTTGCGCTAGTTTAAGGGGCTACACGAGGGCTTTAGGAGCGGGCCCTTCCAAAATTCGCCGGTGCACAATGCACCCTCCGTATCATCCCCACGCCACTTCTCTTATTATTACGGGGACTCCCGTTTCTATCCCCACATTGTTTGAATTATTTTTATAGAGAAGCTCGTGTTATGCGTTACGTAGTATCGGTATTGTTATTTTTTATTTTTTCCCGTGTGGCGAAGTGTTCGTCTAGGAGTTGTGCAAATCGCTGGCGCTCAGGTATTCGATCAGGTCTTGTCACCCAATATTCGCGACGAAGGGAAGTATTAAGGTTTCGAATGCTGCGGTCGTCTCGGGTTGCTTTTCTCATGAGTGGACGTGTTTGTAAAATAATAACTTGGGAGTAATACGTGTGGTAGGATCGTTGCGAGCGTCCGCACCGCTGTACAGTGAGCGGGCGTATCGATCGCGGTCCTCGCCGCGGGTTCTGTGTTCGGTGATCGCATTTTGGCGGGAGATTGGACGCCATGCTGCATTCGGATGAATCACATAAAGGTGAGTTTGTATAGCTTTTTGTTTACATAATTATGTATTTATCCCAAAATACGTGCGTCGGTAATTTTTATATGATATCTTTTAAATGATGGATAACATTTTGATTTACTCTAGTAATGTCAATTAATTTTGTAATTTTTCATTCAGCAGGTAAATAAATTCATTTTCAGAAGTAAGTGACAGAAATCGTAAAGCTTTGACGATCTAATTGTGAAACTGATTTATTTCCTAGTTTTTTACACAGACGTACCTCGTAACTCGTAATTTAATCTAAGTTAAAATGTTATGTGACCATCGATCAATATTACCTATCCATGATATTATCTTTATAGTTTGAAATTTTCTCGATAAACTGTCCGTTCCATTCAAAGTTACGTTACTAATAGAACTTGTTTTTGTTTTATTCGACTTATAAAGACGTTTAATTATTTTTAGAAAACTTCAATATATCGATCACCCTGCGAGAACCCGACGTTCATTGCAAGCGTATATTGCGTGACCTACCGGTACAACTATGGTAGCTAATATCGATTTGTACCATCATAACAAAATAAATGGAATATAAAAATTCTAATTAGGTATAACATATACCTGTAACCTATAGAACACTAAGAGAAAACTTACAAGTTACAACGCTAATCAACACGAACAATTTCAACAAGCGTAATACTGAATCAATGAATATCGATTAAGCCTGACATTCACGCGGGGTGTTGTGTTACGCGAACGTTCTGCGGTGGAAATGGCCGAAATACTTTAATTACACGGCTAAATTGGACCTAATAGAGGTTTTATATAAGCCATATTTAAATAAGTACCTGGCCTACCGAGTTTTGTTCAGAGCTTTAGTAGATTTAAAAAATAAAGGGATCACAAAAATATTTTACTGGGCTTTGAACCCACCACATTCGAACAACGCAAAAAATTAATTCTCAAAATGCCAATCATACTGACATATTAGAGTCGAAAATCATTGATATATTGTTGCACGATGAAAGAAAAAGCATGTAAAACTTCGAAAGCGCAGTTTTCTAGGGATAAAACCTAGCTACATCGATTTTTCTCCCCTAAAACTATCTGCATACTAAATTCCATGGTAATACTTCCAGCATTTCGAGAAACCGATTATATACCTATATATGTACAAGATTGTCTCGTTTACAGTATGAGCTAAACTCCTCTGAGGTATAAATATATGAATATTTTTCGGACTATTTTAAATATATTGAATGAGTTTGCCGCTCCTCGACACCTAAAATAGTTTTAGGTCACCCTTATTCGCTTATTTAGTTCTCCTTCCTATAACTTCCCAAATGGTTTTGTTTTGTGTCTGTGTCGTTATAGCCTTTGCGTTATTTCTTTTCGTAAATAACAAGATATTTATTATGTGGACTGGTTATATAAATCTCTTGTTGTTTTTGTAGCATAATACATTTTTCTCTTACCGTTGCTTATCAATTTTCTATTGTTCATTCGAGACATCTCTCTCTTCTTTAAAAGTCAATTGCGCTGGAAAAATATTTTTTATACTATTTTGTGTCTTCTTAAAGTTCCCTTAGTAAAGCAATCTATCAACACAGTTTTCCGAAATTCAAAGACTTGCGTCAAACAGCGTTCTTATTTTCCCTCTTGTTCTTAATAAGGTCAAAATCCTCGCTTTATTCTTCTCTCATTTTCCTTGTGTACAGGAGAACTGAATGTTAATTCTTAGATAACTTAAAAGTTAAACGAAGTATTTATTCGTAAAAGGTTTTAAGCCAGATTTTAGGGCTTAATATTTGCTTATTGTTAGTCTACCTAAGTGGTTTTTAAGACTTTTAAGTAGGGATTGAGTCCTTAATTGTTTTCGTGAGAAAACGCCATGTTCTATCTTTCAGATAGGTCCATGTCCAAACCAATAAATTTCTCTTTATCCAACCAGATGTTTAAATAAAAATAATGAATCTTTTATGTACCTAATGTAGTTTTTGGGTGTTACGTCGAGCCAAGGAAACACGATCCAATTAGTATAAATCTAAAGTGAGGAAAAAACGATGCGGACTATTCCAGCCCCGTTTGGAATTCTGAATTTGTACACGTTTTTCATAAATTGTGTTAACATCGAGGTAGTTTGTACCACGTGATTTAGAGTTGCGAGGGAAGCAGCAAATTTCCCAATTCGATTTTGATGGAAGGAAACCCTTCTTATAATAATAACTGAAAAAAAAAGATTGTTGGCTGATGCCAACGAAAAATCTGTAATGATAGTAAGTATTGATGAATTATTTCATTGATTATGATACTCAAGTCGAAATTGTTAGTTGGTGGTAAGATAGAATGTAAATAAAACTATTCGAAAAAAATTGTTAAGTGATCCTTATGTCTACGTTTCGATTCATCTCAGTTTGATGAGGCCCTTAGGTACGCGGATGGATCTAGCTTTGACGTCATCCGCAAACGTTTTTAGATTCCCTCAGGATGGTATCGCTTAGGATGATTTTAAACTATAAGCTGTTTCAATATTGAATTGTTCAGACTACTTTCTATTTATTTTATACATTAATTTTGTTTTGCATTGAAAAATAACCTATTTTAGCATCATCTTTTTCATCAATTAACGATTACATACCGAATAATATAGCCTGATTTGTAATCATTGTTGTAGAAAGGAAAACGGTATGAAAAATGTGACATAATACGAGCTTTGCGCCTCAAAGAGAGCAAAGATTGCTGTTGATAATAATCAAGGACGTACGGAAGTTATGGAGCCATAAAAGAAAATATAAGCTGCATTAAGTAGGCCATAATAACCCCGTTTCTAGCAAAGCCGGCGAGACATGTGGCCCACAAGTCATGTTATACAAGGTGACATACGGCTACTCCGACCGGCCTGGCCAATATAAATGCTAATTCTGACTGCCAACAAGGATCGCCTAAGTTTCTTTATGAATGAATGGATCTTAATTTAAGGCTCGATATGTGAAATACCGTTTCCCATTATGCTTGCTGTGTGGGATTACATAACATACTTATCACTCTTTTGGCGCTGACTGTAGTATTTATCATGTTAATAAAGATTATTAAGGGCTTACAAAACCATTAACATTTGATAGCGATAAGATTCATCTACTCGTAGAACATTTCAAGTTTGATTGTCGATAGGTTAACAAAATCTTTCTGTTCGTTTTTCAGTTTTTTGCATTCAGGTTCTATATTTTGACGATGATGTACAAATCCGTTTGAGTATGTATTTAAATGAGCTGTAAAATGTTGGCTCTTTATTTCCGTTTCTTTAAAATACCTACCTAATAATAATCGAAACAAAACAGGGTAAATATTCACAAGTTTTTATTTTACATTTTTTTTTTGTCTTCCGCCACCTTAATATTGCATAACAGCCTGTTTTATAATGAAAATATGCAATAAAAAAATTTGCAGTCCTTTCAAGGTGGAGCCCCCTTGTGAACAATTACCCAAAACAGTTACTGATAATACATAGTATAACTATTTAGTACATTATTAATTTTACCATCGGATACCAGTGGTTGATCATGACGACAGTTAATACGGTAAGATCAAATTAATCGAGCTCTATAAATTTCATTTATTATGTACGAGAATTATATACACGGTTAAGCTGGTTTGTTATCGGATACAGTTGTATTTGGTTACACGCAATCCTTGGATTGCACAAATAATAAGTAATTAATTATTCCCTATTTCACAATAATTATTATTAAGAAACGTCAGTCCTAAGATCAGAAAATGTAACTAGAGTAGTTGTTCTTTCGTGTACCTTATTTATTATTTAAAACATTTGAAAATAATGCGTCGGATATTTCTAAGTTTTTCAGTAAAACTTTACTGGATATTCGATATAAAATCTGTTTTACTTTCAAAATACGTGTCTTAAAATCGTACGTTGAAACGAGATCAGAAAACGGCAAATGATCAGCGAATTCGTAACGGCGAACAATTTTTGATGGAAAATATATTCGAATCCAATGTGAAGTCTCATATAGTGGAGAGCCGCTTTCATGCGTTGCTCACTTTTAGCTGAAAAATTTAGTTAACGTTTTTTATCGGACCGAGTATCAATTTGTTACGGTCAAGCTGATCATACTCGCGTGCTCTCTTTGATGTTCACTTCTATTTTTTGCTTATACTAACAATTTGTTGACCGTTTCATGAGTAATGTACTAACAAGATACATTTATAAAGAGTAGGTACATTCGAAGCGTTTTATTTTAAATTACCGCTCTCGAATATTTTTCTTGCACATGTGATTTTCTTGGCTTTGTCTAAATTTTATGTTTTATGTAGCTACCTACTATTTATTTTACCTCTGTTATGAATGTGTCATTTATTTTGGGACAAATAAACACATTTTTCATATTCGTGGAATTACTACTCGTAATATGAAAAATTTCATTCTCAGATTCTATCCATGCTCGCTATAACAAAATTATCTAACCCCCTTTTATGCGCCCGGCACGACCTCGCTTTCTACAGGCGCTGGGCGTAGCAACACTGATAACTATCTACACTCTACAGGTATGAGAAAACTTTTAACAGAATTATATTTTGCAAGGTTTAAGTACCTCAGGCAATGCTTTTATTCTTTGTAGCAATAGCTTGTTTTAGTATTTACCCACCACTTGAAGTACCCACCACTTGAAGTTGTACAAAATATGGTAATGGTTTTATCTTATCTGTAAAAATATATTATATGCATTATCTAAATAAACAACTTTCTGGATTATCTAGTTTAGTTTATGGAACTACGTGACTGTCGGAGATAGACAAAATGGCGGCCTAACCGAAACCCTGGTCTTTCCGAAAGCTCTGAAATTGTTATGGGCAGTATTAATTGGTGGTAAGGTGTATACTGTCGGTATTTCGAATATATATAGAAGTTTGAATTGTTATTATTGTTGTTAAAATATGCCTCTCAATTTTTTTTTATAGATGGCAATTATTGAGGCCCTTTCATATGAATTCGTTCCTCATTTCTTCTAGGGATCTGTCTTGATTTCTTTACTCTGTTATTTCTTTTACCTTACGTTTGTACTCTTTTCCCTGACTTCATTCCTATAATTTATTAATTTCCCTGGGATATTAAAGTTATTTTTGTTGACTACCTATACTTATTACTTACCTAATGTCAAGGCCCCGCTAGGTTCATCTATATATTGTGCCTTAATTATAACAAGGTCAAGCTGTAACTGAAATCGATATCACTAAATATCCAATGTTACGACCAAGGCTAACCGCTAGTAAGAAAACATTCTGTGTTTTATATGATTTTCTATACATATCTGGGGGCACTACTAATAACTAATATTAATTCTGATTCACAAGATCCATTTCAGTTAATTTCTGTCCAAGGGCACCGAAAATTATGATCCAGGGCTCGTTCGATTCGGAATGACCTCTGGAAACTTTTTGAAAAATTTCAAGAGGGGCTCGAAAAAATTGCAAAAGTTATAAACAATTTAGTAAAAAAAAAGGGGTATTGTTTTTTTAAATATCTCGGAAACTATTAAAGTTTTCCGAATTTTGAAAAAAAAAATCCTTTAAGAGGAGGAAATTTCCTTAAAAAAGTCCAACCTCCCGTAACTCCCGTAACCAATATTTATAATTTTAATTTAGAAGTGAAAATAGCGCTAAATGCGGGTGATGCGGCGCACGGCGTGCCGGTCCGTACTATCGGTCAGCGCGCGCATAAGTGCCTACCACTACGCTTTATCGAAGCGACTTGTCGATTTTTTTACCTTACAACTTGGGTTTAGACTTCGGATTGTACATACCAGATGAACAAAGTTTTCGGAATATGTTCCCAGTATGGGACTTATTAAACTAATTATATACTCTAATAATTTAGATTTTATTGATATCTATAAACCCCTGATTTTGTCACAGACTCATCATCATCAAAACCTATAGGACACGTCCGAACTTTTCAGAAAGCTGAAATTTGGTAAGCAAGTATTAGTACATATAAATTATACTTAGAACAAAATATCTTTCAACCCCTAAAGAAGGGGATGGAAGTGTGTACGAGAAATCCGCAAATTTTGATACTGAAGGTCTGAAAATTGATATACTTCTTGTAAATAATAAAAAACATTGTCTTAATCTATTTATAAAAAACTAAAATCCCACAAAAACATTTTTATGTAAAATGACGCTAAGACGTCTCGTCTTAGCGTCATCTATACAGATAAATAAAATTGGAAGTGTCTGTTTGTAATTTCAAATTAACAGCCTTTCACTTAATGCATATGATGATATATTCGGTACTTACAATGAAATACCAATTTTTAAAATTTTTGTCTGTCCGTCTGTCTCTCTGTCGGTCTGTCTGTCTGTTTGTTCCGGATAATCTCCGAAACGGCTACACCGATTTTTACGGGACTTTCACTGGCAAATAGCTGATATTATAAGGTCTAACATAGGCTACTTTTATTTTATGGTTCCGTTTAAAAAAATAGAGTTCCGTTTCAGTTAGTTCTATGCAAACGAAGTTGCGGGCTTCAGCTAGTTTTACATAAAAATGTTAGACTGGAAATGTCAAAAAATTATCTGAACCTTAACTCTCATATTTTAAGTTGACTTTCATTTTATTTTGATTGTATTGTATGAAGCGACATGTTATCATAAACTGATTTTGTGAAGTTTGACCCAATCAAAACGCGTTCATGTTGATTTAACGTTTACGAGAATACCGTTTGACAGTTTTAGCGTGTCGGGACTCGGGACTTTACTGTAATTGTATCTATTATATTGCAGGTTTTATTTAGTAGAATTGACCCTCAGATCTCATCTGGAGTCAACCTTCTGACTCTACACGAAAAGTTTGGCTCTGGATGCGATCTGATAACTTTTTGACATTTTGAATCATTTGCATCATTTTACATGAAAAGTTTTTTTGTGGGATTGATTTTTTATAAAGTAATACTTTCTTATCATTTTAAAGTACGAAGGAAAATTAACAACAGTTACTCCTACGTTTTTAGTTTGAGAATTATCTTACATCTCCAACAGTATTTAATAACGAAGCACAATATTAACATGCAATATAAAATGTAACGTAAGATGGAAATGTGTGTTCAGAATATTTTAAGTATTTAATATTAAAGACGCCCGAGACGGCACTTTTGAAGAGATAATTAACATTGCAAAATTGATGTATAATATTATATGAGCGGAACGTGAAACGTCAGAATTTGTCGGGATCGAGTGGTTTTCGAGTCGCCATTAAACGTAATTGGTTCTATTCTTCGCCTCTACCTTTCATCACACGAGCTCAATGATACTCGAATTTTACTAGCCTAATAGGATTTCTGATAAACATTTGTTAGGTACTAGGGATAGGTGGCGATCCGATACTGATGAAGAGTTAGAGAATTACTAAGCAGTGCTGTTAGATAAACTTTAGATCAGTTATGATTAAAGTTGAGATTAAATTATGAGTAGCTACTCAATAAAAAAAACTTACGCCTTTACATCCGTTAATGGATGATTTATACAGTATTCTCCGAGCTAACCCCTCTTGAAATACTGTAGTGCCTGGGACAGTTGATTTTTTAAATGTCGTATGGTTGCCCAAGCGCATACGGCATTCTCACAACATAGTCAACCTAGTCCAGAGGAATGAACTGGTCAATACGTTGGGGCCAAATATGTGCGGGTTTCCTCACGGTGTTTTCCTTCACCGTTAGAGCGTCCGTATACATTATACGGACGCTCTAACGTTGAAGGAAAACACCTTGAGATCTGAAAAAATCTCATTAGTACACGCCACAACCTGGGATTTGAAACTGTACTCTCTCGAGTGCAAACCAAACGGTCTACCCGCTAGGCCACGGAGCACAAGCTACTCAATACCTACTCATAATTTAATCTTCTTAAACATTTTCCATGCCAACGAATAAATCTGTTTATAAATCAATTGTTTCTCTCGTTCATTAAAAAGCATTAAACGACAAACGAATCCTAATATTTGTGAAACGACATAAAATCCTTTTCATCGGATGTTTGTGCGAAATAATAGTTGTAGGTACGTGAGAGTTCCGTGGCAAACGTGCTCGACAATATAATAGAGTATATTGTGTGTTGTCTGACACACTGTCCACATAACTATAGCACCTTATCAACAAGGTGCTATAGTGTAGGTTAGCAGTTACTAACTAGACGCTACTAAGCAACCATCCCACCGTTATTAACTGTGTCGTGTTAATATATCTACATGTTTGTATATAAGCTCTAAATCCTTTTGAGTTTTGGGATGGCCTTCTAATACCTCTTTAATTTTTGTGTGTGTAAATAATGTCACTCGCTGAATTTCTAATGATTTATTTTTTGTTTATTTAAAACATACATTTCTTATTTTAAATTGAGGACTTCCGATTTCTTCACAGTATGATTATTCTGAGTACTCGCTAGTTGCAATTATACCAAAGTAGGGTAATCAAAGTTCGATCGGTATAGGACGGTTATGAGAAGATAATTAGTTTTCTGCGTAGAAATTAGGTTTCGAATGAAGGTAGACGTGACTAATTGGCTCTTTGGGAAATTGTTAAGCCAATAAAGTTTGAAATACCAGTAACTTAGTTTGAATATTAAGTCAACCCTATGATCGCTAATCGATATGGCTGAGGAGCGCCGAAGGTTTTCCTGGGACTCTTATGAGTTTTAGAGTATTTCAATTGAAGTTATAATAACGTTGTTTAATACAGATTTTATCTTTAGCATAAAATTATTTTTACAAACTAAATACATATTATTATTTACCATTAGACTTTGAACCTCTTAATTTTCGTTTAATTCGTTGGTACCTATGTAGTACCTACGAATGAAACTAAAAGCGGAAAATCTTCAAAATAGAGTAACCAGGCTTTATTTTGAAAATCACGACTGGAATAACATTCTGTAGATTGTCTTCCTAAAAAATTAGTTCATTTTAAACTTAGCTGATACCTGTAGATAATTTCATTATAGAGCTCTTAATAAATTTATAGATGGTATTAGTGTTAGGTGAAATAAATTACGGAAAGCGTCACAGCTCACAGGCGCGGGCGTAGGAGACGAAGTGTCGCCAATGAAACTTCATTCGCATATTGATGACTTTTTTATGGAAAAGAGGGCAACGGCAGCCATGCTACCTGACTGGCTTTCAGAAAAAAAGTTCCTATTTCGTTTTAGTCGTTTTTTTCAGTAATTAAAGTTGAAAATTATATGAGAATCTTTCACGCATGAGAAATTGTCGTAAAAAAATCATTAAAGTAAAAATTAATATTTGAAATAAAGTAAAAATTATTCCATCAGGGAATCTAACAACAAACTTAAGACATCCTTACAATCTTTGCATTAAAATGCACTATAAACATGAAAAATGCGTAAAAGCATCACCTCAATATACTTACCGATAAACACAAGAAGGCTTTTAAAATATACGCAGTAAACGTATTTTATACCAAGTATATTGAGATAGTGACAGGGTAGTTTTTAGAAATAATATCTAATTTATGATAATGGTCTATGGATAAATAAAAATAAGGAATATGTTATCCTCATGGGAAATATTTGAACAGTGGGTATATCAATAGTATTTGTTCCGGTAGTTTTTGCAAGAACAAAGGAATATACAATACGGCCGATGTATCTTGGCGAGTCTGAACTTCGCGCAGAAGGTCGCGCAATGACTGTTTTTAAGTGTTTTCGTATTTATTTTATTTGTACTAATTGGTCAACTGTATTAGGGTAATTTTATTAGTACATAGGTATATAAAAATAATACAATAACAGTTTTCTTCACGAGTTGTACATGCGCTAAAGTTCGCAGAGCCTATGTTCAGACCCGTCAAGATACAGCGGCCGTAGTATACATACCTTGATCAGTGGAGGGAGAGTATTTGAAAAACACAGGTCAGTAAAAGCGTTTTATAAAGGTTGTATCTTTTAACTGTCCACGGTTAACGCGGATAACAGGGGCTTATCCACGCTCGTTTAGTATATTAAGTACTTAGATTTATAAAAGAGAAGCCATTACGGTATTAAAACAATGTGCGGTTGGGTATAATTAAAAAGTTGTGTGTATTTGCGTCGTGTGTGAGTATTCATTTTTATAATCGTCTACTATCATCATTATGTCCTCAATTTGTTTTTATGGGTTTGGCGTAGCTTTGTTTTTGGTATTTTTACGGTTTTTGTGAGATAGTAAATGTGTATGTTCTGTAATGAATTTTACAAAATATAATGTTTTGTAAATTCCACTATAGAAACTGGAAAATGATTTACAGCCTATTTTGACTTCACAGTGGTAAGTGAGTGTCGCGGCCGTAAATGTTAAATGTTGCATCGCAAAAATTAAGAAATCGCTTATTCTTAAAATCAAACCTAATATCGTCAATAACTGTATTTTAATAACTAATACAATAAAGGAGCTGTGCTGTGGTTAGTGGCTTTTTTATGTAATGAATCAGGAAACGACCAGACGGAACGCCTGATGGTAGGCGATTACCGTCGCCTATGAGCATTCGCAAGACCAGAGGTGTTATACTTGTAACCATGGGCGTAGCCAGGGGGGTGGTTTAGGGGGTTCAAACCCCCCCCCGAAATGGGCCGGCTGGTATATATAATACAGAGATCTGACCAATATACAGAGGCGTATTTAGAAATTTTGCGCCCGAGGCCAATTAACATATTTTGCCGCCCCATTAACCCTATCTGAAAGATGATTTTTAAAGTTATTTTAGAAAAATAATCAACAGCCTAAATCAGAACTTTGATACCCCCCCCCCTTGCTCTTTTTTTTTTCTTGAACCCCCCCCGAAACTAAAACCTGGCTACACCCGTGCTTGTAACTCTTCTGGTGTTGCGACTTGCGTTTCTGGTCCTAAAAAACCCAAATCCTCCTCCCCTTGGGCCTTGATGCTATAACTCCAACAACGCTACATCGCATTGTCTTTACAGTAAGCATAACCTATGATTTTCCTTGCGGACATCAGTGGCATCAGTACGTGGAAAGCGTGATATGTTTTCGTACAGACAGTCGTGGCGGCAAATGGAAAAACACCTAATGGCAAGGGAAAGGTAATCTGCGGAAACACCAAACATAATTAATCTGCGCAAATTTTGGTACAAACTAATCTCGTAAGGCGCTATCGTATCAAAAAAGTTTAATTAAAAATTGCACAGCGTAAATATTGTTGCAGTATGTATCCAGTATCTGCATGGAGGCCGAGGCAGGGAGAGATATCGTTATTACTGCAGCAGGTCATGCTACATCGTTTACGACTTACGGCCATGAATATAATAAACCTACGTTTATGAAACTTTTCGCTGTCTTGGCAAAAGCTATTTACTTGATTAGACTCGCGCCTTTATTCTTTCTTTTCATTTCGGGTTAATATTTTAGATTGTTTTAATTTATCCTGTATGTAGGTACCTAAAGTAATTAGTTGCTGTACCTATGTGAAATCCTACTAATATTATAAATGTGAAAGTTTGTGAAGATGGATGGATTGATGGATGGGTGAATGGATGTTTGTTACTATTTCACGCAAAAAATACTAAACGGATTTCGATGTTTGGTATTGTAATAGGCTCTGGATTAAAAACATAGGTTACTTTTTATCCCGAGAAAGTACAGTGTTCCCGATCCCTCGGGAACACTGTACTTTCTCTTCTTCCTCTACTAGGTATATTTATGCGGGCGGAGCTGTAGGCAACCGATAGTTATAAATATAAAGTCAAATATTTATATATTTCGTTGATTTCAATAATATAAAAAGATGTCATTTTTTTATTGAAATCAACCAACATGGACCATGCGGTCCGAACCAAGGTACCTAAACTTACCCGCCTACAATAACTACATACTCCTAAACCAACAATTACAATATCTACACCTACATCTCCACCTACTCTGATTTAGAATGTTATTCTTGCTCATAACTTCTATACCTACCCGTCGTTTTTCGCGTGCCCTTTTGGCGACATCAAATATGAGTTAAAGTGAACACATTAGCAACAATTTCGTTGTTGTCCACTCTGGATCTTTATACTACTAGTAGCATTAATTGCCCGCGGCTTCGCCTTCGCTTGAAATAACTTTTATCCCATATTTTTCCCACCTAGGGGCTGAATTTAAGAAAACGCTGAAATACGTAACTCATATTTTACCCCCTTGGGGGATGAATTTTGAAAAATCCTTACTTAGTGGATGCCTAAATTTCAAATTTCTAGCCTTAACGGTTTAGCCTGTGCGTTGATACATCAGTCAATAAGCTTTGCCTTCTATGTATTATATATTGAAGATAGATAGCCTTATTTAATTTGGATGAGACAATTAAAGCGGTAAATAACTAAATAACAAAAAATCTGGTAGGTATAAAGTCCTGTAATTGTTAGCCATGTGTAGTGGCCATGTGTGATTTTCCACACTCAAGTAACAAATTATGCAACAAGTTTCAACATACCTTTCCAATCCTAGGTAAATAATATCTCGTATTTATTTTCATATGAAATTACAGTAATAAGTTACCAGTTAGTAGTATAACTTTGAGCGTTATACCAGTTTACCTTTCAAAGAACAACAACTGAGTTTTAAAAGTTAGAAGGTAATATCTAGTTTTTTGTTTCATAATTAGCATTTTTCCGTCGTAAAAATTCTTATCTGAACAAGCGTATTTTCTAGTAAAGCTGAAACGCTTTAAGCACAACAATTTTCATGGAATTGGTTTGCGTTGCTAATTTCATTCGCTAATCGTCTGTAACGACTTTGCCTTTTGTGTATATTCTTGTAAAATGTAGCTTAAAGTGTATATTAATTATTTATCGCTTGAATATTTTGAATTATAATAATACCTATGGACGACGTAATATTACTCTTACTATTAGACGTATATTTAATAACTTTAGAAAAATATCAACCCGTAGGCAATTCACCTAACATTAGTAGATGGTTGTAAAACCTTACCTAACTACTAACATTAATATAACCCCTCTACTTAATAATAATGTTCATGTAGTATCTTATCTTGATTTGGAACAATTTTTTACACTTACCTATTTGTGTCTAAATAGTCCCTTAAAACTTACTTTGTCATACAACTTTTACATGTTCGGGTCTCTCGGAAAGGAATTCTGGAAGCGATGATAGAGCTAGTGAATTTATTGCTCATCCGGTATTAAAATGACATAGTAACTTTGTCCTGAGACATTCTGTAGAAAATGAACATTTTTGGTCTCTTCTCCAAAATTATTTATTTTCTCCGTAGTTATGTAACTTTGGAATTTTCTCGACAATCTAGGTTATGTACTCATTTGGGTCCCCAGGAATATTTGATGTCCCTATATCTATACTAATATTATATTTTATAAAGAGGTTAAGTTAGTAAGGTTGTCGAGGGTAATCTCTGGATCAGCTGAACCAGTTCTGAAAATTGTAACCTTTTTTTTCGCGTCCACAAACCTAATACATTTTGCACAATTTTCAGTCACATTTCATTTTCCGTAACTATTATTTTAATTCAGATACATTGAAAAGTGGAGAAAATATATTGTTATTTGTTACATACATACATACATATAATCACGCCTTTTTCCCGTAGGGGTAGGCAGAACCGCCTCTTTCCCGTAGGGGTAGGCAGAGACCACTTCTTTTCACTTGCTACGATCCTTACATACTTCTTTCGCTTCGTCCACTTTCATTCTTACCATCCATTCCTCCTCTTACATTCAACGTAGCCAAGCGTCTCTCCATGGTCCGCTTTTCGCCTCCGCGAGAAACGAGACGTGATGGGTGGCGAACCACATCGCCGCCATTTTGGATAATTTAATTATTTTTGATTATCCATTGCGTTTCCACGGATTGGTGGAGAGGGTAGGAATAGGGAAAGGGAAGGATAGGTGGTGAGGAAGGGAAGATTGGTAAGTTAGAGTGGGAAATAGGAAATGTAGGATATTACCGCCCAGGAGGACAAGGGATAGGACAGTAATAGCTAGGGGAGCCGGGGTCGCGTACCCGTATACTATACCACAACTACCGGACAGGTAAGTTGGGAAGAGTACCCATGACAAGTTATTATTTAAAGAGTTATTATAATATAGACAAGTTATTATATAAAGAGTTATTTGTTAATCATATTTAATATGAATATTTGTTGAAATTGGTTAAAAATTTTAGCCCACCTTCTGCAGAAATATGATCTATGCCGTTGTAATCCAGATGTAACTACATGGCTGATGAATTACGCCAGGGTATAATTTAAACGGTTATATATTTCCATCGCTTAAAGTAAGTGAATCCCTTGAACCACGATAGTTAAACAGTATTCGATGTATTATATACTAGGCCTTTTCATTCATTAATGGATGATTTATACAGTATTCTCCGAGTGAAGTAACCACTCTTGAAATACTGTAGTGCCTGGAACAGTTGGTTTTTAAATGTCGTATGGTAGCCCAAGCACATACGGCATTCTCACAACATAGTCAGCCTAGTCCAGAGGAACTACCGTGCGCGGGTTTCCTCACGATGTTTTCCTTCACCGTAAGAGCGTCCGTATAAAGTAGGTACTTGAGATCTGAAAGAGTTTCAGTTGTACACGCTACAAACTGGAATTCGAACCTGCACTCTCTCGAGTGCGAACCAAACGGTTTACCCACTAGGCCACGGAGCTCATGATGTAAGAGAACTCATACATAAAATAAAAGTTGTGAAACGTTGCGCAGAATATGAAATTGTAATTAGTGTTGCCCAAATCAGTCTTGGTCTTGGTCTTGCAGCAAGAGTCTCGCAAGAGTCTCGCAAGTCTCGCAATTACCTTTTAGCCTATTGCTTTTTTTTTTTTTTATGAAATATGGGGACAAACGAGCAAACGGGTCACCTGATGGAAAGCAACTTCCGTCGCCCATGGACACTCGCAGCATCAGAAGAGCTGCAAGTGCGTTGCCGGCCTTTTAAGAGGGAATAGGGTAATAGGGGAGGGTAGGGAAGGGAATAGGGTAGGGGATTGGGCCTCCGGTAAACTCACTCACTCGGCGAAACACAGCGCAAACGCTGTTTCACGCCGGTTTTCTGTGAGCCCGTGGTATTTCTCCGGTCGAGCCGGCCCATTCGTGCCGAAGCATGGCTCTACCACGTAAAATTGCTATTTACTAAACGTTATTTTAGATATTAGAACAACTTAATATAACAACGTAACGTAATACCTACTCTATAACGTTGTTCTGAGATCTAAAATAACGTTTAATGAATAGCAATAGGCTAAAAGGTAATTGCGAGACTTGCGAGACTCTTGCGAGACTCTTGCTGCAAGACCAAGACTGATTTGGGCAACACTAATTGTAATAACGTTTAATATAAATACTAGGCAAGCTAGGTTTATCTGCAAAGTTCCCGTCAAGCCGCGTGAAGTCGGCTGCGTCTATAAAACTTATTTAATAATAAGAAACACTATGAAATCCTCTCCGACGTGCTTCGAGTTTTCATTACGACAACGATCGATAACAAATAGTACCTATAATATTGCTTTTGAGGGTTCTGTAATACTCAAGGAACCCTTATAGTTAACCCGCTCTGTCCGTCCGTCCGTCTGTCTGTCTGTATGTCTATATGAATATAAATGGATAAAATTTAGTATAGATCTCAGTTTTGGCGTTATAAAATAATAATAATTTTATATTTTAGGGGTGGCTCTCCAAGTCTCCATACATATTGTGATGAAATATATTTTTTCATTCTACCCCATCTTTGAATAGGTCTTTTAAAATAAGGACAAGGGTTTAATACATGACTTTTTTACAAAGTCAACTATTTTCGAGTAATCGGCCTCAAAAGTTGGTCCCCCTAGCGTTTCTAAACTATTGGAGACAGAAACTTGTAAGTTTCCATGCAGATGGACCATGCTAAAAACTCTTTAGGAAAATTATTTTGAACGAAATAGGACAGTAACTTTTGAACTAATTTGAAAAAACCTATTTTGCGTTGATAATAACGGAACCCTGATATGCTCTTGGTTAGGTTACGTGTCGTATTTCAGCCATTACTGCCATTGTGCTAGCTGACAAATCTACATAATGAGCTTAAACCCGCTTTGAGTTTTGAATACTCTGTAAGATATCTTTTAAGAAATAGAAAAAAAAAAATTACATTGATAATAAATAGGAAAGGAGTCGATGAAGTCGATAAACTATCAATATTTAATTTCCGGCCGCCTAGGGCCACTTCACAAACCCGAGAGTAGGTATCAATGTTCCATAAAGCTAAAAGAAACAAGTGAAAAACGCCCACACTACGAACGGGACAATAAAGCAATTTTTGAATGCCCACACAAAATGGGATTTTACGTGAAATGATAACAGAACAAAAATGAATAGAGTCGCCAGACTATATAACTCGCAGCCTAAATCGAAAAAGCTTTCAGCGATGCCTTTGCCGATGAATACGTAAAAGCCGTCGCAATATATTTTGCGCCTATACTGCGCAATTTATTTTCTTAGTAATGTCCTATTGATAAAAAAAAAAAAAACTAACAATGCTTTATGGGGTTTCGATTTACATTTTCCTAACCTAACCTAACTTTTATTTATGTTGTAAAAAAATATTAAGTAGTAAGTACTAAGTACTCATCATCTAACGATGTCAAATTTTGCTTCTAGCAATTTCCAGAATATTCAGGTACCCACTACAAGGTTCTCCTAAACACAGAATATATGAACCTTTACAAGTTTGTGTGTTTAGGATGTACCTAACGTCACCATTTAAAGTTAAAGAATATGTAGGTCAAACCCACGTTTGACCTACATATTCTTTATTAGTATGCTTTATAAAATTTACGACTTATAATTTTAAAGCTGTACCTAAATGTGGGTACAATGAATAGTAACGATAGCAATATTCAGGTTTTGTAGTTGTGATTTAATAATTTTGTCATGAGATTTTTTTAATGCTTTGATCCGTTTTTTCTACGTTCATGGCTTTGATCAAGTCTTTCGATTTCAAATATCTACTTGTATGTACAATATCGACAAAGGTCCTACTCGACCAGTTTGTACACATATTCCTTTGCACTAGGTTGCCTCAAAATATTTAAACAACAAGGTAGTGATCGCAATGACTGCAGACGTGGTTGAACTACGTATTTACACGTGAGTATGTTGCGTGTACACGCTTCAACGGCGCTGGCAAATGATTTTTCTCTTGCCAGTGCCGTCGATGTCACTCCACTATTATCTTAAGCCTGGTCGAGTTTTTGAGTTTTTTTGAGTTTTGAGTATAAATTAGCTATTTTACTCAGAAAGTCACCTGAATAAAAAATAAGTGAATCAGACATTAACCTTTGTAACTGCACCGGGATGTACAGTTTACTTAAACTACTAGAAATGCCTAGAAAATCCAGAAATATACCCACCTATTTAATTATAATTATTAAATTATTATATTCATTTCGTAGGATTTTTTTAAATTTATTTAAAGTATTTTATGTGTAATAAATTTGTAACAAATAAATAAATAAAAAGTCTTAAGTAATTCAAATCCAAAGTTCTAGATATTTTATTTAAGTAAACATTTTCGCCGTCCGTTCGAATAAATTGAAAATGGCAAAATCTACAGTATCCATTATTGTAAACGCCCGAAATGTATTTTAAGTAAAGGTTGGGCGCATTCGCATGTAGTCGTGGATTCGAATTTAGAACCAAATGACCTTTTATATCGAAGGGTATCGGGCAAAGTGATAATCGGGATTTCTTTGATTATTATTTTTGTCATTCTTTTATTAACAATTTATTTTATTTGAGTAAAGGTTGTACTTTGGGATGGTTATTTTTAACCAAAAAGGCACATTCATAATTGAGTTCGACAAAATTACTTTCAAAAACAATTTTACTAATAATATTTATAAATTAACAGACTAGCTTGCCTGACAGACGTTGTTTTGATTCAACTATGACTGGAATAAAAAAAATAACTACACCTACAACTTAAATCCCCACCTACCTACCTACCTATAAATCTACCTACCTAATTTAATCTTCCTTGAACTTCCACAGTAATTTCAAGATCATAATTAGCGAGTTTTAGCCGAGATAAAGGAATTTTAATTCATTATTATCATTACATAGCATAAAACAAAGATTTTTTTGGCTGTCTCTATGTGTGCTTAAATCTTTAAAGTAAAAATTCCAAAGTAAAAATACCCAAAAAAGTATGAAATCAATCTTATTTTCTAAAAAAATCGCCTTTTAAATTCTGCTAAAATTTTAGACATTTCTCTACTCAATCTTCTTAATTTTGAAGTCGCTACCAGCAAATTTGAATGTGAGTTCTAAAAAATATTGTAGAATACTGTTTGGGCCGGGACCGATTTCAAAATTAAGAAGATTGAGAAGAGAGTTAAAATTTTAGCCGAATTAAAAAGGGGAATTATTTAGAAAATAAGATTTATTTCATAATTTTTTGTGTATTTTTCCTTTTTAATAATTTGCATTGGGTACGAAACCCTAAAACATTTTCAATTGTATACAGAAGTATATTGCAGTGAGTATAGTTATTTCGCCGAAGTAGTTTTTTCTCCAAGAACACTATTCCACGCAGGCGAAGCCGCGGGCAAAATATAGTTAATTGAGAAATAAGATGATACGAGTATAAGAAGATAATTTTGGAGAACCATAAACTACAAAATTATAACCCAATTCCAAGATGAAAGCATTTACATATATTTTGAATAATAATATAACAGGAAATTCGTGTGTATCGGTAAACAGAATTCGCAAGTATTCGCGGTCTCCAGCCGCAAAATTGTCATCATCATCAGCCAAAGGTCATCTATCCACTTGTACACAGATGATTGCATCCATTATCGACTCGCGGCGCGATGCGACATAGGTTTCTCTCGCACGCATCCTGGCCAATAAGCGCGCAGTCTGGCTGATGGCTCGCTAATGGCAACACCAAATGTATCACCATGATCACCACTTTTGAAGCAAATAAATCAATATGAATATTGGCGCAACTATTCTCTAGATTTTCTACGCGTAATTGTGCTGATTTTGTGAAGCCCCTTGTCCCACGTATTGGTTTCTAGTTACATAGGTTATCTTCTTTCAGTACTATCCTATGACCTTTTGCAAATTGATCGACTAGGTACCTACTTTGTAACTAGACTTCACTTCGATTGCCTGTACCTTTCAATCAACTCCAGCATGATTTCGATTTTACTATAAAGTCCAACATTTTTTTGAAGATTCATTGTCTGGCGCTAGATTGCGAGGTTTTACAATTGTTACGCCTTAAGTCACTCCACCGTTAATAATTATCGGTTGTAATTAAATTAAGCTCTTAAGCATTTTCAGCATTCATAATAAATGTATGATGATAGAAGCAAATGGGTACCTACGCACAAATGTAAAAATTACAATATTATTATTAAATAAATTAAATTAAATTAAATAACCTTTATTTCAGGCTGCATAGGCCCATACTATAAATACCTTACAGACTAACACACATAATATTAATTATATACTTAAAAACTACACTTTGTCACGTATAGACAGCGACGTGATGCGCGCTTCGTTCCGGAGCCTCCCCCGGAACCTTCGGTAAACCACACCCGTCGGCCAGAAATCTTCCACCTCGAAGGTCGATATTAGATGCGTCGGTACTCTCACCACAAAGGAACTGAAGTTAACCTTGTGGCGAGACTCCAGACGCTCGACCCTTAAGGCGAGGGACGTCTTCTTACGGATGTAGTCTACGACGTCCTCGACCACCATCGACCAGTGCAGGCGGGAGACGTACAGCGGCGTCGCGGGTACTTCACACCGCAGGCGCAGCTCGGGTACGTAGGGTGCGGTGCCGCGGTGGTTGCGGGCGGCGGGCTTCTTTTTCTTTTTTCTCTCCACCAGTGTGAAGCCCTCCTCATCGCACCTCCTGCTCTCGTCCTTCCCAGATCGAGGAGGCTCAGCGCAAGGCTTTCCGTAGCCTTGCGGCTCTCTGTGGCCTTGCGGCTCTCTTCTTCCCCTTTTGTCTTAGCCCGCAGGGGAGGTGCGGGGCGAGCGGCTACACTCGCAAAATTTCGCTGCTGAGTTTTCGATTGACTCGGCGTCGGCGTGACCCGGAGGGGAACGCATGCGGCGGGGGCGGCGGCGATCGCCGACTCGACGGATTCCGCTGACACGCAAAACGATGTGTCAGCACGCGCGCCACCACGACGTGTGTTTACAAAGGCAGTTGAATGCTCGGGTGACCTACTTAATGAATTATTAAAATTTAATTTTAATAATTCATTAAGCAAATCACGGATGGTAGATTCCGATGCATCTAATCTACCTCGCATCTCGTCCAGCTCTGCCTTCATGCTGTTGAAGTTTTTCAGCAGGCTGGAGACGTCGACGTGGTCCATCGTAACCACCGGCAGCTTGTGGAGATTTTTCGCCACAAAGGCCGGCACGTCGTCTGGATCCGTCTGCTTCAACAGGGAGATGATGTCCTGCACGCTTCGTTCGCCGCCATCTCTCCTCCGTGATGGCATGTTCGCGCTTTGGCCGAGCGTCTCGTACAGCAGCTGCTTACCCATACAAATCTCTTCACTGCTGAAGGTTGACTTGCAGATCTGCATGATGCTGACCTCGTCCATAGTGTCGATGGCATGCTGGATGAATGCCAGCAACTCGTTGGCCACCAACGCCATGACTGACGTGCAGCGGCAAATCAACCGCGCGATTCGCAAAAAAAATAATTTTGCTTCGAGAGTGTATTACGGAGCGCGACCGATCTATAGCGCTCAACGCATGACACTATGTACACACATAAACTTTAAGTGCTTAAGATTTTTCCACCGCCACGCACTATCGTTAAAATTTTTACGCCTCGAGGCTCTCCACTATTAATAATTATCGGTTGTAATAAAATTAAGCTTTTAAGCATTTTCAGCATTCATAATAAATGTATGATGAAAGAACCTACCTACCTACGCACAAATGTAAAAATGACAATATTATGTACCTACTTAATAAATTAGTAAATACTTTAAGTGCTTAAGCTTTTTCTACCGCCACGCACCATCGTCTACAACTGAACTTCATGAAAAATCTTTGTTTGAAGATTGATCTGATATTGCATAGTCGGTGGTAATCATTTAATGCCGACTGAGCTCGTTTGCCACCTTTACATAAAAAGGAGCGTGAATATCATTAAATTGTACGTAAAAGGGCGTCCAATTAATGTGGTTAACAGGCGTCGTAATGAAGCTGGACGTTAAAAGGCTTCGAAAGACGAAAATAGTATTTGATTTCAATTTTCGCAGCGCTGAAAACATGAAGGAATTTTAATTTTAAACGAACACTAAACTTCGCTATCGGCCGTGAGCTCCGTTGTCCCAAAATGAGTTTTTTAACTTCCGAGTTGTTTATTATCGCCACTTTTAACAATCTTTTAAAACGTAAAGGTCATGAAAATGGGGTGAAGTGTCTCTTAAACGCTTTACCTGATAAGTTTGAGGAGTTGTTATTGGAGTTTTCTTTATAATTTAACAAGCAAACAATCTTAAAATATTTTAAAATATTTTTCAGTATATTGATTGCGACTCGTCTCCCTACTAAAGTGACCAAGTGACCTTTTTTACCCGACTACGGTGAAGCCAAAAGGAAGGATAGAAGGATAATAGATTCGTAATAATAGCCTAGGTAGTCTAAATTGTAGTTAGGTATTACTAAATGTGTAAATAATAAATATGTACAAATTGTAGGTTGTATAAAGTATGATCAGTATACAAAATAATAAATAGAAACGGAACACAATGACAAATGTATGAGATTAGACTGATTAGAGTAATAGAATTTGATCTATAGTTCACAATCCTACACATTTGTCATTCTGGTCTGTTTGACTGTTTCTATTTTGTTAGCATTTAACTGCTAGCACAGTTACATAAACACTAACAAATAGGCCTAATAGTTATTCTAGAATATATTATGAAGTAAAGCGAATATTTAGCTATTTAATTTTGTTCATCGAGTATTGTAACTTATTAACAATTTTACCTAGATTTCTCTAACGGCCAGTTTCAATAACTTATCTATCTATAACTATTTGTTAAAAACGTCGTCATTCAATCATTAGCCGGTTTTTCGTGATACAAATTATAACCAATAGTTATAGATAGATAGGTTATTGAAACGGGCCGTAAGTCTCTCACTTCTCCATATCATTTACCTATGTCATCGTTCATCGTTTTCGGTTTTATAAAAGCTAGCTATGATAACGAATATGATTTTATTGTATAATCAAATTTTGCGTCAGATGTTAAGAAACATATTGTTAAAGCATTAATACTCCTCGATCGGTACTTACTAATTATTCAGCATTGATAAGGCTTATGTTCGAAGTAATTACTCCGTTCACGGCGATGTTTTAATCAATTTTATATAATCACCTTATTGTATTAATTATTAATGTAAAGCCTCGTTAACGAAATGATCACCATCAGCCTTTATGAAAAGCTCATAGGTTTTGCTTAACTTTTATAATCACCACCATCAGTATTTTTTTAAAGACTCGAGCATGTATTTATGTGCATTGTAGCTTTAGTTTCATAAATGTAGCCTATTAAATTTAGCTATTAAAATAAAATTTGCTAGAAACGGCACTGCTCATTTCGCCCACGTGGTTTGAAACCGCAATGTGCCCTGATTTCCAATAGACGCTAAAGCCATAGCAGAGACTGTTTGTGACCACAAGTTAAAAGACAAGCTGCTTACAGACACTGTTCCTAACTTTACGTTATACAAAGTGTTTGGTAGTTCGTAAGTCAATCCGTGGTCCGGGGGTGAAGACAAATTATTTGAACCCTCTAAATTATATGTTTCATGGCCGATATTGGACCGTTTCTACGATATTCGCCATTTGTATTTTTTTCAAAAGTGGGTGACTGAATAAATGATATTAAAACACTGAAAATGGTGTCAATGTATCCACTCCCCTGTTCTATATTTAACGGATTGACTACGATCTACCAAACGTCCTGTACAAGCGGCAAGAGTCTGTAGATATGATTATCTTAGATTAAAAACCTTGATAGGTTTTTAATCTAAGTTACTTTCGCAAAATTAGTCCCTAAAACTCAGATCAAATAAAAAAGGTTTATTATTTGATCTGAGCCCTAAAATTGTAAGAAATTTCTATTATGACGCAGGCGAGCACTACAAAAAAGCCTTATTCAGTCCTTAAATAATGTGAAAAAAGCTTTCAAGTCTTTCATGATTCTACGCATAAGCCAAGACGGAGAGAGCTATAGAAAATAAATGAAATTTCTTCACAAACATATACTAAATTTAGTGTGGACGTTACTGAATGGTGAATTACTCGTGTCATAAAGAAAAATTCATGAAAACCCATAAAACACAAAGGCAGAATGAAAGTTATAGTGTGGAGACATGTTTATGACGCGTGAAACGATTTGAATGTGTCATTCGCAGTCCTTGAATTAATGGCGTCGTCTACGCTGCGGTCAGTGTACTGGGCTGAAATATTGCGGAATACACCTTAATAGCCTGTAGTTGCTGCAGATTTACAATTTTGGTTAATTCCATCGATATGGAACTTAAGAAGTTCGATTTCGACCATATAGGGACGCCCATATGGTGGATTCTCTGCTTCGAGAATCCCGTAACTAATTTTACTCATTTGTTTTTGGAGTTTACTCCTTAAGAATTGATTTCCATAATATATAGGCTATGGAAATTTATGGGGAGTAAAATTAGAAGTCACGCGTTAGGCATTTGATATGCCACCACGACATATCAAACGCCTTACGACAAATAAAAAATGTTTCATATTACAATTTATATTTGTCTTTAATGTCTATGTTTAAACTTTATAATTTTATAATCTTCTTCGTCTTCTGATATGTATATAAAAATGGATTACAATACCAATGTCCCGCGAAAACTCGAGCACAGCTGGACAGATAGACTAATTATGACTAATAGAAATAGAATTACTAGTTTTTTTTATTGCTTGCAAGGAGTCGTGTCCTGGAGCTGTCACACTCATGTTTTTTTTAATTTTTTAAATTATATTATCGATTGGCTGAATACTGTAACGCTAATCAAAATTAAGCGCCCCTGTATTCACGGGCCACTGCTGCTGCAAGTTGTGACTTGCAACGGCATGTCATTCCTTATCCTTGTCATTTCGGCTAGCAGAGATAGTCGAAATGACAAGGATAGCATGTGACTTGAGCGTCACTTAATTTAACTATCGTATCAGTATTCAGTTGTAAGATAATTAGATCTATAAATACCTTAACAGTTGAACGAAGAATTTAAATGTTCCTATTATTAAGCCGCCTGAATCGTTCGACACAGGCTTCCGTTTGCGGCATTCGAATGATATGAAAATGACGCGAAAGTGTTCCTTTGCATAGCGAATGATACCGTTTTAAAATTAATTATAAGGACCGAGCTAAGTTGCGACCTCGCACGTCATTTCCCAAGTAGAAGTGGGTCAATGACAGGCCTGCTGAGAATAGCTCCAGCCTGGGGGTTGGACGACTTCTATTGTTGATTATTCATCAGTCGGAACCGGGGACAGCATTATCATTTCTATTCTGATAATGAAGCCTCCGACTATTGTTGCCTGGTTGCGTTTGGGGGGTCTGTGTTGCGTGTGCCAATTTAGTCTTGTCTACAAACACTTGTCGCCTATTCCTCGGATTGTCTAAATAGAACAAAAAAAGATGTAAATATTCTATGAACCTTACTAAAAATAAATAAGGCTAGCTGGTAAAGGAGTTTCGATATTGAGTGTATTGAGATCCACAAATTATCAGCACGTTACAGCATACTCGTAATGGTCGCTACCACAGTTTTAAATAGGTTTTCATTTAAACTGAAAGACTTTGCAACATTATGCAACATGTACACGCTAGGAATGTCTAACTTATAAAATATTCCCCGCTTGTGCTGGAAATGTCGTAACAGTCGACCTAGGAACGAAATAATTGAAGCAGAAAATTGCACGCCTCGTGTTTCTAGACTCGTTTAGATCCTTTGCCTGCGATCAGGATCAAATATATATTCAATTTAGGTAGAAATAAAAATATGTCAGCCAAGTTAAATTGATGTAGTCATTTACAATAAAATAAATGGTATTTATTTAAAATGCAAAGTTTTTCATCTTTATAACTAACCGTTGGAAGTTAAGTCAAAGACAGACGGACGGACGGACATGACAAGACTATAAGGGTTCCAACTTCCAAGACATGGTCATAAACCGAAAACCCTAGAAAATGAAACGATGAAATCAATAAATAAGCCATCACATCTCATGAAACAATATATTTCGAAATAAATTGATCAATCGTAAAAACGGAGTTGTGACGTTATGAATATTGATGACCGAATTAATCGCTTCTATGGAATGCAATTCAGTACGAAGCTGTACTTTTATATTAATTTGATTGGTTAATTTTAAACTCCTGTTGGCTCTGAGAATTTGTAATTACGTTTGAGACCAGTTACACTCGTGCTTATTTCCATCGTTCCTCATTCATTCCCAATTCAAATAAAGTAGACGCAAGGCATTTTCAATAAAATATTGTAAATTGGTTTGATTCGCGTCAAGGTACAGACAGCAATTTGTTGCTTTGAAGTCACATTATTTACATTGCAAATGACTCGTTATTTTTTCACCCGAGCGACGACGGTTTTTTGAAGTCGATGACGTCAGTTGGATATATTATGTTTTTTCTATGGACTCTTCAAACGAGATATAAATAATAATATTAACATATAATTTCGTAGAGAAATTGCCTCCCTGTTGGGAATAAATGGATTGGAATGATTTATTCATTAGATACCATTTAGGTATTATTGTGTTGTCAATATAATTTCTTAACATTATAGATATATATTATACAATATACATAACTTAATAACTACTACTACATAATAAGTAAGAAGTTATTTTGTGCAAGAAAAGTCGCGCGGATATAGTGATACATCTCCCAGTGCAGCGCGAGTAAGTTAACTCATAAAACTTTAATAAACCCCTGCAGGTACTATATGAAAGTATATTTTATGCTGCACTACTCAGTAATTGATATTTTATGTGCTCTGTCTATACGAGTGTCTGTTTTGAACTCATCACGTTTGTAATTTAGCTAAAAGGCTAAGTTTGGTCTGCGTTAATTATTATATCTGGCCCCGAATAATGTGCCCTTTGTAGTCTTTTTTAAGACCTCTGCCTCCAATTTTGCGAGCAGCGAGCGGGGCGGCAGCGGTGGCGGCGCGGCAGGATCATATCCGTGAAATCAAATGGACTGGCCGCCGTATTACGTAAAAATAGCGATTAGCAAAAATCTTGCAGTCATCGCGCGATCGACGCGCAATCGATTGCTGAACGTCAAATAAAATCGTATTACCTATGCGATCGATTGCTAATCGCTCGTTGTTGTGTTTGAATGCACTTTGCTTCATTTTCGCTTATTGTTGCTAACTGACAGTTCAAATCGCTCGCTGATTGCTTTCGTTTTGCTGTGAAAGTCTTACGTAATACGAAAAATTAGACGGCAGTGAAGAGATCGAACGATTGGTTGCAATTTATAGTTCCTCGATTGTTTGGTAGACGCAGTACTGTCGCTAGGTTGCTTCTGCTAGGTTTTTGCAGATACGTAATACGAATTTGTGATTTTTGCGCAAAAATTGCGCAATTTTTGTTATTGCTTGGCTTTTGCAAGATACGTAATAAGCCCGCCGTTCGAAAACAGCGGCGCGGCAGCGGCGCGTGTGCGAGCAACGAGCGGTGCGCTTAGGTTGAGCGGCAACCGCACGCGCGTCTGCATTGCAGTGTGCAATTTATTTCTATATTTCAATTCTGTAACGGGGGTTGCGCGAGGTGATAGAGTCAAACAGCGACTTTACAACGGAGGCGTATATTATCGCTCAAGGTACAACTTTGAGGAGCGCTTACGCCCGTATAAAACGGCTTGCAAAAAATTGTCCCGTGAGGAAGCAATCGGTATTTCACCGGCTTATAGGTTCGCTATTTATTCAAGAAGCTGCCCCAGCAATGATGGAAGCAACTATTTATGTAGCATAGGAATAGTGAGAGCGCATACAATAGCTATACAAAGCAATCATCATGATGGTTGCTTAAATGATCTCAATAGGTGTTTCAATAGAAAACAGTTTCCGCCCACTCCGCCTGCACCGCCCGCTCCGCACGAACAAATTCGAGAACTATTTTTTTTTTGTATACCAAATACCAATCACTGTTATCTTTTAGAGACCGAGATTTACTCCTTAAACTCCGACAGTTTAATTACATTATTAAAATACATAATACAAAATTTTAGAAGGAAATAAAAAAGAGTCACAAAAATATTTCGTATTCGTTATTAATATTACGTATATTCGTTTGACCGGGATTCGAACCCATAACAATTTTTGCGTTGCTGGCAAATGCCAATAACGCAAAAAGTCCGCTAACCGGATGGTCGGTCAAATACGGTTGGCGGCTTATCCGTATTTGACCGACCTTTAATTATTCCCCAAAACTCCCTGCTTAGTGCATACCTAGTGAACCTACTAAATTTCTTGGAAATATTTGCAGCCGTTTACGAGATTCCAATTATAAATATGTACATGATTTTCTCGTTTAAATAAGCAAACTGCAAACCTCCTGAGTCCTGGTTGATGCACGCGATTTTTTGTAAACTATGTACCTACATAATGCAGATATTCTTATCTGTGAAGCTGTTCCAGCATATTGTATCTTGAGTACTTACATTTTGAGTAGCAAACGTCCATGCATCCAAATTTCACTCGCATCTGTTAAGCCATACTATTAAAATACCTAATAAATATTATTTTTTATTTAGAATATGATTATATTTTGGAAAGCCATTACCCACGACAGTTTTATGACCAATTCCATTATATGGGCCTAGTACATTAGTTCGCTGTCTCGCGGCTAACATAAAATGCAAAACTAATAATGCTGAAGTCGCGAAGGGACGCTGTAAAAGTGAAAATACTATCTTGTATAGATACAAATAAAATACTATCTTGTAGATCTACATGATGTAGAACATCAAAAATAGAACATGTAAAACTGAAATAAAAATTATTTTATGTAATGTCCGTAGTTAATTCGCTGTTATTTGAAGCTTATCGAAATATCAGATGATGCTTTTGAGAGACCTCGTAATCCTATTTATCACACGTTATCTTCAATTCCTAGAATCTATATGAACTACTATTGCAATTAATAATGACATACTAAAGTTACTGTATCGCAAAAACGCGTGGGTCAGTAAACTGAACGTGAAAACTAAGTAGCACGTTTATTCTGTCACGTAGACTAACAATACAAAGTAAATTCCACTAATGAATACCAGCCTGAATATGTTACTATTTACTGAAAACGGTTTACCTTTTTGTCCGATATTTGCATAAATAACTACCTCATAATCGCTTTAATATTGGGGGACGATGTCATCAAAGATTATGGTAGTGAGCGCCGAAATTCCCTTAAAGCAATAATAAAGATGGCGGAAATTGCCATCAATTAATCTGAGCGTAATTAGAATTGCACTAAGTACTTGGTTATAATTTACCGACTATCGCAGTGAACTACGCTAACAAAGTGCTAGTCGTATTTGTAATAGGACATTTGATCATAGCTGGGCACCGTTAATCAAATAGTTAACTTCGTTAATCGTTAATCCGCTACAAAAAAAGTTAGCTTCGTTAAACGTTAAAGCGTTACATTTCGGAAGAATTAACGCAAGTTAACGTTAATCGTTAATCCGTTAATATGTGTAAAATTGCATTTTTATATCGTTGT
The DNA here is from genome assembly GCA_905404095.1 of Glaucopsyche alexis. Lineage (NCBI taxonomy): Eukaryota > Metazoa > Arthropoda > Insecta > Lepidoptera > Lycaenidae > Glaucopsyche > Glaucopsyche alexis. The sequence continues at coordinate 16,212,064 of FR990052.1, read as the reverse complement.
GTTAGTGAGTGAACTTATAAAACCTGTTGGTTTAGGTTCTGGAAGTTAACAGGTTAGGAACAAAACAAAATACTTGTATAATTCAAATGTGAAAGAAGAAGGGGCAAACCGTCCCCACCCTTGTAGCACTACAGGACATATATCAAATGAAAGGGCTTAAAAAGTGTGTCATTTTATTGTATGACGAAAAATCTCTAAACCATGGGAGAAAAAAGTTAATGAGGGTTAAAGGTTAAAAAAAAGTTTAAAAAATCATTCTGTATCATTGCACTATTTTATAGTGTTGCTAATAAGGAACAATTTTTGGAAAGTAATGATATACAGCAAACTTCATAAAAGTGGTATATTTTGATAAACTGCCTCATATTTTGAAGAAATGTATGCAATAATAATAAAATGCTAAAAAAAGCTATTTCCTTAATTTATTCGCACATAATTACTTTCTAGAAATTGTTTCTTACTTGCGACGCTATCGAACGGTGCAATAATACAGAATGTATTTTTTTCCTAATTTGCGGGTTCGAATCCTGGTCTGGAAAACTGGTTTATGTAAAATCTAATGATGCAGATAAAACAATTACAAATAAAATACATATAATTAAAGCAAAAATTATTTTAAAACGATTATGCACTGAAAAAAAGTAAAAAAAAACATATTACATGTTGAACTATTCTTCTGGGCGTTGTAAGAAAAGTTTAAAACAAATTAGGAATAGCAATTTAGCCCTATGGAGTGTCGAGTCGGACTTGATGAAAACTTAAAATGCATCATTAGATTTTTAATAACTCAATTTTCCTAGCCAGGATTCGAACCCATAGATTGTAAAAAAAAAAAAAATCTGTATATTGCACAATTCGATAGTGTCGCTAGTAAGAAACAATTTCCAGAAAGTAATTATGTGCGAAAAAATTAAGGAAATAGCTTTTTTTAACATTTTATTATTATTCCATACATTTCTTCAAAATATGAGGCAGTTTATTGAAATATACCACTTTTATGAAGTTTGCTGTAGGTATACCATTACTTCCCAAAAATTGTTCCTGATTAGCAACATTATAAAATGGTGCAATAATACAGGATGATTTTTTTTACTTTTTTTTAACCTTTAACCCTCATTAACTTTTTTCTCCCATGGTTTAGAGATTTTTCGTCATACAATAAAATTACACACTTTTTAAGCCCTTTCATTTGATATATGTCTTGTAGTGCTACAGTAGTGGGGACGGGCTCCATACAAAAATGCCCCTTCTTCTTTAATTGTCAGACATAAGGTGCATATTCCCGTTCATGAAAATTAACATGTTCTAGTCAAAATATGTGGCCATGGATTCTCATCAGGACCGCTGGAATCTATATAGTTTTAATTACTACACTGCACAGTACACTTTTTCTATGTAACTAAAATATTACACTGCACTCTTCTTTATTAACACGCAAATGATCACTGACAGTAATTTATCTTATCAAAAACATAAATGTGAAATGAGAGCCAAGTTCAATAATATGATATAATATGCCTTGGTTGTTGACTCCAACGACAAAAGAAGTGATATCTAAATGGGTGCCAAGTGCAATGGTCAGTCCTGAAATTTATTTATAACAACATAAAATATCATTTCTTCTCATAACTTAGGTAATATGTTGTAGCCTAAGGTCTGACTTGGCTAGTTCTTAATTCTCATATACGAATTATTGTGTTCGATGGCTAGTTTCTACCAGCAAGTCTCGGAATAATAAAATAAGAAACGACAAGTAACAGGTTAAGAACTTCCGAAGGCTATAATATAATTCGTATATGAAAACTAGCCAAGTCAGATCTTAGCCTACAATATAGTTTCCTAATTTATAAGAAGAAATGATATTTTATATTGTTATAAATAAATTTCAGGACTGACCATTGAACTTAGCACCCATTTAGATCTCACTTCTTTTGTCGTTGGAGTCAACAACCAAGGCATATTATATCATATTATTGAACTTGGCTCTCATTAAACATTTATGTTTTTAATAGAATATCATTACTTTTTGTACATAAATTATTATTAGTAGGTACTTATTTATAACAAAATTAATACCAAAGTTAAGTGTTCCTGATATGACCAATTAAGTGAAAAATTATAATGAAATTATAAAAATTTACCAGTTTATGATTTATTCCTGTGTATTCACCATATTACCTATCTGCATACCAAATTTGAACATTCTAGGTCATCTGGAATTGGGTTAGAGTTTTGATCTATAGGTCAGTCAGTGATAAAAATGTCGATTTTTGGACGTTAATATCTAAATAACCGTTTGAGATGTGTTTATGAAATTTGGAGCACATATGTATCTCGCAAGTTTCAATATACGAGCAAAATTTGACACGTTTATGTGGAATAGTTTTTGAGTTAAAAGTGGCTTCATATGGTTTTTGTAATATTACACATCGTGCTGCTCGCCAGTTCTGTTACTTGAACTAGGCTTGACACGCTACCGCGTGTCTAGATAATAACAACAAACATAACACTCGTCACTCTAAGCACCGGCGCTAAATAATGAAATGATCAAACGAAATAAATCTCTTCGCAGTTCTCTCACTCGAACGCGCCGGCAAAATATATTGTCTAGTTTTTTTGTTTCACTCGCTGCCACGCGCCGCCCGTTTTTGATTGCCCGCCCTGTTTTTCGCGCCTCGCGCCCGCGCCGCTGTGCCGTGCGGTAAATTGTAGGCATTGGATTAACGATTAACGGACTTCTGTTCGTATTAACGGAAGTTAACGTATCCGTTAACATTTTTAAAAGTTAACTTAAAAGTTAATCCGTTAATCAAAATGTTAACTTCGTTAATTAACGATTAACGGATTAACGAGTTAATGCCCAGCTATGCATTTGATAGTGTTTCTAAGTTTGGTTTCTCTCTTTTTATTTCAAACTAGCTTTTGCCCGTGGCTTCGCCCACGTAGTATAGTGTTCTTGGAGAAAAAATTTCTTCTCCAAATAACTCTACTCACCCTAAAACATTTTCAATAATGTAAACTTCTGTATACAATTTTAAAAATGTTTTTATGCTTTCGTACCCAATGGGTAAAAACGGGATACTATCACGCATGCAATGTGCGCTTGTAAAAAGCGTGAAACCTTATTAAAGCGAGAGAAATATACTATATGAACGACTGCTTGATATAGTATATTTTTCGCACTTGAATAAGATAAATATAAGAAAAATATTAAATACTGCGGTACAGTTTACAAAATATTCATGAGCATCAGCCTATTATAAAATATACGTCTAGCGTTTTCAATAGCGCGATGCAGAAGCGCGAGCCCCCGGCCGGTGTCGGCAGCCGCGCGCCGCAACAGCTATGTCGCTGTATTTTAAATCTGTAATATCTTCGAAAATATTCATTAAAATTACATGCTGTAAATGGGCATATTGATCTATGTCAAATGCACAATGTATTTAACGTAGGTACATAATAGGATAAGGATTAATGCTGTATTGCCACAGAATACTTAATAGTACATTGGTACAGAAGACTCACTCCGAAAAGTCATTTAAGGAAATAGGGACTCTAGCGGCGATACGATTAAGTTCAATTTAATTTTAAGTTAAGTTGATTGCGTACGGTTATATTAAGCTAGAAGTTGCGTCTCTTTCTATCGCGGAACTCATAAATTTTCTGTCCAAATCGGGGTTGTCTCCTTTTAGAAAATAAATTAATCTCAATATTTAATTATTTTCTAGTAGGTACTTATGTATTTTATTCAGTGAACAAATTACCGAAGGTAGGTATTACCTAATAGTACTTTAAGGGCCGATTTTTCACAAAATAACAATAATATTGATTATGCAGTAGCATTAAAATACTACTACAGAGGGACAATTCTGCTAAATAAAGCCTGCATTAATACAATTACAATCAAGTCCCGATACGCTTATACTCCCAATAGGTGTTTTTACGAACGTTAAACTAACGTGAAACGCGCTCTGATTGGTCGAAACGTCATAAAATCCGTTCATCGTAACATGACGCTACACTTTCAATCCAAAATAAAGTAAAATTGACTGTTTAAATTATCTACTTTAAATACGAGAATTGAGGTTCTGTTCGTCTGCAGTTGGTACGTTAGTAATATAATATAATAAATTCTTTGCCTGCAGTGAGACCCACAATCTTATGAATATCGATAGCTAGCTTCGAAATTCAAAACTTGGTAGCTGGTAGCTACGAAAAGGTTGAAAGCTGGGATTTCAGAGTCGAGGCATTTGCATAAATATATGGAACTGGCTCAATCAGACTTACAACTGGATTTTTTGCGAGTCTTTATTAAAACATTTTGCCTGTAAATAGTCTTTTGAAGTCTCCCGTTTACCTGCTGGTTGCTGGAAATGAAATGTTTTTCACTATTAATATATTTCTGCTGTATTCATTCACTTTTAAGCCATATTATTATCGTTTCGATATCGGATTATCGAAGTCATTTATTTTGCAGAAAAATGAATTTTATTATGATTTTAATTATAGAACCAGTTACCTTACCTAATATAAAATACTATTATAATAATAATCATTGACTTCTGTGACTAAAGTAGAAAAATATTCTACAAAATTAGAAAGGGTTGAAAGACCCGCCATCGGTTAGAATTGAAAAGTACTATTTTCTTATCAATTTTTTTAATGCTAAATTCTAAATAAACTTTATAACAAGTTATATCAAAGTCATAATAACTCCCCCACTGATTTTGGTGACGGTTAATGGTTTCATTGAAACTAGGCCAGTTACGCAGGAGTAGTTTTATAGTGCCCAAGTGTGTGCGCAGTACACAAGAGCACTCTCTCTTCCTTTACTCTTATAATCCAGTGGGACGGATAACCGACACGACTGACGAGATATCAGGCGCAGGTCCGACTTTTTACATGCCCATCCGACGCATGGATCATCTTTCTTGTCAGACAATCAGGGGATCAGCCTGCATTGTCCTTACCAAACTTGGAAACAACATTTTTTGTTGTTCCAATGCGAGAATCGAACCCACGACCTCCGAGTCGAGAGCCAATGCTCGAACCACTAGACCACGGAGGCTGTTAAATGTCAGTCATATTGCTTCGGGTAAGAGGTTTGGTATATCCGCTAAATATTTTTCAGTGTTTCTATGAAAGGAGCTAAAGCTAAAATACATAATAGAGACAGATAGCGCTAACACTTCTTGTTAGAAGTCCTTGCTGTTGTATCTTGGTTTAATATTTTACAGTAAACGGGAGTTGAGAGTTTGACCGCGTATTAAAGCCACATTGATATTGACAGGTGCTGGCTGCTGCGTGCCGCCTATTTACCCTTTGAATATCCTACTAATATTATAAATGTGAAAGTTTGTGAGGATGTATGGATGGATATTTGTTACTCTTTCACGCGAAAACTACTGAACGGATTTCGATGAAATTTAGTACGGTAGTAGTTTAGGCTCTGGATTAAAACATAGGATACTTTTTATCCCGAAAAAATACAGTGTTCCCAAGGGATACTATATTTACGCGGGCGGAGCCCCGGGCAACAGCTAGTTTAAATATCTGTCGCTGTAATTATGCCGTCTACCCGTGTCCTCGTATTCCTCATACGTATACCGTTTGAAGGGATTTTGATTGCCCTACTATAAATATGTATACTGTGTATACTATGTGTACTGTTTAGATTACAGGCTCGCATACTAATTTCAGATTTCCAGTCGACATTCATTTTCTTCCAACGTCGAATGTTTATAATTTAAGGACGTGCCAATGTTACATTTTATATTAAGGCTATGTTAAAATACTATATAGGTAGGTACTGCGTGATTTTTATTCAGTTTTAGTAAAAACAGGGGACAATAGATAGATAGATATCTACATGAAATAGAGTAGGTACTACGTCGCATTTAGTTCATTTTTGTTGTATTTTTACTTGGTGAAAAACATTTTTACGACATCGCACTACTATATCTTATTGAATTTCATTATTTACTATTATTTCACTTTAAAACAGTATTTCAAAAAAAAAAAAAGAAATCAAATAATTGTCACCCTATTGACGCCCGTCCCGCCGCCCGCGCAGCAGGGTGACCTATTTTTAGGGTTCCGTAATACTTAAGGAACCCTTATAGTTTCGCTCTGTCCGTCTGTCTGTCTGTCTGTCTGTCCGCGCCTCTAGCTCTTGTAATTATGAATATAAATTGATGAAATTTGGTGCAGTTATAGATTGTGTATAGATCACGGTTTCGGAATCATAAAAAAATAATAATTTTATATTTTAGGGGTGGCTCTCCATACATGTGAAGTGGGGATGAAAAATATTTTTTCACTCTACCCCATCGTGTGGGGTATCGTAGAATAGGTCTTTTAAAATAAAGGCAAGGTTTCATACGATACTTTTTTATAAAGTTGGCCATTTCCAAAGTAGTTTGTAAGTTGGTCCCCCCTAGCATTTTTAAACTATAGGAGATAGAAACTTGCAAATTACCATACTGATAGATCATGCTAAAAACTCTTAAGGAAAATTATTGTGAACCAAATCGGACAGTAACTTTTGGAGTAATTAAAAAAAAGCATATTACGCGTTTATAGTTACGGAACCCTCCTTAGACATGTCCTGAGTCCTGACATGCTCTTGGTTAGGTTATTTTTTTTAATTTCCCAACATACTTTTGTATATAGATTATAATTTTTGATATAAAACATGTTTTTGTCAAAACGGAATAAAAAATCACCCAGTAAATACATATAGGTACTTTAGCAATATGAATAAATGTTTTTATTCAAACATTATTTTTAACTTATTTTCTTCAGACTTATAGAAAACTCTTAATAAGATTATTCAGGGCATCTTCACCAGCTTTAATTAATATCTAAGAACTTAATTCACATACAAGTAAAAGAACTGCAAATTAACTACCGTGCTGGATGTAATCAATTTAATTACGATGACTGTTGCTTTTAGTAAAAATTGCACTAAAAAGTCATTACTTACATTAGGTATTATTTAAGTATCTCATATTACCTACTTAAGTATCTCATATTATATGGCGGATAAACAAATGCAAAGAAAAGTGATTTGCAAAAGATACGCGAGGGGTGGCGAGCTGCCTTTGACAAACCGCAAACGCTAGTGCAGAATTTACGTTCAGCTTCATCGTAATTGAGATTCATTAAAGTTTCATCTCCTAGGTATTTGAATACAATTGTACAAACCGCTGGTTTTCTCAGTTGTGGTTTGTGTTCTAAGGAGGCTGGATCCTAGTCTTAAGATTTAATCAACAATGTGTTGAAGATTATTAAATGGGCGAAATGGAATATATCTTCTCGTAGCTTTTGATGTATGTACATTGTACGTGCAATCACTTGGACTAGTAAAACTGCCAACTGCCAACAATCCTTTAAAGCTTTACATAGCAGACCACGGATTTGGTTCCCAACTTAGGGGTTTCTCTTGTTTTAATTAAATTATGTTGTTGAACATTTATATCGACAAGCGATTTGAAAAGACAACCTGTATAAAAAAAGGTTTTGGAAGGACAGAATAAGACAGAAAACATAACACTGCACAAAAACATAACACAAAACAATGCACTGTAATTAGATCTCTGTGCTAATACACATGATAACACGTGCTATCATAATGGTCTGCTCCAGACCAAATTGAAGCATTCTTAGATATAGTTTGCTCTTTCCTATAAGAGCATATTATACCTACATATCACTTAACTAAATTCAGACGTCCTAAATGATTCAGTAACTAAATTCAGTAATCGAAATACCATTTAGGAAGTTAGAATGCGAATTATTAGCATCATAAATCGGAAGAAGTGTGGCTTCTGACTGACTAAATTCTAATTATCTTTCCTTTTAGGATCCTATTTAGGAATTTTTACTAAGGTGGAATACGCGCTATACCCTGACAAAAGATTTTATATACTATATTAAAAAAATATATAGGTATGTACTTTAGGTATATATTATATTTGAATGAACTTTTTGTATGTTTAACTTTCGACGCAGAATGCAGGAAAAATTTATTTGAAGAACAGTTTGTAGTTTCAATTGTTAGCTGGAAGAAATTGCATATTATGCAAAAGGCGAAAAGGCAATTTTTGCATTGTCTAGTCGCCTTATGCTGCTTTTTATACATAATAATATGTATATTATGCTGTCAAATATTAATTTCACGGTTTTGAGACAATCACTCAAATAGGTTCAAAAGTTTAATTACTTAGTACTTGGCGGATAATTAAAGAACAGAAGAAATCCAATAGGTATATTGTTCATTGCCAAAAGTCATTTAATATTATTATAGCGAGAGATATGTATCACATAGTAAAATAGTAATGGGCTGAGACAATCGACCTGTTTTCTTCAGTGGGTAGTTATACAAACAATATTCCAGCGGTTCTGGCAGACAATTGGCGTATGCCCTGATTTAACGCCAGGAAAAGAGACAAATGTTCAGCTCCCTGAGAGTGAAAAGGATGAAATATTTTATCTAGACCTCGAGGGAGACGTCTGATTGTGGATCAAAAGTTTCCTAATCAGATAATAACTGTCGCTACAACCATTGTGCCGCGTTCGTGTACTACCCTCGTATTTATAATTTATGTGTTCAAGTACAGGATGATGAATACCGAAATATTTATTTTTGGACTACTTTAGCCATAGATAATAATTATTTACTATAATTATACATAAGTTGTGTCTAAAGTAAATCGTTTAAAAGTAATGTAAAATTTAACAGGGGACTATTTGAAAAATGAAATTTTGAAGATTTTGAGAGATGCAAAATACCCGTTAATTACGGGTTGCAAAAGAAAATACTACACTAAACTTTTTTTTTTTCAAAAGTAAGTAGGTATAAAGTTACAGATTTATAATAAAAAACGTGATATAGCAAATTTATCATGTTTTTGAAAATGCTGATGAAATTTTCTACACAACCAATTTAATCAGCATTGCAAAGATTATTTAAAATCTCTAACTTCTATAGTTTAAAAAAAAGTTTGGTACTTTCTTTTTCAGATTCTCTTTCTTTTGGTACTTGTATTTTCAATAAAATTGAGAGATCTTATTATCTAATTTCGGTTGATTACGCAAGGGAAAATATTTCTTCCTATAATCCCGCCATCTTGGTAATGTAACAAGAACTGGTGTAGGTACCTACTGCCTAGTGCCTACTGAATAAAATATATTTTGCCGAGTTCAATACCCGACAGCTCCTATAGATCTGTAATTAAGGGCGTAGCTAGGCGTTTAATCCACGAGAACCTTATCGGATAATCAGCAAATCCTCCAATTTTCGGTTTTGCTGAACGTAAAAGATGAAAATACCCGGAAAAGGTTCGCTTTTTAACTTCTAATTTAAAGATAATAATCGGTTTTTTCGCGTTGGAAAGAGAATATCTCACCACATACACAATATAGACATAATATTTTGTATGAACTGAAATAATTTTTCTTCCGACTTGAAATCCAAACATTTTCTACACCTACTTGTATACGGTCAGTGGAAGGATTCTTCACAATTCGCGAATGACACAGCTGAGAATCTCAATAAAGGGACTATTTTTATTGATGTTCAATCTATGCTTATACTTGTAATATTATAAATGCGAAAGTGTGTCTGTCTGTCTGTCTGTCTGTATATTACCTCTCCACGCTTTAACCGCTGAACTGATTTTTATGAAATTTGGTGTAGACATACTTTGGGTCCCAGAAAAAGACATAGGATATTTTTTATCCCCAATAAGCAGTGTTCCCGCGGGATCTTTATTATTTACGCGGGCGGAGCGGTGCGAAAAAAGTAGTATCTACATAATAAGCTAAGATTTTGAGTCTGTTAAAGATATTTTTTATTATATTTTCAGTATCATCAGTAGGTATCATTAGATCCTATCCATGCTGTCATCAATATTTTCAATCTAGGCATTATTTTGCTAACGCTGACAACGTATTGATAGTAATTCTGTCTGATATTTAGCTGTTTACAGTTTCAATTACCGATAACTGAAAATGCAATAAACATCAGTTTATAATTTTATCAAATTAATAAGTTATTATTTTAATACACTGCTGACACAAGTTATGCTAGAACGCGTTTAACCACAATTTCTCCTATCTACTGTTAGTAAAATATTTTTGACTTTATACAATACACATTTAAAAGCCTTTAACTTTAATACTTTCCAAGAGTCCAATGATAAATTCTCAAATTTAGTCTACAATTTATATTAAGAAAGCTTAAAATGTTCTTTTAAGCACTAAAAATTGTACCATAAAATATTCTTTAGAGGCTCTTTCTCATATTGCGGCAAGTTAAGAAGTAAGTTTTGAAATAAAATTGTATGATGAAGCTATCTATTTGTTAAAATATATTTCGTCATAAGTTTACTAGTTAATAATATTATACCAATTTGTACCGCAACAATTAGTTTTTTAAGCGTGTTAATTAAATTACCTTATGGTTCATTTCATCATCACCAGGCAGTAACGTCCCTCCTGGGCCTTACCTGAGTGAAGTAGGCAACCAAGTTTAAGATAATTGATTTTTACAACCATCATTCGATTTACCCAGATTGTGCCGTATTTAAGGTTATTTGCACCTTAAGGGGGTAAAAATCAGGGGACGGTAAAATTTGCTCAGTAACAAACGTTAGGCTCGGGTTTCTACTCAATGTGAGAAATAAGGTGCGCCGATTAGGCATCAATCTGATGAAATAAGGTGCTATTTGCTCACACAAGCGAAGTCACGAATAAAACTTAGAATACTAGCTTACAAAAGAAAATACCTACTACACTTTTTTTTAACTATGTAGAATTTAAATAAAAAAAACATTATATGCAAAATTTTATCAGGTTTCTGAAAGTTTCTTTCTAAGTAGTAGAAAGTTGATAAATTTTGCTATAGCACATTATTAAATTTATTATGTCATGGGGTACTCATCCCAACTTACCTGTCCGGTAGTTGTGGTATAGTATACGGGTATGCGACCCCGGCTTCCCTAGCTATTACTGTCCTATCCCTTGCCCTCCTGGGTGGTAATATCCTACATTTCCTATTTCCCACTCTAACTTACCAATCTTCCTTTCCACACCACCTATCCTTCCCTTTCCCTATTCCTACCCTCTCCACCAATCCGGGAAACGCAATGGATAATCACAAAAATATTTTAATTATCCAAAATGGCGGCGATGTGGTTCACCACCCATCACGTCTCGTTTCTCGCGGAGGTGAAAAGCGGACCATGGAGAGCCGCTTCGCTACGTTGAATGTAAGAAGAGGAATAGATGGTAAGAATGAAAGTGAACGAAGCGAAACGAGTATGTAAGGAACGTAGCAAGTGGCAAAAGTGGTCTCTGCCTACCCCTTTACGGGAAAAAGGCGTGATTATATGTATGTATGTATGTATTATTTATTTCAATCTACCTTCTGTAGTTAAAAAAATACAAGTCTCTTTCAGGTCAGTGTATATTCTGGACATAATTCTTCGAGTGGGGTCACCAAACAAGTTGTAACATTGAATGTAACCGCGCGATGATGTATCGCCGCCCCCGCCCGCCCAACTGTTTGTTCCTTCTGTTTTCCTTAGCCAATTTATGGCCGTTTGTACTACAAACTTATGGATGTAAATCTATACTAATATTATAAAGAGGAAAACTTTGTTTGTATGTTTGTTTGTTTGTTTGTTTGTTTGTAATGAATAGGCTCAAAAAGTACTGGACCGATTTCAAAAATTCTTTCACCATTCGAAAGCTACATTATCCACGAGTAACATAGGCTATATTTTATTTTGGAAAAAAATAGGGTTCCGTAAAATATTTGGGTTTTTCGGACACAAGGTGTAAAAAATCAACCAGAAAAGTTACTTATTTTGCGTACGCTGCCTAAACTATAAAAGATAGAACCATAAAATGTTCTAATTAATTGTAGATCTTATAAATATCTACAAAAAAGTCCGCGACACACTATACCTATCTATGTCGAGTGAGGCACAACAACCATTTTTTTATTTAGAAATCTTGAATTTTTTTTGGACTACATTTAAACGCGTTTATTTTTTATTTATTTATTTATTTATTCTTTATGTACACAGTAGACATTAAAAACTTACAGACTAAATACAAATGAGATGGTACAAAGGTGTGCTTATCTCTATGAAGAGATCTCTGCCAGCAGACCTTAGACCTAAGGAAAAAAAAAATTACAAAAAGGACACAGGTAGTACAAAAAGAATAATGACAAGATTGAGAAGAGAAATAAATGCATATGATAATAATTACATATTTTTGATGAGATTATACATATTAAATTAATAAAATATACTAAGTAATACTATAGATACATATTATGGTAGTAGTAGTAATAATTAAAATATTGATATACCTAATGAATGAGATGAATATAAAATAAACTTAAATAAACTATTTTGATTGTAATGACGAAAGAAAATGATTCTTCAGCCTATTCTTGAACGTGCCCACTGTTGGACTCTGCCGCACATGTTCAGGCAAAGCGTTCCATAGTTGGGCTGCTCTGACAGTAAACGAATTGGCATAGAAATTGGAGTTACACCAAGGAGTATCAAGTACCTTCTTTGGATTGCAAGAGCGTGAAGGCCTATCGCTAGGTGCAGTGTACGAAAATCGCTCAAATAGGTAAGAAGGAGAGGAGGTAAATTTAAGGATTTTGAAGAGTACAGTTAATATGTGAGTATTCCGGCGAAGCTTGATGGGAAGCCATTGCAATTTCTTACGAAACTCAGTAATGTGATCAAATTTGCGCAGTCCGTATATGAAACGAATGCACGAATTCTGGAGACGTTCGAGTTTGCATAAGAGCTCCTCAGTTACATCTAAATAACAGGCGTCGGCGTAGTCTAAGAGCGGTAATAATAAGGATTGTGCCAATAGTATTTTAGTGGAGATAGGGAGAAAATTTTGTAACCTTTTAAGTGCATGCAAGGAGTGATGTAATTTTTTGCTAACTACATTAACATGGGCAGACCATGATAGATTACAGTCAATTATTAAACCTAAATCTTTGGCACTATCGCTAAACTCTATTACACTACTGCAGTACTTTATTTTACTTATGGACCTTAGTTCAATCCTGGAGCGCAACTGTCTGCTGCCAATGAGAAGGGCTTGCGACTTTTTTGGATTTACCAAAAGTCCAAAAGTGTTAGCCCACTTGTCTATACCTGAAAGATCATTGTTTACGTCACTTATCGCAAGCTCGATTTCATCAACACTAGTGTGCCTGTAAATTTGCAGGTCATCCGCATATAAATGAAAGGCTGAGCGGATGTATCTTGTAATTTCATTAATGAAGACTGCAAAAAGCAAAGGCGACAGAACTCCACCCTGAGGAACACCAGCACAAACGCTGGTCCAATCAGAGCTGATGTCGGCTGTGAATATACGCTGTTTTCTTCCTCTAAGGTAGGAGTTAAACCATGCAATTGTTGATGAAGACACACCCAAAGACCCAAGTATAGCAAGCAGAATGTCGTAGTCAACCGAATTGAACGCACAGCTAAAGTCTAGTAATACTAGAATTGTGAGCAGTTTATTATCCATTGCATACCGTATATCGTCCGTTACTTTTAACAATGCAGTGGTAGTGCTGTGTCCTGGACGAAACCCAGACTGGTATGGACTTAAAATCTGATTGGTATGTAAATAATTAGTTAGTTGAATGGTAACTGCTTGCTCGAGAATTTTAGAAAGGATAGGTAAAATAGAAATGCGACGATAGTCAGAAGGTAAAATAGGATTGTTGGATTTCGGAAGCGGTATTAAATGTGCATGTTTCCATGTATCAGGAAAAGTACAGGAACTTATGGAAAAGTTAAGTAAGTGCGCTATTACGGGAGACAACAAATCAGCAACTGGCGATAACATGTCCTTACTCAGGCCGTCACATCCAAAAGCTTTTGACGAAATAGAATGTAGACTTGTAAGTACCTGTTGTTCAGAGATATTGTTTAAAACAAAAGGATCGCAAGAAGGAGGTATCTTATTTGAAAGGAAGCTTAAGCAGGCGGATTTATTGGCGTCAGATAAGTGTAAAGGCTGATCAGCAAAGTATTTATTAAGCGCATCAATATTTACTGAAGGAATGGGAGTTTCCGATGTCTTTCCAATTCCTAGGTGTCCAAGAAATTTCCACATCTGTGCCTGAGACAAATTTTCGGCCGAGTCATAAATGAAACGGCGTTTAGCATCCCTGCACATCCTATTGCAAGTGTTTCGCAGTTTTTTATAAGCAGCAATATTCCAATCTGTAGGTACACGTTTACACTTGCTCTTGGCTTTGTCACGCTTTTTCATTAATGTTTTGATTTCCGTGGATAACCAAGGTGCAGGTAATCGCTTCACACGAACAGGTTTGATAGGAGCATGTACATCATAAATTTTACTCATGCTATTAATCCTTATCAAAATAAATTATTTCATCACTAAGTACAGTTTATGTAGATAATATTTGGTCTTTGAATGATTGAAATTGGACGTGTGGTTTTGAAGTTATGGCGAAATTAAAATATTACGATTTCTGCTGCACGGCCCGTTGCGAAGTGGGCGTCACCAAGGCGGGGGTGCGCGTGCGGGGGGAGTTTAGATCTTTGGTATTTCATACGATAAAAGTATACCCACCTACTTATTTCATTGAGTTTTAGTAGGTACCTATATTAATTTGTTTCTGTTTGTTTTGACTAGATTTCGCCCATTTTGTTAAAGGTTTAAATACATTCTGTAGTATTAGTATCAGTATTGTACCCGTGCGAAGCTGGGGCGGGTCGCTAGTAGTAAATATGCTAAGTTGCTCTGAACTCATGATGGTGTCATATATTATACATACTAAACAAAATTTTTGAGGTAGATATTGTTTTAACCAGCTAAGTAGGGACGAGGAACAAATTGAAAAAAAAAGCAAAATAAAATTATTATTTTCTGGCAGCAATTTTTTTGACAAGTACTTAAGCTTATTTAATTACACGGTATCTAAAATATGTTATTATGTTTGTAATATGATAGGATTTCCTGAAGCTCATCTGTCTATCTGTCTATATATATATAAAAGGCAAAGCTGATTGACTGATCTATCAACGCACTCTTAAGCTTAGAAATTTGAAATTTTGTACACGTATTCTTCATATTTCGTAGGCATCCCATAAAAAAGGATTTTTCAAAATTCAACCCCAAGGTGGTAAACTAGGGGATGACAGTTTGAAACCTAATTTCATGCGGGCGAAGCTGCGGGTAACTAATGCTAGTTAATAATCTATACTAATATTATAAAGCTGAAGAGTTTGTTTGTTTGTTTGTTTGTTTGTTTGAACGCGCTAATCTCAGGAACTACTGGTACGAATTGAAAAATTCTTTTTGTGTTGGATAGTCCACTTATCGAGGAAGGCTTTAGGCTATATAGCATCATGCTAAACTCAATACGAGCGGAGTACCAATCAAGAATGTTACAAAATCGGGGGTCTTTTTTTCCTTTTGAGAGCTTTCGCTACGTACGCTGCGGAAACGGTTAAAGTTTCGCTAAAATGATGTATGGCAGAATTGTTCCCCTTTAAAAGTTCTAAAAAAAAGTCCGCGACAGTATATGTCTATCTTTTAAGGTTGGCACACTATAACCTTTTTATACTTACCAAATTTGTTCTAAAAGTAAGCATTATTTGTGAAGGTGTTTTCATAAAGATTATATTAATCCTTATCCAAGTAAATACGTTATTCATTACAAGCATTTAATCTAGAAGAAATTTGCCGTTTACATCATTTGATTTCAATGAGTATTTTAGAAGATATCGCAGTAATAAAATAATCATGCGCGCTATAGTAAGGCGCGCGGAGCGGGCGGGCAGTCGTGAGGTGGAAGCGCTTCTTCTACGTAAATGAAGTCGCGGGTAAATTTTAGCGATATCCCAAAGTAACTATTCCACGCGGACGAAGTCGCGGGGAAAAGCTAGTAATAATAATAAACGATCTAGGAAATACGAGTAAATGAATGTCTTAATGTGGAATGTGGGATGGTTGTTTTTGCGCTATAACGCTATAGCCCGGTCGTAACTGACATAAGTACCTCCGCTATTTCACGAAATGACTATTGGATTGCATAAGTAACGACCTTCACACGGCCTGAATATTAACTTACCGTCACAGTTACCGTGGAGGCTGTAAAATGTAAAATGGAAAGTATGAGGGGTTGTTAAACTGAAGAAATTCATACACTTATGTAATCGCCAGCTCTCCTTTTAACAGTGGGCTTAACTGTAATCTTCTGTAGGCAAATAATATAATATATTATTAACGTACTGTAGGTATGACTGTCAGTAAAAATTCTACTTAATATTAAGGGGGTCATAAATATTTTTTTAATTGCTTACATTGGCCTATTTTGTTATTAAATAATATGAATAATGTATCGACAGTATGTAATTAAGTATATAAAAACATAAGGTTTTTATTGAGTTTTGAAACTAATAATTGGAAAAAATAACAATTATTTTGTCATTTAGATTGCTTTTATTCGTTCAGTTTTTTATTTTTTATTTTAGTTAGGAATTTATTCTAGTTTCTAAATATATGTTACACGCAATGATTTTAGAATTAATTTGCCATTAAAATCTTGAAAGAAAAAAAAAACGCAGCATCTAACACACGATATCGTTTCGACATCGGTCCGACGCATAACGGTTTTCTTAATTTTGACAGTCCGACACTCGAGAAGCTAAGTAATATTTAATTATTTGCAATGTGGTTAACCACGGTTCAACCAATGCTGTTATTATTTCATTATTAAATATTATACTTATCAAAATATTGTTAGCCACAGTTTCAGCGAAATTAAATACGGCTTCCTTTACTATCCACTACTGCTGATATGATAAGACAATATTTTAGCCTGTTATTAATTACATATATATTATATTATGATCATAATTAATAATTATAGGCACCTACAGACTTTACAGAGGTTATATTATAAGGTTCGGTCAAAATCAATTACGGATATTTTGCGCATTTGATTTACTGCTTATGACAGACAGGCAAAAAAATAATTGTCATACTCGAAAATTTTTCTTTTAATTTATATGGGCGAGTTTGCGTTTTGCGGAGAGTCACTCATACATGAGCTAATTTTTTACTTAGAGTAAGACTAATATGTTTTTGCCTAAACGTCTTTACACAAGCATCATGTCCCTGAAGTGTCCGTAATTGATTCGCAGACGATATATATTACAAAATATTAACCTATGGTAAGAAAGTCTGTTTTGTCTCACACATTTTAAGTGGCCATCCTGCAGCAGTCGTGTGAAATTTTCAGTAATCAAAACACGTTTTTATGATAAACAGGTCATAATGAGAAGGGTCATGGAAGGGTCAAAACCACTTCTGCAAAGCTAAAAAACCGGACTTTATTAAATACTAGGTACTTAACCGCTATTAACGAAAACCTGTTATCGACAAAGAGTTTGGAGGGAGGGGATCCTGTCTAAATGTGAATTTACCTTGGCGTTTGTATTGTGTTTGGTTACAATGGAGTGGGGAGATTTGTCTACATTTAGGTGGTGTGTTGAATAGGGAATATCTAGCCAAATATAAAGTCGTGCATAAAAATATAGATTTACACTCTTTACGAAACTGACCAGCAGTGAGATCAGACTCACAGCTGATTTCAAAATAATATTATTAATAATATCAATTCGCTCATTTCAATCAGCTTTGTGAGATTAGTGACCTTTCCAGCGCCATATTTGAATCATACTAGATTTTTTATTTTATTTATCTAGGTGTTACCTTCTTAAGTTGTTTTAAATGTAACAAGTAAGTTCCGACTTCTGTAATTAGATTTATGATGCTTTTCCTTTAGACAAAAAAAAAAACGAACGTCGCATTTTGTAAAATACCTTTAACCCATACAAAAACCGGTCAAGTGCGATTTGCTAGGTCGACTCGCACTTGGTTCGCACGATGGGTTTCGTAGAAACCGGAAAAAAACACATTGTGTATGGGAGCCCCAGATAAATATTTATTTGATTCTATTTTTAGTATTTGTTGTTATAGCGGCAAGTGAGGCAACATAAACATCATTTGCGTGATAATTTCAACTGTCTAGCAGCAGCACCTATCACGGTTCATGATACAGCCTAGTGACAGACAGACGGACAGATGGCGGAATCTTAGAAATAGGGTCCCGTTTTACCATTTAGGTACGGAACCCGAAACATGGCGTAGCAACTACTACGTGCGAATTTTCAGTTTCGCTCGTTTTGCTCTGCTCGCTACGTGCGCTGAAATGGAAAAATGTTTATAAAGTATTCTTCAGCCGGTCCTTCACGAATTAAAATTTCGATGTCACTGTGATATTTCACTTTTATAAATGCTATAAAAACATTTATTGGTAATTTGTAGTGTAGGTATGTGTTGCGATGAATTGGTGATGGATTTATTGTTTTGATGTAGGTATCCTTACTAATACTAATCAATACTAATATAATAGAGGTAGGTTTGTTTGCATCGAATTGGCTCTGAAACTACTGTACTGATTTTGATGAAATTTGCCACAGACATAGAGTAAACCACGGAGAAGGCTGAAGAATGCTAATAAATATCGTGGAAATATGTACAGTTTCTGCGCTTCTCTTTGCATACATGAAGTCGCGGCCCGCGAGCATCATCTTGACTAAAATATTATGAGGCAGACAAAAACCGTATCGAACTGGGCAACGCGAAAGATCGATTTGAAAGTAACACAGAAACAGTGTCAAAGTCTAATTAAAATAACATTGAGTTGAATAAGCTAATAACTGTGTAGCCTCGACCGATAATAATTGTCGATTGGAATCGATTCAACAATTGCATATTCTATTTATATGAACTGCGCATCTTATCATTTGTGTCCCCGCAGACCACAGATTTTTATCATATTATAATGCGTAATTGGTATACTGTATCCATTGGTACATCTCAATATCGGTTTATACCCAAAATTAATGATTAAACTTGACCCAATTTTCACTTTATTATGAAATTGTCAGTAATCTATCAATATATTGCTAACTTTACTATATGAGATCTATCGAGTGATAGGCAATCTGATGCATTCTAACGTTATATATTAACCCCCTTACTAATAAATGCTGTATAAGCTTTGAATAGTTACACAGTGTTTTGTCTCCTTCTATCGAATTAAAAATGTCACTTGTGTGATGTGAACAAAACACTGTATAACTATTCAAAGCTTATACAGCGTTTATTAGTAAGGGGGTAATAATGTATCTAAAATCTAAGATTGACTTCAACCTTAGATTCTCAAAGAAAAAATTGACGTGAACTTAATCCTATGTTCGTCGAAATATATTAAAATCTTGTTCTCAGATAGACTGCAGGTCTAAAAAAGCCGTTTTGGCAATTCATTTTAAATTCTTGTTATGAATTACTGTATGAAAGATGACAGCGATCGTAAAATGTCCACTTGAATTGCAATTCATAATATGATTTAGATACAATTCATATGCAGAAATTGGCTGAAATGCATTCATTTGACAGATTTACAAGCAGAATTGCTTTAGTGTCAAATAGCAATATTGCGGTGATATTGCGCAAGTGGCCTTTTTAGACCCGCTGATCTAAAATGACATAGATTGATTATTGATTTTGGGCGTAAGATCTTAGGCTTCGACACCTGACAGAACTGTTGGCCGGTAGTTTGTAGTGTGGGTATGTACCTAACTACGTTTATTGCGTTTATAAATTTCAAGCTACAGAACATGTCGTAAATTTGATTTAATAGCGCCAATGGTTAGCATTCGCATAAAATAAATATGAATTTATATCCGAGGATATGGTGCGGTTATCCGAAATTCGCAAATATGTCATCTCATAAACTACTAAGGATACGGTCCTCTATATTTTTATCCACTCAAAAAACTCATTTCCCCTTTCTACACTTCTGCCCAGTTTTTGAGGTTTTTTGTCAGTAGTTTATCTATTCAATAGCGCTTTTGATTGGATGACGTATTCGTGTAAAGTGTTATTAATATTAATTGAACTGAAAATTCTACTAGATACGTTTACGATTCTAATGGCTACTAATGCGCTTTTTGTGGTTTATATTTATATATTTAAGCCGAAGAATTTTTCACAAAACACAGTAACTTGTGGTTAAGGTATTGAAAGTTCTTTGGCTGGCTTCTCGAGTCCACTTTATTCCCGAGGTGAGCTATCTTTAATGAAATCTTTTATAATAAGCTCGCGCACACAACTTCAGAAACACTCAAATGTTATAATTAGCTAAGTATAGAGTAAGTAAAAGGTCGTATCTAACTAAGGAGACGACGCTTGGCAAACGCAAATCTGCCAAGACGAACTAAGCGAAGCGCAAGGGCACTACCAGAAACCAGACCACCTTTTCTCGAAGCGTTTCGTAATTCGTTGATTTTTTGAACCTTAATAGGGTTTGGATTATACCAGATAAATTAAATTTTCAGGATATGATATGCTACTGAGAAATTAGCAGACTAATTAAACATGTAAAGTTTTGATACTAATACTAAAGAATATCTTTGAACCTCTAACAAAACGGGAGAAATCTAGTCAAAACAAAGAGAAACAAATTAATATAGGTACCTACTAAAACTCAATGAAATAAGTAGGTGGGTATCCTTTTATCGTATGAAATACCATAGATCTAAACTCCCCCCGCACGCGCACCCCCGCATTGGGCCGTGCAGCAAAAATCGTAATATTTTAATTTCGCCATAACTTCAAAACCACACGTCCAATTTCAATCATTCGAAGACCAAATATTATCTACATAAACTGTACTTAGTGATGAAATAATTTATTTTGATAAGGATTAATAGCATGAGTAAAATAAACGCGTTTAAATGTAGTCCAAAAAAAAATCAAGATTTCTAAATAAAATAATGGTTGTTGTGCCTCACTGGACATAGGTATAGTGTGTCGCGGACTTTTTTGTAGATATTTATAAGATCTACAATTAATTAGAACATTTTATGGTTCTATCTTTTATAGTTTAGGCAGCGTACGCAAAATAAGTAACTTTTCTGGTTGATTTTTTACACCTTGTGTCCGAAAAACCCAAATATTTTACGGAACCCTATTTTTTTCCAAAATAAAATATAGCCTATGTTACTCGTGGATAATGTAGCTTTCGAATGGTGAAAGAATTTTTGAAATCGGTCCAGTACTTTTTGAGCCTATTCATTACAAACAAACAAAACAAACAAACAAACATACAAACTAAGTTTTCCTCTTTATAATATTAGTGTAGATTGATATAATAATAATAATAGCTCCCCACACCGATTTCGGTGACTGGTAGCCGGTTTAATTGAAAACCAGGCCAGCTACGCAGGAGTTATTTTATAGTGCCCAAGTGTGTGCGCAATACACAAGAGCACTCTCTTTTCCTTTTTCTCTCGTAACCCAGTTGGGACGGAAGACCGACACGACTGGCGAGAGATCAGGCGCAGGACCGACTTTTTACATGCCCATCCGACGCATGGATCATCTTTCTTATCAGACAATCAGGTGATCAGCCTGCATTGTCCTAACCAAACTTATAAACAACATATTTTGTTGTTCCCATGCGGAAATCGAACCCACGACCTCCAAGTCGATAGCCAAGCTCTAAACCACTAGACCACGGAAGCTGTTAGGTATAGTATACAGTGATATACCCTGTCACTGACTCACTGATGATCAACAAAATTATAGGGTACTTCCGAATGTCCTAGAAAGCTGAAATTTGGTATGTGTACTAGTTTTAGCACATAAACAACATAAAAATTACCAAACTTGGAACTTTTATCCTCCAACCTCTTACACTAGGGGATGTAAATTTGTAAGAGACTAACCTTTTTTAAAAATTATTACTCTAGATATCTGAAAATTATTGTAGAGATCCGTGTTAAAAATAGTAACAATAAAATAAAAAATGAAATAAATATAAGGTTTGGTAAAATCAATTACTAATACTTCGGGTATAATATGATCTACTGTTTATGTAAAGACGTTTAAGCAGAAAAATAATTGTCATACTCGAAAAATATTTTTTTCTTTATATGGGCGAGTTAGCGTTTTGCGGAGTCACCCATACATGAGATGATTTTTTAGTTTGAGTATGACACTTATTTTTCTGCCCTAACGGCTTTACATAAGCTGTGGATCCTGTGCCTAAAGTATCCGTAATTGATTTTCGGAGAACTTATATATTGTCATAACAACTTTCAAAAAGAAGTGAAATCCCACCAAAACATTTTCATGTAAAGCGATGCCAAGACGATACCATATGACTTGCACTGTCAAAAAGCTATCAGATCTCATGTAATACCAAGTTTCTGACTCTATACGCCTTAACTCTACAGATTACAAGCCTAATTTCACAAACTCTACATCTTAGTCAAGTTATGTGGCCTACAAGAATAGTATAACAGCAAACAGTCCGTAAATTTTAGCACACGTATTACGACGCGCCACTGTCGCACATTTGGAACGTGTGGCGTGCCTAGGTGTTTTCCACCACATATTCTTTGTAACTCAACTTAAAATCAGACTTCAGAACCGGCAAAATGTTATGATACAGAAAAACAATAATATTATATCCGCGCACTATAATTCCAATTGTAGACACAGACCACCATGTCAATAGCACAGACTAGAAAACATACTTACTAACCAGCTTTCATAGAGCGAGCCTAATCGATCCAAATTTGAAAATTTTGACGTCCATTCAACAGCCTACAATTTTTCTACACAATCGTGGACACACCATATACTTGTAGTTGTGAAATCTAATCGAAATCTAACATGTAGCTTTTTATCTTTGATCTGTGCTACAGTGCCTACTATGAGAGCACGAGCCTCATGGCGATCAGCAGAGGCTACTGAGAGCTCAATAATGCTCATGTCGTTTTAAAAATAAAAAAACAATAGTTTACTCGTAGAATTAATAAAAACATTTTATCTGGCTAAGAGCTTGTGTCGTAACGCGCTATTTTTATAAACCACTAGCGCCAGCACGCGACATCGTATGCATAGAATTTATTTCCGAACTATAAATAAATGTTATAGTTGTTTGGGTTTAACGCGTTTTCTGCGTAGCTCGCGATATGAAACATGTATTATTGTATTATTATAAATATTGTATGAGCTCTGTTGGTTATAGTTATATTATGTTATCTGTATGTCGTGGTTTTATCACCCGGTATATGCTCACCCGTAATATAAACATTAGGTTTATTGTTAGTTTGTACACCTAGTACCTACACGATCATCTTTAATTCTTACTAGCTGCTGCCCGCGGCTCCGCCCGCGTAAATACAGTATCCCTCGGGAACACTATATTTTTTCGAGATAAAAAGTAGTCTGTGTTTTAATCAAGAGCCTAAACTACTAAGATATCAAATTTCATCAAAATCCGTTCAGTAGTTTTTCCGTAAAAGAGTTACAAACATCCATCCATTCATCCATACATCCTCACAAACTTTCACATTTATAATAATATAGTAGGACTGTCCATCTCATCAACAAAAGGTTGACTGGTAAAGATTGCTCAGTAATAAGTTCGCCTTTTGTACATAATTTAGGTATTAGTATTGTTGTTGTATATTTTTGGTGTCCAATAAAGTGTTCTTGTATTGTATTGTATGCAAATATACATAAGGTACGAGCACGACCGCAATGTCTTTCGGCAATCGTCATTTTTCAAATTTCAATGTCAATTCCATAGAAAAACGAATACCTATTGCCGAGTTGCCGAGGATTAATAGCAAATTAGAGGTTTTAATGTATTTATTAATTCTTTTTCTCTTTTTCAGATTGATGTGGACAATGATACAAAAACAAAACATCTCAATAATCAGCACGGTAATTTTACTACTAGATTTTATATAGTTTTTTCGTATATTGAAATTAATAAATGGAACTGATTCCAAAAAACAATATCATTTGTTTCATACTGTAATGCATATCTAATTCTCGTGATTAGAGATGTTGGCTACTCACATATGCTAATTTAAAATAATAATAAAACAATTTAAATAATTAAGCATCAACATTTAATGTACTTTAATAAAACAAACCGAAAAACATTATAAAAAATGTAACGACCGTCGCGTCGCGTTGGGCCGGCTCCCCGACACAAGATTACCATAACTCGAACATAAACGTTGGTTAGTAATTTATGTGTAAATACACGCGTTCTTATAATATTGCAGGCCTATTTTACTGGGTCACACACTGGCTAGCGCTCTGCGGAACGCAAACTATTTCATACCAAAATAGACCGTGTTTCAATGACGTAAATGGTCAGATTACTGTGAATATTTAGAATTGTATGCATTTATCCAGGCTGTACAATATGGGGGTGGAAAGTTCACACTTACCTACTTAACACTATTCTGCTGAATGTTTCTGTTTAATTATATTAAAGACGCATTTAATTATATACCTACTTGTTTTTATGCGTTAAATTATATATAACGTATTAAATTATATATTGTTTTTATCCTATAATAATATTTCTAGCTAGCTAGCGACATCCCGACATCAAAAATAATTCAATATATTGCGTACATTGGCGACCCCTTTCAATTTTCGAACCCTTCAAATGGGTTGCTTTATCAGATTAAAAGACCCCGAATATTATTTAAATTTAAAGATGGCGACTAGTAGAGTTTTAACATTCACGTCAACTCGGGAACGCTCTACGTGGTCATTCCGTGACCGTAAATGTGAGAATTTAAAGTGAAAAACCCCGGGGCTGGACGTAGAGCTAAATAAAATATGCAAGTTAGTATGCGAACACTTTTGCTTTATATTTCTGTCGCTTTATGCTTTTGATCGTTATGATAAGGTTAATACTATAATGTAACTTGAAATTGTAGAGTCATTTAAATAAAGTTAAATATTTTACGTCAACCTTTACTTACTTAAGTAAAAATTGTAGATTATATTTTGTAATTTATTATATGTTGACTTAAAAGTGGCCTTTGCTTAGATACTCATTAGAACAGTAGATATCTACCTAAAAATAACAAAAAACCACGAAAATAATATATTTATGCGTCTGAGATTGCAATATTATGAAATACTAGCTTCACCCGCGGCTCCTTCCTCGTAAATACAGTATCCCACGAGAACGCTGAATTTTTTCGGCATAAAAAGTAGCAGAGCCTAAACTACTACCATAAAAAAATCATCAAAATCTGCTGAGAAGTTTTTGCGTGAAAGAGTAAGAAGCATTCATCCTCGCAAACTTGCGCATTTATAGTAACAAAATAACAAACATCCACCCATCCACACAAAGTTTCACATAAATTATAAAATAGTACCAGGATTGCCATCTCATCTTACCTATCTTTTTAGGAATAGAATCCATCACGTTAAACCTAACACGTCGCCGAGACTCGTGAAAATGTCCCCAAATTACGAGTAATGGCTGACGGGTCATGTTCTGAATAAAATTGAATGTTAAATATGGATTTTAAAGTCTTCTTCGCCATTTTAAGTTAGCTGAATCTATTTCTCAAACTAGTTTATGGGTAAAAACGTATAGGTACTATATTTTAGAAGTTTTATTGTAAAACGTTAATTACATAGCTTCATTAAATAATTGGTTATTAAATAATAATTATACATAGTTGACGGACGACGGGACGACCTGTAAAATATTATAGGCAAAGTTAACCATAGTCTGAATAGTGTTTAGTGAACACCAGAATTAAGCCAATACGAAATGTATTAAAAGAAATGCCAAGATTGCCTTGGTCTGTCTTTTAATCTAATTTAGTTTTTAACCCCCGACGCAAAAAAAAGGGGTGTTATAAGTTTGACGTGTCTGTCGGTTTGTCTGTCTGTCTGTCTGTGGCACCATAGCTCCCGAACCGATTAAGCGATTTCAATTTAGTTTTTTTTTGTATTAAAGGTGACTTATCTGCGAGTGTTCTTAGACATGTTTGATGAAAATCGGTTGAGCCGTTTAAAAGTTGTGGGGGGTGAAAGTGGGGAAGAATAACTGAATGACTGCAAATATACTCGAGTGGGGTCTCAAATGAAAGCGCACTGTAAGTGAATATTCGTGTTCTTAGCTTCGTTTGATGAGAAAATTGGTGGTGGGAAGATCAGCGGTTTGAAGATGATCAGCTCTTTTCTAGTTGATGAGGGGATCTGACTAACTTTCTTATGTCCGATCGATTCGAAATTTGGTACCGTGTTATAGTCTAAGATCCGGCTGCAGGATTAATGCGTTCATCGGTTTTTTGCTGAAAACCGAATTTTTATGTGTATTTATAATTAGGAGAATATATATTTATCAGGTTGCCTATCAAAATTTGGCCGCCAGTATTTTTAATTAAATAATTTTTAATTGATTTTTGGGAAAAAATATCGTTCACTTGTTTTTTAAATAAAATAACGTTTACATCACGGCAATTTATATGAAGATTAAAAAAAAACACGGTTGCCGTTGCGCACTTGGCCGCACCTCTTCGCAGCCAGGTGTAAAGAGATATGATTTCGATATATGTATACGTTCATAACGTTTATTTATTAATTATATACCAAATTAAAGCTAATTTTTTATGCTGTTATGTTGAGAACACTAACATGCGTCGAATGTTAGTGTTCTCAACATAACAGCTGCGGTATTTTTATTCTTACATAAAAACCACGCTGTTTTGGAGTTCGTCATGCACAACGTTTTATATTTACATTACTTTCCATCTAAAAATTATTAAATTAATTAACGTAAAATAAAATTGATAAAGATGAAGTCGTGTTTTCTGTATAACGAAAAAATCAAAGTACTTGATTTTATGCATCATTCAAAAAGTGCTCGCTAATGTTATTGTTTCGTCTTAAAAAAAGAATATAAATATCATGACACTTTATTAACAATTGAATCTACTAATGATTTTGGATATCATACATGTCTCAAAAAATTACAGTTCTAAAGCAAAAAGATAAAGAAGAATTTGAAGAGTTTTGCAAAACACAAACCGTAAGTAAAATTTCAATTGAACTTAAGAATAATATAGGTTATAGTTACAAAATAAATGACACAGTGCAAACTTTGAGGTTTTGTTGTTAAAAATATATTTTTTAAAATTTTTTATTATTATAAAAATGATTTCTCAAAAAATGCATTTCTCAAAAAATCAACAATTAACGATTTTAATTAATACATTTTTTAAATAATTATTAATTAAAAAAAATAATTAATGCCCTTTTTTCAAAATACAATTAGTAAACCATTTTTTTTATTAATGATTTAAAAATTTAATGTTTTTTCTTTTTTTTAATTAATTAATTAATACTAATAACTTAAAAAAATTACCTAATGCATAATTTAAAAAAATAATTGATTAATTTTAAAAAAAATAATGATTAAATAAAAATAATAAATTTAAAAAAAATATTAATGTTTATTTTTATGGAATAACGCGGTAACGTAGTACAATCTACTAATTTCTGGCTGGCTGCTATTCGATGGTTTTCTAAAACCAACATGGTTCCTGGGAGACTCAACTTCAACGCAAGTTAAGAGTGTGCTATGTGATTCCATGGATAAATCTTCCGATAATGACGACAATTCTGATATTTGTAGCGATGAAAGTGATAGCTCCGATGATAGTGTAAATGAAAGCTCCGATGATACAGATTATTAAATAAGAGTTACGGGAATATAAGATATATTTAAAAAAAATCAATTTGCTTAAATGTTTAATTAACATGTAACAGACGATTTAATACTTGAATAAAATGTACTAAAATTTTCAAATAGTACTTTTACAATAAAATTTTCTTTTACCTAAGTCACCTTGGTTTTATTTTTGTATTTTTTAAATCAATATAAATTATATTAAATCAATATTAAATATATTCAATCAATATTTTTTTTTGTAATTTTTAAATTTGTCATTTTGAAAAGGAAGACATATTTTTTGGAGTATTTATTAAGTCGTCTCTATTACTCCTCGGTGGTTGAGAACACTAGCATTCGACGCATGCGCAATGGCTTAAAAGCGTCGCACAGCGTCCCTTCGTCTGACAAATGATGTTACTCGCTAACTCTCTTTCACTCTACCTTAAATATTTATAATTTTTAAAAGCCAGCAACCCTTATTCGCGGGTAAATTTATTTAGGAAACCATATACGATAATAAATAGAAAAAAATAAGTTTTAATTTGATATATAATTAATAAATAAACGTTATGAACGTATAAATGTATCGAAATCATACCTGTTTACACCTGGCTGCGAAGAGGTGCGGCCAAGTGCGCAACGGCAACCGTGATTTTTTTGAATCTTCATATAAATTGCCGTGATGTAGACGTTATTTTATTTAAAAAACAAGTGAACGATATTTTTTCCCAAAAATCAATTAAAAATAATTTAATTAAAAATACTGGCGGCCAAATTTTGATAGGCAACCTGATAAATATATATTCTCCTAATCATAAATACACATAAAAATTCGGTTTTCAGCAAAAAACCGATGAACGCACTAATCCCGCAGTCGGATCTCGTACTATTACTTCAATGATATTTAAAGAACATGGTAAGGTAACCATGACCTGATTAGCCGTTTGAAGATTATCAGTTCTTTAATAGTTGATAAAGGGAAGAATCTTCCATATGTTCTATCGATTCGAAATTTGGTACCGTGTTACTTCAATGATATTGAAAGTATGTGGTAAGGTAACCATTATTTATACCGACTTTAAAAAGGACAAAATAAAAGTAAAATTAAAAATTTTAAAAACCCCCCGACACAAAAAATAAACTTTAAAAACTAATAAATAATATTTTTAACCTAATATAATTATTATCGGCACATATAATATTATGTAAGTTGAAATATTTTTATATTTCAATCGTCGTCTCGTCGGGGGACCGCTATGTGAGAAAACGAGGTGTAGTCACAAATTGTAACAAAATAATTTACTCCGGGAAAAAATTCGCTCGTACCTAAATGTAATTCGTAATTTTTAATTACATAGCTGTTGTTGGAAAAACACTTTATAAACTTTAGCGGTCCCCCGACGAGGCGACGATTGGTATTACCGTTTCCTATTATTTATTTTAATTTAATTTCCCTTCGTTTCCATGTACATTTAAATTAACTTCGTCAAGGAGAGCAACACAAAGTAAAATAAAACATGGCGAATCAGATCTGCGGGCTGATTACCTAACTTCGTTGAACTTCATGAACTGCTTCTTGGTCTTCTTCTTCTTCTTTTTAAAATGGCTGCTGAGTGAACTATATTAATTGTATTGAAATTTGCGTTTTGTTGTGTATTAAAGTACCACGTAATTTATAAAAATATAAAATTTTATACTATTATTTAATTATAAAAACTATTAAGGACCTAAAAAGAGCATTTCAAATGAACTGATTTTCATACTTTGAAACACCGCCGATGTTATAATTTAATATTTAAATCAATTTATATAATTTTCTAAAAAGTCCATTGGGAACATTCAAACGCAATTTTACCTATTGTCATTTCACTTCAAAATTATTTTTTTAAATAAACATAAATTGGAGTTTTGCCAGAAATATTAATCGACGTTGTTGTTTTTATATTTCCTCCAAAATTTTTGTTAATTTGGTTCCTAATGTGTAATATTGGTAATATTAACCATTAGAATTTATTGACGTGCACAAGTATGGGCAAGTGGTAGAAGTAGTAAAGGAGATTGTCTAAATATTTATTTAAAAGAAAACACTTGAGTATATCACAATTCAAAATCCGTATATTCAAACACCACAATATACTTAATACATGGTAAACTGTAAAGGCGCCCCGTGAAGTGGGCGGAGGGCGACAAGCGTCCGTCGCGCTGGAGCGCCTTGGGCGAGAGTAAATAGTGTTCTGTGGCCTTGGATCGACTGACTTAACAAAAATACTTAAAGTGTTTAGGGATCCACGAGGCTCCGGGCTCGTAAGGATATTCGCACTGGCATGCACGGACGGCGCGGGCGTTGTAATGGGAGTCGTTTTAGTTGGGCATGCTATATATAATCTGCTTTAATTTTGCTAGTTGCTCTGGATCTATATCGACAAAGTATCATCTGCAAAATCCTTACTTTACAAGAGGGCGAAAAGAAGGTTGACTGGTAAATATTTGCGGGCGAGGGGGAGGTGGTGCTTGCAGACTTGCTACGCAGAAGTACTTTAAAATATATCCTTTTAAAAACTTCTTAATCGCGATCATAATAACAGAAATTGACACGGACGAAGTCGCGGGCAACAGCTAGTTAATTAATATAATAACATAATAATTAAGTAATATAATAACATTTTTTCGGATCTCAAATACATTATACGGACGCTCTAACGGTGAAAAAAACATCGTGAGGAAACCCGCACATAGTTGGTCCCAGATGTATTGACCAGTCATTCCTCTGGACTAGGCTGACTATGTTGTGAGAATACCGTATGTGCTTAGGCAACCATACGATATTTAAAAAAACCAACTGTCCCAGGCACTACAGTATTTCAAGAGTGGTTACTTCGCTCGGAGAATACTGTTTAAATCATCCATTAATGGATGCAAAGGCCTATGATTTATTTTTATTTTATAATAACATGTACAATAAAACAACTTCTTACTGATTTTATAAAATTTTATTAATGTTTTTCATACACAGTAAATATTGAACACTGCTAACCTGATTTTATATTCTAGGTACTGAGTTTTATCTAATGGAATAGATTGTCTCACATACCTACCTGTATGTACTCTACTATACCATACCTTATCATATATACATATAAAAGGCGGACGGAAGGTGAGCTAAGCATTGAGTGAAGCACAAAAATGGCGGCGACTTACGTTTGTGTGAGATTAAGGATAATTGCCATTTGCGTATTGGCTTAATTTGCTTGTGAATGTGCGCGTGCGACACGTGTCGCTAAGATATGGCCGGCTTACTTTGATTTCTTCGCTATTCATATTTTCTACGTCTTTGACCTTACATTAACCTTGCCTTACCAATCACTAAACTATGTGAGACGATTGCTGAGCAAGTGCTTGTTGCTTTTTTAATGCTGTCGATTCCTCCACAACCTTTCAACCAAAACTTGACGCCCTCCATCTGTTCTGCTCTCTTACAGGCTGTGCCGGCTGAAGATTTCTGTCCCCACTCAACTCATCATCATCGATGGAAATACGTGAGTCATTGATTAGGTTATGGAGGACGACACAAGCATTAACTATTTTACCAGCTTTGACTGGGGAGTAGTGCATAATCCTGATATAGGTGTACCATAATCTCATGGCAAATAGGGAAATAAAATTTTGTAGTGTGCAATACTGGGGAAATTGGATTAAACGATCTTGATACTGGTTAATATTTAATTATGTCTTTAATATTATTGAACATGAATTATAATAAGACTGTATGAAGAATTTTCGGTGTATAATATAGAAAACTAGCTTTTGCCCGCGGCTTCGCCCGCGTGGAATAGTGTTCTTGGAGAAAAAACTACTTCGTCGAATAATTCTCTAACTACTTACAGGAATATACTACTGATACAATATTGAAAATGTTTTTAGGTTTGCCCAATGCAAATTGTTAAAAATGGGACCCTATCACCTCTACACGACATGCGCGACCACTTGATAATATACTTACATAATATTATATTTATCGCACTTGAATATAAATTTTACCATAATATTATAATGTCTTAAAGACTAAATACTTAAAGACTATTATTTTAAAAACTCGCATCAAAATCCGTTGCATAGATTTAATGATCTAAGCATAAATATACTTTACCTACATGCATAGGGACAGACAGATAAAGCGACTTGTTTTTTACTATGTAATATGTAATAAGTAAAGTTATTTGACCAACAAAACTTACAAACCACCTCTGGATATTCCATAAGAACTGCAGTTACTATTATACGTATTCTGTGCTGCAGTTCAAAATATTCGTGAACCTGTTTATACTGTATACGTATAATAGTAATACGTATTCTGTGCTGTAGTTCAAAATATTCGTGAACCTCTTTATACTGTATACGTCCCGCGTTTTCGATAGCGCGATGTAGAAACGCGAGCGCCCGCGTATCGCAGCAACACTATATCCCTGCATTTTAAATCTGTAATATCTTCGAAAATATTCATTTAAATTACATGCCGTAAAGGGCAGTATTGATCTATCTTAAATGCACAATGTATTTAAGGTACTTAATTTGATAAGGATTAATACTGTATTGCTTAAAATCGCTTTGTAAATAAGCTATTAAATTAAAATCAAAGTAAAGGATAAAAAAATGGTTATTGTGGGTTATCCCTAAGAGATAGACTTATGCCATCTCGGACTTTTTTGTAGGCTTTTTTTTTTAAGATGAATAATAAAACTGTAGTAGTTACATAATTTTGATCTATCTCGTAAAGTTCAGCCAGCATTTTTAATATAAGCGCAAAATATGTTATTTTTTAGGACATTAGAAATCTCTAAAATTATCTGTGTACCTCTACTATGTTATGCATGTTATATACCTAAAAACCTTTCCGTTAAATCACTTTATCTGTTAAAAAAACGGCATCAAAATCCGTTGCGTAGTTTTAAAGATTTAAGTATACATAGGGACAGACAAAAAAGGGACTTTGTTTTATACTATGTAATATAATGATATTTTATGAAAAATAAATCAATCGTGAATTACTTTATATACTTATTTATTACGCATAACATACAATTAAATTGGCAACAGTTTATTTAATGTTGAAATTTCCTTCCAAACTGTATAGAACTCGTTTACTTTATTCCTAATCAACTATAAATCGAAACTGTCTTATGTTGATTTTCTTTTTTCCTCCTCTCCTCCTTTTACCAGGCATGGAAAACAAACATCATTCAATGTGCCATCAGCTACGATTCACCGTATAGTAATACTGGAAATACCTTTAAAGAAGTCAGAATAATTACCTAAGAAAATATAAAAAAACTAAAAGTATCAAAACAACTCACTCTAACTTACCGGTCAACTCTACCACGAGCTTTAAATTATAAGATTGAGTTCGATTTACACCTTATGCTTTCTGTATTTTACTATAGACATAGAAAACAACATTTCTCGCTTGAGATCGAATTGCCTTTTTGGATATTTTCACAAAAACAACAAATTCCAAGAACATAATCACAAAATTTTAGCAGCGGTTGACAGATCACGTACTTTGATTTGACGGGTCATACTTGACATTGCCATATGAAAATCACATTTTTTATTTTTTTTTAAAATGCCATCAGATTCTGGTAGGCCTATAATAGTTTTAGAATTTGTAGCTACAATATAACAAAAAGCAACTATGACTCAAAACTCAAAAACCGACTGCAGCAAAGCTAAAAGTGACTTTTCCAATGCATAAGACTAGGACAAAACATTGTATAGTTTATCCACTGTGTAAATATTTTTATTAGTAATAACAACGAAATTTTAAAAAATTAAGATAGTCTCGACATTTGTAAGCAGGAAACGAGTGTATGATGATGAATTATAGCTAATAATGCTTGTGATTAGATTCCCTTGCATTGTAAAAAAACAAGCTTAAAATCTAAGCACAGACAGACTTACACGTAATATTGTGTATATACACGACAGATCAAAGTTATAACACTTCTCGGAAGTTTATTAGCAAAAGCGGATAAAACTCGAAAAACTCAAGACTCACAATATATTATAATACATATGACAGAAAACAACGAGAGTCAAGTGCGGTTATATATTCAAATTTGACATTTGTATTTGCGATCGAGGTGTCATAGCCTCGTAGGTTCTTAAAAGAACAAATTTATTAATAATCTGTGCCTTATCAGTCTTCTTTTTGGAAGTGTCGTAGCCGGGAGCACAATAGGCCCCTGCTTAGTTTGACAGTTGTCATTTCATGAACTATGTCATAAC
The DNA here is from genome assembly GCA_905404095.1 of Glaucopsyche alexis. NCBI lineage: Eukaryota > Metazoa > Arthropoda > Insecta > Lepidoptera > Lycaenidae > Glaucopsyche > Glaucopsyche alexis. The sequence goes on along the minus strand of FR990052.1, from coordinate 16,178,100 downwards.
GCTTCATGAACTATGTCAAAAGCACTACGTCACACGATTAGTGATGGGCAGCGGATAAATACTCAGTGGATAAATACTCAGGTATTTTTCCGAAATGGAAAAATACTCATATTTTTCCATTTTTACCGGATATTTACTCAAAATGTAGGAAATTTATATTTTTGTGAATTGGATGGTTATTTCTTATAATATAATAGCTTGTACAGATATAATATTATTATTAATATAAATATTAATAAGTATAACTAATTTTAGTCTGGAATTCTGGATTATTTCCGTGACTTTTTTGCCAAAGTTTATACTCTGCGACAAAATGCTAATAATATGATAAGATACATTAAGTTCACGGATTTACTACAGTCAGTGATTTTTTCAGACCATTTCATTCTTAATTATTTCTTGACGTAAAAAAATTGCTCAAATACATTATGCTCTTATAAAGCTTTAATGCACGCCGCTGTTTTTCCTAGGTTTTATGACTCTTAAAGTATGTAATAGGTACCTGCCTTTCAAACCCCGCTAACACAGATATCACATTTGCTATAATATAATAATAGAGTAATATGGTAGAAAAAACTTTTTGCATTTTCGGCTCTTATTGCATGTTTTGTCCCGTTTTTCCGCTAATATTTCTTCAGCCCACATAACGAAAAGTGTTCTTGAAGTTTAGTGTCCATGTTTGCGGCATAAACCAAATGTTTGAATCAATTTTATCATGAAACAAAGAAAAACTTATAGCTACCGTGAACTACTTTGCATCACGGGCATAGACAGGTTTTAGTTTCGGGGGGTTCAAGAAAATAAAAGAACTAAAAAAGTACGTTAAATAAGGGCCAGGGCCGTTTTAACCTATTTAAGAGGCCTTTTTTCTCTTTTACCTGTTTAAGCTTTAAACCTTGAAATACTATATAATATAATAATAATTTGGAAAAAATACAAATATCAATATCCTAAAACTGAACGTCGGTACTAAATTGTATAATATGTTTTAAGCCAAAACACGAGTGAGCGGAGCGAGCGAGCAAGAAAATTTTTTTCCCCACTTTACAGGTCAAAATCTGTTCAAAAGTTAAATTAAAACACTGAATAACGGTGAACTTCGGAAAAATACCATAAAATCAACCGGCTAAAACAGAATGTCGGTGCTAAATAATATATTATGTAAGCTTTATGTTAAACGCCAGCGAGCGAAGCGAGCGAGCAATTATTTTTTCCTATTTAATAGGTTAAATATGTTCAAACTTATATGTTAAAAAACTTATAGTAAAAATATAATTAATTATATGTTATTATATTAGGTTTCTTATATAACTGAACATTTCGAGGGGAGGTTTGAACCCACCCGCATGCTTTGTATCTTCAGATGGACGAATGGATTTATTATATCAAGATCAGAATCATTCTTTGTAGAGTTTAAGACAGAATGAATACCTCCGGTATGAAATAATAAGAGTTATGAGAGTATACGAGAAAGATAAATTTGTTGTTGTTATTGGTGACAACAGACAACGCTAGAAATATCCTAAATAATATACTTTTCGGTTAGTCAAGGAAGTTGTTAAGCCACATGTTATGTTTATACCTGTGTATCACACATTTTTAATTTGATGGCTCACGATAAACTAAAATGTGAATAATTTAATTAATCTCTGTGTGCACAAGGTGGGACAGTTATCTTACATCACTAAGGAGTTTGAAAAATACAAAAGTCACTCTTAAGCTATAGAAGAAGACACGGTCATGTTTAATGACATAAAAGCAGCTTTGCTTTGCTTAATATTATTTGATGATATTTTTTGGTATCACGCAGACCAATGGATATCTGTACTTGAGTCAATAACAGAACCTATATTTCAACTAGAGTCCATCAAATGCAATGTTCATACATTATTTATGATCTTAAATGCTATGAAATCCAAAATGAGTTTCAATTTGCCTAGTATTACGATTCTTGGAAATGAAGCTAATAATCAAATTCTCTCAGCGGTAGCGAAAAGGATGAAGGACTGCGTAAAGTTCACCGCTAAAATGTTACTGATAATCGTATGTCCTCTTTGTGAAAGCATACCCACAACTGTCTCCTTCAACATTGAAATACTTGGTGTTAACACATTGAGCGAGGTCCAATTCCGATATCATCTGGAGGGTTGGTGTTCTAAACAGGACAAAGCAGTATTTCAGGCCAGTCCAACGCCTATAACTCTATAAGGCGCAGGTTCGGCCTCACATGGAATACTGTTCACATCTCTGGGCAGGGGCGCTAAAGTACCAGCTTTGAGCTTCTCCCTCTGGATCGTATCCAACGAAAGGCCGGTCGAATTGTCGACTGCCATAGTATTTCAAACAGACTGTCATCCTTAGAGCTACAAGCTAGAGCATCGCTTTGCATCCTCTATCGGTTTTACGGGAGTGATCCGAGGAATTTTTCGGACTTATACCTGCTGCAACTTTTTGCCACCGTTCCAAGCGACAAAATATTTATCATCCTCATCACCTTGATGAGTGGCAGTCCTCCACCGTGCGCTTTACTCAAAGCTTTATGCCGCGCACTGTAAAATTCTGGAATGAACTGTCGCTAGCAGTATTTTGCGGACCATTACGACCTGCAAACTTTCAAAAAGGGAGCGTATTTCCTCCTAAAAGGCCGGCAACGCATTTACAACTCCTCTAATGCTGCGGGTGCATAATTGGTAAAATTCAGGAAAGTGCAGAAAGCGACGAAGATGATAAAGACATTTACATTTTATCGCCATCTCTAGTACAGATAGATACTGATGAATCGAGCAATGATATCGCTTTTGTTAATTATTTTTTGTTAGTAAAGATTGATTCATCAGCAATCTTTATTATATAAAAAACAAACAATAGTGATAGTAGTTATTTTCAGAATTTGACTAAAGCAACGATCGACTTCAATATTAGATATTTAATTCTGATGGTGATTACAGTTTTTTTAAATTAATTTTATGAAATTAAGTACCACGAACGAGTAGACCGCATACCTGTTGGTAAGCGATTACCACCATCCATGGACACCCACACATAAGAGTTAGGTTGAGAAATTCTCAACAAGCAGAAGCGTAATTAGACGCCGATTTTCCGTGCGACTGTGGTACTTTTTGTTTGGTTTAGCTGGCACATTCGTGTTGATGCATGAAATAAATCACGTGGAAGAGCCACGTGATTTATTTCGTAAATATTGCATGTTTGGTTGTTTTAAACTTTATAATATTATCATTTTCTGTTCGAAAGATTGATTGTAGATATGTGTGTTTGTTGTAATTTCAATTTTTTTAGTAGTAGTGTAATTTTCTTAATGTTACAATCATAATGTAAGTAACAAATTGTGTGTACATATATTCTATTATTAATAAATGTTGTTTATTACTAGATATTACAGGTTTATTACTAAATATTCATAAATAATGTGATTAACAAAGCATGTTATTAATCAATATTTTAGGATTTTTATTTATTTCAGTCCCTTTGGTAGTAAAAGTACAAAATCTATGTTGACTGTCGTATCTAAATCTGTAAAAAGTATTTTTCCGTATTTTTCCACTGTTTTGGAAAAATACTTGAGTAAAAACGGAAATTTATGAGTATTTTTCCATATTGAGTATTTATCCGGAAAGAATCCCAACACTACACACGATTTAATTGGTCGAAAGAGCGTTTCATTCGTTCTATGAAGGACAAAATGGCGGACTATTTAGTTTGACATGACAGCAGGCTTGTCTTTTTTGACATTTTAACTTTTTAATTTGTGTTTTAAAAAGTTCAAACGTCAAAATGAAGTCCATGCCGGTTGTCAGTTGATGTCCAGAATATTAGGTAGCCCTGCAGACTTGACTAAAGAATGTCATTTTGTTAACATGACTTTTCACAAAGAAAGACGTATGACATTCAAGACGACGTCTCTTCGTAAAACTGTCTACTACGTCAAAAGTCAAGTCAAAACAACTGTCATAAAAATAGTGTTCTCGCAATAAAAAAACTCTTCAAATAATCATTTTTGTACGCAAGTACCCTTCTTCAAATTATTTTTTTCGTACTTTTATGATATTCCCATATTTTTTTCCTATTTAACTGTGTAGTGTACATAGAACTGACCCAAAATCAAACATCTCTTTTACTGTTACATTAGCCTGGTTATTAATAAACTAGCTTTTGCCCGCGCTTCTTCGCGCGTATCCCACGGGGACACTCTACTTTTTCCGGATAAAAACAAGCCTGTGTTTTAATCCAGAGCCTAAACTACTACCATACCAAATGTCATCAAATCTGTTCAATAGTTTTTGCGTGAAAGAGTAAGAAGTATCCATCCTCGCAAACTTTCACATTTATAATAACAAAATAAATATTTTTGTTAAATATATGAACTATACCTACTGATATTTATTTATTCTACGTAGACTTCTCTGAAGGACGGATAAAACGCCTTTTTGGTCAAAAGCGGTAAGAAAGCTATCGCGTGAAACATGCTTTTATTTCGCACTATCATAATATGTATGATATAGTTATCTATACATCTATACAGATAAATAAAATTGAAGTGTCTGTTTGTAACTTCAAATTAACAGCTTTTCACATAATGCATCAGAAAGTATATTCGGTACTTACAATAAAATACATTTTTTTTTAAATTTTGTCTGTCCGTCTGTTTGTCTGTCGGTCTGTCTGTCTGTTTGTTCCGGCTAATCTCTGAAACGGCTGGACCGATTTTCACGGGACTTTCACTAACCGATAGCTGATATTATAAGGTCTAACATAGCCTACTTTTATTACCGGGTTCTGGTTAAATAAATAGGGTTCCGCTTCCATTAGTTCTGCGCAAACGAAGTTGCGGGCTTCAGCTAGTTATATCATATAATTGTTATTGTTATCAAATTAATATACAAACGATATTTATCAAGTTAAAATATGGAGTATAAATCTTAGAATCTCAAAAACTTATTAGCAACTTTTCGTCCTCATTGTACAAAGTCATTAAATTTCTGGCGAGATAGATTTGTCCGTAAACGCTATTCAACGTAATAAACAGACGCCAAAAATTTAAGCCCAAGATGAATACTCAAGTAGAAAACTTTGTGATAAAATTCTCGTAGAGATTCTTAGCTCAGTAACTAAGTGCCCACAGTAATTTCAGAGGCGGAGATAAAGGATATTTACCGAGAGAGGAGTGGGCCCTATTGTTACAGTTCTCCGTCCACCTGGCATCTGTTTGAGTCAAGAACTAAAATTAGGAACCGGGTTTCTATTCCGAGGGGACATTTTCTCTAACTGGATGCTCGAGTGAATAATGTAATTGATTACTAAAAGATTGGTTCTCTTTGATTTGGAGTTGAATTATTTTATTTTCTGTAAATTAAGGACAGATATTTCTGTCAAGGTGATCTTGATTGTGTAGATTCCGTTACCCAATAAGATTTTAGGTGTCTTATATAATTATCTATGGATGCTTCGCACCACGTCAATCTGGCCCCGTACTAAAAAGGTAAGCGAACTTGTGTTATGGCCTACTAGTCTGATTCACAAGATCCTTGTCAGTGAATTTCTGATTTAAAACTATGATCCAGGGCTCATTCGATTCGAAATGACCTCTAAAACTTTTTGAAAATTTTCAAGAGGGGCTCGAAAAAATTGCAAATGTTATAAACAATTTAGTAAAAAATAAAATGGTGATTTGGTTTTTCGAAAATATCTCGTAGACTATTAAAGATATCCGAATTTCCTAAAAAAAAGTCTCAACTCCCGGAACTCGATGACCAATATTTATAATTTTAATTTGGAAGTGAAAATAGCGCTAAAAGCGATGCGCCGTACTATCGGTAAACGAGCGCGGGAATCATCTTTCTAGAAATCAATATATTATATATATTAAAATAGTATATATATTAAAATTTACATTAATTTACATCCAGCTTGACGTTAATTGTCTTTTTACCATTTCAACTCGAGTCTATGGTAATTTCCATATCATAGAAAGTGTCAGATGTCCAAAACATAGACAGGCACAATAAAAACTAAATTAGATTAAAAGACAGACCAAGGCAATCTTGGCATTTCTTACCTAGCAGGTACATCTACATTTTATTTCTACACCTACAAATTTCCATTTGCCTAAACTATGTCGTAGGCAACATGTAGTATTAAATAGTAAACTGTCCTTCCAACATTACCAACATTATCAAGAGTTTGCCGAATGGAAACGTTTAATATTATATTCATGTGATTAGTTACTTTACCGTTTCTCTGGAACTTTCTTAACCTAATAATTAAGTGACACGAAGAAATGTGACTTTGGAAATAACAATTATTTTGGTTTGCTCTTATCCCGTACCTGTCGTCCGTTTGAACATCTATAATTTAATACTAGCTGTTGCTCACGGCTTCACCCGCGTAAATACAGTAGGTATCTCAAAGGAACACTTTACTTTTTCGGTATAAAAAGTAGCCTAAGTTTTAATCCAGAGCCTAAATTACTACCATACCAAATTTCATCGAAATCCTTTCAGTAGTTTCTGCGTGAAAGAGTAAAAATATCCATCCATCCATCCATCCATCTATCCTCACAAACTATCGCATATTTTATAATATTAGTAGGATGGTGGACAAAATGTATAAAACTACCCGACTACGGCAAAGCCAAAAGGAAGGATATTTTGGCAGTCTATGTATCGTAGTATGTGTGTTTGTTATATTGCATCGTAGCGCGTTAACTACTGATCCGATTTTAATGAATGTCAGTAGATTCGTAAGTCGTAACAATGGCTACATTTGACAACGCAACACGATTGTCAGCTCTATTGTACCGGCGCAGAGTTCTATTTACAGTGCTGTATTTTCTGTCGCGACCACTAAAAACGCTCTATAGTTTGAGTAATTTACATAGGCTATATAATTTGAGTAGTCGGTGTTGTAGTATTTAACTTTTGATCGTTTACTTCAGAAATAACTTCAGTAGACCCTGGTAAATCAATAAAGGTATGTAAAGGTATAGGACACATACGCGTATTGAGCTAATACCTAACATAAAAAGTGCTGTTCGAGTCTTATTGTATCCCAAGTAGCATCCCCAATAGAAAGTAATGATTTCCGAAAAGATAAGATGAAACAAACGGCCTCACAATACTTAAGACGGATTGGGCAGGATCTCACCGAAAAAATGTAACAAAAGAGAATTAAGAGAAATTGTCTGCCGTTTAACCGCGAAAATGCCCTTTCAGCTTTGTTGTGGGGTAAATAACTTAGACAAATAAAAAACGAGGTCCAAAAAATAATCGTAATGCCGTAATAAAAGCCTATGTGAATGAATAATATTCGAAATAATAAGTTTCATCAACCAACTTACTCTTTTTAACCCCCGCGCCCGACGAAAACAGAGGTGTGTGTATGTGTGTATGTGTGCGTGTGTGTGTCTGTCTGTGGCATCGTAATAAAAGCGCGATATATTCGCGCGCGAGTGAAAGAGACAAGTAGCGATGAGTCAATGTACGAAGTACAAACGTGCTCCGCGACTGCACTTTAGTGAACGAGTGTTTTAAGCTATAATTTATCATCATCAGCTCGCTCACTGCTTGAAATTTCGGGGGTTACTTTAATTTTTTAATTTAATTTAATTTTTAATTGGCAAACCTGATTGACTGATGTATCAACATTCAACGCACAGGCTTATTAAGGCTAGAAATTTGAAATTTTGCACACGTATATTTACCATTTGACGAAGGCATGCACTAAGAAAGGATTTTTCAAAGTACCTACGTGATAAAAGTTTCTATGAAACTTTTTATTCCTTGGTTATATTTGCAGGTTCCCTATTTTTTCGCATAAAATCATATGTCATAATTTTACTTGGCATAATTTCATTTGACCTAATATTAGTTTCGCATAATATTCATTTCGCATAACTTTCTTAGCATAATTTTTTTACGCATAATTACTAAAAGCATAATAATTGTTAGGCATACTTATTGTAAAGCATACATTTTTTACGCATAATATTAATTAAGCATAATATTAAAAAGCATAAATATATTTACGCATAATGATATTTAAGCATACTATTATATTTACGCATACTTCTTTGTAGCTTTTTTTTCACATACTTACTAATGAATTATAAATTCTACCGGATGTGCGAGTTAAGACGAAATAACAATTATAATACTAATTTTCGACTGATTACGACATTAAACTCGGACAAACAACACGAACTGCTATCTAAGAACATGCCGAGCCATAAACACGAGCCCAATGCACTTATGGATAAAGTAAGTTTTGTTTTTGAATTAAATAACCTTTCGTATTAATTATTTTAAACATGTTAGCGGCTTACGGGTGGCCCAAGGGCCACCCCGCCGCAACTTAACCTACTGTTACACATGTTACACTAGGTATAATGAGTGTAATACCAGCTTTTAATGTTTTATAAATATGCGTTTAATTACCTTAACCGTGTTTTCATTATGTCCTTACATTTTATGCACATTTGTGCCTTGTTACAGAATGCCTTGAATTTATTATGACAAAAAATATGCCTAACGAGTTTATGCCAAAAAACAATTATGCCAAAGTACTATTATGACAAGAAAAATTATGCCTTACGAGTTATGCCTCATTAAATTAGGACAAAAAATATTAGTCTAAATGATATTTATGCCTAATGATATAGTATGCCAAGAAACCATTATGCCAAAGTAATATTATGCGTAATAAAATTATGCCAAGTGAGGTATGCCAAATGAAATTATGACAAATAAAATTAATAATTATGCGAAAAAAGAAGATCCCATATTTGCATGACGTATGAATAGGGATGTTGCCTTGTGTGGAATATCACAGTTTTACTAATCAAATTTTAAAATTGTTGATTAAAGATACATAAATCTGAAAGAAATAGGTATTTAGAGTGACGGGGTTAAAAATATAAGCAAATAAAAAATATTGTCCATCCCTTTCTCGCAAAACGATTCGTGACGTCACAACCTGCTACCGCCATACATTTTGAAATGACAAATGTATGGCGGTAGCAGGTTGTGACGTCACAGGCCGATATATCGCTCTCTTTCATATTGTAAATTTCAATGGTTTGTATCTACGTTATTTTTTCAGATATACAAAAATGGGTTCTGGATTGTTGATTAACATGTTGTCTAACATCGAATAGACGAAAAAAAATTTTTTCGGCAACATGCCTATTGGGTAAGTACGGAAACGCGGCACAGTGTTTTAGAAATCCTCAAAATCGGACATTTCTAAACTAAGCCCATAGGTCGATGCCGTCTTGTATTCCAAGCAAGGCAATTGCTAAAAACCTGTGCCTAGCGGCGGCGGAAACAACTTAGTATCGAAGAAAAAAAATTAAGTTTGAAAAGTGAAAAAAATTAAATATCTCTAAAAGTACTCAAGTGGCAGAAACGTTATAAAGTATAAAAAATGCGCATCTAACTGGTGTATCGAACAAAGTATATAACAAGTTTACAACGCCTCGCAATTGACGTAATAAATTAATTTTATGAATCGATGACTTGAAAAAATGCCCATCTTCCAAATTATTTATCTCAAAAACTAAGTAGAATTGGCACACGGGTGTTCTACTCTTAAGTATGGAATAGAAGACGCCGTCGAGCTATGGGCTTAGTTTAGAAATGTCCGATTTTGAGGATTTCTAAAACACTGTGCGCGGGTGAAGCCGCGGGCAATTAATGCTAATGTACGTAATACGTTTATTACTTTCTACGTAGTTCTTCTGGGTGTATTGTTTTGATATTCATATTTCTTAACATTTATGCTTAAGAACTTCAGGAAATAATTTCTATTTGTCTGTTTGCCTGTTCATAAGGATGTAGTCGGATCACGCAATCTAGTTTAGTCCAAATTGAAAGAGCTTAAACAATGGAAGAATTATTTAACTCCCATGCAAAGTAGAGAGCGAAATATGTATAGTGTTTCTACAAAGTAATTACTTAACATCACGTGGCAGTAACATCGATTAACGACGTCTGTCTGTCGTTAATTAGAGTGTTATTATCACAAGGCTTTTCCCTATTAGCTTCTTATGTAACTACCTAGGTACTTCACTACTTACAAGATATACATTCTAAGAAAATATGTTTACATCCACTCAAAATCTTATGTTAGTTTAATTAAGCTTCTTGACAGGACCAAAGGTAGATAGCGTGTTAAAGGTAGATAAAACTCCTTGATAAGGTATCTGTCTCTAACTCTCTACCCTTTATCATTTACTAGATGTTGCCCGCGACTTCGTGCGCCCAAAAGAAAATCCCGAGAGATTTTGCAGACGTAAAATATAGCCTATGTTGAATGTTCTTTCCCGTGGTCACTATCTATATCTGTGTTAAATTCTATCAAAATCAGTCTAGTAGTTTCGGAGCTTATTTAATACAAACAAACAAACGTTTCCTCCTTGTAATTTGTATAGATTTTACGAAATTGTCTGTAAGGATGTGTCAATTTACACTGGCGCAGAGTCGAAACGACGTCGCGATGCGTCACGTTTTTCGACTATAGCATAGACGTAGAAAAAAAGGCAGACACCGCTTCAGTAATATGAATAGTGAAGCAATCAAAGTAAGCTGGCCGTATCGTAGCGACACGTGCCGCACGCACACATTCACAGCGAAGTAAGACGATCGGCCGCCAGTACGCCAGTGGCATTTATCCGTAATCTCACACAAACGTAAGTCGCCTCCACCTTCCGTCCGCCTTTTTTTCTACGTCCATGGACTATAGCATATATGAAAGCACGCGTTGACTCAACTGTACAGGCAAACTATCATACTGTTACGTGTATTGCTAGCATTACTTTTACAATCAATTTCACAAGTTCATAGGCAATCCAAAGATTTCAAAACTAAAGATAGGCTATGACGTAAATTTGATAGAAAAAAAATCAAAGTTACGCCATCTTGAATTCACCATACCTCCAATGTCAGCCATCTTGATTTCACCATACCTTAAATGTCAAAATGGGCTCAAAACACCTCAAGAGTGGGGCAATTTAAGTGGCAACAGTTTTTGCCTCAACATGCCTCGTCTATGATAAATACGTCTATGAGGCAATCAAACTAGACCTACGAGTCTAGAATGTGCTGGAAAAAGGACATTGTTATGATAAAGTTTTCATACATCCAGCCATCTTATATGGCTCTGAATACAAAATGCTATCCACAGCTTATTCACGTATAAATTGAATTTCCTATTTGACAGTAGATTTCCTAGTCGGATTCAATAATACGATATTGTAAGCAATATAATACGGAGGCTTTATAAATAGTCCATAGAAAACGCGACACGGCTGCATAGCGGGTCGCAACATGATGCCTCTGTCGCGCATCGAGTGTCAGACACACCGCTATTATGCACTAGTTACTTTAACTATTATCGTTGTAATGTAATTAAATATTGATGTAGTAGCTTAACAGTTCTTCGTATCTTCATACATTAATAAGTACCTATAGCCTACTTATGGATTGTCTAAAGATTAAACGAAGCTTTTTAACATTACAAAGATAATAATCGCTGTAATGTTATGAAATCTTGTATTGATGACTTCATCGAGCTACTTAACTTAAAGGTTCTCGTTTTTACATTAATAGGTACCTACCTATTTATGGATTATCCAAAGATTGAATGATGAACGAAGATTTTGATTACATTAATTCCAACGATAATAATCGCTGTAATGTAATGAAATCTTGTATTGATGAGGTAGCTTAAAAGTTCTCCTATAGTACCTACTTACTTATGGATTATTATCCAAATATTGAACGATTAATGAATCTTTTTCATTACAACGATAATAATAATCGCTGTAATATAATGAAATCTTTTATTAATGAAGTAGCTCAAAAGGTCCTCGTCTCTACATTAATTAGTACCTAAGGATTGTCCAAAGATTAAACGAAGCATTATAAAAATCTTTCAATGCCCAAATGAAACAAAAACGCATTGGTATTTTGGCGAAGACATCTGCTTCCTAAATATTGTCATTATCGACCTCCATGATTGTGGCATAAGCCAATTTCTATTTAAGGAGTAAGGAGGCTGTAGAGCAGGGGTTCCCAATGGTTTGGAAAAAATCTACCCCTCTAAAGTTCCTCTTTTATGTGGTCCTCTGATATGTAGCATACTAAAAACTGTTGGCAGCAATTTGTCACATCAGTGTTTTCGTCACACTTCACTGCAGACCAGGGAGAATAGAAATTGATCCCCTCTACAACCTGGTCTTGTAAATGTATACACATAGACTATTGCTAGTCAGCGCGGCGCCGCGCTAGATTTAAACAATTTTAATACAAACATTCAGTTATTTTAATAAAAAGTAACATACAGCTGAAGCCTCCCTTTAAATCATGTTCGCCTCCCAAATATGGCGCGCCCCGCTTGTTGGAAAATCTACAATGTAGAGCAGGGGTGGTCGACTTTGTATGAATGACCTTGGACCAAAAAGGGGGCAGTTCGCTGCGACAAGAATGGTTATATTTCAATATATCGCTCTCTGTCTTAAATGGTTAATATTACATAAAAGTTACTTAAAAACCACAACAGATGGCGCGTAGCAGACACTATGCCGCTTCTAGATCGCGCTATCGAAAACACTAGACGTATGTATATAAGGGCTCACGAACATTTTTTACGTAGTAGTTATGATTTGGTCGTGGAGGTGGTTGCTCGATTTTGTTGGAATGTAAAATTTAACTCTAAAGAGAATTTTAACGTAAACTTAAACTTTAATTACGTATCTTCAATTTCCCGCCATATTCATATAATCAAATATATAGTCCTCCTTTGTTGGTAGGCGGTTAAAAGTTTGAGGGGGCAGCTCACTAGAGGCGCTATTTGGTCCCAATTTTTTTGTATGAAGTCGACCTTCTTCTCCGCGAGTATTAAGTGTTCTGTGATGTAGAGTGTAGAGCTAGCTAGCATCCCGCGTCTTGCCAGCCGATTTTAATTCTTACGGTTAATTCACACCGAAACGATACTTGAAGCGGCGCTTCATTTTTAAGATAACTATTCAAAATTGAACTTTATTCAAAACACAGAAGATAGGTAGGTACATGTTTCATTGTAAGAGTTTGAATGACAAGTTTTATTAAATCTTTATTAGAGATTAAGGGATTTTAATCCATAAAGATTATGACATCCCCATAGTTTCATAATAACAACCTACTTAGCTAATTATTATTTAAACATTAAATCAGAACCCTATCAATATTTCTTAGCTTTATCGCTGATTCTATTAGTTTGTATATCTTGGCCTCGTCCGATGTAGGACAAGCCAAAATGCTATTATGTACATACACTGATTTCATGTAAACAGCGCAAAAGGTACTCCTCTCCGATTCGTTCCGAACACATTCCACCATCACGTGATAGACAACCTCAACTTTGTCACAATCAACACAATTTCTGGTATTTACTTTTTTCATCATAAACGCGAAGCTATTTAGTGGGATGTATCCGGAACGAAGTCTCATAGCAGTAACTATTGTATTCCTAGAAAAGTTGGTCTTTGTAAACCAGGCAGACGATCGTAAGTTAGGTTATATGGTCTCATACCATAATATTGATTTGGCTTGCGAGCGCTCATCGAAATATTCATTCCAAATTTTTATACAGTTTTGTTTAACTAAGTATAATGTGTCAGTGTAATATTGCATACAATGTATCTTCGTACCGTTGGATATAGCTTCTCTGGCGAGACGGTCTACTGTTGCGTTACCCGTCAGCCTTACATGCGATGGTATCCACTATAATACTACCGACATGCAGCCTCCGTGGTCTAGTGGTTAGAGCATAAGCTAAGTTAGAGCTCTCGACTCGGAGGTCGTGGATTCAATTCCCGCATTGGAACAACAAAAATGTTGTTTCAAGGTTTGGTTAGGACAGGGTTTCTCAAACTTTTAGCTCTACGAACCCCTGTTAAAGTTTCCAGATGACAGCGAACCCCTTGACTAACCAATTATATTGCCCAAGGTTGTTGAAGAAAAAAAGGTTTTTATTTCAATATAAGGTAGCAAAAACAGTGTCAAAAGAAATATTTTTTAATATTAGTTTTAACCTTAATTCTGACTCGGCATCAAGTTGATTTCTGTATTTCGTTTGCATCATGACCAGTGTGAAAACTGAAAATCCACTCTTGATTCATCAAGCCGCCATTACGTAAATCTTGCCGCGAGCCCCCTACCGACGTATGGCGAACCCCTAGGGGTTCGCGTACCCCACTTTGAGAAACCCTGGGTTAGGACAAGCAGGCTGATCGCCTGATTGTCTGACAAAAAAGATGATCCATGCATCGGATGGGCATGTAAAAAGTCGGACCTGCGCCGGATCTCTCGTCAATCGTGTCGGTTATCCGTCCCACTGTGCTACTGTGTCCCACTAAAGGAAGAGAGAGTGTTCTTGTGTACTGCGCACACACTTGGGCACTATAAAAATTACTCCTGCGTAACTGGCCTGGTTTCAATGAACCGTCACCGATATCGGTGTGGGGAGTTATTATTATACCCGATATCCCCGAGATGAGAGAATAAATATGGCGTCAATCACTTTGTAGGCTATTGGTGCTCCTCGACGGTTGAACGACAAGTTGCTTAGCGCATAATGTGCAGTGTATGACTGATGTCATAAGAAACGTGTATCTTTTTAGGTAGTTAATAAAATTTAATTTGAATAGCTATCTTAAAGGAATAGACTATGTTTTACCAAAAAAAATGTACGGTTTCTTCGAGACTAATATCATTGCACGAAGTCACCGGTAACAGCTATGTATTTCTATATAATATTAATAATATTACATTTTTATTTCTTTACGAAATTTAACTAATTGTTGCTATAAAACGGAACCTAGAATATAGCGTAAGTAGACATTACACCATAAAGATAACACCACACTCTCTCTAGAGAGTTTTCAACGGTAGATAGTTGGAAATAATTGTACCTACATTTAAGTGGGTTGATGTGCTTTTATACTGTACATATATTTCAATATAATTTCGATGCAAAATTTTATAAAATTTACTTAATTTATAGGTGCACCCTCACCTGTAGCATTCGCATGTAATGTAACGTTATAGATTCGACTTTGAGCATTACTTAACAATACTACCTCTCTGACTGACGAACACTCGTGTGTAATGTAACGTTATAGATTCGACTTTGAGCGCCGAACGGATGGGATCATTACAAGGTGCGCATTGTAATGCTCGGTTATCCTCCTACACTGATGTAATGTTCGGATATGTAACGTTACATTACACGTGAATGCTCCAGTTGAGGGAGCGCCTTAAGGCTACAGATACACCGTAATCTAATTTTCAACATAAAAACTAATCCCAATTTTCATAAAAATTTATCTCGCTTTTAAAATGTAAATTCGATGTGTAATAGACGTAAACAGTTATGGTTACGTGTGCAGTACCTGGTTGTAATTCTTCTAGGAAAGAAAATCCACAGAATTATTCATTTCACATGTAAGTACACCTGAAAGATTTAATTCTCTAATTGCTATGTTTTAGAACTCTGAAAAGGAAATGATGCACAAATTAATAGATCATAATATCGTATTACATTCATGTTCTGAATGCATAGGAATTGAATTCAGCGAAATATCAAATACGTGAATTTCTTATTTAATTTCATATAGAGATTGTATGCACAGCACTAAAAGTCCTGTACAAATACACGTTACACGCACACTAAATTTTATTTTAGTCTCGCCTGACTGAGTCTATTGCCGATCTACGGTAGTATATGCTACAATAAATCTATGGTATTTACATTCTATAATCTATGTAATAATGTCTTCAGCATAAATTCTGTAGAAGTGAAAGTAATTTCATCTGTCTACGGAGTTCGTAGCTACAATTTCAGCGGCGATACAAGAAAAATTTGTGGATATGGAAAAAAAACAAATGTTTTCGTTCGAACGAAGCGGTCAAGGCAGATCAAATATTCACTTACTGGATACTTTTAAATTCCGAACATGTCTGAACTTTCTGTGAATTTGTGCTACGACTTAAATCCGTGGATCTGTAGACTACCCGCAAGACGAGCTGAAACGCTCCACAGAAATTCGATTTACAAATTGTAGATGGTTCTGATTTGTTATAGAAAATATTGGTAAACTTACTAAGACAAACACATTATGTATTAGTTTTACATTTAATTACAAATAAGCGTCGTTTTTTTTTTAAGTTTCCGTATCTCAAAAGGAAAAAAAGGGTACCATTAAGATTAAGATTTGTTGTCCGCCAGTCCGTCCGTCCGTCTGTCTGTTAAAACTCAAGAACCTTTATTTAGGGAACGCATTGCGGTATCGAGTTGAAATTAAATCCGTATTTATATACTCAGATTTACAGTCCCATGAAGCTGTGAAAAACTCGGAATTCTAAGTTAACTTTAAAAAATATACGGCCGTTTTATATCACATAAAACGCATATTTTGACACTCGCAAGGGAATCAAAATTCAAAGGGTACTTACCGTAAATTTATTAAGAAACATCGTTGTATACCACAAGTACAAGAATAATCTAAAAATTATACATTTATAAGTAAATAAAAAAATATCTTATGTCTATGAAGGGGTCGAAATTTCAAGATGAAGCAACTATTTCAAAAGGGTTATCATAATATGTATTATGAAAGGTCTATCTATATTTGAACATTCCAAAACATTTTATTTATTTTTTACGACGCACATTTTTTTCAATAAAATAAAAATGTCAAAAATAATGACCTCGCCATACACACTTTCCTCACCACTTTTAGGCTCGACAAAACTCCTTAGATCCTACTTAGTACGGAACCCTCAGTGGGCGAGTCAAATACGCTCTTGTGTTTTTTTATTCAGCTGCTCGTAATTTACGCTAGTAGGAAGATATACAAATAATATTAAATTCTAATGCTGCATAATAATTGTACCTATGCATCATTATTTTATTTACCTCTTTTTGTTATCTTGGAAGAGCAGTGCTTGCAAAAAATATCCTTCAAATATTTTGATTATTATAGATCGTATCTCCAGGAAAAACAAGACGCGATAATGGTTTTAAATTTATATACCAACGAAGCAGGTGTATTTACTTAGCATTGAGAAATATAAAAATAATAAAAGTAAAAGGAATGTTGTCTTTGATAAAATACGAAAGAAAATAATTCTAAGTATTTCAAACTACCAGCGCCCGCTCGGGCGCTCACAAAGATACAAGGTCAAGAAACAATCTTAAGTACTTCTTTAAAGTAACAAGCCTAATTAACTCAAAGAACAAAGAATAATACGTTTTAAGGTATAATATTTTTAAAAACTTGAAAATAAAAATGTATATTGTTATAATTAGGGGGAAAATATTCAAATAATTGTTGAAATAAAACTTGCCTTCGCCTTGGAAACGAATTCGAAACAAAAGAATAACTTTGGCAATAAAAGTGGAGAAGCCATGGAAATTGCTCAAAGACATGACAACACTGCTCATACTTTATGGCAGAGTTTCTCAACCTTTTCCGTGAAGTGCCCCCCGCTTGGCAAGTACTGCTTTTTATGGTCTGAATTACGATTCGCATAATAAGAAGCGCGTTGTAGACTTTACTTCACTGTAAAACCATTTTTAGCTGTCTGTAGTTTTATGCGCCTTAACGTGACTTTGGTTAACTCCATAATAATTAATTACATTTGCTCCTTAGAAATTTGAAATAGGCTTGAATATAACTAAAAATATTCAACGAAAACTCTCTTGGTAAAATTTTAAACTCTTGCATTCTCCATTCGTATAGATTCTTTGGCTAGCCGAGCCGATTGATGATGGATTTTTTCTTTTTTCCACTTCATAAATATGTTCTAAAACGCTATTAGTTGCTGTGTGATTTCATTTATCTCCTTTATTTGTACTCGAATTGAACTATCAATGCGTCGTTGTAGCTATGTTATTTTAATATAAGTTATGGATAAACACCAATTGGTCTGTAATTTTATTGTATAAACAACATCTATTTGAATATTTACTTTATGCAGAGGATACGAGGTTGGCACCTGTGTATCATCTGCGTATTATTTATTACTTGCCTACTTGCGAGCCAATTTCAAATATTCCTATCGATGTTGATATGTATAATTGAGAATCGGATACCTACAAGTCGATTCGATCTACTTCTTCCAACTGTTGTTTTGGATCCTTTGGGAAATTGCATTAGAAAAATAACTTAGTGCTTCTGCTAACAGCCTCCGCGGTCTAGTGGTTAGAGCATTGGCTCTCGACTCGGAGGTCGTGGGTTCGATTCCCGCATTGGAACAACGAAAAATGTTGTTTCCAAGTTTGGTTAGGACAATGCAGGCTGATCACTTGATTGTCTGACAAGAAAGATGATCCATGCGTCGGATGGGCATGTAAAAAGTCGGACTTGCGACTCATCTCTCGTCAGTCGTGTCGGTTATCCGTCCCACTGGATTACGAGAGTACAGGAAGAGAGAGTGCTCTTGTGTACTGCGCACACACTTGGGCACTATACAATTACTCCTGCATAACTGGCTTGGTTTCAATGAAACCGGCCACCGTCACCGAGATCGGTGTGGGGAGTTTTTAGGTACTGCTTGATATCATAACGTGTGGATAATCTAATGCGGCTGATCAAACCGTTAATTTGTGTGGTGAGATTGGCAAGGGATACATTCTTCTACGATCTTAGCATGTCAATGTATCACGGATAGTTTGTACAAAATAATTTATACAAGACACCTGCTCAGCGTCCTGTGAAAGCTATTAGGTTTTTTAGCTATTCTTGATATTAAAATTTTCAGCCTATTTTTCCCAAATCCGTTCAGTTATCCTTGCACTCCAGAGAAACAAACACCCACAAACTTTCAAATATTGAAGTGGCAAACTCGATTAAAACAAAAGCGGTTACATAATCAGCTAACGTGCGTCGTTAGAATCAAATAGAAAAGGAAGTATCCCCTTACGGCTTTGTGCGGTGCGGTGGCAGGCGGGATGCAACACGTGATTGTCCTGGACCCTTCGGCCGGAACATCTACACTTATATAACCTAGCCCCAAGGGCTCCACTTAGTTCTGTGCGTGGTCACGTCGCGTTTGGACTTAGTGCTAATTGATTACTTTCTCGCCTGAGCCTCAAAGGTGCGTTATTCTATTATTCTATATTATTCCTCTCGAATAAAGTGCGACTTTTCTATTTTCCTTTATTATGTTACAAGATGTTACCCGCGACTTCGTGCACGAAAAAGGAAATTGTCTACTGTATATCTGTGCTTAATTTCATCAAAATCGGTCCCAGTAGTTTCGGCGCCTATTCAATGCAAACAAACATACATACAAACAAATCTTTTCTCTATATAATATGAGTATATATTAGTGTGTAAGCTTAGTTTTGTACTTCAGTTGTATCTTGTAATAGCTATTGTTCTACAGCGATCCTACCCGTTAAAGTTGGGTCCACCTGATTTACAGCGGTGGCTTTAAAATACGGTTCAACAGCGGGAGTTTCTCGTTTCTGTCTTATTTAGAAACAATATTGCCAAGGCCCATCCAAATTCTTGCCGAGAAACTCCAAGAAACCTCATCCTCCTTGCGCAGAAACTTCTGACTAGAGATTCGACTTCTCGCGTGTCAAGAGTCTGGATACCGTATTAGATACTTGCTTGTTTGAAGTCTATAGTTTTCGAATAATGTTTACTAAGGTGTTTGAATTGGAAATAAATTTCTTTATTGACATTATACCTGTACAGTTTTGCTTGGAATTTATACAATTTTTTCAAAGGAGATGTATAAATGACCCAAGGGGCCAGGGCCTAGATGCTGTGGTCAGTCGTTCTTAAACGTGACTTGTGGTGTTTCAAAAGAAGTACAAGTTAAAGGTCATTTTTATAAGCCCATCAGTTGCGTGAGGGACGGGTAGGTTGCTGTCTCGCTTTTCCTTAAGAAAGTTTAATTAGGAAAATAAAGATGTACTTAATAACACTTTTGTTTGTCGCGTTATGACCACACTGTTTGAATATAAATTACTCAAAATAAAACAAAACAAACTTACCATAAATATAACATAAAAACTACCACTTAAAACGTCCCATTTATCTTTGGAACACACCACGTAATTTCCCTGGCACTAATAAAAAACAAATTTACATATTCGCCCCAGTAATTAGTGGAATTTAACATGAAGTTACGAGTGAAGTCAAAGCAATGTGTCTTTGATAGCAGCTCTAGCAGAATTTGTTAATTACTACATGCTAACAAAATACTGTTTATAAATTACTCTACATATTACATACATAAAGCAAACTGGTTTATCCTTTTAATTGCGTTTTTCAATTATTCGTTATTTATTTAAATTTGACTTAGCACATAAGCCATGTATGTATATTTTGGAAGGTCGGTTACTTGGAAATACGGAAAATGTGGGTAAAGAATAGACAAAATAATTTCCTCTTTGCGCGATCGAATTTAATATAATATAAACGAAACATAGTTATAATATTAATAGGTAAATCGAAACTATTTTCCGTATTCGTACAATACGTATTCCTACGACTTGTTATTACATAATATTATATTGTAACATTTTACTTATTACATATTATATTGGATAGAAATAGGCAAGCGGACTGTTTTTTTTTTAATGCATGAATTAATAGTACTCTTAAATATGAGTAACTTCTCAGAAGAAATCGTATATCAAAAGTCAATATTTTCAAAGGTACAGCGATTTGTATATAAAATTCTCGTAAAAACGCTCCATACTAAAATCGACATACAAATGACGTCACTATTGGATTAAAGCGTATTAAGTAGGTATAAAGTATACGGCCGCAGGAACATATTTCTAAATATCTCCGATATTTGTGCGTTTAAATTCATACTTATAATAATGAATGTTTTTGTATATGATGTAAGTAAACTAATGATGTAGGTTTTGTTTACCAATTACGCAAAAAAAATGTACTTTTCAAATGTATTTAATTAGTAAACTACACATAAAATATATATTTTTTTATATTTACCAGCTAGTAATGCCTCAATATTTCTGAATATATTAATGAAACTAAATATTTCATATGTTGTCCAATCCCCTATTGTGGTTTTTGTATACCGCGTATCACGAAGTCGGGTAACAGCTTACACAAACTTTGTGTAATTAAAATTAAGTACCTTCGTGTATTTTGCAAAGTTACACGTGAATGTTTTCTAAGGCAGTTTCGTTTAACGAGGTAGATATACCTACTTTGAGAGTTCCCGAATTGAAATTGCTTATATTCGTCATCGTTTAAAGGTTACTTTGAAATTTGTCGATCGTGAATTATTCAGTATTGGAAGCTCTTTACTTCGTTGTAATTTTATGGTTGCTTTTATATTGTCGTAATTTTCCAACAATTACACTTTTCATTTAAGTACTTATATTTTATACTCATTTAGACTTGTTAATGTTAATCTATAAATGTTCAGTGGTCTCTGCCTAACCATATAGGATTTGGTGGTGTCTGTCTGCCTCTATATGGTTTTTTGGCCTCTGCCTACCCCTATAGGGTTCGGTGGTCTCTACATTCCCTTCTGGGCTCGGTGATCTATGCCTACACTTATCAACAAATTGACATGTATATATGTTATATGTATGTATGTATGTATAACATTAACATTTCATGAGAAAAACGCATTAGATACATCACGAACTTGTTACAGGTTTATCGCTCTTTCACGAACTAATTAATATGCGTTAAGGCTTTGATTTACGTTTTAGTGAATTACCTATACACTACTATCTTATTAATGTGTGACGTTTTGGTAAGTATTTTGAGTAACCCACTTTCTATAAAAAATTTTTACACAGTGGCATGTTATGGTGTTTATTTGATTGTATTGAGGTCCTATAACGGTAGACCTATTAAAGATAATATTAAAATTACAACTATAATATAGTTGTAATTACTGTGGGTGCGGTAAATAAATTAAAATTATAAACAAAAGCCACCATCAAAAGCCAGCGTTATGCCAAATCCCAAACATATATTTTTGTTATCGAACTTCGTTGTCGTAATAAGGATGTTAGATATTTTTTCTGCCGCCGATGCAGCAACCCAGCAACTGCAACGATACCCAATGCACGCAAAGCGCCATCTGGTGGCGTAATTATCAAAAACGATCAATAAGAATTTTCGATTCTTTTACTATCACCAGGCGGCGCTTGGTAGCACGACGGTCGTTGTCGTGTCAAAAAGACGAATTAAAAAAAACACTCACTAGCGATGGCAACTTGGCTAAAGGCTCAGGTACGTAGTCATCATTATTTCTTCTACAACTACATTAATAATTTCCAATCTCATAATAGGTACCTACGTCGTCCTTGGTCTTGTAAACTTCTTTATAATTAGGTATTTAATGAGTTTTAAGGTTTCTTTACATCGATTGACTACACGTCATGTTGTATTAAAAATCCCTACAAAACGTGTAACGATATATTTTTTGATGATTTAGGAATCATTCCGTTGGCTTAATAATTAGGTAATAATATTTAATATTTAAAAGATTAGATGCATGCAGATCACATACTCTGCAATATCTGATCACGCATTATTTTAAAGGCTTATGTTATTTATTATATTTATTATGTCTAAATTTATTAAGATTAAATTTTTAAGCAGTCTGGCTGGGAGAGCTATGCTTCGGCAAGAATGGGCCGGGTCGACCGGATAAATACTTAATACTACCTCCTACTAGAAAAAACCGGCGTGAACATTAGGTTAATGTTAATTATAAAGAAATAAGCGTGGTGGAAGATCAATACCAACAGTGTTTATAAAAAAAAACCGACGTGAAGTAATGCCTTCGTTTTTTCGCTGAGTGAGTGAGGTTACCGGAGGCCCAAGGGGGTTGGGGATTTGAAGGTCCAGGAATGCAAATGCGCAGCAACAGACCAGTTACTAGTGTAACCCCTCTGGTGTTGCGAGTGTAGGCGGCGGTAATCACCATCAGGCGATCCGTTATCTCGTTTCCTGGCCATAAAAAAAAGTCAGCAATAAATCACCACCATATCACCCAGAACAGTCTCCGAGGTCTAGTGGTTAGAGCATTGGCTCTCGACTCGGAGGTCGTGGGTTCGATTCCCGCATTGGAACAACAAAAAATGTTATTTCCAAGTTTGGTTAGGACGATGCAGGCTGATCACCTGATTGTCTGACAAGAAAGACGATCCATGCGTCGGATGGGCATGTAAAAAGTCGGACCTGCGCCTGATCTCTCGTCAGTCGTGTCGGTTATCCGTCCCACTAGATTATGAGAGTAAAGAAAGAGAGAGTGCTCTTGTGTACTGCGCACACACACTGTTGTGGTTACACCAACTTATGATATATGAAATTGCTACTAACGACGTTTCTCGTCAGTATACCCCGATAATAGTTGAGCAATTTTGGCAGACCTATTTTTGCAGATATCCTGGTTTTTGGTCATCAACCCTAGTGTATACGAGCGTGCCAAACTCCTATCGATTACTCCCCGTTAATAAGTCCTTGACCGAGGCGTGCGGTTACCGAATTTTATAACTGTGTTACTTGTAGGTTAATTGGACCAATTAAAAGTTATTTGCCTAAACGAACATTTGTAAGCGATGGGAAAATACCTCATAAGGATTCCTGCATTATGAAGAATTTTGAGAATTGGTCTATATTCATTGCATTCTTGTGTACCTAATGAATAAGGTGAAGTTTTATTCACTACGTTAAAAAAATGCAGCGCTGTGTCGCGTAAATGGAATGAAAAGTACCTAATTAGTATTAGGGAAATTTCGAGGGAAGACGTTTGGTGGGGTCTCAAAAATTTTTTATGGTCTCTTGGGGTCTCTCGGAGCCAAAATGTAGAGCTCGTTCTCCCGATTCCAATGAGCGGTCCAGAATATGGTCAAAAACACGTATAACTTGTTATCCACCGCGCGCAAACCACTGGACCACGGAGGCTGTCACCTCCATAGTAACCATACTAATACTAATATTTGATTGTTATTTTTAACATTTTTTAGGTATCCAAAACAGGTAGTTATGTATAACAGTAACAGGGATAACAAGTTTCGGTTTTGACCTGAGGGGCAATTCTGCTAAATTAAACCTGCATTAATACAATTACAATCAAGTCCCAATACGCTTACACTCTTAAACGGTGTTTTTATGAACGTTAAACCAACGTGAAACGCGCTCTGATTGGTCGATACGTCATAAAATCCGTTCATGGTAACATGTCGCAACACTTTCAATCCAAACAAAGTAAAATTGACTATTTAAATTGTCTACTTTAAATACGAGAATTGAGGTTCTGTTATAACCCTCTAGTGTACATAGTGTGTACAGTAGCCGTTATTTCGACAAGTGCGGGTGAGGAGGTGCTATGCAGGCGTGTATTTCACGTTATCCAGTCGAGTGCCCTCACAAAGGAAATCGGCGCCTGCTAGAGATCATGTTTATACGTGAACGTTCCCTTGTCTAGCCACCCGAAGCTCACAATATATTCGAAACGGCTTCTCTGATTCTTGGAACGTGTCAGTTGTCACATGAAACACTCTACAAAATAATGGACATTTATTTTGCGACAGACAAAAACGTAAAGAAGATAAATTGCGCCTTGAACTATTTAAAATGTGCCATATGTCATATGCTATATTTTGACAGGAAAGTGCATAAAAGACAGTTACTTATTTTCACTGTCAATTGGTACCGATTTCTCAGGGATTTTAGTCGGTATTTTATCTATTGAATAACGCTTTTGATTGGTTAACGTAACGTCATACGATCATAGCGCTATTGAATAGACAAAAAAAAAACACGTAAACCGGCCGTTAGTTGTTACTAAGGATATCTCACTATATCCATCTAGAAGGATGTATCAAATCGTGGATAGAACAAGGAAGTATCTTTGTTTGTGATGTCATATCGTAAATCTAGTTGTTCTCGATCTGGGGACGTCACATTTACGAGGGGAAACATATTATAGTATATTTTTCTCGGTAAAAGTAAATATAATAAAAAAGCTTTGTTCCCTACGGGTGAAGTTATTATTCCTGTTGGGGCGATAAGGAAAAGTAACGAGAGTTCTAAGACTTCGCGCCGTCGTTAAACCTTAGTGCTCAGTGTTTTACTGTAAAGACCTGCGTTTGTTTAACATTACATAAGAAGTTTTTCTTTTTCAGAAGCTGTAAGTTATGTAAATATCTGCTTAAAAAGCTTTAAAATATATATACACAACGACAATTTAAAATTTCATTCAAAGAAACGAAAAAGAAAAAAAAGGAAGGATTTTTTTTACCTTTTTTTCTCGTTTTTATACCGTTCATTGATACGAATTCTTTAACGTCATATTATATTTTTTTTATAAACGGTATTCGATTATTATTAATATACCAAAAGCCTTAGAACACATATTTTATGTGACATCCAAAAATACTCTGCGTAATGTATTATGTTGGCTTCATTTTATTTTCGATAAACTACCGACCTGTCGTAACTGACTGTAAAATCAATATCTAAAGGAACTATAAGAACTTCGGAGTAGAGGTGGGCGCCGACCTAAAATTTGCCGGCGGCGGCGCGCCGGGGGAAATTGGTCGGCGTGGCGGCGCCGCGCCGCGGCGTAGCTGTTTTTGTAAATTTTCGCGCTGGTTCGCACCGCAGCGCTAAGTGCTAACTGGCTATCGTGCTATTGTTAGTTGCTAATGCTAAAATCCGATGCGAAATAATTTTGACTCGACGCACGACACGACCCGAGAGTTCACGATGCCGCGATGTTCCATGAATTAATACGAGCGAGTGAGAAGAGAAAATACATTCAAATTCAGTCAAATTTCTGAATTTGAATGTATTTTTTTTAAATAAAGTTAATTGCATACGTTTAGGTTCCATTATTCAATAGTTGTTTTTCTACACTAATATTATAAAGAGGAAAACTTTGTATGTTTGTTTGTAATGAATAGGCTCAAAAAGTACTGGACCGATTTCAAAAATTCTTTCACTATTCGAAAGCTACATTATCCATGAGTAACATAGGCTAAAATTTATTTTGGAAAAAAATAGGGTTCCGTAAGATATTTGGGTTTTTCGGACACAAGGTGTAAAAAATCAACCAGAAAAGTTACTTATTTTGCGTACGCTGCCTAAACTATAAAAAATAGAACCATAAAATGTTCCAATTAATTGTTGATCTTATAAATATCTACAAAAAAGTCCGCGACACACTATACCTATCTATGTCGAGTGAGGCACAAAAAGAGGCCATTTTTTTATTTAGAAGTCTTGAATTTTTTTTGGACTACATTTAAACGCGTTTATTTTACTCATGCTATTAATCCTTATCAAAATAAAATATTTCATAACTAAGTAAAGTCTATGTAGATAATATTTGGTCTTTGAATGATTAAAATTGGATGTTTGGTTTTGAAGTTGTGGCGAAATTAAAATATTACGATTTCTGTTGCACGGCCCGTTGCAAAATGGGCGTCACCAAGGTGGGGGTGTGCGTACGGGAGGGAAGTTTAGATCTATGAGTAATTCTTTTGTTTTGTGTTCGTTGTAACTATGATGGATAGATACTTGAATACCTATTTATTTAGTGTTTGTTTTATTGTTAGTCCTGAAGAGTATAGGTATTTCATACGATAAAAGTATACCCACCTACTTATTTCATTGAGTTTTAGCAGGTACCTATCTGTTTGTTTTGACTAAATTTCGCCCGTTTTGTTAGAGGTTTAAATACATTCTGTAGTATTAGTATAAGTGTTGTACCCGTGCGAAGCCGGGGCGGGTCGCTAGTTATTAATATTTTCGTATTGTATGTTAATACTTAATGAGCGACGCGACGTAATGAAAAAACATTATCATTTCACAAAACACAGCTATTTCTGATCATTAAAAATCGATTTTAGCAAATAGCATAGCAATAGCACGTAGCATGCTAAGACATGAAAATTAGCATGCTAATGAAATTAATGAAAAATAGCATTAATTTCCATTACTACACAGCACCCCGTGCCCTGCCCGCCCGCTCTCGGCGCCTAGCGCCCGGCACGGGCCTGTTTTTTTTTTGAGTCGACATCGATCGGCGCGAATTTTTGGATACTCGGCGGCGGCGGCGGCGCATGCATGGCGGCGCGGCGCCCACCTCTACTTCGGAGCATTCCCAAGCCGTGTCAGGTTAAGCTCTATCCTCTTACGTTGAAGTGAATAAGATGTTAAAAATGTCAGATTGTTTCTGATGCTTAGCAGATTTTCACCTATACCTACTCGCGACAAGTATGTAGATAAAACTGGGCCTTTAGTCAACATGCATTCGATAATTTCGACAGCAAACTTCGAAATCAAAAATGTATGGGATTTGCCATAAGTCATCGATAAGTGACATGTCGCTTGCGATGCGTTATGTCAAATCCCATACTTTTTTTTTTTGAACTTCGCCGTCGAAATTATCGAATGCATCTTGACTATGCCTATAATTTTTGGAAACTGGCCCACTGCTATGTGTAGGTAGGTAATAGTGTATTTATACCTTCGTGCTGCGCCATTTCAATTGCATCTTCATAAATGTAAATGCAAGAGGCTGTTCTCTTGAATTTCAATTAATGAGTTTTTATGAATGTTTCAAAATTTTCTGACAGATTTTCAGTGAAAATTGAGTTTCAAAAGACAAGATTGTCGATTTTACGCCAATATTCTGTGAATAAGTGTTGAAATACTATGAAATATTTTCTTTTATCGAGTTGTTACTCACTGTACACTGTAACATAATTATTGCCTTCCAGCGCTTGCGAATTAAAATGCAGAAAATGATTTACGTCCAACCAGTAGCAGTTCTGTTATTTTTAAACAAATTTATTCCAGAAAAACAGCCAATTTGCCATTCATATAACAATAATGAATATGTATTACACATGTACCCATAGACTGTGTTGTGACATAATTTATGTACGTATTGTAAGTTCAATGTCATGGTGTTATTTTATTTTATAACAAAAAGTAAACGCTCAATACAACATAAGTATTACCGATTACGTGTTATCTCGAGAGTAGGCATCATATTTGCAATGGTTTTTGGTTTTAACCGACTTAAAATAACTCCTTTTTTATAAAAAACTATAACCCGACAACGTAAATTATATAGCCTATGTTACCCGGCTATTATTCCGAATCTAATTACACCCCATTTATTAAAATCAGACCAGTAGTTTAGGCGCTACGGTGGAACAAACATACATACATATATACATTATACATACATACATACATAATTACATACATACATACATACATACATACATACATAGACTGCCAAAATCATTACCCTTCCTTTTGGCTTCGTCGTAATTGGGTAACGATGATATTTCCAATGAATAGTTCACATTTATAGCTTCAAATAGTTATAGTTTTAACAGTAGTAACTGTGCTCCGATGAAACAAGAGTTCGGTTCATAAATTGAATGTTGTTTGAGTGTAAATTAATTTTCAGTAAAGGTTATCGGGCAGTCCCCGGCGTTCGAAATTCGAACGTTCATTAAAAACTTGGTGTTGAGGCCACCGTGACTTACCACAATTTAACGTTTCAATCGAATATTGTTTTGATATTTCCCTATATTATTTTGATTGAATTATTATCAAATGCTTAATAATTAATATTATTCCCTTGCCGATCTAGATATTCGAGAATTCATAGCGAATCTTCTAGCTTTAGGTACGAAAAAACCACATAATTGGAAGCGATCAGTGGACAGAATAATTTAAAAAAAAATTGTGCAGATAAATATTTAATTTATTAGTTGAATACATAATCAAAACTTTCGTTTGACAACCTCTGTATCTTAGTGGTAAGGCGCACTCAAGCCGAAGGTCTCGAGTTTGAATTGCGCTAAAGTAATTCTAAAAACTAAAAATCTTATATTTTATGGTTTTTTAGTATAAAAGTATTAAATATACTAGCTGTTGCCCGCGGCTCCGCCTGCGTAAATATAGTTTTTTCGCGGTCGCGGATAAAAAATAGATAAAAACAACCCTTGATGCGGATTATATATCATGCTAAAATTTCAGCTCGATCGGTGCTGAACTTTTGAGTTTTTGAAGCATACACCCACCGTACAAACGTACAAACCAACATAACATTTTTATATATAAGATTTCCGTTGTCTGGTACCCGTAACACAAATTCTTCGAGAACTTAGCATAGGACCAGATTGACGTGATGTGAAAGCTTCCATAGATAGTAAATTTATGTAGGTACGCTTATAATATTACTTGTTAAGAAATTAAATTGATGTTTATCTAACATAAAACATCCCAAAAACCTCGAAAAGTATTACAAAAGATTTTCCCATCTTTGGGACTTTTCTAATTACGTAATGTAATGTGTACAATAACGAGTATTATGAAGGAGGGTATTGTGCCGGTCGATACAGTTAGGGCTCCGCTTAAATAATAAAAACGCTCGTTCTCGCCCGGAGACGGCTGCACGTGGGCACAGCCGCGTGTCTGTATCGATCATTTCTGTCAAACTGTCACGTGTTTACCACCTGTATATGTCTCTATTAGAGGTGTAGGTACAAGTAACGAAATAAGCGTACCCGTATGTATTCGTTACTTTTTGTAGTATCGTTACGTTACTCGTTACTTTTGATACCTCATAACATGCTATGCTATGTTAGAGCAACGAATCAAGTCTTATAGTAAAAAAGGTAAAGGTAAGTCTAAGTAAAAAACTTGGACCACGAATTTCAAAATTATACTTCACTTAACTAACTAAACAAACATCGCTCTTTGTAACTTACATTTTTAAATTCACCGAATAAGCTCGCGCATGTGTTAAACATATGATCAGCAAATGTTTCAATACACGCATCAACGCTACTTGTGTGAACTGTAATAGTTCATGTACCCGTACCATAGTAACTATTTAGTGATGTGTCCATACTACGAAAAATGCGAGTAACAAAATGTATTCGTGTGTAACGTTTCATTACTCGGTACTAGATGGCGCACCCGTTACTCAGTACCGTATACAACCAGTTTGTTACAGCTCTAGTCTCTATGGGTCGCTTTTTAAGATTCCGTAGTTCACGTCTCGGGACCTTATGGTTTCGTCACGTCCGTCTGTCCTCGCCGTACTTTGCATGGGTATGCAAAGATTTCAAGAGTCTTTGATTTCAAGACTCAGATAGGCTATGACGTAAATTTGACATAACAAATCTTCACACAGGAAAAAGTTACGCCATCTTGGTTTTCACCATACTTCAAATGGTATTTACCGCGTCGACAAAGTGCTAGAATAAAATTACGAAAAAACTTTTTTTGGGGTACCTCCCTTACACGTGAGGGGATGTGTTTTTTCTCGCGTCAACAGCATAGTGCAGGGTATCATTAGATAGGTCATATTATCATTAGATAGGGTATCATTAGATAGGTGTAGTGTAGGGTATCATAGATATTAGCCTATACGGGAGTGCCACATCACCATTCGGGTGCCCCCTGCGCCTGTGCATATCAATGCGTAATGCATCCCCCCCGCGCCGGAAACAAAAAAAAGGGTATCATAATTCATAGATAGAAAAACAATCATGATGGTAGTCCATCTGATGAACTTAGAAGAAAAACTATAACGGCTTATATAAATTTGTTAGTTCATGAGTAACAGAAACCTAAATTTTAAAATGAGCTTATTTGGAAAACTTCGAAAAAAAAAAACAAAATAAACATGTAAAATATTAAAAATAAAATCGTTAATGGATGACGGAACCCTATTCTATGCGTGGCCTGACACACTTGGCCGAGTTTTTTTAAAATAGATAATGTAATATTATGAAGTAAAAAGACATTTAAAATGTCTGTTTAAGTTTGGCTAGCATGTGTATGGTTAATAATATGGTCTACACTCTTCGTCGTAGACCGTAGACCGTCCCCTCGTAGGCCGTAGCCGCTAGCCTACGACTGACAGATTACAAAGATACAACTATATAGCTTCATATACTGTAATGAAATTGATGTACATTTTGCTGCAATTACTAGAAAGTATATAGACGTACCTATAGGCCGATATTTAAAAGCTGGCACGAGCAACACAATGACATAGTTCTGTGGCTTTCAAACAGCCCAAGCGTGCGTGCAGCGTGGTCTTTTCATAAAGTCAGATATACCGTCAATGATAATATTATGTCAAATAGACACCCATTTTGCACCGATAATTTTTATAATTTCCTTTTATATTTTACAATAATTTAACAAAATAACATTGACGGCGAAGAGTCCAGAAATATTATTCGAACGCATCCAACTTTACTAAAACCCAAAAGAGCTTGAATTTTTAATGGTCATTTATTATACTAGCTTTTTACTTGTAAATATAGCGTCAATATAGTATCCAACGGGAATAATATACTTTGTTTTATTCAAGGGCCTTAACTATGTACTACCATACCAAATTTCATCGAAATCCGTTTCGTGAAAGAGTAACAAACATCCATCCATCATCACAAACTTTCACATTTATATATATTGTGTATATAATTTCATATATATTGTGTTAAATAATCCTACTACTAAGGATTTTTTAACACAATATAATATATGAAATTGAATAAGTGTGTATACTGTGAACGTGTCAGCTTTAGTATCACGATCTGTACGAACAATAAAATATATTTTTCAAAATAGCTTTGCATATTTAAAAGACAACTGAACGAAGAAAGTTTTATATGAAATATGAACTTTTCTTTTATAAAACTCTTCAGCTCGATGAATTTTAATTGGTTTCCGTGAACGGAGGCTCTTAATCGAGTGCAATCACGCCGCCTGTCCAATTCCGTGACGGCTATAATCAACATCCTATGATGAGTTGTCGAACGCCATTTTTAATTTTTCTCGCCGATCTGTATATCTACGTAGTTAGAAGTAAGCCTGGGCCTTTAGTCAAGATGCATTAGATAATATTGAAGGCGAAGTCCGAAATCAAAAATGTATGGGATTTGATTTGTCATCGATATGTGACATGTCGCTTGCGATGCCTTAATATGTCAAAATCCATACATTTTGTTTTCGAACTTCGCCTTCGAAATTAGCGAATGCATCTTGACTAAAGGCCCTGTTTATAGAAGAAAATAGCACCCTGCACACGTATAGTTCCGAGTGCGGATCAAACTGTCGTGCTAATTATGACTAAAAATGCGTCAGGACTTAGACTGTCGGCGCCTTACAAAATAATACATCAAAAATTCAAAATACGTTATAGCGAGCGATTCAAACTCTGGAAAATGCGCTGTTATTGACATGTCAGGTCGGACTGTCGACCCCACGCATGTCCACGTTCAGTTCGGATCGCGGGTTAAAACGGCGCGCGCTTTTCCCGCGGTGAGAACTGTACGATTGACGGGCTTATCTTTATCACAATCTTCATAAGAAATATTTTAAAGTAGATATTAATAATAGTGCACAAGTACAGTTCCAAATTTTTGCAGTAGTCCTAGCGTGCCAATTGTGCAATTCGAGGTATGGTGATTGTAATGTCAGACCTCTACAAAAGTAGAGGCATACGGCACCAAATCCAAACGCATCGACTGTAGGTAAAAGAAATGAGTCTTCAAAATCCAATATGACCTCGGCTTTACAAGACCTAATAAGTAGGACGTCGATAGTTGATACATAATATTGCTAGCTTTTGTTCGCGGCTCCGCCCGCGTAAATACTGTGTTACACGGGAACACTGTACTTTTTGGGATTAAAATATATAACCCGCCCGCCCGTGTAAATTATCCCGTGGGAACACTACCTTTTCGGGGTAAAAAATATTAAATGTCCTTTTCCGGGACCTAAAGTATGTCTATACCAAATTTCATTAAAAATCGGTTCAGCGGTTAAAGCGTGAAGAGGTAACAGACAGGCAGACAGACAGATACACTTTCGCATTTATAATATTATTAGTATATTAGTATTATTAGTATAGATAGTATAGATATAGATTTTTTATCTAGAAACTAAACTACTACTATACCAAATTCCATCAAATTCCGTTGATTAGTTTTGGCGTGGAATCCATCCATCCTCACAAACTTTTACATTTAGAATAGTAGATAGGATCTTTAAAAGCACATAACAAATCAAACCAGAAGTGAAGGCAGACTACATTTATACAACCGAAATAGTTCACAATCTACATCTCGTGAGTCGCAACTCATGACTATAAAGTAGGTACAGATATACATATTCAAATGAAAACGTGAAATTGAATCCTGCGAACGTCCCGGGTTAACTTTTTTCAAATCGCATTATAAAATCCTACGCAAAGAGAATTTCCTAGTAGCTCCACTCTACACAATTTCTTAAATCTATAAGTCGTATCTCGATTTGATTTGGAGAAGATATCGCCAAGTAAAACTCTATTTTTTTATTTACAGGCTACATGGACATAGGCAAACGATACGTTTGCTCGCCTGCTGCTCTTCTTCCTTGAAGACATTGGACATCTGGATTTGAATCACAACTCACATGTAAAGCAGTTAATGGAATTTTGTAAGGTTACGCCAACGTAAATAATAACAGCTGAAAAGGACATGCGGGGATACCCTGGTTATAGAACGTACACTATATCGAGCGTATGCGGCATATATTCTTCTAATTGAATAAATATATAATATCTATGGATGTTTCGTACCACGTCAATCTGGTCCCATG
The DNA here is from genome assembly GCA_905404095.1 of Glaucopsyche alexis. Lineage (NCBI taxonomy): Eukaryota > Metazoa > Arthropoda > Insecta > Lepidoptera > Lycaenidae > Glaucopsyche > Glaucopsyche alexis. The sequence continues at coordinate 16,144,394 of FR990052.1, read as the reverse complement.
GTAAGTTCTCTAAGAACTTGTGTTACAGGTACTAGACAACGGACACATATTTGAAATTTTTATTATACTATACACATAATTATATTATACATGACCCAGGAACACAGAAAAACTTTTTGTTCCTTCGGCGGGATTCGAACCCGCGACCCCCGGCTTGAGCAGTGAGCACCAACACGCCCAACCACTGAGCCACAGAGGTCGTCAAAATTTTCCCAGACTTTCTGGCTTCAATTCGTAATTTCACTAGTTAGGTTGCTCATAGTGATGGTTAAATAATTGTATCGCGACAAATGGCCTGAAAATGTTTGTAATTTTGTTTTGTTTTTTGATGTTGTTTGTCCTTTGCTTAAATTAATTGTATTACGTGTTTTAGAAAGCTGTTTATTTGTCCCCAGGCTTACAAACTTTGTTTTTTTTTTTTTGTATAATAATACAATTAGTTAGATATTCAGAGCCATTTTAATATTATAAACGTACAGAAAAATAATGTTAAATTAGACTAAATTTGTATGTCATTAGTTCATTACTCATCGTATTTATTGCACGGTAAATATGTAACATTTTAATTGGTGGCATTATGTGTTCTATTGTTCTCTTTGTTTACGTTCGTACGAGTATAGATGAATAAACACCATAGGTTATGTCAAAGGTGTGTGGAATGATTCAATTATAGGCTCGTCGTAATTTCATCGGACCCGCACATTCCTGAAGAAATTGTATAGCGGATGGCTCATGAAAATTGATGGCCAAGATTTTGATCACCACCCATTGTTTGTTTACTGCATTCGAGTGTGTGGGTAGATTACTATTAGTTCTAGCACCATTCGAATTCAGTGCTCGAACGTGGACGTTCATCGGAGCATTTTGAAGTTCGCATCTGAAGTCAGAAGAATTCGCAAGTTCGTCAAAAAATGAAGACTTAGAATTAAGGTTTTACCTATTAATAATGAATTTTATTTATATGAAAATTTACTTAGAATTACGGCTACGGCCTACCTGAAAAGACATTTTTAAGTAGGTACTTAGTCCTAAAACTGTGATTAGGCGTACTTGTCCAACAACACACAAGAAGCGGAAACTGGCTGTTTAATAATAAAGTTAATTCAAGTTAATTCAATAAAGTTAAAAACCGGCCAAGTGTGAGTCGTACTCGCGCACCGAGGGTTCCGTACAAACTTGTAATAAAAATAATGGTTCACGGTTTATGCATAAGGTTTATGTTTATAAAATAAAATGTTTTTTTTTAATTTGAGTTGATTGAATGAAAGGTAAATTGCGGTTTACGATTTATGATGTATTAAAAAAAATCGAATAGGAATAGTTCTCGTTCAAACCAATTTTCGGCGGAAGTTTGCATGGTAATGTACATCATATATTTTTTTTTGTTTTATCATTCTCTTATATTAGAAGTTACATTTTACCACTTTGGAAGTGTCACTCGCGTAAACTATTCAGTTTAGAAAAAAAAATGGTATTAGAAACCTCAATATCATTTTTGAAGACCTATCCATAGATACTTACCCCATAGTCCATACGTATGGGTTTGTGAAAAAAAATTGAGTTTCAGTTCTTAGTATGGGGAACCCCAAAATGTATTGTTTCGGAAAAAAGTGGCTGTGACATACGGACGGACACACGGACAGATAGACATGACGAATCCATAAGGGTTCCGTTTTTTGCCATCCGGCTACGGAACCCTAAAAAGGGATCGCTATATTTTACCTACGACAATAAAAGATAATTAAAATGAAACATTGCTTATATTGCTACTTAAGTAGATCTACTCTAAATTTGTAAATACTTAGTATTTAATTTGCCCGCGGCTCCGCCCGCGTAAATATAGTATCCTACGGAAACATTGTACTTTTTCAGGATAAAATGTAGCCTTAGATGTTTTAATCCAGAACTTCAGTAGCTTTTGCGTGAAAGTAATAAACATCAATACATCCATACATTCTCATAATTTTTTACATCTACACTAATATTATAAAGAGGAAAACTTTGTTTGTATGTTTGTTTGTTTGTTTGTTTGTTTGTTTGTAATGAATAGGCTCAAAAAGTACTGGACCGATTTCAAAAATTCTTTCACCATTCGAAAGCTACATTATCCACGAGTAACATAGGCTAAATTTTATTTTGGAAAAAAATAGGGTTCCGTAAGATATTTGGGTTTTTCGGACACAAGGTGTAAAAAATCAACCAGAAAAGTTTCTTATTTTGCGTACGCTGCCTAAACTATAAAAGATAGAACCATAAAATGTTCTAATTAATTGTAGATCTTATAAATATCTACAAAAAAGTCCGCGACACACTATACCTATCTATGTCGAGTGAGGCACAACAACCATTTTTTATTTAGAAATCTTGAATTTTTTTTGGACTACATTTAAACGCGTTTATTTTACCCATGTTATTAATCCTTATCAAAATAAATTATTTCATCACTAAGTACAGTTTATGTAGATAATATTTGGTCTTTGAATGATTAAAATTTGACGTTTGGTTTTGAAGTTATGGCGAAATTAAAATATTACGATTTCTGCTGCACGGCCCGTTGCGAAGTGGGCGTCACCAAGGCGGGGTGCGCGTGCGGGTTAATGTTTAGTTTAGTTTAGTTAAATAGTTTAGTTATTTTATAAACATCAAATTGTTAATATCTTAAAATATAATACCTACATTATAATATCTATACATCTATACAGTTAAATACAATTTAAGTGTCTGTTTGTAACTTCAAATTAACAGCTTTTTACTTAATGAATCTGAAAGTATATTCGGTACTTACAATAAAATACATTTTTTTTAATTTTTGTCTGTCCGTCTGTCTGTCTGTCAGTTGGTTTGTCTGTCTGTTTGTTCCGACTAATCTCTGAAACGGCTGGACGGATTTTCACGGGACTTTCACTAGCAGATAGCTGATGTTATAGGGTCTAACATAGGCTACTTTTATTTTAGGGTTCCGTTTAAAAAAATAGGATTCCGCTTTCGTTAGTCATAAATAAAGTCGCGGGTAAATTTCAGCGATATCCCAAAGTATTGTTCCACGCGGACGAAGTCGCGGGCAAAAGCTAGTTTATAATATTAGTAAGATTCTACGAACTGTCGAGTATTGTAACATCAATACTTACAATTAGTTATAGACCGCGATTTTTGCAAATTATTACACCTAAGTATTGCGCACGGAGAAACTAACTTGACAAAAATACCTTTAACATCATGTAATTTCCGCCTCGCCTCCGCCTTCGCCTTTGGCTCGCGTACCCTTAAATTTGCCCAATATCTTCTTTCAACCGGTTAGAATACAACCGACATTGCCTATTAGTCTGTTAATTCGAATTAACCTATTTTCAGCATGAATAACATAATAATTATAATAAAAAAAATTTGCAAATAAAATATGAAATTTCCACCTTGGCCCACTTAGTTGATAGTTTCATATTGGTATCGATTCGATCAGTCGGCGCATGACGTCACTGCCCGCTGCCAAGTGATCAGAATTAATTAACTAAACTAGAGGTCGACCTGTGACCGGAATTCGCCCATATTCATAATATAAGGGCGCGTGTCGACGCACAGATTTCTACGCGCTGCCGCCGTATTTCGTAAAAATAGCGATTAGCAAAAATCTTGCAGTCATCGCGCGATAGACGCAGAATCGATTGCTGAACGTCAAATACAATCGTATTACCTGTGCGATCAATTGCTAATCGCTCGCTGTTGTGTTTGAATGCACTTTGCTTCATTTTCGCTTATTATTGCTGACAGTTCAAATCGCTCGCTGATTGCTTTCGCTATGCTGTATGAAGCACCAATGGCGCGTATCGACGCACCGGTTTTTCGCGGTCCTGCGCCAGTTATGTATGAAACCAGGGTCATCTAGTCAAGATGCATTCGATAATTTTGACGGCGAAGTTCGAAAACTAAATGTATGGGATTTGCGCAAAGCGAAATATCGCAAGTTACATGTCACTTAACGATGACTTATGTCAAATCCCATACATTTTTGATTGCGAAGTTCGACGACGAAATTATCGAATGCATCTTGACTAGATGACCCTGGTTTCATACATAACTGGCGCAGGGCCGCGAAAAACCGGTGCGTCGATACGCGCCATTGGTGCTTCATAGTTCATACATAACTGACACCGGCCCTTTGCCCCTTGGATAGAAAAAAAAAATAATGTTGTGACAGACAAATGGCAACGTGTAAAAATTGTAGGTACCTATCTATCAAAAGCACGGCAGTATGCGTTAAAAATCTGAGGTAGTGTATGTTTGCAATATCTAATACCTAACTAACATTTTTGTCTACTAAACAGGGAAAATACAGGAAATTAAAAAAAAAAACACCATTAGAATCTAACATTATCGCCTAAGAACATGGCCGATAGAATATGCTTACAATTTTTGTATAACATCCAGCGTCAATTTGTAAAAATAATAAAGTATTAGGTTAATGCATAGATATATAATATTAAAGGTTAATGCCTATATATCTGCATAATTATGCGTATAAAAATAATTTTTTTATAATAAATAAACACCTCTTAAGTTAAATATTATTAAACAAAAAAAACAAATCACAAAAACACACATAGGCACGTACATAAAAATAGTTAATAGGTAGGTGTATATCACCCAACATTCAACAACTTTAATTAATGAATAAAACTTAATTTAAAATAACAATAACCTTTGTCTATACTCCAGGTACTAATATAATAACTCTTTATTATATTAATTAGCTCCGAAACTACTGGACCGATTTTGATGAAATTTGGCACAGATAGAATAGGCTACGGGGAATGACATAGGCTACTTTTTATTGCAGCAAAATGTACGCCTCCCTCGAGATTTCGTTTTGCGCACACGAGTCGCGGGCAACATGTAGTATGTGATAAATCAATTAACAGCAATCAGCAACACACTCCAAACTTATAACACGTATGTATGGTCAATATATTTTGTATTTATTCAATAATATTTTAACACTAGCTGGTGCCTGCAACTTCGTTTGCGTGGAAATAGTAAATGGAAACGGAATCGTGTAAAAAGTACCCGACTACGGCGAAGCCAAAAGGAAGAACAATGATTTTGGCTGTCTGTGTATGTCTGACTGCACAAGGTGTTTGGTATCAAAATAAAGAGCTTGAAGAGAACATTCCAAAAATGTACAACACAGTAAAATAAAATAAAAAAGGTCAAGAATGAGCCTGACTGAAAAAAAAAGACGTTCATTCATTCCCCTTTAGGGGTTGAAACAATGTGCTTACTTATTTTCTTTTAGGACTACATTTACTAAGTTTCAAGCCGAAACGCTCATTTAATTTTTTTTCTCTATACTAAGTTTAGTAGGTACCATTTTTACGCCTTAAAAGATTTTAGAAAATATCTTAATATATATAAATCTCGTGTCACAATGTTTGTCCTCAATGGACTCCTAAACCACTTAACCGATTATAATAAAATTCGCACACCATGTGCAGTTCGATCCAACTTGAGAGATAGGATAGTTGAAATCTCAAATTATAGTCGCAATTTTAATTTATTGCTAATTATTTGTCTGTTATTATTTGACAGTCACAATTATCTGTTAACTCCAAATGATTCTAACAGATGTCGATACCTTTCGACTGGGTTGAGTAAGTAATCAATAGATGGCGCTGCTATGGTAAATCTATGAACGTGTCATATTAACTCATATAAGCTACATTTTAACAGCATAATTACCACGTGTTGTTGACGCTATAAAATTAATTAAATTTATTTTGTAGTGAACGAAAGCGTTTGGTCATCAAAAAGATCACCGGAAACATTCTTGAAGCAACCATTTTGGCTGGGAAGTTTAAAGGAAAAGTGGTCCTGCTGCCACGTATTCCGATGATACCATCAGATTCTACCATACCCTTCAAAAGGCTACAGTTTCCAATTCGTTTAGCTTTCGCCATGTCTATAAATAAATCTCAAGGTCAAACAATGTCCATTTGTGGTTTAGATTTGGAAAATCCATGTTTTTCTCATGGGCAACTATATGTTGCGTGTTCACGTGTTGGGAAACTGTCGAATCTATTTGTGTTAGCTAAAGACAGGTTAACCAAAAACATTGTGCACCGATTGGTGTTAAATTAAATTGAAATTGAAAGTATTTATAATTCAAAAAAATAGATATTAATTTAAAAGTTTAAGACTGTCTGCCTTGCCTACCCACAGAACACTATTACTCGCGGAGTGCCTACCTCATTCATGAGTTTAAGCGACACATGTTATTTACTGTATTATACTGTAATATACTTATTTGTTATAAAATTAAATGGAAATAATAAATCTGATAAATTTTTATTTTGTATTGATTTCTGCTTAATATCAAGTGTAAGAACATTTTAATTAATTGTGTTCAACGTACTTCCCCTTCAAATCTCAATCCTGTGAATTTGTATACCAACATCAACATTTTCGTCTTTGTTCGTAAATAATTTCATTGTACTAAAGGGTTATAGTAGTAGAAAGTCAAATAAGGAGATCACCATATTTTTTTACGAATACCATCTGTGTGAAAAAGCATAGTGGATTCCGTGACTGATGTTCTCTTATCGTTCCTCTTAGATTGTTTACTATAATGTAATATAACAAAAACTTTAGCCAAAGCAACGCGTGGCCGGGTCAGCTAGTTGAATTATAGTTTTAGTAAATCATGCCAAAGAACGAAATCACGAAATACCAAATAGATCTAACCACAGACAAAATAATTACATACAAACGTTGATACCCCTTTTTATCCGTTTTTACCCCTTTAGCAATCTCGCAAAATCCTTTCTTAGTGGACCTATACGTCACAAAAGAAAGCCACGGTCCAAATATTACGTTTCTAGCTTCAGTAGTTTTGCCTCGGCGTTGATGAATCAGTCAGGACATGTTACTTTATATAGGTAATAAAACTGTTGCCCGCGACTTCGTCCGCGTCAATTTCTGTTATTATAATCGCCATAAAAAAGGTTGTAGTGAGTCAATCTTAAAAGATAGACATATACTGTCGCGGACATTTTTTTAGATCATTTAAAGAGGAATAATTGTTTCATACATATTTTTGGGTAACTTGAAGCGTTTACGTAGCGCATGCAATGGAAGCCCGCAAATATGAAAAATTTTCCCCGTTTCTTTTTTTTTTTTTATGTTATATATAGCCTTTATAGCCTTTCTCGACAAACGGACTATCCAACACAAAAATAATTTTTCAATTCGATCTATCAGTTCCTGAGATCAGCGCGTTCAAACGAACAACGGAAGCCCTTAAAGATAAATAATTTACCCCGTTTTTTCCACATTTTTCACTGATTCTTCGCTCCTATTGGTCGCAGCGTAATGTTATATAGCCTAAAGCCTGCCTCGATATATGGACTATCCAACACAAAAATAATTTTTCAATTTGAACCAGTAGTTCCTGAGATTAGCGCGTTTAAACAAACAAACAAACTCTTCAGCTTTATAATATTAGTATAGATTTGAAAATGGTATTAAATAACCCCTAACATACACACATCAGATAGAAATTCAAGTGATTGGGCGAAATCTGACCTAGTTAACCAATTTTGTTTAATCACCTATTAATCTGTTTAAGCGAAGTACAGAAGGATCAACGTATATATTGCTAGGTAATACTTAGGTATCTCTCTCATTCAGTAGCAAAACTTGCTTAAACTATATACTTTAATAATCCGATGAACTATATCATACCAATTAGTAGATCCGAGATCGTACGATCGTAAACGGAACACTGTCTATGGTTTGTTTCGACTGTTTCATAAATCAGTGAGCCATGGTTCATATTCATACGAGTGAACCATTGAACCAAGCGAACTGCACAATCCGGGTTTTTGTTTCGTTCATTCGCGAACATGCTTAATCAATAGCAATAGGCTAATAGGTAGTTGCGAGCCTTGCGAGACTCTTGCTGCAAGACCAAGACCAAGACTGGGAGCGCAATACCAAGACCACCTGTATTAATAACTCCCCACCGATCTCGGTGACGGTGGCCGGTTTCATTGAAACCAGGCCAAGTTACGCAGGAGTAATTTTACAGTGCCCAAGTGTTGCGCAGTACACAAGAGCACTCTCTCTTCCTTTACTCTCGTAATCCAGTGGGACGGATAACCGACACGACTGACGAGAGATGAGAGGCGCAGGTCCGACTTTTTACATGCCCATCCGACGCATGGATCATCTTTCTTGTCAGACAATCAGGTGATCAGCCTGCATTGTCCTAACCAAACTTGGAAACAACATTTTTTGTTGTTCCAATGCGGGAATCGAACCCACGACCTCCGAGTCGAGAGCCAATGCTCTTACCACTAGACCACGGAGGCTGTAAAACGTATAAATCTTTCGCCTTTTTACCACCTGTATTGGCGCATGATCAAGACCAAGTCTGGCTAAGTCTCGTCTTGTTCTTGTATTTGGGCAACACTAAAACTGAGATGTTATTATAATAAAAAAATTAAAGTACCCGAAGATTATTAAACTATTTTTACCCGACTGCGCGACGCAAAGGAGTGGTAATGTGTTTATCAGCCTATGTATGTATGTATGTATGTATGTATGTATGTATGTATGTATGTATGTATGTTCCTTTGAAGCACTATACAGACCAAACGCCTGGGCCGATTTTTATGATTCACACGTCAATCGATTCCTCTTAGTCCGGCGAGTGTCACTAAAGACATGACGTTAGTGAAAATTCAATATGGCGACTACTGGACGCCATATTGTGAAAATGAAAAAAATGAAAGTCAACAAACTATATCAAGTGGGGTATCGTTGAATAGGTATTTAAAAATCATTGTTAGTTTTCTCTCAACATTTTTCGATTCGACTGACCGTTTAGGATCTATATCGATTTAAAGTTGCGTAACAACCATTCTCACATTCCAGCGCAATTGTGATGTAGGACTGATGCTGATAGGAAATCCAGTCTGGTAAATAGCTAGCTAGGTACTCATAACTAAAAAGTATAAAATAAAAAATAATAATTTAAAAAATTTAAAAACCCGACTGCGTAAAAAGTGAACCAAACTAAGTAGGTACATAATTATAACTGAAAAGAAAAAAACAAGCACTTAGATATCCGGTGGTCTAGAATTCTATAATATATTATTGAATTAATACTATTGGAACATAACAACTGAACAGTCGGGATCCATTATTCGACAGCCAATCTAATTTTTCAATGGATCCTGACTGTTCAGTTGTTATGTTCCAATAGTATTAATTCAATAATATATTATAGAATTCTAGACCACCGGATATCTAAGTGCTTGTTTTTTTCTTTTCAGTTATAATTATGTACCTACTTAGTTTGGTTCACTTTTTACGCAGTCGGGTTTTTAAATTTTTTAAATTATTATTTTTTGTATAAGTAAAAAATAATGTTAAACACAATCATATTATTATTATTATTATAACTAAGTAGGAAAAGATTATTTCATATTTAAACAAACTATAGCAATATTTGAATTTATTGTGTAATATTTTATGATAAGCTCAAAGGAAACTCAAACGAAGATTGCAATCCAAGAAAAATTTGAGGATAGATAAATAATACAGAAATATATTTTATTTATGCGTATTTATTCTTTGATGACAAAACTTAACTAAAGTGCATAAATAGGGAAAAGATTATTTCATATTTAAACAAACTATAGCAATATTTGAATTTATTGTGTAATATTTTATGATAAGCTCAAAGGAAACTCAAACGAATATTGCAATCCAAGAAAAATTTGAGGATAGATAAATAATACAGAAATATATTTTATTTATGCGTATTTATTCTTTGATGACAAAACTTAACTAAAGTGCATAAATAGGGAAAAGATTATTTACAATCACTTTCTACTGGCTATTGAAATATTATAAAAAAAGAACAACCTTTGTAGTTTGTACATTATCTTAAAAAGAAATGTATTTAAAATAAGTTCAAATTAAAAATTAAAATAGGTTTCAAAATATCACGAACATTCACCACCAATAAGATTTCTAATTTTTTTTTTTTATAAATACCAACCGTTAAAACGCAATATTTACAATAATTGACGGAAAGTATATTATAAAACTATTACTACACAATTAAAAGTCTTTAATTTTGACGCTTTTAGCAAAAAATATTATTAGATATACTTATAAAGATCGAATCTAAGAATTTGGTTATTGTATGCCCAGATTTATTATTTTAGTCTCTTTTAGTCTAAAAACGGCAGACTCTTTTTTACACGGCAGTTTCATTTTCAATCAAACTGATTTCTGATAATCTTTATCTTGTCAGAAAACAGTTTAAAAAGGAAAAACAATATATTTTACAGTTCTGTGGAAAGCACGAATTGACAGCAACATATTCGTAACGTTTTCGAATGAGAATTGTATGAAACTCATGACAGTACTCAAACAATTTTAGCCAAAGATTTCAAAACTCAATATGGGATAGGACGTAATGCCGGGTCTCCTTCTACGAAACATTACACAAAACATCGAAACATTGGGGCGTGGCTATACACATTAATTGTCTAGGAATAGACAATGTTTTTGTTTTCGGAGACGGACGCAAAACATTCCCGCCCGCATAGAGAGGGGAAGAAATGTTTCATTTCATAACAAGTGTTCACATCGTTCACATGACACCTAGGTACAGGTTTTTAGGGTTATAGTTTTGCTTGTTGTGATTTTTGTGTTTGTTTATGTAATCGCTCGTAATATATGGCCCGACTTAACATCAATTTTGTCATTTTTCAATAGAAATGCGTAAACTGGCGCACATATTTATGAGTTAAAAAAATACTTTTATGAAACACCTAAAGTGGCCTTTTCAGAACCTCTGTTTTCTCCTAGATTCTACACCTGCAATCACTAAAACTGCGAGCGCTAATACGTCTTCCTCATCGGAACTTAGATCTTGTCTGCACAAAATGTTTTGTTTCGACCTAAAACATTTTCCGTAGCTGGAGACAGCTTGTGTATGAAAACAAATGTTTTTGTTTCATGTTTTCTGTGTAATGTTTTAGCAGGAGTCACGCCTTAAGTTGGACAGAACAAATCTTCATACAATTCATCGTACCTCAAATGTCAGCCATCTTGTTTTCACCATACATCAAAATATGTCAAATGGCCCCAAAAATTTCAAAATTGGGCTATTTATTTGGACACACTTTTTGCCTCAACATGTCTCGACTATAATATATTATAAGGTTTGGTTAAATCAATTACGAATACTTCGGGCATATGATCTACTGCTTATGTAAAGACGTTTAAGCAGAAAAATAATTGTCACACTCGAAAAAAAAATTTTTTTCTTTATATGGGCGAGTTTGCGTTTTGCGAAGAGTCACCCATACATAAGATGATTTTTTAAGTTGAGAAAGACAATTATTTTTCTGCCCAAACGTCTTTACATAAGCAGTGGATCATGTGCCCGAAGTATTCGTAATTGATTTTACCAAACCTTATATATGTCACCGTAAAATTGTACAAACCGTTAGATTGTAATATAATAATTTGTAAAATTGTAAAATTTTGATAGACTTCGGACGCGAATATGCTTCCTATAATTTAACACATTATTTTTCGTTAGATTATAAATATATACTTAGTTATGAATCTTTCGACATATTTTTACAATCTCGTTAGTTATTTTACAATCTAGCGGTTTTTACAATATACGTCTATGAATTTGACTCGATAACGTTACGAATACGTTGCTGTCAATTATTGCCGCTTAACCCACAGTTCTTACTTTTTGAGACTGAAATTTTTCTATACCTACTACAGATTCTACTCACTATAACCTCTTCAATAAGTACTTTAAACTACTTTAACCTAAATATCTTGCATACTATTGCAAATACCACATAATAAGTTAAACATACTTAGTATATACAACTACACCTTAGAGAATCACACATGTATATAATACATCTGTATATAAACCTAAACTAGAACGAACGCTGTAACATATAAAGGAACATAGAGAAAACACCCTTATTATATTCGAAGGTTTATATACAACTAAAACAAAATGAATCGTGCAAAGCGCTTATATTGAGGTATGATTTGTGTATGGTGACTAAAAATGACTACAGTGTGAATAGAGCCTTAGGTAACTCTGTCATGGATTAGGCCCATCACAGACAAACCCCCTTACCACAGAATAAATATTAGTTCCCTTACTAATAAAAATATTTATCCAGTAGTAGTATGTCTTATATGTTGGAAAAGTTGTCAAGCGACTTTTCCAACATATAAGACAAGGACAAAACATTGTATTGCTTATCTACTGGATAAATATTTTTATTAGTAACGGGGGTAGTGTATAGATATAGTGTAAGTTGGCAACAGATATTGTAATGTGCAAAAATAAAAAATATTTTTTAAAATTTACACTTTATAAAATTATGGAGTTATAGATAATTAATCTTTTTTGTAATGTAAAATTGACAATGTGGTGAAAAATACGATGGAAGTGAATTTACCACAAATACTTTCTGTGTATTTTACAAATTACACTTTTGATATCATAACCTTGATAAACATCATCCTATCTCTACTAACTGACAAAGAAAAAAAGAGAAGGTGCATAATAATTATTGTGATATTATTGAAATTAAAAATCGGACTATAGTAGGTACAGTATTAATTTTACACATGTATCTGCCACCGTTGGTTATATTTTCCATACTATTTTTATATATGATGCTACACCTTGATTGCCTTCTGCAATTTACAGCATCTACGCAATTTCACGCCAAATATTTTGACTTATTTACGACCCGTAGCCGAGTCATAAATATTGAATAGTCGAAGCCATCGAGAAATACTTAGCGGTTCGACCGCGTTTACGATCAAGTATCAAAACATTTTACGATACCATTAATCTATATAACAACGCCGCTCCTAGTGATTATTTTCGTTTGATCTTTCTTCTCCTCCAGTTTGGACGATTGTATTTTCTTCCAAGTGTCCCCTAGGGCCTTGCTGAAATGGTCGTCGACACCCTTGCTGGATGTAGGTTTGTCTGTTTCTTTTCTGGATGTTTGTATTTGTTTCCACGTGTCTCCTAGCGCTTTGGCGAAGTGATCGTCTACGGATACACTGGCGTCGTCTACCTCCATAGCTATGATTTTGACGGGTTTGGTCGGCTCGTCGTTCTTGAACTGTATGGGGCTGCTCGCCCGGTCCTTTGTGTTGGGTTTGGGTCCAGGCTGGGAGTTTTCGTTCTTCTTGAACAGCGTCATGTAGTCGTCGCCGAGAGAACGTCTGAAGTGCTCATCGATGACCGGGTCACACATCGACACTGATCCTGAAAATTAAAAAAAAATATCGTTAGGTTAAGTCCTATTACTATTTTTAATATAAAAGTTTGTGAGGATGGACGCATGTTGTTTATTCTTTCACGCAAAAACTACTGAACGGATTTTATTCAAATTTGGTATGGTAGTTGTTTGAGCTCCGGATTAAGACAGGCTACTTTTTATCTCGATATAATCGTGTTTCTGGAGGATACTTAATACTGTATTTAAGCGGGCACAGAGGAGAGTAGTTATGTATAAAATGAATCATTTATAAATCATGCCCCCCCCCCCCCCCCCCCCAAAATTGGCTGTGTTTCATCTGCTTATAACGAGTGTCAGTGATAGTAGCTCGTTGACCTTAATAAACACTACGATTACAGGGTATTAAAAAATAAAAACACTAATACAGGTGCTTTTAATACGTTGCCTTATGAGCCAATGCCCATGAATCAATATTTGAATTTATTTTCTTCTTTTCATTCAGTATGTTATTTTTATATCATTATAATAATTATCTGTAGATTTTCAAGAGATTCTAAACTCTGATTTGTAATCTTAGAGAGTAACAATAACTTTTCCCTTTTTCTTATCAAATCATTTATTGATTAAGATTTGAATTTGTTCGTTTACTAGTAAGATAAACTAAAGTGCGGTCGCGGAGCACGTAGAATTTCGTACTCATCGCTACTTGGGGTCTTGTAAGGCCACTTTAGGTGGTGGTCAACTCCAATCCGGTCAAGAATCACCTTAGTCATTAGTAAAGACGTAACGATAATATTATTTCCTTTTTAAAAGCTTTTATTTAACCTGCTATGTATGTAATTAGTAAGAGTGGAATTTTGCAACTCAATTTTGAAACAGATATTTTCAACCGATTGAGCTGAACTTTTGCATACACGTTTAGTTTGATGACAATGCCTGGTTAGCCATGTGACGTCATTCTAAATCCAACATGGCGGAACATCCAAGATGCCCGACAAGTATTTTCTAATGCACTCCTACAATATGGGTATCAAATGAAAGGGCTTGCTGAGAATAACTCGAAAAATAAAGTGACGTCATTCCACATCCAAAGCGGCGGAACACCCAAGATGGTCGACAAGTAATTTTTAATGCACTCCTACAATATAATATGGGTATCAAATGAAAGGGCTTGCTGAGAATAACTTGAAAAAAAAAGTGACGTCATTCTAAATCCAACATGGCGGAACACCCAAACAAACAAATCAAATTAGTACCTAAATTAAGTAACTTTATCAGATAAATTTATGAGACAGTTTGATTCTCGACAAGCTTGTATATCATATTTTATTCTTTTTAACGCATTCAAATAAAAGCTTGCTTTTAAAAAAAGTTTTTACTTTTAATTTATTTTACAAACTGCTTCTATTTGATTTCTTAATGAGGACAGTGTGACCAACAGAGTAGCACTACGCTAAGATTTTTAAAGAGAAACAGATAAACAGCTATATTATAGCTTTGGGTTTGATCGCACCGTCGTGTTCACCATTGTGTGAAAAAATTGTAGGCCGTTGAAGGTGACATCAAAGTTTCAAATTTGGATCGATTTGGAAAGCTGTTTGTACCTACATAAGTTATTTTTTTTTCATTTCTCATACTCGGAAAGTAGTGTTGTTTTGATCTGATTATTGGGTGGAAAATGCTGCTTTCCTTTCATAGGGAGGGAAAAACTCATACAAATTCATTCCGGCCCAAGGGTCTACAAAACTTCAAAAATAGAACTACTGTCAGCTGTGAAGAGTTTTATGTAAAAAAAACTATTAAAATATGACATGACTTTCTAAACAGCCAGTGTGAATTTCTTTGAGCGGAATAAGCCGCGAGTGCCGCGACAATTACGCGGCGAGCAGCAAGTTCCATATTTAAAATTTTAAAAAGTCAACACGAATTAGCGGGATACTAAAATCTGTTATGTATGTATCTGTGACGGACTTTTGTGCTAAGATTTGAATTGAATTTAGGTATATTTTCCATATATTCTAAATGAAAAGTAGAGTGTATGCCACGGGCATAGAATTATAACGCCAAGAAACTGAAGAAATGTATCTGTGACGGACTTTGTGCTAAGATTTGAATTGAATTTAGGTTTATTTTCCATATATTCTAAATGAAAAGTAGAGTGTATGCCACGGGCATAGAATTATAACGCCAAGAAACCGTGTGCGCGCGACATAGATGAAGCACTTGAAACTCTTCCAGACTGGTGTAGTTTGCTAATAAATGCTTTGTTTGTGTGCGTGTCGTCGAAACGTAAGCGTGTAAAGCTCACGCCAACATAAATCTGTTTTTTGCCTCGCTTTAGACGACGCGTTTGAATGAAACTATCTATCTAGGCGTTATTAATCTAAGGCCACGGGTAAAAGAATGAATTCCTACTCGGACTATAGCCGCCCTCTCTGCGCTCGGGCGTCTAACTACCTCGGGAATTGATTCTCTTTAACCCTAGGCTAACAATCTACTATTTCTGGGGTGCTACTCACCAGGTGGCGCGTCGTTCGTCTTAATAACCGAGGGTCTGTTGTAGGGCGGCGGCGCGGGCCGCGACAGCCGCATGTCGATGGGCGCCTCGTGCTTCGGACCCGGGTACTCGGGAGGAGCTGGAATTGACAAAATAGTAGTAAGTACCAGTGGTGAAGGCTGGTTTCCCTTTATAGGCAAACCCTAGCCTATATATCGCGTAGGGATTGGCATGAGGGTCATAAAATGGTAAGTGGTGAGTGAAGCCGATAGGAATGGAGTCATAGGAACCACACTGGTAAGAACATGGGGGTGTTCCGTGGCCTAGTAGGTATACCGTTTGCTTCAAACTCCACAGAGTACAGGTCTGATTCTAAGGTTGTAACGTGTACCAATGAGACTTTTTCAAATCTCAAGTATACGCACGCGCTAACGGTGAAGGAAAACATAATGAGGAAACACACGGTTGGCTCCAGACGTATTGACCAGACCAGAAGTAATTTAAAAGGTAGGCGGACCAAATAATCATGAATAATTTGCTCAACGAAATAAATTTTAACAAAGGTAAATTGCAGAATTGGAACCTGACTTGATAATTAGGAAGCTAACAATTTCACGAACAAAGTTTGATCCTAATATTAAATTGTTGCAAGGGCTTCAAATAAATAGCTTTTTTTTTCAGAATATATCATTAAACTTTATACTGTAGTCATTTTAGGAGAAAATAATTAATTAAACTTTTTGTTGTGAGTAAATATTAAACACATAGCAAGTTAAGCGGTTATTATAAACTCATAGTGTGTATAAACCAACAGTTACTAGGTATATTAGTTTCATGCACTTTGCGCGTCTCTCGTTTGGTCGTAATATGATTTATTAGGTTGGGGAAAAAGTTTCTTCGCATTTTATATAAAAATTCAAAAGGTTTTTTTATAAAGTTTATTTACAAGTGACTAAAGTATATAGGTGCCATTTTGTTCGATAACTTTTTGCCATCTTGTTGGTAGGTACATGATCCTATTGCTATAAAATTTTTGGGGCTTTTGATGAAAAAACTGCGACAAGTGGTTTTGGCAGTCCTCTTGTGATGTCAACCTGACACTGCCTAAGGAATTCTGCAGCGACCAAAACAGGTGGAAATCTGAAGGTGCAAGGTCAGGACTATACGGCGGATGCATTAACACCTCCCAGCCAAACTCCCGTAATTTTTTCTGAGTGGCTAAAGATGTGTGAGGTCTAGCGTTATCATGGTGAAAAACCACACCCCTTCTGTTGATTAATTCCGGCCGCTTTCTCTCAACTTCTTGCTTTAATCTCATCAGTTGTTCGCAGTACAGTTCAGAATTGATGGTCCTGCCTGGCGGTAACAGCTCATAATGAATAATGCCCTTCCAATCCCACCACACACAGCATCACCTTGTTGCGAGTTAACCCGGGTTTCGCCACAGTCTGTGAAGCCTGACCGGCCTTTGACCACGATCTTTTTCGCACGTTCTTGTCGTACGTGATCCACTTTTCATCACCAGTTATCAGCTTCTTCAAAAATGGTTCGGTTTCATTACGTCGTAATAAAGAATCACAAATGAGTACACGGTTCATTAGGTTTCTTTCAGTGAGCTCATGAGGCACCCAAATATCGAGCTTTTTTGTGTACCCAGATTTTTTCAAATGCGCCAAAACCGTTTTGTGGTCAATCCCCAGTTCTTCAGCTACATCGTAACTACTAATATGCCGATCTTGCTCCACTTTTTCAAAAATGGCAACAGTTTTGTCCGTAACAGGGCGACCAGAGCGACGTGCATCTTTGATATCAAAATTTCCGGATTGAAAACGCTTAAACCAAATTTGCGCTACTCTCACAGATACTGCATTAGGTCCATAAACATCACAAATTTTTTTCGCGGCTTGTGTTGCATTTTTACCTTTTTTGTAATAAAATTTTAAAATGTATCGAAATTCTTCATAAGAATCACTCATTTTAACAATAAGAAAAACAAATGAAAATCTCAAATTTACCTAATTTGAATTTGGAATTGTCTTCTGTAAAATTAAAACTTTTTAATGATACCAAAATCAGCCAGATACAATAGGCAATCGGACAAATTTTTTTTTATTGCATAAATGAATAGTACTCTTAAATATGAGTAACTTCTCAGAAGAAACCGTATATCAAAAGTCAATATTTTCAAAGGTACAGCGATTTGTATAAAAAATTTCGCGACCCTCCTAAAAACGCTCCATACTAAAATCGATATACACATGACGTCACTTGAATATGAAGTAGTATGAAGTAGTATATGAAGTATATGGCCGCAGGAATATATTTGTAAATATCTCCGATATTTGTGCGTTTAAGTTCATACTTACCATAATGAATGTTTTTGTATATGATGTGAGTAAACTAATGATGTAGGTTTTGTTTACCAATTTCGCAAAAAAAAAAAATTTTTTTTTGGTATAAAGACTCGAAGAAATTTTGTATACAAATCGCTGTACCTTTGAAAATATTGACTTTTGATATACGGTTTCTTCTGAGAAGTTACTCATATTTAAGAGTACTATTCATCTATGTAATAAAAAAAAATCAGTCCGCTTGCCTATTGGTATAGCCCAAGATATTTTATGACAAGTTCATACATAATGCGAAAAGACTTTTTCCCCAACCTATTAACTCGCGCTTTACAGGATTAATCTATTTACTGTTTAGTGTCGGGTTACCTGCACTAAAAGGTTAAATTAGCGAATTTAATATATAGCAGCCAAAAATGTTTCAGTCATCAGTGCAATTTCAACACTTTTACTAATTACTTAGTGTAGATTATTTTCGACATAAAAATTGTAAAGTAAGCATAATGTTTGCAGGTAGGTATCCAAGAATGGACCTCCACACAAGAAAATTAATATGCTGGTACACTAAGCTGAAGCTTGCTTCTAAATAAATTAATATATATTGGTGGACCTGTCAAATATAAACAGGTGAACGTGAAAAGCAATGGATTCTAAACGCATATATCTAAATATGAAGTATCTACTATAGACGCTACATACTGGTCTTTTATGGCGATACTTAGTTAGGCCTTTTTCATCCGTTATTGGATGATTTATAAGTAACTTCGGAGAAGTAACCACTCTTGAAATACTGTAGAGCTGGGGGACAGGTGGTTTTAAATGTCGTGTGGTTGCCCAAGCACATACGGCATTCTCACAACACAGTCAGCCTAGTCCAGAGGAGCTAACCGTGTACGGGTTTCCTTACGATGTTTGTCACCATTAAAGCGTCCGTATAATGTACTTGAGATTTGAAAAAGTCTTATTGGCACACACCACAACCTGAGAATCGAACCAAAAATCTTTCGAGTGCGAATCGACCGGCTACTAGGCCACGGATGATAGGCGGTGCATTGATTTAGATTTTTGATTTACCACTTTTTTAGAAGACTCCATTATACCTTTGCCATTAGTGGTGATGGCTAATCCATTTCGTCGTCGGAATGCGAGATAAGACGCTCTTTTTTGCATAGTATTAGATATAAACTAACAGCCTCCATGGTCTAGTGTT
Organism: Glaucopsyche alexis; assembly: GCA_905404095.1. Lineage (NCBI taxonomy): Eukaryota > Metazoa > Arthropoda > Insecta > Lepidoptera > Lycaenidae > Glaucopsyche > Glaucopsyche alexis. The sequence goes on along the minus strand of FR990052.1, from coordinate 16,125,026 downwards.
TAGAGCTTGGCTCTCGTCTCGGAGGTCGTAGATGCGATTCCCGCATTGGAACAACAAAAAATGTTTCCAAGTTGAGTTAGGACAATGCAGGCTGATCACTTGATTGTCTGACAAGAAAGGCGTCGGATGGGCATGTAAAAAGTCGGACCTGCGCCTGATCTCTCGCCAGTCGTGTCGGTTTTCCGTCCTACTGGGTTATGAGAGTAATGGATTGTGTACTGCGCTCACTTGGGCACTACAAAAATTACTCCTACGTACCTTTGCCTGGTTTCAATGAAACCGGCCACCGTCGCCGAAATCGGTGTGGGATATTATTATTTATAGATAGAAAAGAATAGAAAAAAAGAAAGGATATCATACCTTTGCCATTAGTTGTTAAGTTAGCAGGCGTATCATCCACGCTATCCGACAGTTCGCCGTCGGAGTGCGGCGCGCGCGCCACGGCCGGCGCGGCGCGGCGCTCGTTAAACGACGCCGACCGAAGCGCCATCTTGCCGCTTTCCCTGGAATTTAGAAGTTGATTAGTGAGTGATTTTGCATACGTAATGTTACAATGCCAAGCGTCGTCCGGACTACTCGCGAAGTAAGCCGAAGTTAGCCGAATAAGACAGTATGGGCACGCACTTCGCTTCGCTTTTTCGTACTTTGGGGTTACTTCGCGGAACACTTGCTCGGCCTACCTCGCGAGCAGTCTGGATGGGACTTTACGGCGCTTCAATGTGTAGTGTTCTGGAAGCTTCTAGTATGCAAAGTACTAGAACGTCCTAGAACATGCACTGTCCTATTCTCACCTCGATTCGAAAGTTCTAGATTGTTCTATGTGGAAATATCTAAAAAGTTCTACACCGCGAACTTTGTATTACCCGTGTCGTCGATATAAAAAGGGACCGCCGCCGACCGCTGGCAGTTCAGTTAACTACGGGTATTCTTCGAGTTAATTTCGAGCAATACCTAAAGTGAAAATTGCGATTACTCTCTACGACTCCGGCTACGAATTACGATTACGACTGCCTACGATTTCGGTATTTCGACGTGTTGGAAGACTAGACCTGTATCAGTGTGGGAATTCGTAGCAAATAAACTCCCTCTGAGGAAACTGGCGTTTTAATCGGAATATTGGACCCATATCCCGTAACAATAATGTTAGGTACCAATTTGGCAAGTATCTTAAGAAATCACCTCATGCGAGCTGTCTCTGTGCGAGAACTAGAATAATAAATAGAACTTCTCTAAGAGAATCTGCATGGGACTTTACACTAATGACTTTTTGCAGTAAAACTTATACTTGCAGGCTTATGGAATCTATTTGGATGATAAGTGATAACGAGTACCTTCGAAATTAATGTGGAAATACCTAGTCTCTAACCGTCATTAAAAAAGATATAATTAAATTTAATTCTCTAGTCACTCAAGCGTGGCGCCACTGTTGCAATGAAACGTGTATCTTCTTGTGTCCTGAAAAATGTTCTATTTTGAGTCAATATTTTTAAAATGCAGCGCCGCTATGCGTCTCGTTAATCGTTTCGGTGTGAACTGGCCGTAAGGTTTGAGTGCTACCTTAGATAAAGTCTCATTCGCTTATTCTCTTCAAGTCCACACTGAACCTTTATTCCCTAAAAGATCAGTTTTGATATAACCTAACTTAACTTTCTTAGCGCATGCACAGATGCAGAAAAATACAACAATATATATTATCTACTACATCGTTTCTCAACCTTTTTTATGTCGCGATCCACGAAAAAGCCAAAAAGTTAAGTATAAAGTCTTGTGACCCCGTCACGATTTTTTCGACGTTCGATACAAAGATTTGTTCGAAAAACGAATCTTTTTTACCTATATGTAGTTTGTATTTATTATTTTTTCAACAGACTGCGACCCCCTTTAAAAACAAACTCGACCCCCCAAGGGTCGCGACCAACCGGTTGAGAAACGATGATCTCCTATTATAATGTCTATAATTATTATCACTATCTCTCGGCTATCCGGCGCGGCGCGGCGCTCGTTAAACGACGCCGACCGAAGCGCCATCTTGCCGCTTTCCCTGGAATTTAGAAGTTGATTAGTGAGTGATTTTGCATACGTAATGTTACAATGCCAAGCGTCGTCCGGACTACTCGCGAAGTAAGCCGAAGTTAGCCGAATAAGACAGTATGGGCACGCACTTCGCTTCGCTTTTTCGTACTTTGGGGTTACTTCGCGGAACACTTGCTCGGCCTACCTCGCGAGCAGTCTGGATGGGACTTTACGGCGCTTCAATGTGTAGTGTTCTGGAAGCTTCTAGTATGCAAAGTACTAGAACGTCCTAGAACATGCACTGTCCTATTCTCACCTCGATTCGAAAGTTCTAGATTGTTCTATGTGGAAATATCTAAAAAGTTCTACACCGCGAACTTTGTATTACCCGTGTCGTCGATATAAAAAGGGACCGCCGCCGACCGCTGGCAGTTCAGTTAACTACGGGTATTCTTCGAGTTAATTTCGAGCAATACCTAAAGTGAAAATTGCGATTACTCTCTACGACTCCGGCTACGAATTACGATTACGACTGCCTACGATTTCGGTATTTCGACGTGTTGGAAGACTAGACCTGTATCAGTGTGGGAATTCGTAGCAAATAAACTCCCTCTGAGGAAACTGGCGTTTTAATCGGAATATTGGACCCATATCCCGTTACAATAATGTTAGTAACCAATTTGGCAAGTATCTTAAGAAATCACCTCATGCGAGCTGTCTCTGTGCGAGAACTAGAATAATAAATAGAACTTCTCTAAGAGAATCTGCATGGGACTTTACACTAATGACTTTTTGCAGTAAAACTTATACTTGCAGTCTTATGGAATCTATTTGGATGATAAGTGATAACGAGTAACTTCGAAATTAATGTGGAAATACCTAGTCTCTAACCGTCATTAAAAAAGATAGAATTAAATTTAATTCTCTAGTCACTCAAGCGTGGCGCCACTGTTGCAATGAAACGTGTATCTTCTTGTGTCCTGAAAAATGTTCTATTTTGAGTCAATATTTTTAAAATGCAGCGCCGCTATGCGTCTCGTTAATCGTTTCGGTGTGAACTGGCCGTAAGGTTTGAGTGCTACCTTAGATAAAGTCTCATTCGCTTTTTCTCTTCAAGTCCACACTGAACCTTTATTCCCTAAAAGATCAGTTTTGATATAACCTAACTTAACTTTCTTAGCGCATGCACAGATGCAGAAAAATACAACAATATTATCTACTACATCGTTTCTCAACCTTTTTTATGTCGCGATCCACGAAAAAGCCAAAAAGTTAAGTATAAAGTCTTGTGACCCCGTCACGATTTTTTCGACGTTCGATACAAAGATTTGTTCGAAAAACGAATCTTTTTTACCTATATGTAGTTTGTATTTATTATTTTTTCAACAGACTGCGACCCCCTTTAAAAACAAACTCGACCCCCCAAGGGTCGCGACCAACCGGTTGAGAAACGATGATCTCCTATTATAATATCTATAATTATTATCACTATCTCTCCAGTGACCTAAGCTATGTGTAGATGGATCTTGGATGGATAATTACCGTGGCCTATACTCTGGGAGCCTGGTGCGCCTTTCTCTCCGCCATTTGCCGGTCAACTCCTTGGGCTGCGCCAGCGGCGCCTCCGGAGACAGAGTGCGGTCGCCCTCCGACTCCCCGCTGGACGCCGTGCTCGGAGTTTCTAGAACAATGTACAAGGTTCCAGTAAGACTTTTTTTTTCTTTATTTAAAGGCTTGTATCGAAATCGACAATGTCAGCCTTATAGTTCCATTAAGACTTGTGGTCGAGGCTTAACACTTTTAAATAGTAACTGATGAATTAAATTAAAGAAGCCTTGAAGCTTGCTTGTAGACAACTTATCCTTAACACATTCAATGCCACCACATTTTTCTAGTAGTTCCCAGCGATGCCGCCGTATAAAAAACGCAAACATGCTAGGTGTGCTCTCGGCACTGCAGGATGAAATTACGTAGCACGCTAGGCGTGTTCACTGGCACTGTAAAGAGGTAAAATCATAAAAAGCGTTATTTCGACTTCAACCGTGCTTATTCATTAGTCCTTCTTGAGTTACTGAAGAGATATTTTGTTTTTAGCAGTGTTTGTGGTTTCGAAGGTTTAATTATGGCAGTAAATAGATTCCGAGGTAAGTATTTATCGTAATTTGATCAGTGAATATCAACCTTTGGTTACTTATTTATGATTTTTTAGAGAATAGAAAATATGAGCTGGAAACAGGGGAATATGATAATGATGCGTCGCAAGCAGATAGTCCCCCATCAAATAAGCGTCCAAAAGTTTTTATAAAGTATCTCAATAATTTTTGGAGATACGCAAAAAAATTTTTGAATCAAAGTTGGTTCAAATCAAATCAAATTTTCGTATCTCCAAAAAATTTTGAGATGCTTTACAAAAAGAAAAAATTTGGTTTTTTACCTGAATATATCGGAAAAATATAAAAAATAGGGGGAAAAGTTTGGTATAAAAAAAGATAAGAAATTTTGTCCTCTACAAAATAGATCTCTTCTGTTTTTAACGAAAAACTTACCGTTACGACTGAAACGTTCAACCAAACAAACTCTTCAGCTTTATAATACTACATATACATATATTATGTAGTATAGACTATAGATACCGGGCAGTGTTTTGTCTTCTACAGATGAATTAAAGGTGAATGTTTTATGTAATTTATTTTTCAAATTATAAAAAAACATTATACTATTTTATTATTCGTATTATAAATTTAGTAAATTGACCAAACAATATAAAATGTTGAGAACGCGTGTAGATGAACACGCCTGGCATGTTCGCGGCATTACATAATAAATTATTTTCGATAACATGAAAAAAATATTAGATCACGGAACCACTTAAGAATTCATTAGCTTACGGCACAAAGTTTATGCTCTGAGCGTTTCGGTGAAAAACACTGTCTTATCTTTGAGATATTCATGAAAAACGGAGAGCACGCCCGGCGTGCTCGCGGCATGGATATAAAGATTAGTGTGGACACGCTAGGCGTGTTAGTGGCACTGAATGTGTTAAGAGTGAATAAAATTAATTTCTGAGTACCTAGTAGTGAGGTAAAAACGTTTATTTAAGAAACTAAATGTAAGACTAAGATGTTATTGTTTGAGTAACGTTTTTTGGAACGAAAGTTCCTTATGGGGCGTTGCGGTCTGCGGTGGGGTACCCTAGTCGGCAAAAAAGTAACGTTAAATAAAAGCGTAAGTTTTTTTTTTTCGAATACTGTTATCTTCCGAATTAAATTTATAAAAAAATTGTGAAAAATAAAATGTTGACCGTTCAGTTTCAAATAATCTACCTTGTAAAATTATATAAACTAAGATTACCTGTAGGTATGTAACTGATTCAATTTTCTATTAGATAATCAAGGGTAACCTAATTTATGATATTTCGGATAATATGACATATTTGTTTTTAATAAGATCTAATATTATTTTGGTAGTAACATTCTGAATCCTAATATAATTTTTTATAAGTACACTTTTTGCATTTTGTAAAAATTTAAACAGAAATAAAATTCGTTAATACCTTTTTGGGGTGACGCAATCCAGGGTTGCCAGATTGGCACGTTAAATTTGGGGGACTGAGGGGGTTCCATGTGGAACTGAAGATTATCGAAGGAAGTCCGCGCCAGGAGAAGCAGGTAACTCGGTAATTCCATCATCACAACACCATAAATTTGAAATACACATTCATAGACAAGCGCACAAAATTCACAAAACACGATTTATACTACTTTACAAACAATCACAATTTTTGGCAAATTTGAATATCGGCTACCACCCGCCACAGGTAAAGCTGAAGGTCGACTGAATAAAAAATGAGTTGGAAGAGATTACATTGGAATAAATAAATGAGATGAACGAAAAAAAAAACAAAAAAGAAAAAAGCTACACGGCCGGACGTTGCGGCGCTTCCTTCGAGCATACAGGGTGATGTAGTTCGGTGCATCAATGATCATTGTTTTGTTACCTGGAATCACGCGACCTCAGACACATCACAACGAAAGTGATGAGTCCATCAAATATTATCTCTGAATGATTTCTGTACGTGCATGTTTTAAGGCTTTGTTTAAAGATAACTCTTCTCGTTGCTATCACAATAAAATATTTGACAGTAAATTTATTTTTTACCATACATGGAGTAAAGCGTTTGTAATTAAACTGTCAAGTTTAAAATGACTAAATACGAATTATAGCTTGAAAACTAATAATATTTATATGGCCTTTGCTAGCATTTAATTTTTTGTTTATTTTAGTACTAGTTCTAAGCAAACACTCTGTATATTATTTCACATCAACCTGTTTGGTCCATTCATGAAAGTGCGTGAGCGCAGGGCGCGGGGATTAATGAAGCCTCCTCACTCTTTACCCTTCCGTCGCCTATACAACCTTCAAGCTTTTACCAAATAACACACCTTGTGCCTCTTGACATTAGGTGCATAATCACTTCACAGATCAATCTCAAAAGTCATTAACTAAAACAAATGCAAATTGAATCCTATACCACAGCAACAGAGCTCAAAGTTACATGTGAGAAGATATTCCAAGATTACGGTGGTAGTATCCTTGGAAGGTTGTGTTTTATTTTAATGGTCTCGGGATAGAAAGAGAGGGGTATAATAGATGAGAGACGCCGCTGGAGCATTGAGTTTTTTACTATCTAATAGATCTGAGGCAAAGCCGACGTACCCTGTTGGCGCCGTTACTTTAATTAAGTCTGGTGAAACAACAATGGTATACATTTTTATAATATTTCAAATATTCTTCTCATGATTGACGTCTAAAGTGAACTTTAATCGTTGCCTTGCAATCCTCAAAAAAAATTGGGATGTTTTTTGCTGACAAAACTTTCTTGAATCGTAGATATGATCTTTACGCCATCACCATTTACAGGAGTGCTTGAAATTAAGACTTTGGTTCCTTAGATAAGTTTAGATTGATTTGTTAGTAACATAATATGGTCAGGCTCTTTTTAATCTTTAAACAGCCTAACCCCAGATGAAGTAACGTCCAATTTCCTCTACGTTTTTGTATGTAATTAAAACCTTTACAATGTAGCCGGAGCGGTTATTGTTTTATTTCCCCTATCTCTTGCCTGTTCAAGCGAAACATCGGGCCATAATTCCTGTAACTGCCGAGCTTGTAATCGGCAATCGAGGCATCATCATCATCAGTTTCTCATACATTAATCCCGCAAGTCGATTCTGCTAATTAACTCTTACAATAAATAATACAGTTTCAATGCAGTCTCGATATTATTTAAAAAAAACATGGTATTCTCATAAACGCCAAACAAACGTTTAACGCTTTAATTGGTTTTAATTGGTCCAAAATCAAAAAATCTGTTTATTTCAAACTCAATTTATAATAAATTAAAAGTAAATTGTAAGTCTAAGTTAAATGCGTGAATTGGGTTTCAAAGTGTGTCTATAATTATTATAGCACATAATATCTTGAATATTTGGAAGAATGTCTAGAATATTTTGATGAGATATATCGCTTGGTTATCATTTGAAAGGGTGCATGTTAGAACCGGGGTAGTCGGGGCTACTTGTTAAAACTTCTGATTCTTCAATCAAATTTTACAGACTCCCAAATGGTGAAGTTTTACATCTTAAAGAAACCTGCGAGCCTCAAAAGTCTGCTACCCTAAACTCATGACAGCGAGTGTGGGCCTGTGGGGTAGCAAACTTTACTTGTAGCCTTCTAGTTTTCATGGTAGAAGATTCAGATACCACGAAACGACTTTAGATTGTGGTGACATTAGTGTTTGAAGAAACGTGCATCGCCGGAATATAGAACTGTGTTAAACCACAAAAAGTATTAAACCAAAGCACTGCTACTGTTAGCGCAGTGCTTTGGTTTAATAGTTTTTATTGTTTAATATCTGTCAACTGTCTGTCCCGTTCTAGCATTGGATGAGAGATAGAGATTAAAAACGAGTTTAGCGGCTAGTGCGTTTAAATTTTTTTGTAAAATCGGGACTAACTTAGTACCTACTAGGTAAGTAAGGTTAGGTGGCAAGTTAACTGCTGCTTCCCTTGCCCTTCAGAAATATCTGATTATTCCCAAACATAAACATTTCCGCGCCTGGGGCAAATAAATAATCGATGGACGATGTGCGTGCAAACAACTGCCCCTCGAGCGCGCATGCCCAGCCACTGAATTACACATCCTTTCGCTTCTGTATACTATGCGCATTTATTAAAATTCCTACATGTTAGCACAAATTATGAAACATGCATTTTTATCAGTTGCATATTTAATATTTACTAGGGGTCGCTCTGTGGTTGAAATTCGCCTATAATATATTTTTTTTAATTTTGAACTTTTTATGGGTTCTATTAGTACCGGTGCTGGATTTGCTGAGGGGCCGAAAAACACGTGACAACAACGTGTAACAAAATTGTATAAACGGTAGGCAGTGTGTGTTAATAATCTAAGGTGGTGTGTGTTGTTATTTTTATTAATTTAATGTACTTAAGTATAAGCATTATTTAAAAAAAAATGCTTTCTGCACATCTTCCTCCGCATAAATTTAAACTGTGCCGCACAGTTCTCGTCAAACTGTACAGAAAAGTTTTGCTACACGTATAAATATAATAATGTAGCATCTATGAAGTCGTTAGTGCAGCTATCCGTGGATAACCTTTACTTAAACTCAATTCATGGACTTGTAACGGGGAAGTAAATCATTTATTTCAATGGTTTTGAACTAAATTATTGTCTGCTAAACTGCTTTTACAGCTTTGAAAGTTAAATTTCTATACAATTTGGAAAAAGTTAAACAACTTTTGGAGCATCCAAGTTCTTTAACCTATTTAAACGTTGCATTGTGAGAAAAACCCCAACCTACAATTGTTGTGAGACGATTTTCGTTTTTTTTTATTTCAATGTATGTAGTTTCTTCAATTGTCTTTTTTTATTCCGTGTATAATTTCATTGAAATTTGGGTTCGCGTGTACGGTAGCCGCGTCCGTGGCCTAAGGCCCTTACTTAATGTATACCTTGCCGAGATAACAGTTTAATACCGGCGTTTATGTATCTCGATGGGCACGCACAAGTCTTCTAGAAAACGGATAAGTGCTTTAATAGTTTATCTTACTAGAGTAATAGAACCTTTAATTGGTCTGATAAAACCTTTGATTTATCTGGATCGACTTTAGAACTAATGTCATTTTGAATTCTAGATAGATTACAATCTATCTAGAATTATATTAATAGACTTTTATCAGTCTTCTATCCGAGAAATCTGTCTTTATTTAAAACTTGGGGAAATCCTTTATGGATTCCGGACGACTTTGGAAGGTTTTTGGGACTTTCCCGGGCGCGAGGTGATGAACGCACCCAGGGATACCGTACTAAAACCCCAAGTTGCCCTCCTCCGCTTGGTGCTGGGCTGCCGGACCCGTCTAGGCGATAAGAGCAGCGACCCAGTTGGCAGCATAACAATCGCAGCAGCCAGTCGACGACCTTCCCGGACGAAAAGCAGCTCTATGTCTACTAGGTAGGTAACTTACTAGATCGTTATATACAAAAAGTGAATAATCTGGAAGGTTCTTGTTGTAACTAAGCCGGTTTTTGTTCTAAAATTTAACTAAAGCTATATTGAAGGCTGGTGTGACTAATGTAGCAACTAGCAACAATTCAATTCTGCTCATAAAACCCAGCAATATCACAGTTACGATCCAGTTTCAAATCCCGATAGGTATGTTAAAACTGCAAAATGGTATGCTTATAAACGTCAGACCAACGTCAAATCTATTTTAATTGGCCCAAACTCCAAAAACCAGTTTATGATATCAAGTTAATTCATGTATAATTCAATAAAAGTACTCATTTTAGTTTTATTGGGTACCTACTTAGGGTAAGTAAATGACGAGAATCTGAATTCAGGAATATAACGGATACACTCCAAGATCCAACAGCCTCCCCACAACTTCTAACAGGATGCTAACGGGCTACATCAATGTAGCATCAAATACAGTACAAGTAATGTATGTTGATAAGTAATATGAAATATCGCTTGCGTCGCTCGTGAGGCGGATGTTAGAAGCGAAAGTAAGGGAAGCGGGCATTCCGCATTCTTCGGCAAACACGGTTCTCCTGTGTTGGCTGTCTGCTGTGAAATTTATACACCTGGCGCTAAATAGTAGCTCTACATAACATTATGTTAAGGTAGCGGTACGTACACGGTACAGCTATAGTAACCTGATAATATCAACGGCTATATTAGGATATAGCCGTTGATTGATATTATGAGTTTAGGATGCGTTGGTAGTTGCATGGACCAATAAAACCAATAGTATAATTCCTACATGGTACCTAGTTAGTATTGTCGAAAGCAAGATAACGTATAATAATATATAATCCTACGTAGGTACTATTATGATTCTGAAAGTTTGTGAAGATGGATGGACGGGTCTTTGTTAATTTTTCACGCAAAAACTGTTGAACAGGTTTTGATGAAATTATGACTCTAATTTACTTTTTATCCCGAATAAGAATACTGTTCCCGTGGGATACTATATTTACGCGGGTAGAGCCACGGGCAAAAGCGAGTGATATAAACATTAAACTTTTTCATGGAAAGAAATCAGAAACGATTGAAATAAAATAATAAAAAATCATGGAAAAAATAGTTTTTGTAGAATCAAGATAATACAGCTTCCGCCATCTATGACGCATTAATGTCACTTTCTGCTCAAAAAGCGACATCTGTTGTTTGAAAACAGTTTCTGTGTACTAAATACAGATGGCGTTACAACACAAATGAACTCGGAATTATTATTTTTCAGCAGAATGTCTGATTTCTAAGTATTGCTCGTAATAACTATTTAGTAATATGTGGCAGGGGGGTGAAACTCTCATACATGCACAAATTAACAGAGAACAGAGACATCTAAAAATGACTATCCGGTACTAACAGTTTGAAAGTTTTCGGATAGTCACAACAGATGCCACTAAGCGACTTCTACATCGCGCTATCGTTAACACAAGGCGTATGTATAAGGTCTCGCGAACATTTTACTACGCAGCAACCGTATCCCACTATTAAAAAGGAACTTGGTCGTTGTTGTGTCTACGACTTTCGATAAAACTTAATTTCTGTCCATAATACAGTTCAATTAAAATTATCAGGCGGTACTAATTCCATCTAGCGGGTTTGATAGTAACTAAAACGGTACAACGCCATCTAAAAACGACATTCCGAAACTTTTGCAAGACTCAGTTTCAATTTTAGAGTTGCGCATCTATACTAATATATATCTGTATTATCTATGATATGTGGTATTACTGTATTACCTGTGTGTACCCGAATAAGAAAAACATTTGTAACCTATGTACCCGGAATAAACTAAACATAATAACTGTGTTTGATTGACACTTTGATTAAATAATTATCATCATTAAATTAATTTCTCACTCGAGTAAGATAATATAAAGCAAGGTCTAGAATTCATAAGTCTCTTTTGCCTTAATTATATTAAATCCTATAGGTTCTATTTAGAAAATTTTAAGAGTTATTTACAACTAGGTAGATGTTGCCCGCGACTTCGTGCGCGCAAAAGTTTATTTCACAGAAACCGTACATTTTTCCGCGATAAAAAGTAGCCTATGTCCTTCCCCGTGGTCTACTCTACATCTATACCAAATTTCATCAAAATCAGTCCAGTAGTTTCGGAGCCTATTCGATGCAAACAAACAAACAAACTTTTCCTCTTTATTAATAGGTTGGGGAAAAAGTCTTTTCGCATTATAGTATGTATGAACTTGTCATAAAATATCTTGGGCTATACCAATTGTATCTGGCTGATTTTGGTATCATTAAAAAGTTTTAATTTTACAGAAGACAATTCCAAATTCAAATTAGATTTTGAGATTTTCATTTGTTTTCCTTATTGTTAAAATGAGTGATTCTTATGAAGAATTTCGATACATTTTAAAATTTTATTACAAAAAAGGTAAAAATGCAACACAAGCCGCGAAAAAAATTTGTGATGTTTATGGACCTAATGCAGTATCTGTGAGAGTAGCGCAAATTTGGTTTAAGCGTTTTCAATCCGGAAATTTTGATATCAAAGATGCACGTCGCTCTGGTCGCCCTGTTACGGACAAAACTGTTGCCATTTTTGAAAAAGTGGAGCAAGATCGGCATATTAGTAGTTACGATGTAGCTGAAGAACTGGGGATTGACCACAAAACGGTTTTGGCGCATTTAAAAAAAGCTGGGTACACAAAAAAGCTCGATATTAGGGTGCCTCATGAGCTCACTGAAAGAAACCTAATTAACCGTGTACTCATTTGTGATTCTTTATTACGACGTAATGAAACCGAACCATTTTTGAAGAAGCTGATAACTGGTGATGAAAAGTGGATCACATACGACAAGAACGTGTGAAAAAGATCGTGGTCAAAGGCCGGTCAGGCTTCACAGACTGTGGCGAAACCCGGGTTAACTCGCAACAAGGTGATGCTGTGTGTGTGGTGGGATTGGAAGGGCATTATTCATTATGAGCTGTTACCGCCAGGCAGGACCATCAATTCTGAACTGTACTGCGAACAACTGATGAGATTAAAGCAAGAAGTTGAGAGAAAGCGGCCGGAATTAATCAACAGAAGGGGTGTGGTTTTTCACCATGATAACGCTAGACCTCACACATCTTTAGCCACTCAGAAAAATTACGGGAGTTTGGCTGGGAGGTGTTAATGCATCCGCCGTATAGTCCTGACCTTGCACCTTCAGATTTCCACCTGTTTCGGTCGCTGCAGAATTCCTTAGGCAGTGTCAGGTTGACATCACAAGAGGACTGCCAAAACCACTTGTCGCAGTTTTTTCATCAGAAGCCCCAAAAATTTTATAGCAATGGGATCATGTACCTACCAACAAGATGGCAAAAAGTTATCGAACAAAATGGCACCTATATACTTTAGTCACTTGTAAATAAACTTTATAAAAAAACCTTTTGAATTTTTATATAAAATGCGAAGAAACTTTTTCCCCAACCTAATATATTAGTACCTACTACCTAATTACCTATAGACAACGCGATTTGTGCTTGAGATGATTAAGTCATGACGAAATGATTTGAAGGAGCCACGCAGTACCTAATAACAAATTAACAAATGTTTTAGGAATTTTATGATCTACATAATATGCTGGCCAGCGAATATAAATAAAAAAAATCTCTATAATGAATTTCCTATATTACATCATTATGATTCAACGGTCAGCAATTTTCTCCACGCCCTGCGGGCTGCGGCCTTCACGCGTAGACCATACGCGGCAACCCTGACATAGATCGTAAGGATCTGGACGAAAATGGCGACGTTACACACACACACACACGTGACGACTGACGACTGACGGATGGCCATCCAAAACTAAACGTGTCAAAACAATGTGTGATGCAATCTGAGGACAATCGGTTTTGACTGAACAAGAATGCTTTTGACTTGCAAAATATTACTTTATATGTGCACATTTTCAAAATCATGTCCCGTTCAGCTTGCAAATGACTATAACTTTATGTAGAATGTTGACAATTATATTATACCTAATGCCCTTTGACAAACATTCAAAGATAAAAAAGATACAACGAATCACATCAAAAGTGCGAAAACAACAAAACACTGAGACAATTCGCTTAAAAGACAAAACAAGAATAATCTCCGGAGAATTTATCATTTCTCGCCAGCAATTATGTAGATACTATAGGAATTTCCTGAAAACGTCTACGAGGCGTCTGTCCGGTCTCTGCGTTATAAACAAATCGTATAGAGGTGACTCAACGACATATTTTCTACTACATACTTTGTCATGTAGCTTTTAAGAACACTTAAAAGTGATATTCTATGATATATTGTCCAGTAAAATATCCCATATATTTTAAAAGCCCTTGTAAGTTAAGGAATTTGAAGCTTTCTGTTACGCAATTACAGAATAGTTCAAGTTCATATTTTTTTTATTAAGAGCCAGACAGTCCCTAGTATGAAGTAGAAATAGAGGTCTCCTATCCTTTTTCTTTTAATAGAATTCATCATCATCAATTGACGTCCCACTTCCCAATCCTCACTTGACTTTTCCTTAGATTAGCCTTTACTCACGCATACGTTACGCGTTGATATTTATTAAAAGTGATTTTTCTTCCATAAAAGGCAAAGCATCCAGGCCAGCAATGCCTTCGAATAAAAACAAAACTGTAAAGCCTTGGCATATACAGTATTGACAACACAGTGGCCAAGATTGCACTAGTAATTGACCTCAGTTCACGTTATGCAACGTCGTGTTGTCTAACACCGTAAAACACATTGTTCAAGAGATATTTGTATGGGTGGCATACATTGTCATATAAAGATACATTTATGGTCTTCTTGATTTATGATAAGTTAGAATTTTAAAGAAATGTTTAGTATTTTTCTACAAATTGTAAATTTTTAAGTAACAAACTCTATCTGATATACGTGTAGCTATTCTCTCAGCTGTGAGTACCTTCAGTACCTACCTTTTTGGACTGTAAATCTACATCTAAAAATTTTAATATTTTGCGACATCTACTACTGCCTAAAGGGCCATTTTCACGGTCCAGTCTGCAGATCCAGCACACTGTCAATAATGTCTATTTGTTACCTTCAATGCCGCGACGGCGAGTAAGACCCTCCGCGCACGAGTTAAATCAAAGAGTTAAGAGTGCGCTAGTCAACGGCTCGAACTCAGTGCTACGCGCGGGGAAAATGCTTGTTATTTCACCTAATGTTGGGGAAAAAAGGATATACCCATAAAATAGTTCTATACTTATAAGAAAAGCTATACTGCACACATTTATATAGCTGTGTAAAGTATTTTAGAAAAGGCGTCTTCAAATTACGCAAATCGACACTTAGCTGTTGGTATTTTATGAAAAAACTATATTATATTTTTGTCTGAAGTAAAATTATCTCAATTGCTGAATAATTGAACCGTGTCGGTATTTGCTAGCTTTTTTATCATCATTCTTCATTTAATTTTTATTTACGTTCAAAGTTGCGCTAAAAATGCGATATTTGGAGGCTATTATCTTCTACACTAATTTGAATTTCAGAAATATAAGCAAATACCGACCTAGATAAGTGTCATAAAAATCGATATTACGCTAGAACTTCGGTCTACAATGTTTGACTTTGGAGTAAATCACCAACAGCGTTTGTATGGAGAAAAAACCGACTAGCGCAGCCTTAAATGCTACCTGCATTTAACAGTGATTGACAATTTATGCGCAAGAATTTTGACGTCACAATCAGGTGACATGAGCCGTCAGGCGACCAAATACTTCGAATAGCGACCAACGAAATGGAATCCGCATTAGAAATTCTATGATGACTTCATTGCTTTCAGGATTCCTGTGTCGCGTGCGACACTTACGGCACGCACGCATTCTACGGATTGTTTTATGTTGTAATTAAATAAATTATTGCGGAAAAATGTATTGAATTTAAAAATAAAAAAATACATTTAATAATACAGCGAGCTAATTTAGCACATTGATTAATATTTATTATATATTAAGTATTATTTATACTGAATTCTTCGCGAGATATTTCTTGTTTTCTACGCACGTCCATATCATTAGTTGTTACTTCGAGATTTCCTCCACTCGACTCAATCTCAATCCACGAAAGTTGTATCATTAGTTCAACAAAATTCCCTCGACTTGAGGAATTTCCTTACGCGAGTCGAGGAATCAACTGTCAAACTTAAGGTACCTCAGGACGTACCTTGAGGCTCCCTCGAGCGTCTATTTCCGACATTTATATCAATTCTTTTTACAAACAGAGTGTAATTATTTGAAGTAATAACGCAATTACAGAGGGATACTTATTTAAAGATAAGCATGGAGGATTTTTTGGATCTATACTTTACGAAAATCCGCCACTGTCTTTACGAAATTCCGTATAATTATACAGCGCATAGATATTCATCATTCTGTAAAATTTGGATCGAGTTTTAATGGTTACTGTTAACATAAAAAAAAATCCATGATTATTTATCTCCACTCAACCTTACTGGAGGAGCAAACAGCCGAGGTAGAAATTATGTTTAAGAATACCAAACTCGAGGAACTTCTCAAGGATACCTCAGATGAGGTTGAGTCGAGGCGGACCTGAGGAAACAACTAATGATACGGGTGAGTCTCGGAAAACAGCTAAGTATGAAGCCTTCAGTAGTGTGACGTATGAGAATAGTAAAGGGCTATCATTGTTATTCATTATTTTAAGACAATACTCGCGTGCCTCAACACCCATTGTTAAGTTTTCCTTGAACTAATAGGTCAGAATGAAAAATTAAGGTAGGTACATACTTACTTTTAGATCGCAATTAAAATGAATGGCACTTGTAGCTAGCTGCGAGGCGTGTATTATGCCACTGTAAATTTGTAAAAACCAATACCAGAGCCTAAACTACTATCATACCAAACTTCATCAAAATCCGTTCAGTAGTTTTTTCCTGAAAGAATAACAAACATCCATCCATCCTCGCTAACTTTCACATTTATAATAGTAGGATTTACCTAATGCTTATTGACTAGCGACGTACATTCTTGGGTAATTATTTAAATTGGTTACATTATAGCATTTAGCGATTCGTAGGCGAAAGCTAGCAACATTTAGTGTCTGCTATTTACTATTCTGATTTTTTAATGAAATAAACCAGGAAATGAGCAGACGGATCGCCTAGTGGTAAGCGATTACCGCCCTCTATGGACACTCTCAACACCAGATCGCAACAACAACACAGTAGTAACTCCTCTGATGTTGCAACTCGCGTTCCAAATCCTTAAAATCCCCCTTGGGCCTCAGGAAACCGCACTCACTCACGCAAGCGTTATTTCACGCCGGTTTTCTGTGAGGCCGTGGTATTTACCCGGTCGAGCCGGCCCATTCATTCCGATTTCCGAAGCGTGGCTCTCCCACGTGCACTGATTTTTCCTTGTTACGATTACAATGATCATTTAATGGAATGTAACAACCGTACTGAGCAACTCAACCTACATTCTGCATTCTTTTTGAAACCGTAACACGTCTCAGCGTTCCGGATATATAGCGCAAGCGAGATTCACCCCTATTATCTGGACGATAAAGTATAATAGCGGTGTACATTTAAGAAAATGTGTTCAATTTGTAGAGAGCTGTGAAATGCTATATATGTAGGCACTATAGGTTATGCGTTTTACCGCCGCATCTGGAAACAAATGATTTTTATTTAAGATGATGATATTTTAAATCTTCTCTATTTTCATCCCTATTGTATTTCCTAGTATTTAGCAGTTTCGATGATGGCAGCATCTACCCTAGCGTCGGAACTCTAGAGCCTAGGTAAATCATTTTTAATTTTTCATATAAGTATTATAATAATCACATTTGAAAGAATTTGTTTAATGGTTGCCTGGAAGAAACTGCATCCAGCAGCAAGACCAAATTGTATTTATTTTTCCTTTTTTTAGTCATTTAAGTATTTGTGAAATTTCATTTTTGTAAATAAATTATAGAAATTAAAATAAATTAAAGATTTTTTTTAATTTCTATACTTAAATATGTATAATCATTCCTGACTTTGTAAATACCGCCTATGATTTATGAGATCAAAAAACCTTCTCACTAATTTATAGCGAAGGTCAGGATTAGGTCAAGCAACATTTAGATCTAATTTATAGTAAAAGCTTTGATAAGATCGATTATTGTAAAGATTAATTAAGATAAAGCAGTTTTTTTTTCTCAAAGTTTAACACTGACCAAAATTCATCCAAAAAATTAAAAAGAAGAAAGCAATTATGACGTCAATGCGGCCTTTTATAAATATACGCGCATTGGAACTGGAATAAAAAGGTAGAGCAGAGCAATCAGGATAGGCATTTCCCAGGCAGGCATAGGTATTTTCCAAATATAAAAATGGTAATAACTACAAACCACCTACTAACTAGAACCTCGAGTCTAGATTAGTCTAATTTTCGATCCATCATGTATTGGGATCAAGGAATTTGTAAGTATTATATACAACTGGAAAGAGCTCTCGGCATCAAATCTGTGCCGAGAGGGAGATACAATACAAACCGCTCCGTCTCTTTTTAACAAGGGTGACAACAATATTTTTAATTTGGGGACAAATTAGTTGAAGTTTGGAAACATATGGTGATTTCAACTTTTTATAAGAAGTCCAAGTATATGCTACCAAAAAGTAATATTTTGCTCCAAGGTATACCCTGGATTCAAAAGTATAGCACAGAACTCCTGACTCATTATAGATACATGTTTGGGGATTTCGGCGTTGTTTAAAGAACTGCAAGCTGCAAGCATATGCCACCCTGTCAATTAGAGTAAACATCATCATCACCACCACTATCACACCATACATTATCACATTATGATGATATAAAAGGTACTTCTCATAGTATTTTACACTAACACGGAGATCTTTGAACATTTCTTTGCCGTTTATGGACCTATTTGCAAAATTCTTTTGTTAATATAAAGGGTTTAATTCGAAATTGGTCCTTTAGTCACTAAAGTGGAAACCTGATGATGCGATTCATGACGAATTGAGGGAACTCCTCGAAATTATATCGACACATTTAGTGATTTTGACTTTTACTGAAGTAATACAAGCATATGCTACCAAAAAATAAGATTTTGTACCAATGTGTATCCTGGATCCAAAAGCACTGAACAGAACTCCTCAGTCCTTAAAGATATGCTTTTGTAAATTTCGGCATTGTTTAAAGAACTGCAAACATATGCCACTTTGTAACTTACAGTAATCATCATCATCATCTTAATAACGATACCTAATGGAATCTTTCGATTCGATCTTAAGACGTAAATAACTGAACAAAATATATCCAAGGAATTTGTAAGTAAACAACTGGAATGAGCTCTCGACATCAAATCTGTGCCGAGAGGGAGATACAATACAAATAAATAAATAAATAAATAAATAAAATAAAATGTTTTTATTTCGGTCAACTGGCCATAAGTGTTAGTAAACATTTTTACTTAGAAGCTATGTTAGTATATTGAAACTTGGTTTTTAAAATCTAGTTGTATGAGTGACACCAATATCACGTACAATATAAGTATTATACGTGATATTGGTATCCTTGGTGAGGTGGATGCGAGTCCAGTGCTGCATGATAGCACTGTCCACGTCCAGCCTTTCCGCTACTGTCTTCAGGAGACTGTTGGCGCTGCCACGCACTTGCTGTATCAGAGATGCTACACATTTCCTAATGATAGCTAAGAAGCTATCAACTTCAGCTGAAGCTAGCATCCCTGAAGCACTACAGTGATGAGGCAGCCCCAGCAATGCCCTGAAGGCATTATTATATTGGGTTAGCAGGGCCCTGTAAGTTGTTTGAGTGTAATTCACCCAGAGGCTGCACGGGTACAGAGAGTGACAATACGCTTTGAAAAGTGTTATCTTCACTGCTCTGGAACAACGTACAAACCTACGGGATAGCATATTAGCTCTAACACACAGAGCCCTTCGCTTCCATTCCATGTCCTCGTCATCTTTGAGCGTTTCACCGACCGTTTAAAACGTTTTACTTGCGCAACCGTAGCACCATTTAGCATCACAGGAGGAACCTTATAGCTCTTGTTACCAGCTTTAAAAACCAGCAACTCACTTTTGGTAGTGTTATACCTCAAAAACCGCTCCGTCTCTTTCTAACAAGGGTGATAACAATATTTTAAAATTTGGGAATAAATTAGTCGAAATTTGCTAATCTTTTACAACATGAGTCCCCATTTTAAGTCATAAATGATAATACAAGTTGCTGAAAGGTAAATTATAGGGTGCTTTTAATAAGTGTAAAACACTTTACCGCGTGATAATGCTCATGATAACAAATAACTTACCCAAATAAACTTTTTAGAGCATTTTTATAAGTGAAAATTCCTTTAACGGCGCTGTGCACTTTTCTTGGGATGGGTAAAAACTGTTAAACTCGAGCAGGACACGTGACCCTGATCGAAAAGTCATAAGATGCAACTTACAGTTATTGTTTGCTGTCTTGGTTTACGCGAGCATGAAACTATTTTAGTTCGTATTGACTTTTGACCCCAACCATTGACCTTTGGCCTTGACCTTGACCCCCAATCATTCCCATCACATTTACCCTTACATTGACCTTTACCTCCAATTGTCCCCCCACGAAAAGTGTCTCCAGTTAAATGGCTCGACTTTGAGATTTTTGAGGCCATTTTGGAATTTGACGTACAGTGAAATCACGATAGAGAAAAGGAGTGTCTCCAGTTAAATGGCCCCACTTTTGAGATTTATGAGGCCATTTTGAAATTTGACGTACAGTGAAATCACGATAGAGAAAAGAAGTGTCTCCAGTTAAATGGCTCCACTTTTGAGATTTATGAGGCCATTTTGAAATTTGACGTACAGTGAAATCACGATAGAAAAAAGAAGTGTCTCCAGTTAAATGGCCCCACTTTTGAGATTTATGGGGCCATTTTGAAATTTGACGTACACTGAAAACACGATAGATAAAAGAAGTGTCTCCAGTTAAATGGCCCCACTTTTGAGAATTTTGGGGCCATTTTGAAATTTGACGTTTTATAGTGAAAACACTATGGTGAAAAAAGTGCCTAGTTAAATGACTTTTGAGATTTTTCACTTCTACCGGCACTCCTGGAGTGCAATCCGTTGTTTTTTTTATTATTTAATTCGCTACCTAATGTTAAGTTGAGGTGGTTTAAATAAAAAAAGTTATTCTAAAAAAGTTCCTTTGGGAAAATTTGTAATCATGAGCACTACCACGTGGTAAAGTATATTTTACACTAATTAAAAGTTTCACGACCTCTTTGGCTTAGTGGTTGAGCATGTTGGTGATCAAACCGGTCGCTGGTTCGAATCCCGCCGAGGGAACAAAAAGTTTTACGATGTTCCGTGTCATGGATGTGTATATGTATTAAATATGTGAATTATTCACATATTTAATTATAATAAATCAATTAAATTAATTTGTTTTTTACTTTTTTTACAGACTGAGAAATCTATCTAGCGATAACGCTAGATAGATTTCTCAGTCTGTTCATCTCATTTAACGCATCAGTGTTGCAAGGTTGTTTGCCGGTTAATTTAGTACAGTCAAGCTCTTCAATAAGGAGACCTTCTAAAGATTTTACTCTACTCAGTAAGGACCTCATAAAACCCCAACACACCATACCTTCATTTGATACCCATATTGTACGAGTGCATTAAAAATAACTTGTCGGCCATCTTGGGTGTTCCGTCATGTTGGATTTTCGAGTTATTCTCAGCAAGCCCTTTCATTTGATACCCATATTGTAGGAGTGCATTAAAAATGACTTGTCAGCCATCTTGGATGTTCTATCACGATTCTCAGCAAGCCCTTTCATTTGATACCCATATTGTAGGAGTGCATTAAAAATTACTTGTCAGCCATCTTGGATGGTCCGTCATGTTAGATTTTCGAGTTATTCTCAGCAAGCCCTTTACATTGCATATTGCATATTTACACCAACCGAGATACTCGTCAAGACGAATCATACGAGCCCAAACTCGATGGGGTTGCGTCGTTTAATTACAGAGTTCCTATGGCCACCTTCCAGCTCCATCATCAGACCCTGGTTACCATATAGTGTCAAAGTACTTGTCAAGACGAACTAAACGAGCCCAAATTCGATGGGATTATGTGGTTTTATTTCGGAATTCCTGTGGCCACCTTCCAGCTCCATCATCAGATCAGCTCCACGTCATCATAATATTGCATTGTCATGCGGTTTACATATTCGTGCAAAATTTCAACTCAATCGGAAACCGGAAAGTGGATCAAATTTAACTTGCAAGAATCCATTACAGACCGACAACGGGACAGGTGAAACTAAATAAAAGCTTATAAAATTAAACACAAGTTCTTCGAGAAATTACCACGGAACAAGATTGATGTGGTGTGAAGTGTCCATAAATATTATTATCCATACTAATATTATAAATGCGAAAGTGTGTCTGTCTGTCTGTCTGTCTGTTACCTCTTCACGCTTTAACCGCTGAACCGATTTTGATGAAATTTGGTACAGAGATACTTTGAGTCCTGGGAAAGGACATAGGATACTTTTTGTTCCAAAAATTTGCGGTGTTCCCGTGGGATAATGTATTATTATTATGTGTACTTTGATTGTCTTTTACTGCTAAACGGTTGAATTGATTTGAATGAAATTTGGTATGGCAGTGGTTTATGCTTTGGACAAACGCGCAGTGTACTTTTTAACCGACTTCCCAAAAAAGGAGGCGGTTATTTTTTTTTGTATGTTCAACGATTACTCCGCCGCCTGTGGACCGATTTTGATAGTTTTTTCTGTGATGTATAGGGTGTCATCCCAAATTGGTCCTTTTGATATCAAAGTGATGATGGGATCCATGAGGAATCGAGGGAACTCCTCGAAATTTATATGGACACATATGGTGATTTTGACTTTTTCTGAAGTAGTTCAAGTATATGCTACCAAAAAGTAAGATTTTGCTCCAAGGTATACCCTGGATCCAAAAGTACAGAACAGAACTCCTGGCTCCTTATAGATACATGTTTGGGAATTTCGGCGTTGTTTAAAGAACTGCAAGCATATGTCACCCTGTCAGTTAGAGTAATCATCATCATCATCACCACTATCACACCATACATCATCAGATTATGATGATATAAAAGGTATTTCTCATAGTATTTTACACTAACACGGATATCTTTGAACATTACTCTGCCGTTTATGGACCTATTTGCAAAATTCTTTTGTTGTTGTAAAGGGTTTAGTTCGAAATTGGTCCTTTAGTCACTAAAGTGGGAACCTGATGATGCGATCCATGAGGAATCGAGGGAACTCCTCGAAATTTATATCCACACATATAGTGATTTTGACTTTTACTGAAGTAACACAAGCATATGCTACCAAAAAATAAGATATTGTACCAAGATATACCCTGGATCCAAAAGCACTGTACAGAACTCCTCAGTCTTTAAAGATATGCGTTTGGAAATTTCGGTATTGTTTAATGAACTGCAAGCATATGCCACTTTATAACTTACAGTAATCATCATCATCATCTTAATAGCAATATTTTATGGAAGCTTGGCGCGTATTCAATTATACATTCGATCGTTTAGTTTAGACGTTCTTAAGACGTATTAATAATAACTTAAGAAAATATATCTCTAAAAAGGGTGAAATTATTATTTTTAAACAAAAAATTAAACCGACTTCCAAAGTAAAAATACACAAAAAAGTATGAAATAAAACTTAATATCTAAATAATTCCCCTTTCAAATTCGGCTAAAATTTTTACTATTTCTCTACTCAATCTTATTAATTTTGGAGTCGGTACCAGCAAATATGAACGTAAGTTCTATAAAATATTGTCTACAATACCAGCCCAAACAATATTCTAATATTGTTTGAGCTGGTATCGATTTCAAAATTAATAAGATTGAGTAGAGAAATAGTAAAAATTTTAGCCGAATTTGAAAGGGGAATTATTTAGAGATTAAGTTTTATTTCATACTTTTTTGTGTATTTTTACTTTTTATCCCAAAAAGATATATAATATTGTTCCCGAGGGATAATGTACTATTGTGTATATTTTTTTAATGTCTTTCATGGCTTAAGTGTTTAAACCATTGAAATGAAATATGGTATGATGGTGCTTCGGACAAACAATTAGTAATTAAAGAGAGAACGTAAGATAAGGAAGATACAGATTTAACTTAGAGTACAGTCGTAAGTGGCCAAAAAACCCCATTTCTCGCGGGCGGAGCCGCGGGCAAAAGCTAGTTATATTATAAGTCATCCTATACAGATAAACCTACCTATATTATAACTCTGTCTGTCTGATGTCGCCCGCCCGCCCGCGAGGTTCTCACGTAACTATGCGCACATAATAAGCACTCAGGGATTAAGAATTTTTCTACCAGTGAAAAAATTTTTCAAATCTGTTAGGTTTCAGAAATTATCAATAACATACAAACATACAATGGTTTCCTCTTCACAATATCATGAAGGTAGGTAAAATAATATAAATGTCCTATATTCCCTATTAAATCATATTGTCACCCGAACATCTAGAATGTTCCAAGGAAAATACACGGCGTTTTGTGTTGCAACTATTCTATTTTCATTTCTTCCATTTTACTCTACCAAAATGCAAATAAATAATCAAAAAATAAATAACAAATTTCTAATTATCGGTTAGTAGGTAGGTTCTAAATAACTAGTGATTTTTATTTTACATTTCTCTCTCAGATTATGAATAACATAATATTTAACCGAGTTTATTAGTATTTCTTTCTTATACACTATATCGCACATAAAATCTACCAAACCTGAAATTTAAGGAAAGATATAAACTGGCTACACTAGGTTACTTGTTAGAACGAGACACAGGGATAACTTATAGCTATCTCACCGCGACCGGTTTTTTTATTGCGCACGTGATAAGCTTTAAGTCTGAGTAGTAAAGATCATTTTTGATTGAATTAAAAGAAAATAAAGTTTGAAGTACTCTTTCCTGTTGTATATAATACTTACAAATTCCTTGATTGGGATAGCTCAAAAAATGGCGGACACCTTTTGAAAATAGAACATATCCCACCATCTTCAAATCGATCGGTATGTGTGTAGGTAGTTCAGGGCAGTACGCGTGGCTCTGGCCAAATTCCTGAGCGCTTTCTCTGCGCGCGCACGCCAACGAAAGTAAGCGCCGTCGTAGTTGCATAATTTGCGATCAACTATTGTTTGTAAACAGCTGACGACTTTGCGTGATCAATAATCATCATTCATTAGCTTTATTTACATAATAATTCAAATCACGAGATGAAACGAGACAATTACTCAAGCCTTAGCTCCTTCGTCTACTTTTTAATTGAACCACCCTAAGAATTTGCCAATGGAGCGCGGACGGAGTAAAGTTCTATAAAGTTGTGATTTTGTCTACACACTACGAGGTAAATTATCCAGGTAGATACTAAAATAAGCAAAGAAGAAACAACTGTAACTGCTCTTAAATAAGGTTACATTTCGTTTGAGAAAACATAATAGAGTCCGTGATCTATTATGTGATAAAATGATTTCATATTATGATCCCATCCCTGGCTGAAGCATCGCAAAACCTTCGGTAAAACCAGTTTACCTAACAATAGCACCATTGTTATCTTAGTAGAGTAATTTACTACTTATATTTTATAGAGGTTCAAGTCATAAAATACTCGTAAAAGTTAGTGACAATTGAAATTTAAAAACAAATTATCTAATTGGAGGTAGGTAAGATAAGCGATATGTTAAAAATATGCCAACCCTTGAAGGTGTCACGGATTGGCATATTTTTACCATACTTAATCCATACTAATATTATAAATGGGAAAGTGTGTGTGTCTGTTTGTCCGTCTTTCACGCCAAAACTACTTAAACCGATTTAAATGAAATTTGGTACAAAGATAGTCTAGAGCCTGATAAAGGACATAGGCTACTTATTATCTCGGGACATACATGACGGTTCCCGTGGGTTAGTGTACTTACGCGAGCGGAGCCGCGGGCGTCAGCTAGTACATAAGAATAGGCAATGTACCGATTTGTTTTTCTATGAAACAGTAATTCAACTTAAATATCTTTTATGTCTCTAACTAAAGTTTTGTTTTGCCACAAGACAAGTAAGTACCAAATCAATGCCAGTTTACTAGGATTTTGCTAAAATTATGACCATCTGGGGGCACGGTAGTGCCAAGACGAGTAAGCGAAGCGCAAAGGCACTACCAGACTATCTTTTCTCGAAGCGTTTCGACGATTTTTTGGACCCTCATAACTTGGGTTTGGATTATACCTACCAGATACACAAAATTTTCAAAGAGTATGTTCCCAGTAGCGGACTAATGAAATATGTAAAGTTTTGATTATACAGGTCCTATAATTTAGATTTTATTGATATCTAAAGACCCCTGATTCAACAAATTATAGGGCACTTACGGAAATCACAGAAAGCTGAAATTTGGTATGTAAGCTAGTTTTAGCATGTGCTAAAACTAGCTTATAGCTAATTTTTATGTTATCTATGTAGGTAACTTTTATCCTACAACCCCTCAAACTAGGGGATGAAAATTTGTAAGAGACTTACGTTAATTTCTTTTACCTATTATATTTTTTTATATACTATTCTTGTAGGAACAATAAAAAGAAACATGGCCAAGCCACATATTTTGACTAAGGTGTAGAGATTGTGAAGTTAGGCTTGTAGAGTTTAGGCGTGTAGAGTTAGAAGTTTGGTAGAGTCAGAAGCTTGGTTTTACATGAGATATAATAGCTTTTTGACAATGCGAGTTATATGGTATTGCCTTGGCATCACTTTACATGAAAATGTTTTTTTGTGGGATTTATATTTCTAGCCCACACATCGCTATTCAAATTTCAAGGATGTGGGTTTGCCTTGCGAATTAAGCAGTATGCATTGCGTATTATTTTTGCTATATCGACAATCGACATATTACTGAGTATTTTTGCCAACACTGCAAATCAGTAAAAATGCGAAACAATAATAATTAAAATTTTAAATGAGTCTAAAATGGCCAATAGTGAAGTGATAACAAAAAGGCACAAATTTACTCTACTAGATTTGTTTTCCAAAATTAATGAACTATCACGAGTTTTAACTTAAGGCTTAAGTTTTGCTAATTGAATTTGCTCAAGTCTTATGCAAAGTCAAATAGAAAAACTAATTTTAAAAATTAACCCTAAACCAGTACAAATAACAAACCAGTTATACAACAGTTTCAACTGTTAAGTCATAAACATAATATCAATAGATTCATTAGGGAATTCCATTCCGTGGAATTTTTATCCTCACATCTGACGACTGAACCATTCAGCTGGAATCTGGAATGTGACCCGTCCACAAGGCCGCGCGCCACATGTATTGATAGCTCCTAGTGTTGCCAATTTATTGATTTGGCTAGAAATGGAGAATTTTTATCGCTCAATTGGCATAATTCAGATATTAATTCGGAAAAAATGTCTAAAGTAGGAGATTAATTTTTCAAAAATTTAAATTAATATAGAGCATGTGTAAGTCTTTCCTCTAAATGAAAAGTGAAGCAATGTATTAGAAAAAAGTTTTTTTTTCTTGCATGGATCATAAATATTTTAATAGGTTGTCCATCCGTTAATGTATGACTTTCTGATAAATACTGAGCTAGGTCATATAATATCAAAGCCGAGTTTACAATTAATCAAAATATTCAACAAGACCAGCGGATATTCTTCGACTAGAATGATACCGTAAAGTATTTGACTAATTCTTCCTTTTAGAGAGTTTTTCGAGTAAACTGGTAACACCGGAACCTGTAGAAGCGAATTCCTGACGACTCATTACCTCATTGATTAATTTACGTCACCTACGTATAATAACCGCATTCCAACAATTGGCCGCTCAATATATTTGCCCCTGTGGATAAACACGTCATACGAGCTCGTAAATCTACAAATTGCAGGCCGTTTCTAACACTTCGGTTATTATAGCGAATGCCGTCCGAATCCGCAATTAATTAGTACGTAATAGGTACTCAGTATTCACCTAACACTACCTTTTGTATAGAGGAGTGTTAAATACGGAATTTTGCATATAGAAATTGCCTTATACTCCAAACTGCGCAAAACCTTGAAATATTTATGTAACTCGTAATTTAATTAAGGTGGTACCTACTCGCTAATCGCAACACGTGAAAATATATTTAAGTCGGTTTTCTGTGTAGATATAATTAAGTATTATTTTAAAAACTATCGTCACATAATTTCGGTAAACGCGCAACTTAACGCGGCGCGCCTATGAAAAAAAATAATTTCAACAGCGAGTAAGGACGATACCGACTTTTAATTCTGGTTTATCGAATTTTAACAAGAATAATTTTGACAGCTGAAAAGTCAAGGATCCGGTCAAACGCGTAGAATTTGGAATAACAATCGTCATTCCGTAGGCGACACGCGCCAGAATATGGAGAAAGTCACTTAACAAACGCTTAGAAGTTTAATCTGAAGATATTAAAGTAATTTAGGGTTATTGGTTTATGGCTGTTAGTTGACAAATGACGATCATAAGTCAGAGTGCATAGAGAAGTTATGGAGAAGCTCTTGGCGCGTGTTATGCCAGCTCTACATGTTGTCATTATGCTTTATCGATTATTTATTGTTTTTAACATTAAATACGTGTTGTATAATTTTCTTGTTTCTCGTCTTTAAGTAGGTACCTAATTGTAAACAATAAAAGATCATAAAATATATTTACGTAGGTATACGTAAAGAAAAAACTTTCGAGTAGGTACAATTTTCCAAGAATTGTGCAAACGGAGGAGTAAGATATTGGCACAGTTAAAGTACCGTGTGTTTATCAATCTGTCACATTAAGTCACAACATTTTTTTTCTATACAAGAACCAAAAAAATCCTTATAAGTAAAATATATGAATTACTTAGTATGAGCGAATTTCAACCACAGGGCGAACCCTAGTATTGTATAATACTCGTACCAGCTCTACCAGGGCTCTACATCATTGACAATTCTCATACATAGACCTATTTTTATCGAATACCCAACTATTTCCAATTTTTACTATTAAGTAATTGTGATATTATTTAAATGAGACTTACCAAAGCCATCAGAGTCGCTTGCGGGGTAGGCTGGGCACGGCTGCACCATGGTCGCGGCTCTGGATAACACGTCTAACGCCGATTCCATCTTCTCCATTTTGTTTCTGTAAAACAAATGTGACGTCAGTAGTCTGTACCAGTGGCGTGGGGTTCCTATAACTCCACCCCCCAATGGTTGCACGCCTTGTCGTGGCGAGGGGCTTAGTAACCGTGGACTGGTCACCCACGGTGAAGCTAAGAGGCAACCGGGGCAGGCCTGTTTGCCGCCGGCTGGCCCGAGGAGGGCGCTCCCAGCGGGCTGAACATGCCCGCAGAGGACGCGCGTGGAGGTGGGACCGCAGAAGAAGAGGAGTGCCGGTATTACGGTGCGCCGTTCTCCCTATCTTCTGCGGCCGTAGAGGGATCGCAGGGGGAGAGGCGTGATGGTATTACGGTACGCCACTCTCCCTACCCCCTGCGAGCTGGCGGGGCCGTTCCGTCGAAACAGCGTTGGTGGGGCCGCAGATGTGTGTATCGTTCCCGTGGCCCCGTCAGAGGGCGGCTAGGAGGAAGATGGGGGGGTTTTTAGTGGGTATACCATGAGTCCCACATCACCACTTGGGTGCCCCCTGCGCCTGGGTGGTATGCGTAAAGCATTTTCCTCCCGAAAAAAAAAAAAAACTGTTCCTATAACTCCATTCCTATCGACTTCCCTTACCACATTCATTTTGAAGACCCTCATTAAAATCCCTACCTATTATAGACTAGGGCCTCCTTGTGAAGCAGAAACAGCCTTCGCCACTGCTCTGTACGAATAATAATAAATATTCGATCACAGATTTTGCCTCACTCTATTCAACACTAAGGGTCAGTTCACATGGCGACTATATGCGACGCTACGCGGCGCTCCATTTTTGAGATAGCTATTCAAAATTGAACAAAACTGAAATTACATGTTTCATTCCAAAAGCTGCACTTTTGACACTGACTTTGACTAACTTGATATTATCCAACTCTTGTAATGAAACGTGTATCCGCGTCCCGGCGCAGTGTGACCTGACCCTTACGGCTGAATACTGAAATGCATCTTAAAATAAGATGCAGACATGCTGTGTTAGTCATTCTGCCAAGGAGACAGTGGGATTTAAGTGCCACTTAAATTTAAGAAGCGTTTAATTAAGTATTCTGCCGTAAAGTAGACTTCTGATAAAGTCTAAATATGTAAAAGGCAAACCTGACTGACTCATCTATGAACGCACAGCCGAAACTACTGAACGGATTTTGCTGAAAAGAGATGTTCAAGAAATGTATGAGGCCTGGGCCAGCCCTATACAGTACAGTAGGTATATGTAAATATAGCTACATAATATTATAGTAACCGTTTCCTATTCTTTATTTTGTTTAATTTCTCTTCGTTTCCATCATTTAAATTAACTTCGTCAAGGAGAGCAACACAAAGTAAAATAAAACATGGCGGATCAGATCAGAATTAACTAAAGAATATCATTTTGTCAATGACATGACTTTTGACAAAGAAAGACTTATGACATTCAAGACGACGTCTCCTCGTAAAACTGTCTACTAAAGTGCGCGCCAGATAAGTCTGGGCACAGTCAAAATCCCCGGGCCGCACTACCAAATTTTATGTATACTCGTAGTGCGCGCCAGATAAGTCTGCGCACAGTCAAAATTGGATACTAATTTTTCCTATTAGAACTTAGAGCTTAGAACAAAAAAATGTACTGTAATAAGCAAAGGAAACACCCGAGTCACGCGCAGAGTTCAAAGTCAAGTCACACACGTCAAAAGTCAAGTCAGAACAACTGTCATGGCCGCCCTAAAAATAGTGTTCTCGCAATAAAAATCGTATTTTTATAATATTCCCATATTTTTTTCCCTATTTACCTATGTAGTGTACATAGAACTGGCCCAAAATCGAACATCTCTTTTGGCATACAGATGGTTGTAATGACGTAGGCATCAGCTAAGAAAGGATTTTTGAAAATTCGTCCCCTAAGGGGGTAAGGAGTTAAAATTTTGTATGGAAACCGAAATCCACGTAGACGAAGTCGCGGGCAAAAGCTAGTACCAAATAAAAAATGTGGTATCCGAAATTTATATAAAGTAACTAGCTGTTTCCTGCGGCTCTGCCCGCGTAAATATACTATCGGGTTTCCCGCGGGAACACTGTATGCAAATATAACGCAAAATAACGTGTAAATTGTAAGAAGAAATTTTTATTTGACAATCTGTCGACATATTACAGTATCTCTAGTAATATTACAGACAGACGACGACGAAACTAATAAATAAGAAGACTATTTGTCGCGTTTGTTTTTAAATCTAGACTGAAAAGACAGATTTAAAAAAACTAAGATCGATAGCTGCTGGTATGGGGTAATGTACCGAAAGTTGAAACTGACATACCATACCTACCTATGATCTTAGCTTAGAAAATGGAAAAGATAATGATATCAATCGAAAGTCGAAACTAAAAGTTAAAAACTATAACCCGACTAGGCAAACTATATACCTATAGTATATTCTGTTACCCGAGTCATTATAACGTCACCTCATTAATTAAAATCGGATCGGTACTTTAGTCGCTACGATGGAAAAAACATACATACATACATAGATTGTCAAAAGCATTATTTATTACTCTTCCTTTCTGCTTCTGCAAAATCATTACCTGGCTTCGCCGTGTAATAGGCATATGATCTACTGCTAATAATGACGTTTAAGCAGAAAAATAATTGTCATACTCGAAAATAATAGTACATTACGATACGCGTGACTATTACTGCACGGCGTGAAGTTAGCGCCCGAGCGGAGCGAGGGTGCTAAACGCCTCTTACATATGACTCCCCGGACAAGACGCATGAAAACCCCGGATTTTGGAGTACGAAACCCGGACATAGAACAGTTTTTACCCGACTACGGCGATGTCAAAAAAAAGGAAGATTTATTATTGCTGCAAATCAAAAAAAAACTTAGGCCTTCCTAATTCTGCCTACAAAACCCGGATAACAAATAAAATCCAGCCCGGACGCTCCCCGGACGCCCTTTAAACTAGGACAAATCCGGGGAAACCCGGACGGATGGCAACCCTACCCTCATCCAAATCCCTACCTAGGGAGCTTTCCTATAAAGGAGAACCTGCCCTCGCCACTACTACAAAGTACAAAGGAATAAAGTACAAAGTAGGTAGTGAAGTTCAGACTAACGATTAGAAACTACCTTTATTATTAAATCTTTATGTTTATTATTTGTAGTGTCCGACCGAAAGTTCGGTTTCGGTTTCGGTTTCGGCCGAGTTTCGGCCAAAAATCAAGTTTCGGCGGCAGTTTCGGTTTCGGCCAAAAGTGGCCGAAACTTTTGCCGAAACCGAAACTGATTTCGGAAGTTTTCGTGCACGCTCGCCTAACTTCGTTTCTTGCGGCAACGCTTTGACAACGCAACTGAATTTGAAAACATAATTAAAATATAGGGTGAACGTACCAATTATCAGCACTTTAAGAGATAGTTCAAATTTAAACCCGATTATTACAGAGGAAAATACTTTTTTACCCACATTGATGAGTTTTCTGGGTCCATTATTTAATAAATGACTGATTTTTACTTCATAATATAGTTTACCTTCATCGACATTTTATAAAAATAATCATAATTAAAAAATTACCCTGTCGCCAATTATTAGCACCCTCGTCACCAATTATCAGCACTGGGGTACCAAATTATCAGCCCTGTGATAGTGGTGATAAAATCCGGTAGTTAATTCTACTAATATAATGTGAGTGTTTGTGAGGATGGATGGATACATTTATGGATGGATGGATATTTGTTACTCTTTCACGCAAAAAATACTGAACGGATTTCGATGAAATTTTGTATGGTAGTAGTTTTAACTCTGGATTAAAACAAAGGATAAAAAGCACAGTTTGTTCCCATAGGATACTGTATTTACGCGAGGGGAGCCGCGGGCAACATTATGAAATAAAATAACGATGAGAGAATAATCTCTTTTTATACCTTGCCTGATAATCAGTTTCATAAAAATTTGTCTTTAAAAAATATCACATTAATTCTTATTAATTAGTAAAGTCTTTCTCATTAACCTTATTATATAGTTAATCCAAGTTTAAGTGTAGTATTTTTAATTAAATTTTTATTTCACTATATTCTTAAGACTTAATGAAGCATCAAAATAAATTAGTAAATGAATATGGTAAAATTACTATTGAGTTATAGTTTATAGTACAGGAAACTGGAGAGACTTGACCCCCCCTTTTGTTTTTTCCCCTTATTTTCTACATAATATGGATCCTATTTAAAATAATTCAAAGCGGCTAAGTGCGAGTCGGACTCGCCCATGAAGGATTCCGTAGCAGCAAGTAACATAACATAAAAGTTCTTGTAGAGAGTTGATTGAATGAAAGGTAAATTGCAGTTTACGATTTATGACGTATTAAAAAAACTCCTTACTAGATCTCGTTCAAACCAATTTTCGGTGGAAATTTGCGTACTGATGTACATCATAATATATTCTTTTTAGTATTATCATTCTCTTATTTTAGAAGTTACAGGGGGACACACACATTTTACCACTTTGGAAGTGTCTCTCGCGCAAACTATTCTCTCTCGCTTTAGAAAAAAATGATATTAGAAACCTAAATTTTTGAAGACTGGAGAGGTCTTCAAAAATTTAGGTAAATTATAAAACCCCACACGTGAAAAAAAATTGAGTTTCAGTTCTAAGTATGGGGATCCCCCAATTTTTTTTTCTATTTTTGTGTGAAAATCTTAATGTGGTTCATAGAATACATCTACTTACCAAACTTCAACAATACTATAGTTCTTATAGTTACGGAAAAAAGTGGCTGTGACATACGGACGGACAGACAGACATGAATCC
The DNA here is from genome assembly GCA_905404095.1 of Glaucopsyche alexis. Taxonomy (NCBI): domain Eukaryota; kingdom Metazoa; phylum Arthropoda; class Insecta; order Lepidoptera; family Lycaenidae; genus Glaucopsyche; species Glaucopsyche alexis. Next base: position 16,091,408 of record FR990052.1, on the reverse strand, counting down.
ATAAGGGTTCCATTTTTTGCCATTTGGCTACAGAACCCTAAAAAGTGGTACTGAAAGACGTGGAGTTTATCTACAGAATATCAGTCAAAATAAGTATTAATTTACCTGCTAAAACTCAAGACACGTATTTGTTTTTTACTTAGGACTGCGCTTGTCGGTTCTTTCTCCATACAAACGCTGTTGGTGATTTACTCTAAAGTCAAATATTGTAGACCCAAATTTTTATTACACTTATCTAGGTTGGTATGTGCTTATATTTCTAAAATTTTAATAGCCTCCAAACGTCGGATTTTTAGCGCAACTTTGACCGTAAATAAAAAACAAACGAAGAATGAAAATAAAAAAGCAAGCACATACCGATACAGTTTTACTATTCAGAAATTGAGATAACTTTACTTCAGACATAAATATTATATACCTAGGTAGTTTGTTCATAAAACACCAACAGCTGAGTGTTGTTTTACGTAATCTGAGGACACCTTTTCTAAAATACTTTACAAAGCAATATGAATGTGTGCACTATTGCTTCTCATATAAGTACTTATAGATAACTATTTTATGCCTATATCTTTTTTCCCCGATATTATGTGAAATAACAAGCATTTTCCCCACGCGCCGCACTGAGTTCAAACCGTTGACTAGCGCACTCTTAAGTCCCCATATAAAGGAAACTTGATCCTCTATAAAAATACTATGCAACTTAAAAGAGTATAAACATTGATATGACATTCATTTGTTCCATAGTAGACCACTAGTGCTGATAAATTGGAATTTACAAAATATTGGACCCTAATTAATATTTTTAATAGTAGGTATATTAAATAAATGATTACAACAAAATTAATATACCGTGTTTCCATTTCATGTCCTAATTAATGCAGAATAATTGATAAAATGCACCAAATTTCAGTATTTGAAAGAATTTTCTACTTGACCACGTGAGTTTCGGTTTCGGTTTCGGTTTCGGCCGAAACTGAAGCCACGGCCGAACATTCGGTTTCGGTTTCGGTTTCGGCCGGAAAACCAGTTTCGGTCGGACTCTAATTATTTGTTTACTTTGAACAATGTTAAATATCGAACAAAAATAACGGGTAATTGCTAATAGCTTAATGAAAACACTTAATATCACTATTAAAATGTCATTAAAAATAAACAATAAAATTTACCACACATTTGAGTAAATAGTAGAGTACCTACGTAATTTGATATCGTACTTTTTTTTGATAAGGAACTTCAAAAGGTAAGTAAAACCGATAGGAATGGAATTATAGGAACCCCACGCCACTGTAAAGAAGACCTATTTGTTTGTTTGTTTGTTTCCATTGAATAGGCTCCGAAACTACTGGACTAATTTTGATGAAATCAGGCACAAATGTAAGAATACGAATAAGAATAATTTTAATTGCGAAACTTTACATCTGTATGAGTACAATAATGTTCAGTACATGTATATTTAGATCAACATTTAAACAAACTCATAAATTATTATTTTTTTAACATTGGCGCCTGCACTAACTAAGCCTGTCCTGCAGATCGCCAAGATTCAGTTTGAATTTTACACCTTCAAGCTATTTTTATAACAGTTATATTATTTTTCTAATGTAGGTAAAGTAAGAACTTCTATAGGCTCCTAGACGTCCGCGTCATGATAACATGACAAAATGTAGAGTACCCGCGAGATTTCTTAATGCGCGCACGAAGTCGCGATCAACACGCTTGCAAGTGAGGCCGTCACAACCACTCCAAATTGGAATGGTTATCCACACATAATATGTTGCCACAGAGTAAAGCTGCGCGTCCACTGCATCGGAATCGGAGCGGACGGAGCGGACGGAGCGTCGGCATTTACAAAATGCCGATGGGGTGCGTCCACTGCATTCGGATTCAGCATCGGCAATTTAGTTATTTTTAGTCCGTCAGCCTGAACGTGCATTTGCATTATGGAGGATAGTGACGAGATATATTGTTGTAATCTCAGAACGAATAGGTTGTAATTAGCTGTATTTTATCAGAAGAGGAAAAGAGAAACAAGAGGAAACGAAAGATATGGGTTCATAAATCATAATATAAATTCAAAAAGATTAATTTTTGGAGAATTTCATACATTATATTCTGATTTATTAGAAGACGAAAATAGATTTTTTGGGTACATTCATATGACTCGAAAAAAGTTTTTTGAACTTCACTATATTCTACAATTTTTATTTATTATTTGCCCAATTTCATCCCAAATATCGTCTCTCCTCAGTTGGTTATGATAATGTTGATGTTTTAGATTGTAAAGTTCATCATATTTTTCCACTAAAGTAATTAAAATATCGTCATTCATCGTGAATAAGTATTTATGTATAGCCGTCGCGTCCTCGCAAACACGTCAGAACTTGAAACGTTCGGAATCCGAATGACGGGTTCACTGCCGATGACGTCATCGGCATAAATACCGGTCGCAGGCGCAGAAATGCCGATCCAGTGGACGCAGTACCATAGAAATTAGGGTATGGAACCGGGAAATCCCGGTCCCGAAATTCCCGGGAATTCCCGAAATTTTGAATCGCTCTGAGAACCGGGAATCAAAAATTTAGAACCGGGAATTTCGGTACTTTCGGTACCGAACAAATTGTATTAAAATTTACAAGTACTTAAGTAAACTATCATCGGTAATTGTAAATATTAGCTAAAAATAATTTTTAATTATTTCCGAAAGCGAATTAAAGACAAAAATGAAAAATATATAAAAGGATAGAATGAGTAGTTCATAATATTAGATAATAGATTCTGTACATAAAAGTTAACTGTGAGCGGTGCGAGGAAATAATAACCATAATATTATGTATGACATAGTAGCCAATACTGGAGCTAATGGTATTGACGATTAAATAGAACATCTTGGGACTTCGCCTACAAGGTCTGTATGGCGTCTGTTTTTTTTTTTTTGATAAATATATACGTATATATTCGTATACCTACTAATATGCATATTGGTTGCTTTTGGGGTTGGTGAGCAGTTTAGATGGATTTTACCTATTGTCCTTTAAATACTCTTTATTGTCCTTATAAAAATAGTTACGCATTATATTAATTTTAAAATTTTAATTTCAAATTGGAGCATCTGTAGGATTCACTGAATTGAACTTCTGACACTCGAGTAAATTTTTTTTACCCCTTCCCACGCGCTTTCACGCAAATCGTCAGATTAATATACACTTCATATCAGAGACTTATTTGCGCATGAACAACACTAATTATAATCTGACGCGTTCAGCATATCCATGTCATGGTCATTTTTACAACTTTTTAATCACGCAGGACGACGACTGCTAAAAGCTGACACACTATTCCTATAGTGTGTCAGCTATTGTCAGTATGTGTCTGGTTATTTAGTCTTTTAATTATCTAATTTGTCACTTCTAATAGGTTACCTAGACGTTCGAGCATGTACACTAATAGCATTCTGGGCACCCCAACTATTTGATGTTTTGCAAAAATCACATAACTCGAAATAACATATTTAAAAACCACCAATAAATGCTAATAAACTAAAATGACATACGGCTCTTTACTATCGCCAGTAGTATTGTCATTAATATGGCGATGACATATTGGCTGATTTGTCGAGTTGCCATTAAAACTTTATTTAATTTGTAATTGTACTATAAAATGTTATTATTATATTTTGAATTACTTTTTAGACAGTAATTATACTTGTATTTCATGCCTTCACACCAGTCCCGAAATTCCCGAATTTCCCGGGAAATCCCGGTTCCGAAATTGCCCAGTCCCGAAATTCCCGGTTCTCAAAATCAGACCGGTTCTTCCATTCCCTAATAGAAATCCATAGGGTATGGAACCGGGATATCCCGGTCCCGAAATTCCCGGGAATTCCCGAAATTTTGAATCGCTCTGAGAACCGGGAATCAAAAATTGAGAACCGGGAATTTCGGTACTTTCAGTACCGAACAAATTGTATTAAAATTTACAAGTTTTTAAGTAAACTAACATCGGTAGTTGTAAATATAAGCTAAAAATAATTTTTATCATTTCCGAAAGCGACTTAAAGACAAAAATGAAAAATATTAGAATAAAATAAAAAGGATAGAATGAGTAGTTCATATTAGATAATAGATTCTGTACATAAAAGTTAACTGTGAGCGGTGCGAGGAAATAATAATTAATAACCATAATATTATGCCGTATTTAATATTAATATGTAGTATGATAGCACCACACATCGACCGACATAGTAGCCAATAGTACAATTACGCCAATGGTATTGACGATTAAATAGAACATCTTGGGACTTAGCCGACAAGGTCTGTGTGGCGTCTGTTTTATTTTTTGATAAATATATACGAATTTATTTGTATACCTACTAATATGCATATTGGTTACCTTTTGGGGTTGGTGAGCAGTTTAGATGGATATTACTTTTGTCCTCTAAATACTCTTTATTGTCCTTATAAAAATAGTTACGTAATGCGTAATTAATTTAAAATTTTAATTTCAAATTGGAGCATCTGTAGGATTCACTGAATGCCCCCTTTGAACTTCTGACACTCGAGTAAATATTTTATTTTTCATTTGTCCTCTAAATACTCTTTATTGTCCTTATAAAAATAGTTACGTAATGCGTAATTAATTTAAAATTTTAATTTCAAATTGGAGCATCTGTAGGATTCACTGAACGCCCCCTTTGAACTTCTGACACTCGAGTAAATATTTTATTTTTCATTTATACCCCTCCCCACCTTTCACGCAAATCGTCAGATTAATATAATATACTTCATATCAGAGACTTATTTGCTTATGAACAACACTAATTATAATCTGACGCGTTTAGCATATCTATATCATAGTCTTTTTTACAACTTTTTAACCACGCAGGACGACGACGGCTAAAAGTTGACACACTATTTCTATAGTGTGTCAGCTTTTGTCAATGTGTGTCTGGTTATTTAGTCTTTTAATTATCTAATCTGCCACTTCTAATAGGTTACCTAGACGTTCGAGCATGTACACTAATAGCATTCTGGGCACCCCAACTATTTGATGTTTTGCAAAATCAAATAACTTAAAGTAATATATTTAAAAACCATCAATAAAAGCTACTAAACTAAAATAACCTACGGCTCTTTACTATCGCCAGTAATATTGTCATTAATATGGCGGTGACATGTTGGCTGATGTGTCGAGTTGCCATTAAAATCTTATTTAATTTGTAATTGTACTATAAAATGTTATTCTTATATTTTGAACTAGCTTTTTCCCGCGACTTCGTCCGCGTGGAATGTTACTTTGGAATATCGCTAAAATTTACCCACGACTTCATATTTTACGTAGAAGGAGGAGCGCTTGCCCGCGACTCACGACTGCCCGCAGCGCGCCGCACATCATTACTGCGCGCTGATTATTTTATTACAGCGATATCTTCTAAAATATTTATTGAAATCAAATAATGTAAATGGCAAATTTCTTTTAAATTAAATGCTTGTAATGAATAACGTATTTATAAGTAATGGATAAGGATTAATATCATCTTTATGAAAACACCCTCACAAATAATGCTTAATTTTAGAACAAATTTGGTTAGCATAAAAAGGTTATTTTGAGCCAACCTTAAAAGATAGACATATACTGTCGCGGACTTTTTTTTAGAACTTTTAAAGGGGAACAATTCTGTCATACATAATTTTAGCGAAACTTTAACCGTTTCCGCAGCGTACGCAGCGAAAGTTCTCAAAAGGGAAAAAAACACCCCGATTTTGAAACATTATTGATTGGAGCTCCGCTCGTATTGAGCTTAGCATGATGTTATATAGCCTAAAGCCTTCCTCGATAAATGGACTATCCAACACAAAAAGAATGTTTCAATTCGAACCAGTAGTTCCTGAGATTAGCGCGTTCAAACAAACAAACAAACTCTTCAGCTTTATAATATTAAGTATAGATTACTTTTTAGACAGTAATTACACTTGTATTTCATGCCTTAAGACCATTCCCGAAATTCCCGAATTTCCCGGGAAATCCCGGTTCCGAAATTGCCCAGTCCCGAAATTCCCGGTTCTCAAAGTCAGACCAGTTCTTCCATTCCCTAGAAATCCATACAAAGCAACAAATCCGTACGCTCCGTACGCTCCGATTCCGATGCAGTGGACGCGCAGCTTAACGGAATATTTTACCCAACTTTTTTTCAATTAATATTTATTGAATACCTAATTGTCGTAATATAACAACGCGATTTGTTTTGTAAGTGTAAAGAGTAAAAATTAAAAAGTGCGGGCGGGGCGGTATTTCGCCATGGTTTTGGACTCAGTGCGCTGCATACAAATGTGATCGAACACTCATTCTGTATTTTTCTGTATTCTGAGTTTAAAGTATAAAGTTTATTGTTGCAAAAATCCGATTTTACCAACGATGACGCTATCAAAGTCTACCATGACCAACGACATTCCCGAAGAGTGACCCAAGTTTACGCACACATGACGTCACGCTGATGATGATGTGTCGCATACCGCGGGAAGCCAGCCAGCAGGGACCGGAAAACCCGTTTAATTTCAAAACCCTTATAAAAGGAAACCCAGGTCATTTGGTAACCATAACCATTTGGGAAACCCTATTGATTGGGTAACCCAAAATAAGGCTTACCCTATGAATTGGGAAACACTAACGAAAACGTAAGCGCTTACCGGGGGTTTGAAAGGGAAAGCGCTTCCTGGTTTGGGTTTCCGCTATTGAAGAGGTTTTATCCCCACACACGTCCGATTTCTTGGTTCTGACTTTTGATTGCTATTTCATATTATTATCTAAGATTTTTTGCAGGAGGGACGGGGCCATCTTTTAATAATTTCGTTTCCTGCAGTAAGCCGTGAAGCGATCATACATATACCTTCTTATGTATCAGGTTATTAGATTTCGCCAATGTAACCATAGATAATAATTCTAATGTACCTACTTAAATAACCTAACCTAATCACATTAGAAAATCTAAATAATTAAGAAAAATATAGGTGTTAAGTAGGCGATTAAGTATATACATATTTATATGAAGTATAATATTGTATGATTTTTAATAAGTACCTACCCCCTGAATATCAACTTAATTAGTTTGTACTAGATATGAGCGCCGATGGGAGGTAGATCGGCTCGGCGGCGGCACGCCGACTTTTTCGGGTCGGCGGCTGCGGCGTCGGCGGCGTGACCTTGAAAAGGTTTTTTTAACCGACTTCCCAAAAAAGGAGGCCGCCTGTGGACCGATTTTCAAAATTTTTTTCTGTGATGTATAGGGTGTAATCCCAAATTGGTCCTTTTGATATCAAAGTGGTGACCTGATGATGGGATCCATGAGGAATCGAGGGAACTCCTCGAAATTTATATGGACACATATAGTGATTTTGACTTTTTCTGAAGTAGTTCAAGTATATGCTACCAAAAAGTAAGATTTTGCTCCAAGGTATACCCTGGATCCAAAAGTACAGAACAGAACTCCTGGCTCCTTATAGATACATGTTTGGGGATTTCGGCGTTGTTTAAAGAACTGCAAGCATATGCCACCCTGTCAGTTAGAGTAATCATCATCATCATCACCACTATCACACCATACATCATCAGATTATGATGATATAAAAGGTATTTCTCATAGTATTTTACACTAACACGGATATCTTTGAACATTACTCTGCCGTTTATGGACCTATTTGCAAAATTCTTTTGTTGTTGTAAAGGGTTTAGTTCGAAATTGGTCCTTTAGTCACTAAAGTGGGAACCTGATGATGCGATCCATGAGGAATCGAGGGAACTCCTCGAAATTTATATCCACACATATAGTGATTTTGTCTTTTACTGAAGTAACACAAGCATATGCTACCAAAAAATAAGATATTGTACCAAGGTATACCCTGGATCGAAAAGCACTGTATAGAACTCCTCAGTCTTTAAAGATATGCGTTTGGAAATTTCGGCATTGTTTAATGAACTGCAAGCATATGCCACTTTATAACTTACAGTAATCATCATCATCATCTTAATAGCAATACCTTATGCTAGCTTGGCGCGTGTTCAATTATACATTCGATCGTTTAGTTTAGACGTTCTTAAGACGTATTAATAATAACTTAAGAAAATATATCTCTAAAAAGGGTGAAATTATTATTTTTAAACAAAAAATTAAACCGACTTCCAAAGTAAAAATACACAGAAAAGTATGAAATAAAACTTAATCTCTAAATAATTCCCCTTTCAAATTCGGCTAAAATTTTTACTATTTATCTACTCAATCTTTTTAATTTTGAAGTCGGTACCAGCAAATATGAACGTAAGTTCTATAAAATATTGTAGAATATTGTTTGGGCCCGGCTGGTACCGCTTTCAAAATTAAGAAGATTGAGTAGAGAAACAGTAAAAATATTAGCCGAATTTGAAAGGGGAATTATTTAGAGATTAAGTTTTATTTCATACTTTTTTGTGTATTTTTACTTTGGAAGTCGGTTTATTTTTTTGTTTAAAAATAATAATTGAAGTTTGTACTTGGTAGTCAAAAAGTGTAGTAAATACATTGGTTTAGATATAATTACAATGCAATACAATTTATGGAACTTTTTGTAGTGGTGAAGAAGACAATTAAAGAATTCCAAATTAGTTCCAACAATTAACTGTGCGTTGATTCCAGAGAGTATAATCACTGTAATCTTTTTCTATTTTCGTTTTATCAACGCCCTTTTTTTCAGGAACTGACGTTGAAGCCCTTTGTATAACTGACTTTGTTCACTAGAGAGAGCCTAGATAAGGCTCTCTCTAGTGAACAACCAGTCCTGTCAGTCTGTGAACCAAATTATGTTACTAGGATGAAAATTAATTGAGACCTATTCTTCCCCGCCCTCCCCAGAAGTTTTGAAAAGCAGGTATAGCTTTTAGAAGCTATGCTTTTAGGCCTGTTACATTCTACCTGCCGTCATGGCCCTGAGAACCACCTTAGCCTCCATATGAACAAGCAGTGGTCAGGTTTATCAGGGCTTCATGTGAAGCAGTGGGTGCCGAAGAGAGCGCACCCGTGATTTGAGACAGGCCAGCCTCTGTACACTATTTAATGTTTTGATGCAGTTGATATGTACAACTTTTTTGGCTGCATAGTGTGGCATACCACACTTCGCAATATGTGACAATCGGTCTCACTATAGCTGTGTATAGCCATGCATAACATTGCCTTCTACCGAAGGCCTCATTATAGCTGACAAGTCTCGGGTAGAACCCCAGAGCACATCTTGCTTTTTTTCATAATGTCTTCGATGTACTTATTCCAAGTAATACTTATCAAGATATTTGACCTCGCTCGCAAACGTGGTAGTTCTCCCGAAGAGTGTTGGGGGTTTTAGTCCCTCCAACTTCCTCTTTTTGGTGTAAGGTATCAAGACTGTCTTATTAGCGTTGACTGTTAGTTTGACCCTTTTGCACCAATTTTCGACGATTTTCTGCAGTGCTGATTACATTAACCCAGCGACTACTGATGCGCATTTGCTCACCACTAGTATCGCTAGGTTGTCAGCCTGGACGACGGAGGCTGACAACCTAGTGATATTTAGAGCGTGGCTCTCGACTCGAAGGTCGTGGGATCGATTTCCGCAAATTAGCAACGAAAAAAATGTTGTTTTCAAGTTTGGTTAGGACAATGCAGGCTGATCACCTGAATATCTGACAAGAGAGGTGATCCATGCGACGGCTGGACATGTGAAAATTCGGCCCTGCATCTGATCTCTCGCCAGTCGTTTAGGTTATCTGTCCCACTAGTTTTCGGGAGTAAAGGAACAGAAAGTGCTCTTGTGTACGGCCACTTGAATTGCAATTCATAATATGATTTGGATACAATTCATATGCTGAAATTGGCTGAAATGCTTGCATTTGACAGCTTTACAAGCAGAATTGCTTAAGTGTCAAATAGCAATAATTCATAAAAAGTTACTCGTGAGGACACTCGGTGTTTACAATAAATTTAGAACTCTCTGAAAACTTTTGCATTTTAGTTAGTGTGAGCCGTGTTAGTGAAAAATAACCATTTAGTTAGTGAAATTGACCATAAAAGCGATTTGGTTTCGAGGGCCGCATTGTTTATAAACAAACGTGAACGGTGAAACGTCAAACTATCTCCATAGTCCATACGTCAAACGAAACTCGCCGTGACGTCTAACGAGTTGCCAGTCGAAGAATAAGAATTTATCACGAAATTTTTGTACTTCATTGATTACCTTACCTAAATATAAATAATCCTCAATCGCCGAAATCCCCAAACATGTATTTATAACTCCCTAGTCAGGAATTCTGTTCAGTACTTTTGGATCCAGGGTATACCTTGGAGCCCTTGGAGCAAAATATTACTTTTTGGTAGCATATGCTTATGCTTGGACTACTTCAAAAAACGTCGAAATCACTATAATATGTGTATATAAATTTCGAGGAGTTCCCTCGATTTCTTGTGGATCCCATCATCAGGTCACTACTTTGAAATCAAAAGAAAATTATATAAATATATAAAAATTTAAAATCGGCACACAGACGGCGGAGTAATCGTTGATCATACAAAAAAAACACACATACTGTATACACAGCCGAACGTATAACCGCGTCCTTATTTGTAAGTCGGTTAAAATTACCTCAAATTTCAAAATCTCCCCAAAAAATCCCAAAAGTGGTGAATTAGCAACATTAAGCAGAATTGCAAGGTATTCTGCGAATGAATGAATTTTAGCAATATTGCGATGATATTGCGCAAGTGGCAGCTGTCGGAGACTCTACACGGGGGTCCTACAGTCAATGGCCCCGTATGGAGCGCCCGTGAGGGCGGATGACCTGAGTGCTGCAAATAGAGTACTTCTGCGGCGACCACAACGAGCCATGGCGCTGAGAATGATAAGCGGGTACCGCACAGTATCAAACGAAGCAGCTCTTGCTCTCGCTGGAACCCCTCCATGGAATCTGGAGGCTCGCGTGCTAGCGGAGATCTACCGCCGCACGTCGGAGTTTAAACAGCGCGGAGAAAGGGTATCTCCCGAATTGACAGCCCGCGTTTTTGCCCACCCGCCCGCGCATTGTCGTCAAGCGCGCAAGACAGAATGGTGTCTCCAACTGCTGGCCACAGAATAGTGGCCGCAATTAGATCGGTTTTACGGGAGTGGGTGGCGCATAGACAGGGCACCCTTTCATACCGGATGGTGCAGATGCTGTCTGGGCGCGGGTGTTTCGGCCATTACCTGCACTACACGGCCCAGAGAGAACCGTTGCCCCAGTGCTACCACTGCCTGGACAGTGACGACACGGCGCAGCATACGCTCGAGTCTTACCTCGCCTGGGACGAGCAGCGAGCAATGCTATGCGCCGTAATTGGAGCAAAGCTAAGTCTCCCGGCCATCCTTGAAGGGATGGTTCGTTCCAGAGAGGCCTTTAAGGCGGTGGCCACCTTTTGCGAAACCGTGATTTCGCAAAAGGAGGCCACAGAACGGGAGAGAGAGGCGGATGTAGTCGCAGACCCTGTTCGTAGGCGGCGACAAGGGCGCAGGCGCGCTATATATGAGCGCCAGTTACCTGCCTAAAGGACTTGGGTGACGGATTGGGGAATCCATCGCCCAATGCACGAGTCCTCCCGGTAGCAGAGCGTCCAGTGCCTGGACTGCTCTCCCGAAGTGTTGGCAGAACAAACTGCCATGCGAAGGCTCTGCGATATCATGCAAAAGCCGCTTGGTAGGCCGCTGCTGTTATCGCTTTTGTGGGTCCGGCGGTCTAGCACTACAGCGGGGAAGAAGGCACCATGGGGTTTTAGTGGCAAATCCGGGTGCGCTCCTCGCCTCGCACCCGGGTGAGTCCCACATACCCCGGCTGGCGTCCGCAGTCCGCCGGGGATGCATAAAGCATTTCCCCACGAAAAAAAGGCTAATCACCTGATTGTCTGACAAGAAAGATGATCCATGCGTCGGATGGGCATGAGAGGTCGAGAGATCATTCTCTTCAGTCGTGTCGGTTATTCGTCCCACTGGGTTACTGGCTGTGAGAGTAGAGGAAGAGAGAGAGTGCTCTTGTGTACTGCGCACATACCAGGGCACTATAAAAATAAACCGGCCACCGTCACCGAAATGGTTGTTGGTAGCTATTATTATTATTAGATCTTCAGTTAGCAGCCCATTCACTACCACGGACTATTCCAGCGGTGACCCCACCCTTTTCTGTGTGCATCCTTGGGTCAAACTGCCAAAGCCTTGGGTCAAAGTGTCAATCCCATAATCTATCCACTCTACTGTAGCTGAATCTACATTTCTAGAAGCCAGGCTATAAGGGTTGAGGTTGACCTTCAATATCTAGAAATGCACTCAGCGCAAACTCCTCAATAGCTATATTAATGCAATCTACTAGCTCCATTATCGCCGTATCAGTAGATCTGCTTTTCTAGTAAGCATATTGTTGTCTTTGATAGTCACGCAACACAAGTCTTAACTTAGCATGGGATTAGATTTATGTGATGTATATTACATGTTTATTCTATTGTATATATGTTATTTTGTGTGTTTAATAAAGAATAAAGAATTTGAATAAAAAATTTGATGCTCATTTCCCTTTCGATGAACGTGGAGGTTAAACACCTTCTTCTCGTTTAAAGCATGAAAGAAGTAAGGTCTATATGGGTATAATAAATGACTTGGGTAATATGAATGCTCATAGTCACTAACTGAAATCTGTCACTCGGCACGCCGATAGATTTTCGCGGCGGCGGCGGCGCGACAAAATCGTCGGCGCCGCCGGTGCGGCGCTCATATCTAGTTTGTACACGTTGGTGTTTCGTTTGCCAACGTCCCCTTTCTGCCCGCGCATTATTCAGGACTCGCGCGCTTCTCGTCGCTAGCATGGCTGTCGCAAGCTTCGCTCAGTCGATGCCATGCTCTTTCGGTTAACATGATTAATAATCAAGGCCCAGCTAAACGGCTTGGAAGGTTAAACGTTTAGACGTTTAACCCTTATAGTTGTATTAACGAGTTTTTACGTTTAGACGGAGCGTCGAAATCCCATACAAACGTAGTTTCGTTTGGTTAGAAAATATTAACCAAGAACGAAATAAGACGTGAATAAACAAGCAAAGTGCAAGTAAAAACAGTTAACAAATTAACGGGGAGAAGAAGGCGTGCGTGAGCGCAATTTCTGTTCTACCATAATATAGCCGTTCGTCCTACATCTTAAGATACATTGTTGCGTGCAAGTAGTGATCGAGTTGAGCCCAGCTCACGCAGTGCGCATGCGCCAGCCGGTAGCGTACGCTAACGCATACAATAATTGACCCTATTCGTAAAGAATTACAATCTAAAGTCGCTCGAAGAGGTTACTTGGTTAGCGCTTATGAAGGGGTAACCCTTTTAGATGAGGTTATTCAATCCATACGGCTTTTTCGTTGTGCTTAACTACTATTCGACTTATTTATTGGGAAACCCTTTGAAAGGGTTTTTCGTTCAACGGATTACCAAATCATAAGTGTAACCCCATCATAAGGGTTTTTAATTAACTTAAAGTAGCCAGCCTTTCGAAATACCCAATCAAAACCCCTTAAAGGGTAAGCACTGGTGGTCCCTGCCAGCCAGTGCTGGGCGGGCCGTTCATAAAAATGCGACACGATTTGCTTACTGGCACGACCACTAGTCATTGGCTAGCCGCACACTAGAGATGTGTAGGTACTGTGAGTAATGTATTACGCGTAATATAGCACGACCGCGTACTGAAGCAGTACGCATTACCCGACAGAATTTAGCATGACGTATGACATTAAACATGGCATGCCCTGGCGGTCGGCATGCTCTACGATCGGCGCGGCCTGCCATGTTCTGATAGTACTCGGGTGTCCGTCGGATAATATCGGTAAGGTTCGAGTACAAGTGACGAGGAGTCTAGTCCGCCCAAGGAATTTGTAAGTATTATATACAACTGGAAAGAGCTCTCGGCATCAAATTTGTGCCGAGAGGGAGATACCATACAAACCGCTCCGTCTCTTTTTAACAAGGGTGACAACAATATTTTTAATTTGGGGACAAATTAGTTGAAGTTTGGAAACATGGTGATTTCAACTTTTTCTAAAGAAGTCCAAGCACATGCTATCAAAAAGTAATATTTTGCTCCAAGGTATACCCTGGATCCAGAAGTATAGAACAGAACTGACTCATTATAGATACATGTTTGGGGATTTCGGCGTTGTTTAAAGAACTGCAAGCTGCAAGCATATGCCACGCTGTCAATTAGAGTAAACATCATCATCACCACCACTATCACACCATACATCATCACATTATGATGATATAAAAGGTACTTCTCATAGTATTTTACACTAACACGGAGATCTTTGAACATTACTCTGCTGTTTGTTGTTGTAAAGGGTTTAATTCGAAATTGGTCATTTAGTCACTAAGGTGGAAACCGGATAATGCGATCCATGAGGAATCGAGGGAACGCCTCGAAATTTATATCGACACATATAGTGATTTTGACTTTTACTGAAGTAACACAATGCAGCATATGCTCCTAAAAATAAGATGTTGAAACCAAGGTATACTTATCTTATTTTTGGATCTAGGGTATACCCTAGATCCAAAAGTACTGAACAGAACTCCTCAGTCTTTAAAGATACGCGTTTGGAAATTTCAGCATTGTTTAAAGAACTGCAAGCATATGCCACTTTGTAACTTACAGTAATCATCATCATCACCTTAACAACAATACCTAATGGAAGCTTGGCGCGTATTCAATTATATATTCGATCGTTTATTTTAGACGTTCTTAAGACGTATTAATAACAACTTAACAAAATATATAACTAAAACGGGTGAAATTATTATTTTTAAACAAAAAATTAAACCGACTTCCAAAGTAAAAATACACAAAAAAGTATGAAATAAAACTTATTTTCTAAATAATTTCCCTTTTAAATTTGGCTATTTCTCTACTTAATCTTCTTAATATGAATTTTAAGCCACCACCACAGTATCCTGGTTACCATATAGTATCAAAGTACTTGTCAAGACGAACTAAACGAGCCCAAATTCGATGGGACTATGTGGTTTTATTTTGGAATTCCTGTGACCACCTTCCAGCTCCATCATCAGATCAGCTTCACGTCATCATAATATTGCATTGTCATGCGGTTTACATATTCGTGCAAAATTTCAACTCAATCGGAAACCGGAAAGTGGATCAAATTTAACTTGCAAGAATCCATTACAGACCGACAACGGGACAGGTGAAACTAAATAAAAGCTTATAAAATTAAACACAAGTTCTTCGAGAACTTACCACGGGACAAGATTGGTGTGGTGTGAAGTGTCCATAAATGTTATTATTATATTATAAGTCATCCTATACAGATAAACCTACCTACTAATATTATAACTCTGTCTGTCTGATGTCGCCCGCCCGCCCGCGAGGTTCTAACGTAACTATGCGTACATAATAAGCATCAGGGATTAAGAATTTTTCTACCAGTGAAAGAATTTTTCAAATCTGTTAGGTTTCAGAAATTATCAATAACATACAAACATACAATGGTTTCCTCTTCACAATATCATGAAGGTAGGTAAAATAATATAAATGTCCTATATTCCCTATTAAATCATATTGTCACCCGAACATCTAGAATGTTCCAAGGGAAATACACGGCCTTTTGTGTTGCAACTATTATATTTTCATTTCTTCCATTTTACTCTACCAAAATGCAAATAATCAAAAAATTTATAACAAATTTCTAATTATCGGTTAGTAGGTAGGTTCTAAATAACTAGTGATTTTTATTTTACATTTATCTCTCAGATTTTATAATAACATAATATTTAACCGAGTTTATTAGTATTTCTTTCTTATACACTATATCGCACATAAAATCTACCAAACCTAAAATTTAAGGAAAGATATAAACTGGCTACACTAGGTTACTTGTTAGAACGAGACACAGGGATAACTTATAGCTATCTCACCGGGACCGGTTTTTTTATTGCGCACGTGATAAGCTTTAAGTCTGAGTAGTAAAAAACATTTTTGATTGAATTAAAAGAAAATAAAGTTTGAAGTACTCTTTCCTGTTGTATATAATACTTACAAATTCCTTGAGTCCGCCAGACGGGATACTGTCTCCGTCACACGGATTTGTTTCCTATATAGGTACATAAAATATACCTAATTACCATGTAGGTAATTAGGTATATTTTATGTATATAGGAAGCCTGTTGCCAAAAATGCCATGATTCAGGCTAAAATTACCTCGCATCAGTTGAAAAATAAAGTGTACAATTAGTGAGATATTAGAAGTGTGAGTCTTTGTCAAAAATAAAGACTATTTAATAATAATAAAAGGCCTACCTATTACACAGAACATTCAGTACAATCACAGGTATACGACATAGGTATGTAATAGCAGGCCGTTCGTATAGCGCGTCATGTCAGGTCATGTTTAGTGTTCTGCGTACTGATAGCATGCCATATGACGCGATGCGGAATGTCATGCTATATAGCATTACACTACAGGGTACTGTTTTGAGCATGTCTACCGCACACACACCACGTTATTGGCAATGCTCATATTGCCAATAATATTCCTAGGGCCATATTGCCGTTTTTTTGTATGGGTTGACTAGTATTGACAAATTTATTGTGTCAATAATATTGCGTGTGTGGCTCTGGCTAGCCAATATGTACCACGCTGAAACTCCGCGATATGCGGTATTTCAGATACATCATCAGCAGCATACCGTCGAGCTTCGGCACGAATGGGCTCGGCCGATATCAGTGACTTACATAGAAGAAAGAAATTGCACAGAAAATTCAACTCTGCGCTATTGTAATAGAGCTGACATTCGAAGTGTCTAGTGTCAAATGTCAGATTTGACAACTCTACACGATTTTCAGCTCTATTGTATAACGCGTTTCAAATGAGAATAGGAACGTCGATGACCTTTATCTGTCAAATATCACTTGAAAAGTGTGATTTTCAGAAAAAACTAATATGCATATAAATATTAATAGTATTGCATCGAATTCAAATAATAATGTTAAATAGTAATCAATTATTATCTAAACATAAATTTAACTATAATAACAGTCTAAATTCGAAACAATATAGCGCCGACTCGATCCTATTCTCATTTGAACCGGACTATATTAGCACATAGTCGCGACCACTAAAAAACGCTCGTGGGAATATAGCCTAGCCCTCTTACTAATAAACGCTGTATAAGCTTTGAATAGTTAAACAGTGTTTTGTTCCCGTCACTAGGGAATATTATTCGAATATTCGTTTTATACGAATATTAGACGATTTTATTATTCGAATATGACTGGGTTCATTATTCGAATATTTCGAATAAAACGAATAATAAAAATATTTTATTTATTTTTCAAAAATATATTAATAATAGTAATAAACTTGTACATAAACCGGAAAAGTATCGTTATTTAATACATTCTTCTTATTATTAATTAATATTGTCGTCAATAATATCCTAAAACAGATTTTACTACACTGTTTGTGAAAGAATACAAAACAGTTTTGAAATAAAAAGAATATTTAAGGTGAATACTTCCTACAGGCCTCAGCGAAAGACGTCATGCTCACACGGTTGTCAAAATAACCTAACCAAGAGCGTGTTTGGACGTGTCTAAGGAGGGTTCTGTTACTATAAAGCGTAATATGATTTTTAGTTTCTTAATATGTTCGATTTCGTTCACAATAACTTTCCTAAAGAGAATTTACCATGGTCTACATGCATGGAAAATTGTAAGTTCCTAATCCTCATAGTTCAGAAATGACAGAGGGGGGTGAAACCAATTTGGAGGCCGATTACTTGGAAACGGTTGACTTTGTAAAAGTCATGTTTAACTTTGCCTTTATTTTAAAAGCTGATTTTGAAAGCTGATATATATATCTTTAAACAAAAATTAACCATTTTAATCTTAGTATTAAAGACTAAATTTACGTTATATAAAATTGCGGTTTTGAATAACTCAGGCCTGAAAACAACTTGGAGGAGGTTTGTCATACTGAGGACATTAAGGAGAATCTTTAAGAATCTCTTGACCATATCTTTCTCTAGGTAGAGGTCCAAATGTCATGGCCACATACTCAGTGCGGATTCCTGAAGGTATGCCAGCCCATTGTATATGTACTCTTCCTGAGCATAATGGACTCTATCTGAAAAGTAGGCTTGAAGATATCGCCTAGTAGGTCACGTTTACTTAGCCTCCCCTCAGAAGTAAATCCACTCACAAATGAGTAAATCCACTCATCTGGGACGAAAATTCTGGACCATTCTCATTCATCCTTTTGACATTACGACGTACGTTCACAGACGTATCACAGTATTGCTACTTGATACTAGGGCTCTCGAGTTTTGTCTCGAGTCTCGGTCTTTAGGGTTTCAGATTTACTTAAACAAGTCCTCTTCACTGTGCTATCAGTAACATAGTCCCTTCGAGTCTGAAGAAGCTGTTTCTGAACTTAATTTTCAACAAGTGGAAACAATTTAACGGTCTTGCCGAGCGCTGAATCTGTCATTAAAGTCTAGCACGGCGTTGTCAAATGTTTTTCAATCTCTTTGTACCGTCCCTTCATCTTCTGAACGGTTCGTAACATGACACACTCCGTTCTTGCAGTACAACGCCTGATGTCTACCGATTGTACTGATACCTAGTTTCAGAAAAATACAATGTTTAAATCCACTGTTGTCTAACTTTTTGTAATAAGAAGTAAGAATAAGTTCAATAAAAAAAAATATAAAATAATGGTATAATCGGTATATACCATTATTTTATATTTTTTTTTATTCGGTACATATGGTACATGTGGTACCGATTATACCTGGAGCAGATCATTATGACAGCACGATATATCGGTACATGTGGTACCGATTATACCTGGAGCAGATCATTATGACAGCACGATACTCGTGTGTTTAGAGTTTCAGCTGCATTATATTAGAACAGAGCACTATTTACAGTGCATTCCGATTTCTGTCCAGTGTTCAAACTCTGCAAACATATTTCTGTCCAATCTTAAACAAACTGATATATAAATAAAAAAAAATGTTCTGTAATATTAGTGTTCTTTATACATTAAATTATACTACCAAAAGCTTTATTTAAAAAGTGAGACTGTATGTCTGACTTTTTAAATTGATTGTTTATGTTGAATCGTTCAATAGAACTCAATTAAAAACCAGAAAATACGAACCTCTTAAACAAACTCCAAAAATTCTCTCCCTAGAGGATCTTTTCCTTAGTTTTTGTGAGAAACCCCTTAGTTGGCAATCAAATACATGGTCTGCTCTAGACCTAAGCCGTTCATGTGTTAATAGTTTTAAAAAGTTATTGCAGTTTGAAACTTAAAAGAACATTTTTTTTATTAAAAAGACGTTGATTTTTTAACAGTAATTTGTGAAACACTTCACATTTTAATATTATTAAATATGCAGGTATATATAAACGCATTATATTACTTGTATTTAAAGTTTATTACCAATATTCGTATTATTCGAATTATTCGAATTTATTCGAATAGTGTTTAGCTATTATTCGAATTATTCGAATAGTAAAATTTGTCGAATAATAACATTCCCTACCCGTCACACAAGTCACATTTTTAATTCGATAGAAGAAGACAAAACACTGTATAACTATTCAAAGCTTATACAACGTTTATTAGTAAGGGGGTAAGAGATTAGGAGTTTCATAAGTACGATCTGTTGCCGATATTCCATAAAAAGCAATCAAAAGTTTACATTCGTTAATACTCAGAAAAGAGCCATAAAATATATATTTATGTCCTTTGATTAATTATTACATAGA
Source organism: Glaucopsyche alexis (assembly GCA_905404095.1). NCBI lineage: Eukaryota > Metazoa > Arthropoda > Insecta > Lepidoptera > Lycaenidae > Glaucopsyche > Glaucopsyche alexis. The sequence continues at coordinate 16,071,569 of FR990052.1, read as the reverse complement.
TACGTTATATCCTTACAAAACTGACAATATTTCTGTGCCACGACACACATTGACATGGGACGCGTGTCAATAATTCAATGTGTCAACGTCGCATAGTAACACAAAACACGCTATTACTCGCGGAGCACACTAACCAAAATTGGCCCGACTCGGGCCAATTCGAGTCTTCATTTTTACGCGTTTATAACATATCTACCTCTTTTTAATATTATATTATAGGTATCTATGTTTATGTCTCAAACAAATATTTTCACATACAAATATTTGACACCCATATTTTTACCTCGAAATTCCTCAAAACTTGTTACAAGCTTGAAGCTTCCAAAATGTCAATATAAATTCGAGCAGAATACGATAAAACTAGATGTGATAAGCCCGGAATTCTGTAAACATTGCCATTTCCTGATTAAATATAAATGTTTACGTATGATTAGGTAAATATTCTGTCGAAATGTGACAATCGTAGATGGATGAATTATAGTGTTTAATAGGTACAGTCGGCAAAAAAGGTATACCTATCCATTATCCGGAATTATTAGTAATATCTCGAACTTTTCTATACGAATATTATAAAGAGGAAAAGTTTGTTTGGTTGCTTTGAATAGGCTCCGAAACTATTGGACCGATTTTGATGAAATTTCGCACATAATAAATAGAGTAGACTACGGGAAATGACATATTTATCTCGGAAAAATGTACGATTTCCGCGACATTAACTTTTGCGCGCACGAAGTCGCGGGCAACATCTGGTGGTATTGAAAGGAGTTTTCAGAGAAATCAATATAAGGAGTTGAAAATCCTCATTTTAACACATATATAATACGAGGCCGGACACTGAAACGCTCCTCAAATTACGTACGTAATTCACCTATAAGTCACAATATGCTGTGTTAAAGCATTGAAATAAATAATATTATAGCATGTAATAACATAATAATAACTCCCCACACTGATCTCGGTGACGGTGGCCGGTTTTATTGAAACCAGGAAACGCAGGAGTAATTTTATAATGCCCAAGTGTGTGCGCAGTACCAAGAGCACTCTCTCATCCATTGCTCTCGTAATTCAGTGGGACGGATAATCGACACGACTGACGAGAGATCAGACGCAGGTCTGACTTTTTTACATGTCCATCCGACGCATGGATCATCTTTCTTGTCAGACAATCAGGTCATCAGCATGCATTGTCCTAACCAAACTTGGGAACAACATTTTTGTTGTTGTTCCAATGCAGGAGATCCATACTACTAGAGATTGCCTAGTAGGTACTTAGTAGTCATAATTTATAATATAAAATAGCATTATTTAAAAATTTTGATGCCGAAACTGTGCCGCTTGTCGTTTAAGTTGTCGCTTCACTTCATATATAGTGCGATTCAAATGAGAATAGGATTGAGTCGGCGCCTTATTGTTTCGAATTTAGACTTTTGTGACAGTTAATGTTATGTTAACATAATAATTTATTACTATTTAACGTTTTTATTTAAATTCGATTCGAATTCGCAAGACTATTAATATTTATATGCACACTAGTTTTTCTGCAAATCGCACTTTTCAAGTGATATTTGACAGAAAAAGGTAATTGACGTTCCTATTCTCATTTGAAACGCATCATACACATATTCATAATATTGTCTATTACACATAAATAGAGTTATTACTTCATGAATAATTGTCCATTCTATCTATTCTATGATAGCGTTAATGGCGTATTATCAAAACGATTAAGGACATACCACGCATAGCGCATACCTCCCAGCTATAACTACTACGAATTTTAATGAGAGCAAACAATTCCAGGTATTCACACATACCTATAGAATCTCGGTTATTCTGAACATGAGGTATTCGTCAGGAATTTTTATCTACTTAGTTCAAAACGAAAATTACTCTGAACTCTTATCTAACGAAAGTAGATTTTTCTTTGAAATTTTAAATGACTAAAATCCTACTACATAAATTTGAAAGTTTGTGAGGATCGATGAATGGATATTAGGATGGATGGATGGATGTTTCACTATCCTTTCACGCAAAATCTACAGAACAGATGTTGATAAAATGTTGTATGGTAGTAATTTAGGCTATGGAGTCTGGATTAAAACATAGACTACTTTTTATCCTCAAAGAATACTTATACAAGTATTCCCGTGGGATACTTTACTAGTCTAGGGAATATGTAGGATTTCTAATTTTAATGGACAAAATGACAAACTAAAATCTAGACCTGTAGTGTAGGTACTTTAGTAATCTATTAGGCGTGAAATATGAATGAAATGTGACTCAGAAATCACCTCGTGGAAAGTGACTAATGTTAGGACTACTAAATTGACTAAGCTAGGAAAACTGATGCAAAAGAAGGCTCATTCCCGAATAAATGTACGAACTCCATTCTTTTGTTCCCCAAATTTCTAACAGGAATTATTATTATTTTAAAATAAACATTATTAAATTCCAATCAATCAATCTGCTCCATAGGTATATGGAATTAATCTCAAAGTATTCCACCGATATTAATCGTTATTGGGTGGCTTACACCCAGCAGCTTTTTTACGATGTTAAAAGCTGTTTTTAGTTATACTAATACGGTGTACCTAGTAGCTGAAAACGAAATACGAGATTATAATAGCTTCACTTTGCCAAAAAATAAGTACCTACTTATCAACATTGTACATATTAACTATTGAAACAAAGCAAAGGGCGAAGTAATATCAAATCACTTTTTCCTCATTTTCTTAAAAAAATTCAAAATAGTCCTACTAATCTAGAATATAATTTTCTGGAAACAAACGAAGCAGACAAAGGTTAGTTATTTATAACGCAGGTTGATGAGCTGATAGTGAGCGGTGAGCGGTGAGCGGGGCGCTTGTGGAATTCGGTACAATAATATTACGGGAGGTCACGACATTTTTGGTAACGATATCCAAAATGACTTATTTTAGATTGACAAGATAAAGAGCAACTCTCTGATGCCAAATATGTCGGTCTGCCTGCGTAAAGTAGTTGCGTTCTCTGTATAGGGCGCCTGAAAACCCAGTTATCATGACCAAAAAAAAATGATAAGGTAAATGGCTGAGTAAGTTATATTAGGTAAGTACTAGTTGTTCTCATATCAGTAGCGTAAAAACTGACCAAATATTCGGTTGCGTTATGAAGCAAAGAGCGTTCAAACGTGATTTATTGTGACCAAAAAAAAAATGATAAGGTAAATGGCTGAGTAAGTTATATTAGGTAAGTACTAGTTGTTCTCATATCAGTAGCGTAAAAACTGACCAAATATTCGGTTGCGTTATGAAGCAACGAGCGTTCAAACGTGACTTATTGTGACCAAAAAAAATGATCAGGTAAATGGCTGAAAATTACAAATCGTAAACTGTCAGTACGTACTAGCTTATTGGCACCAAAACTGACCAAATATTTGGTTGCAATTCATAGTTATCGGCGACCTATGTCTGAACGTATATTCTTTAAGTATTTTACTAGTAAAGTGCTTGGTTTAAAAACGAAAAACACACGCTTTTATGACCAGTGAGGAAACTTTTCATCGATGATTAAAATATCTAATCGCTAAAAAATCTGAAATCTCACCCTGCTCCGTCATCAGACTCTCACCACCAACCAAGTGTAGCGATTTACATATGTACTTATCATGATCCCAATAATCGTGATCGTAGGGTCGTGGGTTCGAATTCCAACCCGGACCTTGTACCAATAAGTTTTTCAGAAGTTATATTCATTCTTGTCATAGTATCCGACGCACAGTGGTCCCGATTTTGACGCTCCATACTCATAGAACTCGATTCTTAAAAATCGTTGTTTTTTTCGCTCAGGAACGTTTCGGGGCATTGTTTAAATATAAATATTAGGATATAAAACTCTTAGGTTTATTTGTGTGCGTAAAATTAACGTTTCAATTTTTTTTTCTACGGACGAAAACATTCAAATTCATTTTATTCGAAACTGATTGAAAGTGACACCTTGGTTTTCACAGGGATTGTTGTCCTACACGAGACGAATCTTACAAGCTATAATACATGTACTAGTTTTTGCCCGTTTGGACGTGGAATAAACGTGAAATTTTTCTATGGACGAAATCATTCAAATACATTTTATTCAAAACTGATTGAAACTGACGTCTTGGTTTTCACAGATATTGTTGTCCTACACGAGATGAATCCTACAAGCTTTATTACATGTACTCGTTTTTGCCCGTTTGAACGTGGAATAAATGGAAAAAATTTCTATGGACGAAATCATTCAAATTCATTTTATTCGATACTGATTGAAACTGACATCTTGGTTTTCACAGCAATTGTTGTCCTACATGAGTCGAATCCTACAAGCTACAGTACATGTACCAGTTTTTGCCCGTTTGGACGTGGGAACATAAATGGTTAATTTTTCTATGGATGAAATCACTCAAATTCATTTTATTCGAAACTGATAGAAACTGACATCTCGGTTTTCACATGGATCGTTGTCCTATATGAGATGAATCCTACAAATTATAATACATGTATCTGTTTTTGCCCGTTTGGACGTGGGAACATAAATGGGTAATTTTTCTATGGACGAAATCATTCAAATTCATTTTATTCGAAACTGAATGTAACTGACACCTTGGTTTTCACAGGGATTGTTGTCCTATACGAGACGAATCCTACAAGTTATAATACATGTACCCGTTTTTGCCCGTTTGGACATGGGAACATAAATGGAAAATTTTTCTGTAGATGAAATCATTCAAATTCATTTTATTCGAAACTGAAACAAACTGACATCTTGGTTTTCAAAGGGATTGTTGTCCTATACGAGACGAATCCGACAAGTTATAATACATGTACCTGTTTTTTCCCGTTTGAACGTGAGAACATAAATGGAAAATTTTTCTATAAATGAAATCACTCTTGAGTCGTTTTATTTTCCAAACGGGCAAAAACGGGTACATGTATTATAAATTTTAGGATTCGTCTCGTATAGGACAACAATATCTGTGAAAACCAAGATGTCAGTTTCTATCACTTTCAAATAAAATGAATTTGAATGATTTCGTCCATAGAAAAATTACCCATTTATATTCCCACGTCCAAACGGGCAAAAACAGGTACATGTATTATAGCTTGTAGGATTCCTCTCGTGTAGGACAATAATCGCTGTGTAAACTAAGATGTCAGTTTCAATCAGTTTGGAATAAAATGAATTTGAATGATTTATTCCATAAAAAATTACCGCTTTATGTTCCCACGTCCAAACGGGCAAAAACGGGTACATGTATTATAACTTGTAGGATTCGTCTCGTATAGGACAACAATCTCTGTGAAAACCAAGGTGTCAGTTTCTATCAGTTTCGAATAAAATGAATTTGAATGATTTCGTCCATAGAAAAATTACTGATTTATATTCCCACGTCCAAACGGGCAAAAACGGGTACTTGTATTGTAGCTTGTAGGATTCGTCTCGTGTAGGACAACAATCGCTGTGAAAACCAAGATGTCAGTTTCAATCAGTATCGAATAAAATGAATTTGAATGATTTCGTCCATAGAAAAATTTCCCATTTATTCCACGTTCAAACGGGCAAAAATGAGTACATGTATTATAGCTTGTAGGATTCGTCTCGTGTAGGACAACAATCCGAGTGAAAACCAAGATGTCAGTTTCAATCAGTTTCGAATAAAATGAATTTGAATGATTTCGTCCATAGAAAAAAAAATTTAAACGTTCATTTTACGCACACAGATAAACCTAAGAGTTTTATATCCTAATATTTATACTCAAACAATGCCCTGAAACGTTCCTGAGCGAAAAAAACAACGATTTTTAAGAATCGAGTTCTATGAGTATGGAGCGTCAAAATCGGGACCACTGTGCGACGCTCTTACGGTGGAGGAAAGCACCGTGACGAAAACCTGTTTGGAGGTAGGTACTCCACTTTGGAGGTCTTGTCGAGGCAGTTTAGGTAGAGAGTAAAACTCGATCTACAATTGTGAATTGAATTGAAGTGAATAATTTATTTACAAAATGTACACGTATTTATACAAAAATTTAACCTAATTATTATAATTAAACTTAGAATTTACAAACATAAAAATCGCTTTTGATTGGCTGTTTGTTTACAACCTTAAAAGGTTGTTTGTTATTGGCTGTTCGTCTGTGCATGCTTCTGCGCCATCTCTACACACCGCCGCTGTGTCGCGACACGCGACGCTTGGGTATAAATATACCCCGCGACGCCGGGCGTCGTTCATTTCGAACGAGCCGCCGCGGGAACACGACGCCACGCAGTACCTCGGCGCACCGACTGTTGCCGTGTGAAGAATGAAGATTGTTTGTGATGTGTAGTGCTTCAAAGTGAAATTCTTATTAGAAAAAGTCCTTTTTGGGGCTGCAACGCTGTCAAGATGAATGAAGATGTTTCCAGTCACGGATTAATACTCGGATATTCGTTTTATTCGTACGAATGTCGTGTTCTTTGTTTCGATCGACAAACGTCGTAAAAACGCTCTTATCAGAGCGATGTTCTTGTTTCACGTACTTCGAGCGTATGCTACACCTGCATGTATCAACTTTATCAGAATAGGTCATCCCAGCATTAAGACGTAAAAAGGCTGAACCGTCAATTTTGATAACGCTAGTTACCTATCTATACCTACTAAATAGGCACCAGTACGCGCAACTTTGCAGCTCCCCCTCTGACGCCATTAGATTCTTTACAATGACACGTAATCTTGTCTGCGTTTTCAAACTTAGCTTGTTCTTATTTGTTAGACTACGAAACGGTAGTAGAAAAAGAAAACTCTGGTAAGTAATTGGGAGTTTTTTTTTAAATTAGGTAGGGTATGCACTGCATACTATGCAGTGATAGTGATAAAAAATAACTGTAACCTAAACAACCTTATACCTATGAATTGCAACAAAATATTTGGTCAGTTTTTGGTGTCACTAAGCTAGCACATACTGATACTTTACACCAGCCATACTCAAAGTGTGTTCCGCGGAACCCTGGGGTTCCGCGAAGCCCCTGTAGGGGTTCCGCGAGAATTTAGAGAAAAAAATCAACAAAACACCTGTCTCTGGTCGAACGTTTCTACGCGTCGTATGAAGGCGCAGCTAAACTTAGTCACCAATCACAACAGTAACAGCCAATCGGGCGATGAAGCGACACTCAGTCAACGATTAGCGTTTGGAGCGATAAGTACTTAAGAATAGCTATAAGTACGAGTACCAGCGAATTGAGAACTTTAAACGAAGTATTTATTGTTCTACTGCTGTATTCTGATTGTATCAGTTTTGTACATTCATTCTTCTTTCTTCAACTCTTTTACGCAGTAACGATCGTGCGTTATTTTCACCCAACCATCCTGATTTTTACCATTATTAATAAAGAAGAACGGAACGTTGGCTTAAAAGCGTTAAACGAGTTGCAACAACGTTTTTAGGAAAAAAATTTTGCTCGCTCGCTTCGCTCGCTCGCGTTGACTATAAAGAACATATTATTTAGTACCGATGTTCTATATAGCCGGTTGATTTTATGGTATTTTTCCGAAGTTCACCGTTATTCAGTGTTTTACTTTAACGTTTGAACAGACTTTGACCTGTAAAATAGGGAAAATTTTTCTTTTTCTTTTTTTTCAATTTTTATGTTTCCGAATTACAGGTTTAAAGCAGAAAGAAACAGGTAAAAACGAAAAAAATGGGGGTCCATAATGTGCCCAGGGCTTCTAATAGGTTAAAGACTTTATTTTCTTTTACTTGTTATGTAGTAACTAACTTATTACATACTAATAAGTTGTAACTGTTACATTGTACTTTTATTATGCTTATTTATAAGGAATACATTTATAAAATAATTGTTTTATTGTAGGGTTCCGTCAAGTATTTCGCCTTCCAAAAGGGTTCCGTCACAAAAAAAGTTTGAGAACCGCTGCTTTACACTATGTTGTTTTCAGCCATTTAACTGATCGTTTTTTTTTTGGTCACGATAAGTCACGTTTGAACGCTCGTTGCTTCATAACGCAACCGAATATTTGGTCAGTTTTTACGCTACTGATATGAGAACAACTAGTACTTACCTAATATAACTCACTCAGCCATTTACCTTATCATTTTTTTTTGGTCACAATAAATCACGTTTGAACGCTCGTTGCTTCATAACGCAACCGAATATTTAGTCAGTTTTTACGCTACTGATATGAGAACAACTAGTACTTACCTAATATAACTTACTCAGCCATTTACCTTATCATTTTTTTTTGGTCATGATAACTGGGTTTTCAGGCGCCCTATACAGAGAACGCAACTACTTTACGCAGGCAGACCGACATATTTGGCATCAGAGAGTTGTTCTTTATCTTGTCAATCTAAAATAAGTCATTTTGGATATCGTTACCAAAAATGTCGTGACCTCCTAATCTATAACCACAATAGAATTTTTCCCGAAGGCGGAGACGCGTAGGTATACGGCACGTCAAAGTACAGCTAGCAAATTTTTAAGCGACTTCCAAAAAAGGAGGCGATTACGTTCGGCTGTATATATGTACCGGCAAATATGAAAGTGAGTTCTATAAAATATTGTAGGATATTGTTTGGGCTGGTACTGATTTCAAAATTAAGAAGATTGAGTAGAGAAATAATTACTTAGCCGAATTTAAAAGGGGAATTATTTAGAAAATAATTTTAAGTATATAATTTATTAAATTAAGAAATATATTAAGTACTTAAATGATTTAAAAAAAAAACATCATTTTTTGTGTATTTTTACTTTGTAAATCGGTTTAATTTTTTGTTTAAAAATAATAATGTCTTCAAGCAATTTGCAAAAGTAGGGTAAAACAACCAACTGTTGGCCCTCTACCCCAATTATTACTTACGTAACCCCTACCTTCCTCCTACTACTACTACCCCCTTAATATAAAATACGGGTTGCGTATTGGTTTTATCTTTTTATACTCCTAGATACTTAATTATGTTTTTTCTTATTTATTCGTATTTATAACTAGCAGTTGCCCGCGACTTCGTTCGCGTCAATTTCTGTTATTATGATCGCGATTAAGAAGTTGTTAAAAGAATGTCGCGGATGTTTTTTTTAGATCATTTAAAGAGGAATAATTCTTTCATACATATTTTTGAGTAAATTGAACCGATTACGCAGCGCACGCAACGGAAGCCCTTAAATATGAATAATTTTCCCCGTTTTTGCAACATTTTTGACTGATCCTTCGCTCCTATTGGTCGCAGCGTGATGGTATACCTATAGCCTAAAGCCTTCCTCGATAAATGGACTATCCAACACAAAAATAATTTTTCAATTCGAACCAGTAGTTCCTGAGATTAGCGCGTTCAAACAAACAAACTCTTCAGCTTTATAATATTAGTATATATTTAAATGAAGAATGTCCAACTCAGAGTATGTACTTTAAATCTTTGGGGCCAATAATTTTGGGGCATGCCAGAATAGATCATCCTCCCCTTCCTAAATATCCACAATCGATATTCCCTAGTAGGTAAATGAGGTAACAAAAAAATTGAAAATGCTTATTTTGCCGACCATACCGAGCCGTTTAGCGGAAGAGGAACTAGTTATTATTTGTCGACTAGTGACTAGTGAGAACAAAACTACTGAACAGCGATATGACTGTGACGTGTACTCATCACTATAATTACTAGTATATATCAGTATACTCGTAATCTATTACTATAATTTTACCACCTAAAATCTAAATCTACTAAGGGTAGGGTAAAACACCCGATAGTCAGCCGTGCACCAGTACTCAGCCTTTACAGACATTATTCCCCTATAAATAGTGTTGAAATTTGTGTAAACCACTAAAATGACATTTGAACGAATCCTTGTCTCCCTATTGGCTAATACCCTCATAAACTAACTAATAACATATCAAATAGACGAGCTACGCTCGTTCATTTGCACCGCCATCACAGACATGACTAGACGCGCTATCGTTACTGTTTTTTGTCTTCAAGAAACCCTTAAAGTTTTCGGTAAGTTTTTGTGTCTATATGTTGTTATTTGTGGTGTAAAATGTTATTGTGTTACAATAAAATGTTTATTTTGCAATAAAATCAACTATTACATGCATTTTATTTGTTTAATATGTTTAAATTAAGGTGGCCGACTACTGGGTTTCGAATTTTAACTGCAGATCCAGTGCTCAGCCATAAGCGGCTGACTACTAGTTTTTTTGGGTATATCTTAGATTTAGCTGAAATTAACGGAGCGAATAGTTCCAGTTTTGCTGAATACTTTGAGCCTAACTTTTCTAAGACGAAAAGTGTATTTTACCAGTAGTCAGCCGCGTAGAAATGTAATTACATGTTAGTGGCTGACCAATGGCTTTACGAATCCAGTGATCAGCCATCAGTCTTGTTGCACTAAATAGCACCTTAAAGCCTTTGTAATTAGAGTTTAATTTACGCACAGTTATTTTAGACTAAAAAAATACTTTTTTTAGAGTTCCATCATTTGAAAGAGACCAATCCACTAATATGAAGAACAATTGACAGAAACTATGGCAGCAATTAGGAATGTTATGAAAATTAGATTAGCCAGTCGAGTTTTTAAGGTTCCGCGAGGGACGTTACAGGATTGACTACATTTAAGGGTTCCAGATTCTAAATTATGTGAGAGGACACCTGAAAATATATCTAGTGGTCGAGCCGCTGTAACTGAAGGTATTCGGAAGTGGTTCACTGATCTTATGAAGCATTTAGAAGACATAAACGCAAGATATATTTTGACAGACCCTGACGAACTTTATTATTTAACCTTGCCTGCTGTAACTACACCAAGAAAAAAGATAAAATCGATAAATAGAATAGGAGCTATTTCTTCCAGAGAGTGGAAACAATTTGAGAGACAAAAAGAAGAGATGAAGGAACTGAAAAGAATGAAATATTTAATAAAAAATTCAAAACACAAGTTTAAGGCAAAGAAAGAAGTAAAGAGACAAAAAAGAAAGCAGAATTACAAAAGAGGAAAGCGGAAAAGCAGTTGAATTCTAACAAAAGTAAACAGAGGAAGAAAAATAGGATATTATGTACTATAAACAGACTAAGATGTTATAATTGTGAAGAGGAAATGACTAGCGATACCAAAATCAACGACCTGAAAAATATAGGATGTGATACTTGCCCTGTATGGTACCATTTAAAATGCACTGAGATTGCTAAGGATATGTATGAAAAAATATATATTATAAGAAATTTATATGCCAAATATGCAAAGTAAGTGAGAGGCTGACTTTAGGGTAAGACATGGCTGACTTGTGGTAAAATGAGGCTGAGCACTGGGAAAAAGTCCCATATTATGATTAATGTTAATTTTTTCTATGAGTCTATCAAAAGTATGCTATTTTGTTATTTTTTTTAGAAAATTTATTAAATAATGTTTCACAAAAAAGCGGTTGTTTTTATGTTTAGTGCTTAATATTTAAAATACTAATAAACAAAGTTTAAATTCTCACTAAAAGGCTGACTACTGGGTGTTTTACCCTACGCGGCGCGCACGTTTTATGATTGCGATTCAAAATTGGACTGTATTCACTTCATACAATTAATACACGTTCCATTGCAAAAAATGCGCGCCGTGTCGCGTCTCTGATTGAACTGCCACTAAATGCCCTCAAAACCTAACCCTTATTTGTTTAATATGCCTAATGCATATTGCCTTGATTGATCACTTCAACGAATTCAAGGACAAAAGAAGTGGGATCTATGGATAAGGTTTGGTAAAATCAATTATGGATATTTTGAGCATATTATGATCTACTGCTATGTATTATGATAAGACGTTTAGACAGAAAAATAATTTAAAAATTTCGAAAAAAAAAATTAGGTACTTACCTACATTAATAAAATTACATTAGGGTCGTTATTTTGACGTCACTGACAGCACATCTGATTGAATTGATAATATAATATGATGTACATTACAAATTACCATACAAACTTCCACCGAAAATTGGTTTGAACGAGATCTAAGTAGTTTTTTTTAAATTAACTTAATTAAAAAAAAAAACACTATTATTAAAACATCGATCAAAGTTACAACGAACTACAAGATTTTATATTATGTTACTTGCTGCTACGGAATCCTTCATGGGCGAGTCCGACTCGCACTTTTTTTCCTATCTAAGGCAAAAGATTAAAGAACTCTCATAAAGGTTCAAACTTAAAAACTATATGGATTATTATGAGCTAATTTCGACCACAGGGCGACCTCATGTTCTCCAAAGTTCTTTCGAATACGCATAGGTACCATCGACAAAGTTCCCGCTCGACTAGTCTCTAAACATTCACCTTTGCACTAGGACGCCTCAAAATATTTTAACGCAAAGGAAGTAGTCGCAACGACTGCAGACGAGGTTGAACTACGTATTTACACGAGAGTATGTTTGCGAACACACTATTCAACGGCGCTGTTGAGCGATTTTCATCTTATGCCTGGTCGTGCGGGAACTTGTTCGGTTTAAATCGTAAGTAAACCTTGTAGCAGCATAGCAGTATGGTCGAAAATTACGAGCATGCAGCAGGCAGCTGTCGTTTTTAGCCTCAAAGTACCACATTAGAACCTTGACATTCCATGTGTAAAAATAATAATCTATTTTAAGACGACTTTGTCTGCTGGGCGAAATTAAACCTTGTATTAATTACCAGAGGGTTGAAAATCAATTGTTCATTTTGGGTTATCCGTATTTAGGGTGGATCCTGCCCCTGCTGCGTACGCGCACGTGGCCATAGCCAAGGGGATGACAGATGTTATAGTACAATAGGGTTGGCACATTCCAGTTTTTAAATATTATTATTATTATTGTGAAAGTTCCTACGAACTATTTTTGGGGTTCCATTCTCAAAGGGTTTAAACGTGATCCTATTAAATATTAGCGGCCCGTTTCAATAACCTATCTATCTATAACTATTTGTTAGAAACGTCAAATTTGTATCGCGAAAAACCGGCAAATGAAGGGATGACGACATTTTTAACAAATAGTTATGAAAGATAGGTTCTTGAAACGGGCGTAAGTCCTCCACGACTGTCCATCCTTTTATACATATGCCTGTTTTTCGCCTGGCTGTACCTAAGGCTGGGACTATATGCGACGGAATCCGTTAGGCCGTAGAGAATTATGAGCACTGAAAATAGAACTCTGTGCTAATACAATACAGTTGAAAATGGAAGTTTCGAGTGTCGAGCTGTCATATATGACATTGACATTTGACTCGACCCTTGGATGTTCGATTTTCAACTCTATTGTATTAGTGCAGAGATCTATTTTCAGTGCTCATAATTCTCTACGGCCTACCGGATTCCGTTGCATATAGTCCCAGCCTAACTCATGAACCGTGATAGCTAGAAATTTTACATTATTTATTTCACTTGCTGCTATAGGAACAAGTACCTACCAAAATCAGAATGAAATAAATATTAAAGCGAGGCTCCCATGTAACAAACGCAAAGAATTGCTTTGCCGTTTCGTACGGCACTTTTCGTGCGAGAGTCCAACTCGCACTTGGCCGATTTTTATTTTTATTACAACTTACAAGCGCTCATCAAAAATACTATCCTACTAACAATTAATATTATAAATGTGAAAGTTTGTAAGGATGTTTGGCTAATAACATTTAAATATAATTATTACACGTAACGTTTAATTTATCTAACAATTTCAACAATTCGATCAACATGGCTAACTGACAAATCAAAGACAAACGGTCACACTTATTTTAAATCAACTTTTAATTACAATTTACATTACAATCAAAATTTAAAAGTTAAAACCTGTGTTTTGACTTTTGGATACCTAATTTTTGTCTTGAAATGATTGTGGTAGTTCAGTTAAACCGAGAGATACTGGTGGAGAGTGAACCGAGAACAAATGTGGAGAAAATACTAGAAATAACGATTGATTTTTCACATATTGCACTAAGTGTTGAATGTGTTAACACTTAATGATATGTTAAACTGATTTCAATTTTTATATTATAATTATATTAATAATATTATAATTATAAAAAAGTTTATATTATAATTATAAAAAAGTTTATATTATAATTATATTATTCTGTATAATATTTTGTACTGGCTAAACTTAAGTAGTACCTGGTCTGAAATAAATGTTATTTATTTATTTAAACTGAAACTTTCAGTTTACCTGTTTGGTTATTTATTTATCCCAGTTCATACTTCTTAGTTAAAACAGAACAACGCGTGCCGAAAGTCGGAACAGCGAGTAAAAAATGAAAATAGACATAGGTACAATGCAAGTGACAACCCTAAATAGGCTGTTTAGAAGTTCAGCGTTAACGTCCTAGTGATTTTATCCAGCTGCATCACAAAATACGAACAATTCGTCTGGAACTTGGAAGTCATTATAAGAAACTGCTTGTACCTAACTCAAAGGTACATAATTTTTAATATTACCAGTTGTAACGCACAAAAAACTAACAATATTCAAGTCAGTGACCGATCATTATGAATGACGTCATGAAGACTATTCAACTTTTAATTTTTAAGTTATCGAGGTTCACACTAGATAGCAGTTATCATCGATAGAAGTTAGAAGCTAAACGATAAGTAACAAGGAGATAGACTGAAAACATAAAATATCTGCATGAAAATTTTTACACCAACAGAAAGTGGCGATATAATAAAAATAATTAATTAATCTAAGAGTATTAGGTCCTTACATATGGAATTGGCGTTTTGTAAAGGAGGAACATAAAGTCGTTTATTTAAATATAATATAGGTAATATTTATTTAATCAAAGTATAATAAATACCATTGCTATCTATGCACTTTTGCCATCTCATAGGTATTTCATTGATTCCTTTACTAAAAAGACCATTCGGACAGGAATCAATAAAATATTTGAAGGCGCTTTGGACTGCCCCATCGGAGTTGAATTTTTTGCCTTGCAAGAAATTATCCAAATTTTGAAACAAATGGTAATCTGTTGGAGCAAGGTCTGGGGAGTACGGTGGATGTAGGCTAATGAGACCCACGGTATACCCACTAAAAACCATCCCCCACCTTCCTCCTCGCCGCACTGTGACGGGGCCACGGGAACGATAAACACATCCGCGACCCCGCCGGCGGCAGCCGCTCACAAGCGGCTCCATTCAAGGCCCGAAGGCCCCAGGCGCACCAGATGGTAAGGTGCGCCTCCCTCCTCGGCCTCCACCAGTACTGTAGCAAACTCCCCCCGAGTCTGCTACTAGGAGGTCACGGATACCAGCCTCCACAACCGGTACCCGGTGGCAGATCTGACCTATGGTTCTGCCACCGACCACACCTCGGCCGCAGAGGATAGGGCAAGCGGCGCACCGTAATACCAACTTGCCTCTTCCTCTGCGGCCCCACCAATGCCGTTAACCGTACGGAACGGCCCCGCCAGCTCGCAGGGGGGTAGGGAGAGTGGCACAACACCACCACGCCTCTCCCCCTGCGATCCCTCCACGGCCGCAGAAGATAGGGAGTACGGCGCACCGTAATACCGGCACTCCTCTTCTTCTGCGGTCCCACCTCTAAGCGCGTCCGTAGCAGACTCCTCCAGTCCGCTGGGAGCGCCCTCCTCGGGCCAGCCGTTGGCAAACAAGCCGGCCCCGGTTCCCTCTTCGCTTCACCGTGGGTGTCCAGTCCACGGTTACGAAGCCCCACCGCCACGATACGGGAAGTACCTAGGTAGGTAGTAGCTATATTTAATACTTTTATACTATACACATATCCTTCGGCGGGATTCGAGCCCGCGAACTCCGGCTTGAGCGCCAACGCAGTTTTTTTTTTTTTTTTAATGAAATAAGGGGGCAAACGAGCAAACGGGTCACCTGATGGAAAGCAACTTCCGTCGCCCATGGACACTCGCAGCATCAGAAGAGCTGCAAGTGCGTTGCCGGCCTTTTAAGAGGGAATAGGGTAATGGGGGAGGGTAGGGAAGGGAATAGGGTAGGGGATTGGGCCTCCGGTAAACTCACTCACTCGGCGAAACACAGCGCAAACGCTGTTTCACGCCGGTTTTCTGTGAGCCCGTGGTATTTCTCCGGTCGAGCCGGCCCAATTCGTGCCGAAGCATGGCTCTACCACGTACAAAAACACAGTAACCACTGAGCCACAGAGGTCGTAAACCGTATATTTTACCTCGATAAAAAGTAGCCTAGACATAGGCTAATTTTACGGCTTAGTGCCGTGCGCCAAATTTCTTCAAAATCGGTCCAGTAGCTTCAACTCAAATGCTACTTAAAGTTAGGTTAGGTTAGCCCCTATATCCCGGCCTATATCAAGGTCTGCGTCGCAAAATGACCCAGGCATGCGGGCACATAGCCACATTTGGTGTGTTTACATTACTTTGACATTTTTGACGTAGCCATGTCAGTGCTCTAGTAATAAAGTAGAACCTGCGTGATGCGGGCACATACGGCATACCTAGTCATCGTGTAAATACCTACGTCAATCGGATAGCCACATTTTGTGTGTTTACATTTCTTTGACATTTTGGACGTACCTATGTCAGTGCTCTGGTGATAAGTATAACATGCGTGATGCGGGCACATACCTAGTCATCGTGTAAATATGTCAATCGGGTCATATTGGGTAATCGGACGGAGCATTATCGGCTCTTATCACCGGGGCCGCGTGTGGAAATGAGCGTTTATAAAGCATAACGCTCCCGTTACCCTCATACGATTTGCATTTACGAGCCACTGAAGGTTTTTTACAGGCTTTTTACTAATGCGTTTATAAAACTGAACACTGCAATTATGCGCATACGATTTTAAGGATCCATGATTAGTTGAAGCGTTGAACAGTACGTTGTTAGTTCAGTTTAGAAGGTAATTATGACTGAGACAACTCTTGTCATTTCATAATAAATTAGTCAATATTACTCCAATTTCAGCTCAATAAATAATTAACATTAACCTAGGTACTTTAATAGTCGATACCCACGTCTTACTGTAAATAAAACAAGTATGTAGTAAGTATAACTGGGGTGTAAGACCCAAATTCCTTGATAATATGGATACCAATGTTCATGATCGTTAAGACTTAGAACTCACAATCTCCATGATCTAACTACCTAATGCATGCAGGACGAGTAAGTAGGTATAACCAAGACATAAAATATATATTCCTAAGTCCTGAATTCTTACGTAGTTATACGAATAGTTACGTTTAGTAATATGTGTGTACTTCTGAAGTCTCCATGATCACATTCAGCAAGCAGGACGAGTGTAACTGAGGCATAAGACACAAATTCCTCACTATTATGTTAGCGAGATTCCACGGCGCGCTGTGCCCTCGCCCGAGCAGCAGCGAATTTTTTGCGTCCACAAATCAAACCGGTACGCAACGTACGCGACGTACTTATATTTTGATAAATATTATAGGTACATTGTTCTTTAATATTTCATGAAATTAATGTATGATTAATGTATATTATGTTAACTAAAATCAACTTAATTGCTTTGCTGGCTCTTAATAGCATGTTATGTGCTCATTTTGTTTTTGGAATTTATTTATTTATTCATAGCTGGTATTTACATGCAAAAGAAAAACTGAAATAAGACGTAGGTAGTATATTTTTTAAAAAGTAGGTAATTATTAATGTAAACAATAACCAAAAGATACTTACGTTCACACGATACGGCCAAACAAACAATATTATTTTAAACTTATCACAGTGCAGGAAACTTATTAGGAACACTTTGCTATCAACGTAACAGTTTTTTCAGGCTCGTAAGTAAACTTTGCAATTGTAATAAAACCGACAAGGACCGAAAATCAATAAGAAACGACTCGCAAAAACTACGCTATGTTCTTGTGTTGTATTCGCGAAAGTTATACAACATATCACTAATTTTCGACGCAAATAATCTCACAATTGCCACAGTTTCATATCCATTTTTATGTAGAATAAACAATAATTGTTATTTGTTATTATTTTATAGAGTCCAACTAGCGCGCCGCGGTTCTGTTGACGAAATAGTCCCATTTGACATTTGAGCCGAGCCCACGGCGATCGGAATCCGCGGAATGTTAAATATTTACAGTGCTGCCATCTATGTAAAGGAATCTCAGGTGATCGAGCGGCGGCACACTGGACTACCTACTACGAACCGTGTTTTAATAAATGCACGACTATTTATGAGTAGAAATAGTCGCGTTAAAATAAAATATAATTTATATTAAATGTTTTTATGCGTTTATTTTTTGCTACGATCGAGTCACGACGAGAAAGTGTCGAAACATAATTCGCGATGCATCGGAATGCGTCCAGTTTTATGCCGCCGTTGGAAGACTCGCGCAGGCGTGATGGTAGAATGCGCGCAGGGTTATCGACACAAAAGAGGCGAAAAGTAGGGTCGGCACTTGAAGCACATCGCTGCTTGCTCACCCACCGTAACATAGTTTCGGTTCGTTAATTTCATTTTCTTATAATACGGCTTTTTTACCTACAGCAACTAATGAGTATATAAAATCTGTGCATGTATATTAATTGAAATGTTTCTTACACTTGTTGAGTGAAAACTTTACAAGTACAATAGGTACAAGTATTTACTGGCCGTTTTAATTTTCAATTTGACGAAGCGCCATCTATTATGCCATTCACGAACTAAAGTTCTTGATAGTTTGACAAACAAAATATAGATGACGGTAGTTAAAAATATATCGCGGTCGAATAAATTAAAATAAATATTGTAAAAATATTTTCCTCTGTAATAATCGAGGTTATATTTGGATAATTTTTTAAAGTGCTGATAATTGGTGCTCTCACCCTATAATATAAAATATTTTGTAATCGTATATACACGGTCGATGTTAATTAATCCTTTATGCCTTGGGGTTGTAGCTAGGTAGTTAGATACCTATTCCAAAATTAATATTTTACCAGATCTTGGCCTTTTTCTTCTCTCATATTATTTTTTTATTTGTGCTTTTAATTTTTTTATAGTTTTTAGGTACGAGTAGGGCTACCATCACCTAAATTTCGGACGCCGACGACGACGGGTTACACCCGGACCCTTTTTAAAAACCCATGCTGGACGGCCCCCGGACAAATTGAACTTAATAAACAACATACATACATACATACAATATATAATCACGCCTCTTTCCCGTAGGGGTAGGCAGAGACCACTTCTTTCCACTTGCTACGATCCTTACTTACATACTTGTTTCGCTTCATCCACTTTCATTCTTACCATCCATGGGCGTAGCCGGGGGGGGGGGGGTTAGGGGGTTCAAACCCCCCCCCGAAATGGGCCGGCTGGTATATATATACAGAGATCTGATCCATATACAGAGGCGTATTTAGAAATTTTGCGCCCGAGGACAATAAACATATTTTGCCGCCCCAGTAACCCTATCTGAAAAATGATTTTTTAAGGTAATTAAGAAAAAATCAACAGCCTAAAACAGAACTTTGATACTAATTTGTACTATAAGTATGTGTTTATGTTAAATGCGTTCAAACTGAGAATGCGAGAAAATGTTTTTTACTCCTTTGCCTGTAAAATCTTTTTAAACTTTAAACCCTGAAAGACTGTTGTACTAAAAAAAACAATAAAATCAATAGCCTAAACAGGAATCGTGAACCTATGGCACGCGTGCCATCGAAGCCTCGAACCTATACACAATATTTTGACATAATTTGGGCACGTCACTGATCACAAAATTTTGTAATTATGTACGACGAAAAAAGTATGAAATAAGTATTAAGTATATGACAAACCTAACTCAATTTTGTCATCTATAAATTACGTAAATTTTACTTAAATTGAAATTATAAAACCACCCTATTTTTACACTCTTTTAGGGCTTAAAGTTTGAACAGATTTAATCTATTAACTAGGAAAAAAATATGCTCGCTCGCGTTTCATCTATACTAATATTATAAAGAGGAAAACTTTGTTTGTATGTTTGTTTGTTTGTTTGTTTGTTTGTTTGTTTGTTTGTAATGAATAGGCTCAAAAAGTACTGGACCGATTTCAAAAATTCTTTCACCATTCGAAAGCTACATTATCCACGAGTAACATAGGCTAAATTTTATTTTGGAAAAAAATAGGGTTCCGTAAGATATTTGGGTTTTTCGGACACAAGGTGTAAAAAATCAACCAGAAAAGTTACTTATTTTGCGTACGCTGCCTAAACTATAAAAGATAGAACCATAAAATGTTCTAATTAATTGTAGATCTTATAAATATCTACAAAAAAGTCCGCGACACACTATACCTATCTATGTCGAGTGAGGCACAACAACCATTTTTTTATTTAGAAATCTTGAATTTTTTTTGGACTACATTTAAACGCGTTTATTTTACTCATGCTATTAATCCTTATCAAAATAAATTATTTCATCACTAAGTACAGTTTATGTAGATAATATTTGGTCTTTTAATGATTAAAATTGGATGTTTGGTTTTGAAGTTATGGCGAAATCAAAATATTACGATTTCTGCTGCACGGCCCGTTGCGAAGTGGGCGTCGCGTCGTCGCCAAGGCGTGCGAGTTTAGATCTATGAGTAAATTTTTTGTTTTGTGTTCGTTGTAACTATGATGGATAGATACTTGAGTAACTATTTATTTAGTGATTGTTGTATTGTTAGTTCTGAAAAGTGTAGGTATTTCATACGATAAAAGTATACCCACTTACTTATTTCATTAAGTATTAGTAGGTACCTATATTAATTTGTTTCTGTTTGTTTTGACTAAATTTCACCCGTTTTGTTAGAGGTTTAAAGACATTCTGTTATCTGTAGTATTAGTATCAGTATTGTACCCGTGCGAAGCCGGGGCGGGTCGCTATATTATATAACTAGCTTTTGCCCGCGACTTCGTCCGCGTGGAACAATACTTTGGGATATCGCTGAAATTTACCCGCGACTTTATTTATGACTAACGAAAGCGGAATCCTATTTTTTTAAACGGAACCCTAAAATAAAAGTAGCCTATGTACCCTATAACATCAGCTATCTGCTAGTGAAAGTCCCGTGAAAATCGGTCCAGCCGTTTCAGAGATTAGTCGAAACAAACAGACAGACAGACCGACTTACAGACAGACAGACGGACAGACAAAAATTAAAAAAAAAATGTATTTTATTGTAAGTACCGAAAATACTTTCAGATTCATTATGTAAAAAGCTGTTAATTTGAAGTTACAAACAGACACTTAAATTGTATTTAACTGTATAGATGTATAGATATTATAATGTATTATATTTTAAGATATTATCAATTTGCTGTTTATAAAATAACTAAACTATTTAACTAAACTAAACTAAACATTAACCCGCACGCGCACCCCGCCTTGGTGACGCTCACTTCGCAACGGGCCGTGCAGCAGAAATCGTAATATTTTAATTTCGCCATAACTTCAAAACTAAACGTCCAATTTTAATCATTCAAAGACCAAATATTATCTACATAAACTGTACTTAGTGATGAAATAATTTATTTTGATAAGGATTAATAACATGAGTAAAATAAACGCGTTTAAATGTAGTCCAAAAAAAATTCAAGATTTCTAAATTAAAAAATGGTTGTTGTGCCTCACTCGACATAGATAGGTATAGTGTGTCGCGGACTTTTTTGTAGATATTTATAAGATCTACAATTAATTAGAACATTTTATGGTTCTATCTTTTATAGTTTAGGCAGCGTACGCGAAATAAGTAACTTTTCTGGTTGATTTTTTACACCCTGTGTCCGAAAAACCCAAATATCTTACGGAACCCTATGTTTTTCCAAAATAAAATTTAGCCTATGTTACTCGTGGATAATGTAGCTTTCGAATGGTGAAAGAATTTTTAAAATCGGTCCAGTACTTTTTGAGCCTATTCATTACAAACAAACAAACAAACAAACAAACAAACAAACAAACATACAAACAAAGTTTTCCTCTTTATAATATTAGTGTAGATATAATTTGAAAAATATATTAAATTATTGAGAACCGATGTTCTGTTTTAACTGGTTGACTGTATGGTATTTTCCTAAATTTCACCGTTATTTACTGTTTTAGCTACACGCTTGAACAGATTTTAACCTGTAAAATGGGAAAAAAATTTGCTCGCTCGCTTCGCTCGCTCGTGTTTGGCTTAAAGAACATATTATAAAATTAATATTATAAAAAGCTTTAGGCTATTGATATTTGTATTTTTTCGCATTACACAGTCGTTCAGGGTTAAAAGTTGAAAGGGGTAAAAACGAAAGAAAATGAGGGCCATTAGCTAATGAGCCCATGGCTTTTAATACGTTAAAGACTAGTATTGAATGTACTTTTAGTTTTTCTTTCTTGAAACCCCCCCCCCCCCCCCCTGAAAGTAATGTACGTTTTATTTTCTTGAACCCCCCCCGAAACTAAATCCTGGCTACGCCCATGTTACCATCCATTCCTCCTCTTACATTCAACGTAGCGAAGCGGCTCTCCATGGGCCACTTTTTGCCTCCGCGAGAACGAGATGTGATGGGTGGCGAACCACATCGCCGCCATTTTGGATAATTAAATTATTTTTATAATTATCCATTGCGTTCCCACGGATTTACGGAGAGGATAGGAATAGGAAAAGGGAAGGATAGGTGGTGTGGAAAGGAAGGTTTACCAATCTTACTCTAACTTACCTCTAGGGATAGGACAGTAATAGCTAGGGAAGCCGGGGTCGCGTACCCGTATACTATACCACAACTACCGGACAGGTAAGTTGGGATGAGTATCCCATGATATTAATAAACAAATACTTAACAAATTCAAACTAGGACAAATCCGTAAATAATTAATTATAATTATAATTATCAATCAAGTATGAACATTGTATTAGTAGTAGAACAGCATATTATAGTGTGTTATAATTATAAGACACTATATTCTGTTCAGATCCAATTTAATCTAAACGATAACACCTACCTACATGCTATCTCTAATACATGCTAACTACCAATTTAAATGTCACGTGTGTATCGTGCAATAAAGAAAAACAATGACACATTTTTTAATCTGCATTTTGTTTACATTTAGAGTATAAATTGGATCTGAACAGAGCATTGGGTAGTAGATAATATTAATATTATTATTTAATTATTATTCTAATATGATGAAATGCTGTGCTAGTATCTCTAAAACTTTTATGCTATAAATAAAGAAAGAAATAACTAGTTTAAAACTTCAGATTGTGAAGCCTGAGAATGATTAAATAGTTTTCATATTACCTGGGGCCACCATAGTGCTCCCGCCAAGACTAAGTGCATAGTTAAAAATATTAAACAGTGAAGATTTAATATATATAATTAATTACAATTAATCGAAAATTCAACTGCTATAAGCAGTGATATTTTGTCATTAGTTTTATGTCTATTATCTACTATATATAAAGGTATGTTCGTATTAAATCAAATAAAGCAGTAAAAGTCAATTTCGGGGACACAATATTTATTTAAAACTAACACATTTCAAACACTTTCAAAAGTAAATCACAAACGCAATAGTATAAGCAACGGCATATTTTTTGTTTATAAACAAATATTAATTAGCTAATTATAACTAATTTCAGCCCTTAAAATGTTTTACATAATTCGTGTTTATATTACTGATACCAATTAGATGTGACAAGAACTCTGAATTATAAAAATGAATTGTTTTTTTTTAGAAATTAGGCATCTGTCATTCAAGAAAAAACATTGGCATCTGGTAAAAGTAATAAAAAGTAGAGTAATTGTTTACTTATGTACAAAATGAGGAATTTAGAACATCGTAATTACATAGATGTAGATCAGCTTCATTGAGAAATATGGGTACAATGTACCTACCATATATGTGTAGTTCAGCTGTATAATTCGATTTCTTCATTATTTAAACTTTTAAAGATCTAATGGACTGGAATCAATTTAAACAGCTTTGTGAAAAACCAAACATACTTAGTGTTTATCGAAATTTCAGTTGAATTTTCATTACACAAGATTTTAGATGTCATATATCGAAATATCAGTTGAATTTTCATAACACAAGATTTTAGATGTCATCTGGAATTTATTCCAGCAACTAGTACCTAATATTTAAACTTGGGTTCGTTTTATTTTATAAATTGAATAAAATATTCTATAGTTATTGGACTTGATAAAAATAATATGAAGGTGCTTAAAAAGTGCCAACAATTATCATAACATATTTCTGCCGATAAAGATGAAATATCGTCATAGCTTGTACAAAAATAAAATCGTTATTAAAGACTTTCATTAAGTTGCATTGCAGGAAGTTAAACAAAAATAATTTTACTATTAAAATAGGCATGGACTAGAAAGTACCCCAAATATCGATATTTCATCTTACATAATATTATTTTCAAAATAAAATGTCCAAGAATGGCCTATGCTATCCTTAGTATATTTTATTCACAAGCTGTGCCTTTCTAAAAATACTGCTTTTTGTTTACTTTTAAGACTAGATGTATACTTTGTTGTAGGGGTTTTTTGGGGTTTTCTATTCAAAATACATTTATGATGTGCCCTAATCATTGTTTGTAATTTTGAATTACGAAGATGTGTAAAATCTTTCGCCATATCTCAAAATTCTTATTATCAAGATATTGTGATGTTTAAAACAACACTGATTAACAAATCTTGACATTATTATTTAGACAAAAAGATAATACCTATGGCCATGCCTGCTTAAGACTTGGCACTACCGTGGCTCCTGTTGTTACAATGGCCAAGACACCAATATCTGTCCTATAGCTTTTTATAAGTTCCTAACTACTCTATACTTTTATAATTTGTTGCGATACAACAATTTATTTAAATAAAATTAATATTCGTGCAATTTCTACTTTAATAATAATAATATATTAATATGTATTTTTTTATTTTCTCTAGTAAATTCTAAGACATATATTATGTAGGTTTAATTTATTCATAATTGACTTAAAAAAAACAATAATATTTGACCTACATGTCTACAAATAAATAATTATAAAATTAACATGAATTTTGCTACGTAACATTTTAGAAACAATTTATTATCTATTTACTTTGACTAGAGGACTTTAACATTACTATATTAAAGGTGTGGTAGATTTTAATTTTCATAGTCTTTACATAGTTAATCTATCTTTAGAGGGGACGGTTCTAACTTAATAATAAAATATATATATTCTCACAGTACGTAGGTACCTATATATACAGCTTATAAATCATAAAAAATATTTAAAAAAATAGAGAAACCGACTTCCAAAGTAAAAGCAATAACATTCTTAAAATCACTAAAAAGTATGAAATAATTCTTATTGTCCAAATAGTTCCCTTTCAAATTCTACTAAAATGTTACTATTTTTCTACTCAATCTTCTTATTTTTGAGGTCGGTACCAGCCAATTTGAACGTGAGTTCTTTAAAATATTATTTGTATAGGTATATGTAAGGACGTAGTTGTGTTAAAATTAATAATTTTTATTGAAAGGATAATTATACAATTTTTTGGGCTGGTACCGACTTCAAAAATAAGAAGATTGAGTAGAAAAATAGTAACATTTTAGTAGAATTTGAAAGGGAACTATTTGGACAATAAGAATTATTTCATACTTTTTAGTGATTTTAAGAATGTTATTGCTTTTACTTTGGAAGTCGGTTTCTCTATTTTTTAAAATATTTATTTTTTTTCTTTTCAGTGGTATTATAATATTAATAACTAGTACCTGGGAGACCGAGCTTTGTTCGGAGTTGTTATAGGACGATAAAATATTCAAAAATAAATAAAAATATAAGAGAAAGGAAATAAAAAGAATCACAAAAATATTTATCTGACCGGGTTTCGAACCCGAGACCAATTCGTTAACAAAGTACAAATTACCAATCTACCATCCAGCTGCAGCTACATTTTATCGTGGCAAAATGTACGGTTTCAGCGAGATATCCTTTTGCGCGCACGAAGTTGCGATTAACGTCTACTATAGTTTAATCATGTGTTTTCAATGTAGATTTTAAGCACTTATGCATAAAACACCTCCATGAAGTTAGTTGGAGCAAGAGGTCCTACACTCACGATTTCAAAAATGAAATCTCCAATTTTCATAAATATTTTTTGTGGTGTTGTGTTGACAGAAAAAGTTGCGGGGAAATTAAAAATTTTTAAGAAATGGATCATTAACTTTTCAAGAGTTTCCTCTATTCCTCATAGATCCCATCATCGTTGTTAGGGTATATACGCTTGGAACAACATAATATCACTTTTGAGTAGCTCTGAATGTTCAAAGAAATCGATGTCGGTGTAAAATACTATGAGAAATACCTATATCAACATAATATCATGATGTATAGTGTGATGATGATGGTGGTGGTGATGACGATTATTATTGAATAGTGACATATAATATGCTTGCAGTTCTTAAAGCAATGTTGAAATTTCCAAACGTGTATATTTAAAGACTGAGGAGTTCTATTCAGTCCTTTTGGATCCAGGGTATACCTTGGCACAACTTTTACTTTTTGGTAGCTGTCAATGTTCAAAGAAATCGATATCGGTGTAAAAAACTATGAGAAACACCTAGATATCAACAAAATATCAAGGTGTATGGTGTGATGATGGTGGTGGTGATGATGATTACTTAATAGTGCTTAATAGTTGCTTGCAGTTTTATAAACAATACTTGAATTTTCAAACGTGTATATTTAAAGACTGAGGAGTGCTGTTCAGCCCTTTTGGATCCAGGGTATTATGATAAATTATGCTGATATAGGTATTTTTCATAGTATTTTACACCGATATCGATTTCTTTGAACATTCACAGCAACCAAAAAGTGAAATGTTGTGCCAAGGTACCTATACCTTGGCACAACATTTCACTTTTTGGTTTGTTGTTCATGTTTGAAAATTTCAGCATTGTTTATAAAACTACAAGCAAATGTCCGTATTAAATAATAATCATCATTTTTTTCTTTGAACATTCAACATCGATTTCTTTGAACATTCACAGCAACCAAAAAGTGAAAATTCAAAGAAATCGATATCGGTGTAAAATACTATGAAAAATACCTATATCAGCATAATTTATCATGATACCCTGGATCCAAAAGGGCTGAACAGCACTCCTCAGTCTTTAAATATACACGTTTGAAAATTAAAGTATTTTTTATAAAATAAAATACCTATATCAGCATAATTTATCATGATGTATGGTGTGATAATGATGGTGGTGGTGGTGGTGGTGGTGATGATGATTATTATTTAATACGGACATTTGCTTGTAGTTTTATAAACAATGCTGAAATTTTCAAACGTATATCTTCAAAGACTGAGAAATGCCGTTCAGTGCTTTTGGATCCAGGGTATACCTTGGCACAACATTTCACTTTTTGGTAGCATTTGCTCGAGTTACTTCAAAAAAAAGTCAAAATCACTATCGGTGTCCCTATAAATTTTGAGGACTTCTCTCAATTCCTCATGGATCCCATCACCAGATTTACCATTTGATGACAATGGGACCAATCCAGGAGTAAATCCTTTACAACAAAAAAATAATTTTGAAAATCTGTCCACAAACGGCGGAGTAATCGTGTAACATACACACAAAAAAAAAAGAAAAAACATACACACGAATTGTAAACCTCCTCCTGTGTTTTGGAAGTCGGTTGAAAAATGAAAATTAATCATAAAATACATAATATTTAGAATGTTATACCTTATTAAGAAGAGATTTAGACTCTTCTCTTTATCTGAAAAAGTATTGCACTAAAATACCGTTGTCGTATTAGTAGATACCTACCACTTTGAAAAACTTACTTATTTGAAATGCATTTTGGTTTAAGACGAGGACGACCTATCCATTATAAATAATCCGCAGGTATAGTCGCTGAAATACAGGTCGTTATACTAAAGCTGGCGCGTTCACAGTATACTAATGCAATTTCATACACGGTATGTTAAAAATTTAAGCTTCTTTGGATTTTGGAGAATTAGGTTGGTTTAAATAGTATTTCTCTCCGTCAATGTTTAGACGGAACCAATTGTGTTATTTTATAAAATTATTGTGTTATTTTATAAAATTATTGTAAAATAATATTATCACGTAATGTGTCAAAACATGGATCTTTAATAATAATAAATAGAGCTGGCATCCGAGAAATAAATGCATAACGAAAATTGTAACACTTTATTCTTTGCTCAGTCCGCCAACCGATTATTACATTGTATTTTATATACTATAAATTAATATACTGTATTTTATAATATATTCAAAATTGTCTTGTGAACGTACACATGGTCCTAACAAGTGTTCATCTTATTCATTACAAGGTTTAACACGGCATTTGTGGTACCGTCATAGAATCAAGAAAATCTTGACCATGCGAGAGGGAGTGACAGGGACATACCTAATGACGGATAATGCAGTGCTACGTCACATTATATTAATTCACACACACCTCACAACTAAACATGTCAATGTGCTGCTTGTGCCAGCTTTGAAATATCGGCCTGTACTCGGTGCACCACATTTTAACCGTATTATTATGGCAAAAGATTCAAATTTGGTACACCACTGGTGTTCTACTGTACATAATACTTAGATTTAAAAGAAAAACATTTTCTGGGTTCAAAGCTTATTTCAAGTGTTGCTAATATTAAACTCTTGTAAATTAATTGTATTAAGAAATAGGTATTTTGCTATTAGGTTTGTTTTCTTTACTTAATAAACAATAAATGAACATAAGCATCATCTAAGAAACTAGATTACCTTATCTACAGTTATTAAAAACTGTAGATAAGGGATTTTATATCCATTCATAATAATATTACATAATACTTAGTTACCTAATAATATTATATTATCCATAAAATCTCACAAATGGGTAGTTTTAACTCATTTAGCTTTATCTACACAAACCTCGTAGAAATAAACGAAAATTGCAGGGTTTCTCAAACTGTAAAACTAGAGCCCCTAGGAAACTATTTCGTCATAAATTTAATTTTAAAAGTATAATACATATACACGTGTAACAAATAAGGTATACCAATCCGATACCCAGTGATAATGCTTATGGAACTGAACAACTTTCCCCAAGGAACATAGGTCGAAATATGAAAAAAAAAATAATTTGGACATCCCATACAAACCACAAATTCCAAGGTCCAAGTTTTTTTTTCATATTTCGACCTATGTTCCTTGGGGAAAGTTGTTTTGTTTCATGAGTATTATCACTGGGTTTCGGATTAGTATACCTTATTTGTTACACGTGTATATGTATTATTACATGTTGTATAAGCTATTTAGGTGACTTAGTCTAAGTCTGCATATTTTATGTTCCTGTTTAAATTTCAATTTATTTTTACTCAGTTTTTAGGAAAAATTTTATTTTTTTTTTTAAATACGCCTATTACTATACAATAGTGCAATATTATCTTACCTTTTCAAGGCTCTATGAAAAATAACGGTGAGGTAGATTACAGATAAACATATAGGAATGGAGGAAAGTAACCTAAGCAAAACATGCTATGTTACATGCAAGGACAGATACCTACCCCCTTAACAGTAAAGTTGTAACATAGTCTACCTTCTCTATACAATCTTTTTAATTCGATTGATCATACAATTATATTATAAGATCTGTTTAAATAAAATATAAATATTATTTGCTATATATTTCTATATATCATTAACAATATTGTTTTAAAAAATGATATGTATGTAACATTATAAAACTAATCTAAATTCGTATTATAAATAAATTCCGAATATGGAAGGATCATTTTTTAAATGAATAGGCCACGCAATCATTCAAAATTTTCAAATCAAAAATTTCGTATAAAATCTTAAATATTAACAACATATATTGTAAATCCGTATCAATTGTGAAGGCATCGTTTACAAACGAACAGACAAAACAAAAAAAGGTCAACTTACAATGCCCATAACATTTAATTTTAAAATTACAATATTAAAATTCATGAATTACTAACTACACAACTAAATTACACAAGTTACATTCAAACTTAACATTCATAAAGTAATTTGATAAAATAGAGAAATAGTAAAGGAAATTACAGGAACAACTGCCTAATGAAATTAAGGGGGCGATCGCCGGAGGAGACCGGGCGTTGTTCGTAATCGTAACTGTTAGGTGGGGGCGAAGATAGCTGCAGTGGTCTCGTGGATGACGACGCCCCACACGAGCGACAGGCGGAGTGCCTCACACCTAAAGGACGACGCCACCACCAAACCCCCTCGACTGATGCCTCGTAGCTCGCCTTGTCAGATCTCGTGTATTCTGACGCCTCATATTTTTCAGAACGCATATAGCCTTTGTCAGAATAATGATCATAGCTCGCCTTGTCATCGTATTCTGGGTTGGACCAGGCGTTGACGCTATCGCTGGGAGTGACAGGTGCACTTCGGCTGGGTTTCGGTTCGGTGTGCTTTACAATTTTTTCTGATAGTGAGCCGCGTCGCTATAAATAGAACATTCTAGTTTTTAGAAAGCATTTAGAGACACTACATTTTCTTCATTTCTTATGAAAACATGTTCTGTAAATACTAATTATGGTCTTTTACACCTAACAGAGGGGCAATTCTACTAAATAAAATCTGGAATATAATTACAATCAAGTCCCGATACGCTTACACTCCCAAACAGTGTTTTTATGAACGTTAAACCAACGTGAAACGCGCTCTGATTGGTCGAAACGTCGTAAATTCCGTTCGCGGTAACATGACGCTACACTTTAAATCCAAACAAAGTAAAATTGACTCTTTAAATTGTCTACTTTAAATACGAGAATTGAGGTTCAGGTCTCCAGCATCGGCTGTTATAACAAAATTAATTGAACTTACTATTTTCTTACATGATAAATTCAAAAGGCAACTTAATTGTATAAACAGTACAGATTACAGAATATATCATATAAGCTATTAGGCACTGTATAATATGTATTTTGATTTTTATCAAATAATTCACTTTAAAACCGATAATTACCTTGATAATGTAGAAATTAGGAAGTTTGAAGCGTCACACCTCCTGAAGGAACTTGATCGGGCAGACGCCCTGGCGGTTATCTCCGGACCTAATCATCACCATGCCGTCAACTTCATCACCAACCTGGATCACGATCTGGTCTCGGAGCAGCATCAAACCGTTGTCGCCATCTGAAACCTGTGACAGATATTTTGTAGCTCATTCTGATTATGTGACCTTACCATAATATTATTATTTGGTGATTAGAAAAGTCTATAGACTTACTTCAGTGCAAAAGAAATATTAAATCTATTGATTTAATATTGGTTTATTGAATGGTTAACCCCCTTTCTAATAAAAATATTTACAAAAGGGATAAGCTATACAATGTTTTATCCTCGTATGTCAAGCGGCTTTTCCAGCTTATCAGACAAGGACTAAACATTGTGTACCTTAACCATTGTGTTAATATATTTATTAGTAAGGAGGTAATTATTTGGTTTCAGTATAAATATATAAACTACAATTAACTGCCGAACGGATTGCGGTCATATTTAGCAAGCAAATTATCTTGCATATTACTTATGCTGAAAGAATCCTCTATTAGAAGATTAGAAAATTCAGCCCATTATGGTAAAAAGCGGAGGTCTAAATCTTTTCAGCTTTATCTCGAGCGCTATAATTTATATAAATGGCTTAACTATACCTATATAAACATTAAACGTTTGTAATAATTTGTAACATAAGGGCTAAGGCAGCTTTAATAGTTACGAGCTTAAGCCGTGAGCTATTACGTGATATTGAAATAATTAACATAATTCAAAATACGGCGTCCGTAGCCGCTGCATACACCTGTGCCCGATTAATATATAAGCCGAACGTGTATTTAGAACATTCTGGAAAACAATAACAGAAGATTTGGCACAATATGATAAAAGGGAATTCTGATATTTTGCGAAATAAAAAACTTTATGAATCTCAATACGGACTGCATTCATTTAATTGGGATTTGGTTTCTTGCCAGAGCATTTTATGATTTGTTTGACACACTTTTGTTCAATTTATAGCGGGAATATAATAAAGACGGGGAAATCTGTATTGTATTTATGTCTTGTAATAATGGTTTAGTGTAATTGCACTCTGTTATAACCGTCGTTTCATTTTGGGAATCTTTCAATTAACTGGTTCATTATTTTGGTCCTTAAAATTAACTTTTGGGTAATGCCTTTATTTTACAAGATATTTCGAAAATAATAATTTATAGTGGGTCACATTTTACAATATGTTTAGAAACACTGAATTATCTGATCTACGCTCTTGTTGCATTAGTTTTTGCGGTATCTGCCACAAAAAAGTTCAGCGAAAGAAAAATAACCAACTTAGAAATGTTAGTCACACTTTTATGAATACCTAAGGTTAACTGTATGCATAATTTATGTTCAGTTGCACTACGAGTATATTGGATGTCATAAACGGTGGTAATCGCTCAGGCGACCTTATTATATAAATAACCTCACCTAATAGATTAGGAGGTCACGACATTTTTGGTAACGATATCCAAAATGACTTATTTTAGATTGACAAGTTAAAGAGCAACTCTCTGATGCCAAATATGTCGGTCTGCCTGCGTAAAGTAGTTGCGTTCTCTGTATAGGGCGCCTGAAAACTCAGTTATCATGACCAAAAAAAAATGATAAGGTAAATGGCTGAGTAAGTTATATTAGGTAAGTACTAGTTGTTCTCATATCAGTAGCGTAAAAACTGACCAAATATTCGGTTGCGTTATGAAGCAACGAGCGTTCAAACGTGACTTATTGTGACCAAAATAAAATGATTAGGTAAATGGCTGAAAATTACAAATCGTAAACTGTCAGTACGTACTAGCTTATTGGCACCAAAACTGACCAAATATTCGGTTGCGTTATGAAGCAACGAGCGTTCAAACGTGATTTATCGTGACCAAAAAAAAAACGATCAGTTAAATGGCTGAAAACAACATAGTGTAAAGTATCAGTATGTGCTAGCTTAGTGACACCAAAACTGACCAAATATTTTGTTGCAATTCATGGGTATAAGGTTGTTTAGGTTACAGTTATTTTTATCACTATCACTGCATAGTATGCAGTGCATACCTACCTAATTTGAAAATTTTATTAAAGTTACTGATGAAAACATTTTGAAACATGATGTCGTTATCATATTACTAAAAATATTCCTATTCCTTCGTCGGTTACTATGACAAGAATGAATATAACTTCTGAAAAACTTATTGGTACAAGGTCCGGGTTGGAATTCGATCCCACGACCCTACGATCACGATTATTGGGATCATGATAAGTACATATGTAAATCGAAGAATCTCACCTGTGCGGGTATCTTACTTAGGCCTTTACATCCGTTAATGGATGATTTATACAGTATTCTCCGAGCGAAGTAACCACTCTTGAAATACTGTAGTGCCTGGGACAGTTGGTTTTTTAAATGTCGTATGGTTGCCCGAGCATATACGGCATTCTCACAACATAGTCAGCCTAGTCCAGAGGAATGAACTGGTCAATACGTCTGGGGCCAACTATATGCGGGTTTCCTCACGATGTTTTCCTTCACCGTTAGAGCGTCCGTATAATGAACTTGAGATCTGAAAAAGTCTCATTGGTACACGCCACAACCTGGGATTTGAACCTGCACTCTCTTGAGTGCAAACCAAACGGTCTACCCACTAGGCCACGGAGCTCTGGTATCTTAACACGCTTTTTTATTAGCTTCACCTGTAACTGAGTCACAATGTAAGAAAATCTTGGAATTCAATTTCAGCCTACTTCTAATTATCGTATCGATTTGAAACTTTGTAAGTTTATAACACATGTCACGACTGGATGAGGTGGGCACAAGATCGCTGTAAAGGATGGAAATGGAAGAGGCCCTATGTCCAGGAATGGACTCTTAGTGGCTGACCATGATGACGATGATGAAGTTTATAAGAGTCCGTTGATAATTGCAATTGCTACCATCGAGCTGATCGATGATGGTGTCGTGGTGGGCAATATAACTCTTCCATGGCTGTTGCGAAACCCCTTGAGCTTGGGCTCATTTGTTTTCTACTGATTACCTAATTCGCTACTCTTGGTTGGTGGTGAGAGTCTGATGACGGAGCAGGGTGAGATTTCAGATTTTTTAACGATTAGATATTTTAATCATCGATGAAAAGTTTCCTCACCGGTCATAAAAGCGTGTGTTTTTCGTTTTTAAACCAAGCACTTTACTAGTAACATCTCTCGGCAAAATGTCATTGAGAGTCGAAACAAACTTGTCTCTCAAATTGAAAATTCATTGGAGAAGGTCTCTGAATGGGGTAGACTTTTTTTTTTTTTTTTTTTTTGTTTCCGGAGGGGAAAATGCATTACGCATACCACCCAGGCACAGGGGGCACCCGAGTGGTGATGTGGGACTCCCGTATAGGCTAATGAGACCCACGGTATACCCACTAAAAACCACCCCCCACCTTCCTCCTCGCCGCCCTGTGACGGGGACACGGGAACGGTTAACACATCCGCGACCCCGCCGACGGCAGCCAACAAGCGGCTCCATCCTAGGCCCGAAGGCCCCAGGCGCACCAGATGGTAGGGTGCGCCTCCCTCCTCGGCCTCCACCAGTACTGTAGCAGACTCCCCCCGAGTCTGCTACTTGGAGGCCACAGATACCAGCCACCATAACCGGTACCCGGTGGCAGATCTGAGCTATGGTTCTGCCACCGACCACACCTCGGCCGCAGAGGATAGGGCAAGCGGCGCACCGTAATACCAACTTGCCTCTTCCTCTGCGGCCCCACCAATGCCGTTAACCGTACGGAACGGCCCCGCCAGCTCGCAGGGGGGTAGGGAGAGTGGCACAACACTACCACGCCTCTCCCCCTGCGATCCCTCCACGGCCGCAGAAGATAGGGAGTACGGCGCACCGTAATACCGGCACTCCTCTTCTTCTGCGGTCCCACCTCCTAGCGCGTCCGCAGCGGACTCCTCCAGCCCGCTGGGAGCGCCCTCCTCGGGCCAGCCGGCGGCAAACAAGCCGGCCCTGGTTGCCTCTTCGCTTCACCGTGGGTGTCCAATCCACGGTTACTAAGCCCCACCGCCACGACAAGGCGTGCAACCATCGGGGGGAATGGGGTAGACTTAACTTAGTCCAATTTAACCCCTCTAAGACACAAGTTTGCGCGTTCACCGCTAAAAAGTTACCAATGGTCGTATGTCCTCGTTTTGAAACCATACCCATAACTGTCTCCTCCAACATCGGAATACTTGGTGTTAACATATCGAGCGAGGTCCAGTTCCGATATCATCTGGAGGGTAAGGCCAAGTTAGCCTCCAAGAATCTTGCTGTGCTGAACAGGTCAAAGCAGTATTTCAGTCCGGTCCAACGCCTACAACTCTATAAGGCGCAGGTTCGGCCTCACATGGAATACTGTTCTCATCTCTGGGCAGGGGCACCAAAGTAGGTACCAGCTTCTCCCTCTGGATCGTATCCAACGTAGGGCCGCTCGAATTGTCGACTGCCATAGTGTTTCAAACAGGCTTGATTCCTTAGAGCTACGTAGAGATGTAGCATCGCTCTGCATCCTCTATCGGTTATATTACGGGGAGTGCTCCGAGGAATTGTTCGGACTTATACCTGCTGCAACTTTTCGCCACCGTTCCATGCGACAAAATATTTATCATCCAATGCCAATCATGTATAAGTTTATTTACTGATGAGATAGGTAGGGACCTGGGTAAACACTTAAACAGATTGTGTCAGGGACAATTAGTCACAAATACTTGTATGCCCGGAGCAACATATGAAGATATAATTAGAAGGGCCTTTACTGTAACTCATTGTCCTAATTCAACTGTTGTTATATTGGCAGGGACAAAAAACAATTGTCAGAACATTTAGGCTTGTTATTAAATATTAAGAATATTATAAAAATTTAAAGAGTTGCCACATGCCGGGAAAAAAGAAAATGAAATTAGATATAGTTTAAACAGCCTTTTGTACAGCGCTGTAAATAATAATTGCCAAGTTGTAAATAATACCCAACAACAAAAGTGTTATGTTGTTGATATTAATAATTTTAAATTTAGTAACTTGACTATAGATAAGTATAACTTACCTTACTTTTGTAAGAGACATATAGCTAAGACGCTATCAAATTTTATATATTTATTACAAGCCAAAGATTTGGCTATACCAACTTCTGCTTCTTTTGAGCAAAGAATTAGTATAAGTAACGACTTGGAACATGTTCCAAATAATTATTTAAATTAGATTGTATGACAATAGAGGATGTCTCTTGCAAGAAATTAGTTAATAATTTACAAAATCCTACCAAAAAAATAAATGATGAGACTTTATGTGATAATAAGAATAAAAATGTAATTAACCTGGTGCATCAAAATTTACAAGGAATGGTAGGTAAAGAACTTGAAGTTGAGTTGTTTCTAAAGCAATTAAATATCGACATTATATGTATTTCAGAACATTGGTTTAGAAAACACGAACTCACTTTCAATTTCAATGACCACCAGGTTGCAAGTTCGTTTAGTAGAAAAAAAGCCATTAGAGGAGGCTCTTTAATATTAATTAGAAAGTCTTTAAAATTCAAGGAACGTAAAGATATTGTGAGCCTTTCTACTGAACGAATAACTGAGGTAGCTTGTATAGAGTTGAGCCATCTTATTATTGTAAGCGTATACAGGCCTCCATCTAGTTTATACAATTCATTTGAACGAAT
Source organism: Glaucopsyche alexis (assembly GCA_905404095.1). Taxonomy (NCBI): domain Eukaryota; kingdom Metazoa; phylum Arthropoda; class Insecta; order Lepidoptera; family Lycaenidae; genus Glaucopsyche; species Glaucopsyche alexis. The sequence goes on along the minus strand of FR990052.1, from coordinate 16,034,863 downwards.
TATGGAACAAATACTAACAAAAATATGTGCTTCTATTAAAATAGTTATTTTAAGTGGTGATTTTAACATTAATTTATTAGACTTAAACTCCACAACTGTTAGATTCACATCATTGTTAAAATCGTATAATCTTTTTTACTTATTTAATGAACCGACAAGAGTAAGTGATACAACTGCTACTTGCATTGATAATATTTTTACTAATATTACCCCTTTTAAAAAAGAAATAATCAATATGCTTAGCTCTGATCACTGTGGACAGCTAGCTTCATTTAATATTAATTGTGATAATAATCCGAAAGAAAAGATTGTGTTTATCCCTATAAATGAAAAACGTATAGAGCAATTTAGAAGTAAATTAGTTGAAAATATTCAATACTGGGATGAGTCCAGCAGTTCAGATGAAGCTTTTAATAATTTATTTAAGTTAATAAGAAAGCCTAAGAATAAGAAAGAAAGAAAAGAAAACAAAATAAATTTTAATGACTGGGCAACTGCGGGTATTAAAAAAAGTAGGCAAAGATTATATGAATTATATAACGAAAAATCGATAAATAACACTGAGAGATTTAAAACATATATAAAAAAATATTCAAAAATTTTTAGAAATGTATGTAAAGTAGCAAAAGCTCTTAATATTAAAGATAGAATCAGAAATTCTAACAAAAGAATAAAAACCACTTGGAAAATAATTGCTAGTGAGACTGGAAAAGTCGCCTATCGTAGCTCTGACTTCGAAATTTGTGTTAATAATAAGAAGATTACTTCAGACTTTGAAGTTGCGACAGTCTTTGAGAAGTTTTTTGCTGACATTCCGGTCTCAAATACAAAATGCCTAAATTCTTCGCCTGCAGCTGCTGAAAAGATACTTCGAGATAACGTCAATTTGGAATGTAATGTCAATTTTAAATTTGTAGAAATTGATTCCAAAGATATTATTAATACATTTAAATTGTTAAATATCAAAAATACTGCCGATCTCTGGGGTATGTCTACCAGAATTATCAAATCAATAATTGACATTGTAGCTCCTTACCTAGCCATAATATTTAACAATTGTACAAAAAGTGGTGTTTTTCCTGACTTAATGAAGCACAGTAAGATTATGCCTCTTTTCAAGGCTGGAAATAAGTCTGACCCAGCAAATTATAGACCGATATCGATACTACCGACATTTAGTAAAATATTTGAAAAAAATATTCTACTTCAATTAACAGTACACTTTAATACAAATAATTTATTGCATACTACACAATTCGGTTTTACTAAAGGTCGGTCTACTACAGATGCAGGTATCAAGCTTCTCTGTAGTATATTCGAGGCTTGGGAGGAGGCGCTGGATGCATTAGGAGTTTTTTGCGACCTTTCCAAAGCATTTGATTGTGTAGACCATGCTACACTAGTCAGAAAACTACACCACTATGGCATCAGGGACTCAGCTCTTAATCTTTTGAGTTCTTATCTTTACAATAGGACTCAAAGGGTAGAGATTAATAGTAAAAGGTCAACTGGGACTAAAATAGAATTAGGTGTCCCACAGGGATCTATTTTAGGTCCATTTCTTTTTCTCATCTACATAAATGACTTGCCTTATCTAGTTCAAGATAGGCATGAGATAGTACTTTTTGCTGATGACACTTCACTTATATTTAAAGTGAAGCGACAACAATTAAATTACGACGAGGTAAACAGTGCTCTCTCAAGTATAGTAAACTGGTTTAGTGTTAATAATTTACTTTTAAATGCTAATAAAACAAAATGTTTAAAATTTAGCTTGCCAAATGTTAGGCAAGTACAAACCAATTTACTACTCAATGATGAGAGAATGAACATGGTAGACTCCACTGTGTTCCTAGGTGTTACACTAGATTGTAAATTACAGTGGAGTCCTCATATTGCTAACTTAGCGAATAGACTCAGTTCTGCAGCATATGCAGTCAGAAAAATTAGAGAAATGTCAGATGAAGAAACGGCGCGCCTGGTCTATTTCAGCTATTATCATAGTAGAATGTCTTATGGCATACTTTTATGGGGAAATGCTGCCGACATAAATTCAATATTTGTGCTGCAGAAGCGAGCTATTCGTGCTATTTATAAAATGTCCCCTATTGAATCTCTGAGAGAAAAGTTTAAAGAAATAGGCATACTGACAGTCGCCTCTCAGTATATTTTGGATAATTTGTTATACGTTAGAAAAAATTTAAGCAATTTCAAGAAGAAAAGTGATAGTCATTGTATAAACACTAGAAATAAGAATAAGCTAGATGTACCAGTGATAAGACTTAGTAAAATAAGTAAATCTTTTAAGGGCCAATGTATACGCCTATAACCACACTAGGATCCAATTTAATAAATTTAAAAAAGTAGTCAAAGAACGTTTGTGTGCTAAAGCTTATTATAAAGTAAATGATTTTGTTAACGATTGCACACCTTGGGAATAAGATGCAACTTTTATGATATTTAACATAGATTTAAGTTTAAAATGTAAAATATATATTTCTTTTAAAAGAACAACTTTCCATCTTTTTGCTAAAAGATGGGCCCGTGCGAGTTTCTTACGCCGGTTCTTCTCGGCGGGTTAGGGTTGAACCGGTGGTAGCCTTTTTTTGTTGACTTTCCGAAAATAGCTTTTTAAGTTTTATTTGGAAATAAAAATTTTCATTTTCATTTCCATCCTCATCACCTTGATGAGTGGCAGTCCTCCACCGTGCGCTTTACCCGAAGCTAGCTGCCGCGCACTGTAAAAACTCTGGAATGAACTGTCACCAGCAGTATTTCCGCACCACTACGACCTGCAAACCTTCAAGAAGGGAGCGTATTCCCTCCTAAAAGGCCGGCAACGCACTTGCAACTTCTCTGATGTTGCGGGTGTCCATGGGCGACGGTAATCGCTTTCCATCAGGTGATCCGTTTGCTCATTTGCCCCCTAGTTTTATAAAAAAAAAAACCTAAAGAATATACGTTCAGACATAGGTCGCCGATAACTATGAATTGCAACCAAATATTTGGTCAGTTTTGGTGCCAATAAGCTAGTACGTACTGACAGTTTACGATTTGTAATTTTCAGCCATTTACCTAATCATTTTTTTTTGGTCACAATAAGTCACGTTTGAACGCTCGTTGCTTCATAACGCAACCGAATATTTGGTCAGTTTTTACGCTACTGATATGAGAACAACTAGTACTTACCTAATATAACTTACTCAGCCATTTACCTTATCATTTTTTTTTGGTCATGATAACTGGGTTTTCAGGCGCCCTATACAGAGAACGCAACTACTTTACGCAGGCAGACCGACATATTTGGCATCAGAGAGTTGCTCTTTATCTTGTCAATCTAAAATAAGTCATTTTGGATATCGTTACCAAAAATGTCGTGACCTCCCGTAATATAACCAAGGGCATATCAGGACGTGTCTAAGAAGGGTTCCGCAATTTTCAACGGCATAGGTTTTCTTTATATCACTTCAAAAGTTATTGTCCAATAATATTGCTAAAGAGTGTTTGGCATGACCTATAACCATGGAAACTTACAAGCTTCTATCTCTTAATATAAACCACTTTGTAGGCCGAATTACTCGAAAATGGTTAACTTTGTAAAAATAAGTCATGTTTCATACAACAACCTTGACTTTATTTAAAAAGTCTTATTCGACGATAAGACCACACGATGGGGATGACAAAATATTTTTATCCCCAATTTACATGTACCTACAGCCACCCCTAAAATGAATCTATTTACAATTTATAAGTATTTCAGGCAAATATGAAATCCCTAGAGTGACTAATTACTTTGGTGACAGAACACATATAAAAGACTAGGTAGGTACCATATCTTTTCAATAGTCTTCCTGAAGATATCCGCCTTGAACAGAATTAAATGTTATTTAAAAGAAAACTAAAAAAAAACATTTGCTGGATTCACTTTCTGACTAGTCTTGCCAGAAAGCGAGTCTAATAAATGTCTCTATTATATATAACTTAAAATAGTTTACCTTAAAAAAATATTAAAAAAGGCTCATTTTACGTGGTAGAGCCATGCTTCGGCACGAATGGGCCGGCTCGACCGGAGAAATACCACGGGCTCACAGAAAACCGGCGTGAAACAGCGTTTGCGCTGTGTTTCGCCGAGTGAGTGAGTTTACCGGAGGCCCAATCCCCTACCCTATTCCCTTCCCTACCCTCCCCTATTACCCTATTCCCTCTTAAAAGGCCGGCAACGCACTTGCAGCTCTTCTGATGCTGCGAGTGTCCATGGGCGACGGAAGTTGCTTTCCATCAGGTGACCCGTTTGCTCGTTTGCCCCCTTATTTCATAAAAAAAAAAACACCTACAGACAAACTGTGTAAGCAGTTTTGTAGGAAATAGTATAATTTAAAACTTGTAAATTAATGTTTTTAATAAATAAAGCCTCCGTAGCCTAGTAGGTAGACCGTTTGGTTCGCACTCGAGGGAGTGCAGGTTCAAATCCCAGGTTGTACCAATGAGTATTTTTCAGATCTCAAGTACATTATACGGAAGCTCTTACGGTGAAGGAAAACATCGTGAGGAAACCCGCACATGGTTGGCCCCAGACGTAATTGACCAGTTCATTCCTCTGGACTAGGCTGTGTTGTGAGAATGCCGTATGTGCTTGGGCAACCATACGACATTTAAAAACCAACTGTCCCAGGCACTACATTATTTCAAGAGTGGTTACTTCGCTCTGAGAATAGTATAAGTCGTCCATTAACGGATGCAAAGGCCTAAATTTTTTTTAAATAGTTTACTCTAAAAAATGATTAAAATGAGGCTCACATCACCTACAGACAAACTGTGTAAGCAGTTTTGTAGGAAATTGTATAATTTTTGACTTGTAAATTAATGTTAATAAATAAATAATAATAAATACTGAATTTCATTTATTATATTCATAATTACAAAAGCCAGAAGTGCGGACAGACAGACAGACAAACAGACGGACGGACGGACAGAGTGAAACTATAAGTACAACGGAACCATAAAAAGTATCAGAACCTACCTGCAAATTATGTGTGACTTGCAGTGGTCGCTCGCCCGCTTGGAGTTTGGTGCAATACTTGGAGGGGAAGTATCCGATCTTGCCCAGGCACTTGCCCTTCCACCAGTCAGGGTCAGACGTGTCGATCACCGTCACCTTGTACCCTGCCTTCAGGTCCAGTTCGTCGGCGTGCCGAGACTTGAAGTTGTAGAGGATCACGTAGAGATTGGTGGGCAGGAGGCGTTGATGCTTCTGTGGATCGTAAGTAAATAATTATACCTATACCTAAGAATACTGAGTGGTAGGTAGGTACCATAGACCTATATATTATAGACGAGGCAATATGTCTCGAGGCATAAATGACCACTTTTGGGGTTGTTTGGGCCAGATAAGGTTTGACTTTTGTCATCTTGTCATTTTGACATTTGCTTTCCGCCATTTTATCAGTCCGCATCTTGGAGAATAGAGGTAAGGAGGACCATCTCGTGTATTAAAAAGTGTCCGTTGAAAGGGAGCAATATAAGATGGCGCTATAGTAGCATCTGGAAGAATTTTAAAAAGAGCGCCACAAAATGGCCACAAATTATTAGAGTAACTAACCAATAACTAACTTTCAAATAACTTCACTCCAACTCTTATTGCTTACTTCATATCATACTCTCTTCTGACTCTAGCGCCATTATGGCCAGTTTTGGAACTATTATTTGGTTACTTTTGTCGAACACTCTTTAGCTTTCTGCTCTAGAGAGATGGTCCTCCTTACATTTACTCCTTACATATTTTCCATGGTCCGCATCTTAGGCTGGGACTTTAATATGATTCGGAACCCACGGGGCGCAGGAAAATTCAGAGCACTGAAAATAGAACTCTGCGCTAGTACAATAGAGTTGAAAATCGAGAGTTCTATTTTAAATGCTCCAAATTTTCTCCGCCGTTCCGGACTCCGCATCGTAATAATATAGTCCCAGCCTTATAGACAAAAAATTCTGAAATCAAGATGGCGTTACTTTTTCTAAGCTTTTTCTTGAAGATTTTTCTGTCAAATGTATGTCATAGACTCATAGTCAATCTTTAGTTTTAAAATCATTGGTAGAAACAATTTTACTTTGGTGGACACAAATCGAACGCTCCAAAATAATGTAATGCTGTAAAATGCCACTATAATCTTACTTCTTAGTTATTGATGTGCGTTCCACGTCCGTTTTCCCTATGACTGTGGTATACGTATTTATTGACTAGACATACAAAGTATTTACTTGTATGTATGTTTGCAGAGGCTACTGTATCTATGTCTTCACTTTAACAGTCTCCGTGGTTCAGTAGTTGAGAGCTTGGCTTGGCTCTAGATTCGGAGGTCGTGGGTTCGATTCCCGCGTTAGCACAGCAAAAAATGTTGTATGCAAATTTGGTTACTGATCACCTGATTGTCTGACAAGAAAGACGATCCATGCATCGGATGGGCATGTAAAAAGTCGGACCTGCGCCTGATCTCTCGTCATTCGTGTCGGTCATCAGCCCTTTGAAGAGTGTCGCCAGTGGCGTAAATACACACGGCTATTTCACGGAGAACTGATGTTCTATTTGAAGTCTCTGTTCTTTACCAGGGGCGTACTTACACTGGGCTGTTTGACAGGCGAGGGGCACGGGCTGGCGCTATTAGACGACAGGCTCTTGTCAGGCTCGTCGGGTAGTTCGACGCTGCTCATGCGGCCGCCGCGCGCGCTGAGCAGTCGTCGGCTGTGTACCGGCGATGATGGTGCTATACATAGGATTTTTATTAAACACCCTATATATACCTGATTCTACCATCCTATGTAACATTTATATCATATAAAAATAGCATATTTAACCTAAAAACCAATTCTCGTCATGTAAAATGTTTAAAATTCAGTCTTGCTCAAGTCTCAGTGTTGTCCCACTCGAAATTCTAATTTTTATTACGAGAATGTGCCTTCAGATCATATTTCTACTTATAACCATATTTACCTATCTACTTACTTTTATTAACCTCGTACAGTTTAACCAAAGTTATCAAGAAATTAAGTTGTTTATCGTGTTCTAATAACTTAATGCTCATACTGAAATTGATTTCCGAAGGTCAGATAATAAGACCAGTGATTCAAAACAAAGTCAAGGTTGGAAGAAGTATTCAATTTATATTTTATTGCTTATCAATGTTCCTTTTAGTTTACTGGAAAAAACTATCCCTACAGAGTTATACCTTTTTCTCAATTTGCCCAAGCTTAGTTTATTTCTTGGCTATGTTATTTTTAAACAAAAATAGCCTATATGTACTTATAAGTTGTCATTTATTAGAGCAAGTACTTCACGTTACTGAACGATAAGAAAAGTAGTTGGTACCTACCTACAGATGCTCACAAAAATATTTCGGCTGCATGTACAATATGGACAAAGTTCCCGCTCGACTAGGGTTACCATCTGACCAGATAAATCCGGTCCAGGACCGGATTTTAAGGATATAGACCAGACTCCACCCGGATTTCATTCGAGACCGGATTTTTAATCACATCAATGATAACTATTGCCAATCATCTACGTACCTACAACGCGTCAAAAGTATAATTTAAAAAGAAATTTGCGTGTCTTTCACTGGCGATAACGCTAATAGGGGATCGGACAACATCTAAAATAAATAATTTCATTACTACTTAGTAAATGTAAAAAAATATTTTATTTTATGTGTAGTTTACTAATTAAATAAGTACATTTAAAAAGTACAACAATATTTTTTTTGCGAAATTGGTAAACAAAACCCACCTTTGAAAATATTAACTTTTGATATACGGTTTCTTCTGAGAAGTTACTCATATTTAAGAGTACTATTCATTTATGCAATAAAAAAATAAAATAAAAAACAGTCCGCTTGCCTATTATTGAGGAGTAAATTTTGGAGGTGCTGCTGGAAATGTGGGTAACAACAATGTGATCACTGATAACACATTTGAATAACAACTTTGATCAAGAAATTGTTGTTGTCGGTTGTCCAGGTCATATTTTACCGGACCGGACTTTTTAACTGAAATCAGGATTTTTTAACAACTTCAATTGGCTTTTCGATTTCAACCCCTGGTAACTCTCCTTTGCACTATGATGCCTCAAAATATTAAAACACAAAAAAGTGACTGAACTACTTATTTGCACGTGAGTATGTGTGCGTGCGCACGATTCAACGGCGCTGATTTTCATCTATTGCCTGGTCGAGCGGCAACTTATTCGACGGAACCTAGATTGTAGGTATGAGTTAACGATATTATTATCATTTATATTACGCTAGTGATTTATTTGTTTACGTGTCCTACGATTTGTGTTAGAAATATTTTGGTCTTGATAACTTTGACATTGCCTAAATAATTACCAGTGTCACGAAAACGTCTATGCGTGTCTTCCAACAATTTGACGACAGTATATCGTGTCTGTATATAAATGATAGCAGTAGCAGTAGTAGTAGTTAGGTATTAATCGATTTTTGGAACTAAATTTACCGAAATAAGGAGTAGTTTTATTGAACATAGGGTTAATTCACACCGCGACGACACGCAACTTCATGCAGCGCTGTATTATTAAGATAACTATTGAAAATTGAACTTTAATCACTACAGAAAAAGATACACGTTTCATACGACATCAGTCATACACTTACCTAGCATTGCACAGTTTCATATGACATCACTTACGTAACACTACATATCGGTTCAGTAGTTTTGGCGTGAAAGACAGACAAACGTACACACTCTCCCATTTATAATATTAAGTATGGATTTACAGCATCTTATAATAAGGCAGTTTAGGAACATTCGCCGTACAATTAAACTAATAAGGGATCTGTTGCACAATTTACTCATTTGCATCTCTATGTCGCTCGATATGAAGTAGCGACAAAGACAAAATATTAGAATATTGTGAAACAGGCCCCAAATTAACACAGAATAACATTAACACCATTTATTATTATAAAGTTCACAATATTATACTATAATACTTAATAGTAGTTGATAAGCATGCTATAAACAAGCAATAAGTATTAAGCAAAACGTTATAAATGTTATCTATAGCTAGAGGCAAACAATGCTAGTGTAATCGATAAATTTTTTAATTATATTTTTATCTATTCAAGTCTAAATCACAGATTAAGTTAAATAAGCTAAGTTTATTGAAATACGATTATTTACTTTGAAAATGTTTCAAACTAAAGTAGTTTTAACTATTGTGTACCTACAGAAAAATCATTTGATAGTAATATAGATTATTTTCCTAGCTATTTAAAGCCAATCTAAGTAGATTGCTTATCAGGAAACTTCTAAATACAGTTGCAAAAATAGAGTTTAAAAATCTTATTATTTCATTAAAAAAATCTAAACGTTTCATCTGTTTATGTCGAAACTCTACATTTATTAAACACTTACTTCCGCACTCCTTTGAAAAAAAAAAGAGACATTTAATGCTTATTTATAGAATACTTAGTAGAAGTTTTGACATCAAAAATCAAAATCGGTACTAAGTGACACCTTAAGTAGGCATTAAATGTCTCTGAGTGCGGCCGTAAGTTAACTTTAAATTTAAAAATACCAAAAAAATGGCTGAGCATTTTTGCCTCTACAACAGTTACTGTAAAACGTCAGTAAGTCACAAAATGTTTTCAGTTATTTAAACAAAAATAGGTAGGTAGGTTTCAAAAGAAGGAAGTGTCTGGATTATTCAATGGATTATTAATTTGTTATCCATTAAATAACCTCTTTGTGAGTTACTAACGCTGAAGCATTATTTTGGGTGAAGAAGCCACGTACATGATTGGGTTAGAAGCGTGTGGTTAATAACTCTAACTGAGCCATATCTCATGCAATTTGGCCGGGTTTCACCTAAAATAAAAAATAAATAATTAAAGACCATGCCGTGAAGATACATACATACATTTCAGGTCCCCGTTTGGGCGCCATAGTCCAAAATTTAAAAGTTACCAAATGTATTGGATACCAAAGGTACAGACATAAGTACCAAAGGTACAGACATAAGTACCAAAGGTACAAACATAAGTACCAAAGATACAGACATAAGAAACAAAGGTACAGACATAAGTGCCAAAGGTACAAACATAAGTACCAAAGGTACAGACATAAGAACCAAAGGTACAGGTAAAAAATAGATTATCTCGAACGGGGGAAAGCTTAGGGAAGAGCCATAGTGTCACACAGAATTTACTAAGCGACATAGAAACAGACCACAATATCGCTTCACAAACATCAATGGCTAGTCAGTAAAATCAAATCAATATTATTAAAACTGTCTCTTACCCGACTTACTTATAATATAAACAAGGTGCCAAGAACTAACATTTCCTAAATAACTACTAACCAACTTACAAAGAGAATGTAAAGCTATACTACGTATTAAGAGGTGGCACTCCGAATAAAAAATAATAATTTCGAAATTCAAAATTATACCGTAGCTTTTTTACGTATTTATATCTTCTAAAGTGCAAAAGATTCAAGCCTACAATGAAAAAAAGATTTAAAAAAAATATATACGTAGGGTATGTATTGTTTTCAATTTTATTTTTAGGACCCAATTATTAGGTTAAAAAGGTAAATAAAACAATAAACAACGAATCATTACTATAATTCGATCGTTTTTATTGCATTAAAAATACAAAAGTAAGGCTACATTCCCACGAGGGTTTTTATGTGATCACAAGACTCACGACTAATAAACTGCACTATAAATAGAACTTTGCACTAATACGACACAGCTGAAAATCGTGTACACTTGATACTTCAATTTTCAGCTCTATTGTAGATTAAGTGCAGAGTTCTATTTACAGTGCAGTTTTTCCTGTCGCGTCACGACTCGCGACCACAAAAAGACTCTCGTGGATACGAGGGCTAAAAGTTGGTAACCAAAATATTTCAGATTACCACATAAATATACGACATAGCCTGATTAACTTCAGCGGTTACCCTTTGGTGCATAATAGATAGGTACATTTTATACGAATGAGAATCTTGAAATATTTTCATGTTGTCTTATTTATTATTGCGTGCCCTTGAAATTGGAATCCAATACCTGCAAATTATGAATTACATTTTACTTATTTCTTCTTATTCGCAATACTAACAAAGGTTAAACTAAATGTAAAAAGTATGCGGTAAAACTGAACAATAGTATTAAAAATAAAGTACCTAGGTACATAATTATTATTAGGGTGACTTTGTTTTAAACAATATTGCGTGCCATAATAAACATTCGAATCTTATATTATTAATAGAGAAACTTTATAATCTTAAATCTAAGCATGCGTATTAAAATCACTACACAATAAAATTCATTTATTGAAACAAATAATAATAATAATATGTATGGACGCTTCACACCACGTCAATCTGGCGCCGTGCTAAGTATCCGAAGAACTTGTGTTACAGGTAGGTACCAGAAAACAGGAAGTATATTAATTAATACCATGTTAATACTATACTTAAGTATATTTAAGATTTTTGTTATATTATACACATATATAGGTACACATCCATGACCCAGGAACACAGAAAAACTTTTTGTTCCTTCGGCAGGATTCGAACCTGCGACCCCCGGCTTGAGCACCAAAGCGCTGAACTGCTGAGCCACAGAGGTCGTCAAACGAATATAATCTTTAAATGTCTCTTTTCAATAAAACGAGAAGTTAAAATATGGTAAAATTTTATACAAATACTCACCGATATTCATTGACTTAAAGCATGTTTATATGTATACATGAACCTATTTTATATAAATCACTGTTTCATCATTATAAATATGATTTCGAGGTCACTTCACTAAAAATTACAGTTTTTTGCAAATAACAAAACATGAGTTAACAAATTTGTAAAAGTTGAAAATAATTTTTCAAATTAATAGAATAGAATTTCGTAGTTTGAAATTTAAAATTAATCCTCTATTTCTGTTTAACCAATCACAGGCGATGTGTAAAAGAGTACACACGATAAAAGAGCGAGCAAGGTATGTGGTTTGCACAGACGATAGTCAGGTATAGTTTTGGATTTCGAACGCCAATACTTGCGATAGGAAGTTGCGACACCCTGCAACTTACTTGGAGGCCTTAATTTTTTCAGTGAATAGGTAACACAAAGATGTTCCTTATTCAAACACTCGAATTATTTCAAACTAGAGGTCGACCTGTGGTTCAAATTTGCCCATAATAATCCATATCATTTTTATGTTTGAACTTTAAAAGAGTTCTTTTGCCACTTAGGTAGGAAAAAATAAAAAATGTAAGTGTTGTGACAGATCGACAAACGTCAGCGTGTAACAAAATTGTATCTGTACGGTACGGTAGTGTGTTATTAATCTGAGGTAGTGTGTGTTCTTATTATTTTCATTAATTTTATGTTTTCAAGAATTTCTCCACATAAACTTTACACTGTGCTTAAATATCATATTTCTCCGTTCGAACAATTCTCGTAAAACTGTACTTACTGATAGTTTTTGCCTCACGTATTAAATTAAGATGATAGCTTGAGGTGTCTATTGGCTTCACAAATATGTACTTTATGAACAACTAGCTTTTCCCCGCGACTTCGTCCGCGTGGAATAGTTACTTTGGGATATCGCGAAAATTTACCCGCGACTTCATTTACGTAGAAGAAGCGCTTCCACCTCACGACTGCCCGCCCGCTCCGCGCGCCTTACTATAGCGCGCATGATTATTTTATTACTGCGATATCTTCTAAAATACTCATTGAAATCAAATGATGTAAACGGCAAATTTCTTCTAGATTAAATGCTTGTAATGAATAACGTATTTACTTGGATAAGGATTAATATAATCTTTATGAAAACACCTTCACAAATAATGCTTACTTTTAGAACAAATTTGGTAAGTATAAAAAGGTTATAGTGAGCCAACCTTAAAAGATAGACATATACTGTCGCGGACTTTTTTTTAGAACTTTTAAAGGGGAACAATTCTGCCATACATCATTTTAGCGAAACTTTAACCGTTTCCGCAGCGTACGTAGCGAAAGCTCTCAAAAGGAAAAAAAGACCCCCGATTTTGTAACATTCTTGATTGGTACTCCGCTCGTATTGAGTTTAGCATGATGCTATATAGCCTAAAGCCTTCCTCGATAAGTGGACTATCCAACACAAAAATAATTTTTCAATTCGTACCAGTAGTTCCTGAGATTAGCGCGTTCAAACAAACAAACAAACAAACAAACAAACAAACTCTTCAGCTTTATAATATTAGTATAGATAAAACAGTTTAACAAAAAAAAAATAGGTTACCACGTAATTCGTAATATTACATAAAAATACCTAGTACATTATTCCAGTAGGAAACGAGGATCCTATTAAAAGTATGATTAAATGGTATAAGTCTTATGAGTCATATTCTTTTACTATGTATAATAAAGCTTACTATAAAAGAGGCAATCTTTTGCGGTTGATTTCATTCTTATACAAGTAGCTTTCTCAAGATAATCATCAGCTACAAAACTCAATTTTTTTTAATTATTAATTTTATTTTATACTTCAAAAATATAACACGAAATTAAATAACGATTATATAAACACACTAGCTTTTGCCCGCGACTTCGTCCGTGTGGAACAGTTACTTTGGGATATCGCTAAAATTAACCCGCGACTTCATTTACGTAGAAGGAGAAGCGCTTCCCCCTCATACGAGTCGTATGATACGACTGCCCGCCGCGCGCCGTACATTATTATTGCACGCTGATTATTTTATTACTGCGATATCTTCTAAAATACTCACTGAAATCAAATGATGTAAATGGCAAATTTCTTCTAGAATAAATGCTTGTAATGAATAACGTATTTACTTGGATAAGGATTAATATCAACTTTATGAAAACACTCTCATAAATAATGCTTAATTTTAGAACAAATTTGGTTAGTATAAAAAGGTTATTGTGAAGCAACCTTAAAAGATATACAGTCGCGGCCTTCTTTTTTAGAACTTTTAAAGTGAAACAATTGTCATACATTATTTTAGCGAAACTTTAACCGTTTCCGCAGCGTACGCAGCGAAAGCTCTCAAAAGTGAAAAAAAAAAAACTATTTTGAAACATCATTGATTGGAGCTCCGCTCGTATTGAGCTTATCATGATGTTATATAGCCTAAAGCCTTCCCCGATAAATGGACTATCCAACACAAAAATAATTTTTCAATTCGAACCAGTAGTTCTTGAGATTAGCGCGTTCAAACAAACAAACTCTTCAGCTTTATAATATTAGTACAGATAAAACTTTTTTTATGATACGAAGAAATCTTTGTACCTAATACAAAGCGGTTATTATTTAAGAATTCTTATAACAAAATATCATTAAGAATATCACAAAAAAGAACTATAACGAGACAGTAAATTAAAAAGTCTATGATCCGTAACATAGGAAGTTCAAAATCTGAAACACTGCCAACGCTATGTTGCAATCAACTATAGTAATGAATAGCTATTGTTGAACCAATTACATAGCACTGTACCGAACTACCGACTCAAAGAATTTAGTTTAGTAGTCAACCATCATTATTAGACCGAAGGTCGGTGAAGTTTACAGATTTTGTTAATATTATATTCAACGCAATGATATTAAAATATACATCAAAACTAATCAGTTTCTGCAAAATTTTTTTGAATCGACCAATAAATTACTAAAAAATGGATCCTTGAAGTTGAGGGAATTTCTGGTGATCCTGTGACCGCTTATAGCCTGACAGCCTAAGCCGCTGATCGTAGAGACCTGAAAATTGGAGGGTGTGCTATTTGTATGACGTAGGATACGGCAAGAAGAGACTTTCTAAAGTTCTACTCTTAAGGGGGTGAAAAGTTGGACGTTATCTCATGCGGGCTTAGTGCCGTAACGATTACACAAATTCAAAGTCCCATAACTTTTTTATTTCTAGAGATATTTTTCACGTTAGTTTTATTTTACTCTAATTTTTATAATTTATAAAAAAGGTTTTATACTACCCCCTCCCCTCCCCCCCACCTAAGATCACGTGTATTTTTTGTACATAGTAAGCAGGTCATGTTTGAACTTTAACGTTCGAATAATTTAAGCAATTAAAAACTATAGGTACGAGTCATTTGTCTTGTAGTATTTAAACAACATTACAAATCTACAACCAAAAATTTCGGTATGCATAGACTAGATTCAAAAATAAATACAAGTGATGTCTCCTCCCCTTGCGATACTTGGTGATATTTTTTCGGACCCCCCTCCCCCTTTAGGCATCACGAGATTAATGGACGACCCCAAGGATATTATTATACCTACTCAAATCGATACGATTGAAAAATGCGATTTGACAAGCAAAGTGTTGTAAATAAAATTTTAAGGAAACACACACTGTTTAAAAATAGAATGATTAAAAATAGAATTATATTATTATTTTTTAATGTAAAGAGTTACGTGAAACAGTGCGAGATTAGTGTCATTGATGTTCTATCATGGCATCTAATTCATAAGCAGGTTGACTGTTGTAGTCACAATTTATTCGTATTATGTTACTAATATGACAACATGTCATTAACAGTATACAAATAAATTTCGAAAACACTCCACCTGCTTATGAATAAGAGTCTCTGATATAACTTTAGGCAGAAGTGGCTCAAAAAGTGATTTTAAAATATGATAAAATACGGTAAGAGACAATTTCAAAAGTGATTTTACTGACTGAGGTTTTATATTACGAGTTTCGTACATAGAACTCGGCTGCCTTGTGAGGGTGCCTGTTCCCTGGGCCGCCGGCGCAGCTCCCCGCACTCGGGCGAATCCAGCGACAAACTCTTCATCCTAAGATTCAACTTTTGACGGCGCGGCGAATGTGGAGCTATAACAGTCATGCAGAATGAGTACCCGACTTACCAATGTCACTGAAAAAAGCAATGCTCATGATGTGATTATGCCAAAACTAGACTTTATAACTAGGTTTATCGAGTAAAAGTGGTCAAAAACACCTTAAAGTTAGCGTTGAACTCATTCAAAACGAGAAGTAGCGCTGTTTTGAAAGAGTTGGATTAAAGCTTAGTATGAACAGAACAACATGTACAGTATTAAAATGTGCGTAAGCATTGCAAATAAATGGTACACCATATCAGAACCATGGACCAAGATGCAGATGTGGGTGTGTGGAGTTTACATGACGAGACCTATTGAATTGCTATCGTAACGCTACGTGTGGTAACTGTTAAATGTAAAACGATAGTAAATTAATATAAATATAATCAAAATGGTATGTTTGCTCTCATAATTGGGAAGCGTTCGTTCGATATAATGATAAAATTGTCATCAAAGGATGGAGGATATTCAAAATGCAACCAATCTCTCAACATTGAGGTCTACGGGAATATATCAATTGATCGGTACCAGGTACGGGACTGGTGCGGTCTGCTTGCCTCAAGATATGGGCACTCTTGGAGTTCCTCATCGAACCTGCGTAGAAAAAGTAAACAGGATCTAATCTATATAGTTTTAATTGAAACCTTTTTGTGTCGTCCTGTAAACTCAATTTAGAAAACATAATTACATAAATTAGTCGCTAAAAAGCAAAGAAAAAACAAAAAATAAAAAAATTACAATCGAGAGGAGCGCTTCTCGTTAGATTTTGCGTGTTTTGTTCAGACAAAGAGAAACCTTCGTGTTTGGTGAGTATCGAAAACTTGTGTCGACTAGTGCAAGTGAGATATCTGATGTGGCAAAATGTACATCGCCGAAAACCAAACGCATGCGATGAACAGCGCGACGCGTCAAGCCATGCACCACTTACTTATCCACTCGCCCGACGATAGGCGCTCACAATACAGTGCAAATTGGTAAATTGAAAAAAATATATCGAATCTTATTTTTATTGCAACAATAACAATATAGCAATTCTGAATTTATAATACATATCACAGAACGCGGGGCGTTTCGGGGTAGATATTAGTTGCTCGAAAATGGCTGTCACCGTCGTGCCGATAGACGCGATAGACGATCGCTTTGTGCAAGTGGAAAGGTCGCGAGATTTGTCTTCGGGGACGTCCTCGATGAAGATATCAAAATAATTTTTTTTTGCGAACACTGGCAGAGGGTTTCAGAATCGACGGCGGCGGATCGCCGTTCTCATTGATAAAACATAGGGGCTGGCCAAAGGGGCGCGTCGTGGTCTCTTCGGACTCTGTAAATGTAATGCAGAAACAAAACATAAATAAAAAATAAAAAAGTAAACAACACAAAAAATAATAAAATAAAAACAATGAAAAAAGGGATCAGTGATAGTGATTGCCGAATGGTACCCCATGACAGAACACCCAGAGGGAGGACGGGATCAAGCATCTATTATAGCATTTCGAGCTTTCACTATGTCCTATTTACTAACATAGCATCGTCAATGTAACAAAAAGAAACGAAAAATGATAACATAAAATCACACAACGAAACGAGGCGTCGGAGCCCAGACGTGTAAAGACGGACAGATAAAGCTCGTTGCAGTGAGACAGAATCGCTACGGCATACGGCCAGGGGCGCGTACTTTCCGGCAGGGAAATGGACCGGTGCTGCGGCGAGCCCCGCCGCGACTTGGAGCCCCACATGGACAAACTCTTGACGCCGGCGAACAGCCGCCGCCGCACGCCGCCCTCCGGCCGCGCCGCCGCGCCTACCGACAAGCAGCGCTCAGTACACCGGCCCCGGCCAACCCCGGCCCGCGCCCGCGACGTGCACGACTTGACACAACACTAGTGAGAGCGAGCCGAAGCCGCCCGCGACCGGTCGCGTCGGGACGCGGCCGGCCGCCGGCCTACGCGAGCGGAGAAGCGAGCGAGCCGGGTGCGGCGCCGCAGACCTGAGCTGGAGGCGACTGGCTGCGGCAGCACGGCCAGCCCGGCGCTCGGCCGCGGCGCGCGCGCGGGCGAGGCCTCCTCGGGCGCCGCCGACACGCGCACCACCACGCCGCCCGCGCCGCTCGCGCTCGGCTTTGCTATTTCGTTCGCCCTCTTCAGCACTTGGTACGTCTGATCCACCTCCTCCTCTGAGTACCGAGCTTAGTATTAGATTGGAACGCGTGTTTGTGCTGTTAAAACATTCGGCATGGAATGTGCGAATTGCCGACCGTTAGACTGAAAGGGAATCTGAATTCCTGTAATGAGATTTTTGTATCGACTCGTTAGGAGATGCGGGGATTCGATGCTAGGAGAACGGGGTCACTCCCAACATATACTGTACCCTCGTCATAGTAGCTATCAAAATCATCATCGAACTCGACAGACTTCTTAATGAGTCTCTGTCCCGGTAGCCAGCCGTCCTCCACTCCTGTCGAGTTAGTTTTGAATGTGTGTTTTTAATTAATATAAAATGTTATTATTATCTGTATCCAATTGTTAATTAACGAGTAATTTTGTCTTGAAAAGTTCAATACAGATGCAATTCTTTTTAAAGTTCAATAAAGGCAATTCTTTTTAAGCGCATTGTTTGCAGAATGCAATAGTTTTCAGGCACGGCGCCAAGTGCAACTTGTAAGTGTTATTTGTACATATTATAAGAAAGACATTCGATTTACAAAGTGATTTTAGAGATATTACAATTGAAAAACGTTTATTTATTGCATGGAATTTGCATTGCGCTTAGGCATGATCGTTGAATACTTGTTTGTGTAGTGTATGCGTGTAGCGTGATATTGGTTTTGTGATAAACGTCTTTGTTATTTATAAAATAATGATATTATAGTTAACACAACATGTAACTGATGTAACCATTTAATCGAATGTATACAATAAATTACATTAGGTACTATCAGAGAATCTAATTCATAATTCGTTCATATTAACGCAAAAGTTACTTTCGTAGAAACCGTATATTTTCCGCGATAAAAAGTTCTATGTTCTTCCCCGTGGCTTACTCTACATCTGTGCCAAATTTCATCAAAATCGGTCCAGTAATTTCGGAGCCTATTCAATGCAAACAAACAATCTTTTCCTCTTTATGACGACCTCCGTGGCTCAGTGGTGAGCGCAGTGGCGCTTAAGCCGGAGGTCGCGGGTTCGAATCCCGCCAGGGAACAAAAAAGTTTTCTGTGTTCCTGGGTCATGGATGTGTATTAAATATATGTATAATATTATAAAAATCTTAAATATAAGTATAGTATAAAAAAGTATTAAATATATTTCCGTTGTCTGGTACCCGTAACACAAGTTCTTCGGATACTTACCACGGGGCCAGACTGACGTGGTGTGAAGCGTCCATAGATATTATTATATTATTATTATATATAGTATAGAAAACTGACATGTCATTCACAGTTTTTTTTATTATACATACGCACAAATAAATTATGAGAACACTCTTTATGCTTATAAATTAGATTCCCTGATAGTACAATATACAGGAGGTGTTTGGTAGAATGAAGTTAATCCCTGAAATCAGATCCGGAGGGTGAAAAACAATCTTTTGATTGTGTTCGTTTTTTGACTGCCTAGGAATACAAAAATTGAATAAAATTGAAAAACAAAAAGGTGTTTTCTCATGTATAGGTAACTTTGTTGTTTATATACATACTAAAACCCAAGAATAAGAAAGTAAATCTGTTTTTCATTTTTTTTTTGTATATAATATAACCTAACCTGCTACCTATTAGGTAAATCGACCTCAAAATTATGTCTTATTTGCTATATGACTCAGATACTCTTATAACGTTTGTGACGTTTAGATCAGACTTGTTCCGATCTACCAGATATAAAAACTTATACTATTAATTTATGTAATGTCCAGTTGACTGAATTTATTAATTTCAATAGATTTTCATCTTTTATTCGCCTTAAACAAACTGGTGTATACATATTGCGTTTTATACATAACACTCGCGTTGATAAGAGCGAGCGTAAAACCGGTTCTCCTAGCGTAGATGAGTTAAACGAATCATTGCAAATGTTAACTCGAGTCGCACAACAACAATCGTTTCGCGAAGAATATTCTAATTTAATATCTAATTTACCAGTTAAAATAAAAAATAATAAAACGGTTAACAAGATTTCAGGTCTAAATATATTTCTTGATAATAAAAATTTAATTCGAGTCGGTGGTCGTATACAAAATTCAGAATTTAGCTATGACTAAAAACATCCTGTGTTATTGAGCGGTAAGCATCGTTTAGCTTGGCTTATTTTTACCTATGAACATAAACGTTTATTACACGCAGGTCCTCAGCTATTAGTGGCTAGCACACGTGAGTCATGGTGGACACTCGGTGCCCGTAATTTAGCTAGGAGTGTTACACACAGTTGTGTCACTTGTGCTCGAATGAGAGCTAAAACTTTAACACCTGTAATGGGTAACCTACCACCGGAGCGCCTGCAACCAGGGTTTCCTTTTATTAACTGTGGTGTGGATTACGCGGGTCCCGTATACGTTTTAAATAAGAAGGGCAGAGGCGCTCGATTGTTTAAAAATTATATTTGTTTATTTGTGTGCTTCGCTACACGCGCTATTCACTTAGAATTAGTCGGTGGTTTATCGACACAGGATTATATTTTAGCACTTAAAAGATTCATTTCTCGCCGCGGTAAACCTCGTCAAATATTTTCAGATAATGGTAAAAATTTCGTAGGAGCCGAGAGGGAATTATTATTAAATGTTTTTCAAAATTCGAATGAAATTACAGAACGTACGTTCTACCAAACACCCTGTATAAAATATGCATAGGTATTGTGTTATATTGTGTAAAATATATTAGTAAATGTAGTTGGGACTTACTTTCGTCTTCATAAGCGACATCGTGTATTCGATGCGCTTCGATTTCGGAGGTACTTTTTTGTCTGCGGAGAAGGCGGGACTTGGTCTGGCACCGGCCGACCTGCGGCATGCAGTCCAAGTGCACGTTCATCTTGCACATACGGCAGCGTAGACCTTGGCGTGTGTGACCTAAGGCAAAAGGTAGTATGTCAATTTTATTTTATTTTTTTTTTATCTGTGTGCGAGTCTTTGTCACTACTTGCCGTGAAGAAGTTAACTACAAGTTGTATGGATCGAATTTGTTACCATTGTTTGCCACTAGGGGTGGTTTCGATGCCATACAAATTGTAGTTAACTTCTTCACAGCGAGTAGTGACAAAGACACATGAGTCACTCTGAAAGTTTTTGGAAAAATGTATTAAAATTAGACAAGTACATGTCTTTTATTTACTATACCAATATCATTCAGTAACTTACTCTTTTATTACCAGACAGATATATTCTTCTTTAAAAAAAAATGGATTTCAAATGTCTCAACGACTAGGCCGATTTAGGTAATTTTGGTCTTGAAATTTTTTGTCTACAAGTCCGCGGCCTTGAGCTCGCAGGCTGGATGATCAGTATGGCCTTTTAGATTATTCTTGTATTTTTTGTGTTTATGTGTTGTGTGATGAACAAAATAAAGAATTTCTTCATTCTTCTTCAATTTGACTCTCAATATTTATAGGTACGTTCAGCCTACCACTTTGATTATTGATTATTTATTTATCCCATTTCATATTAAGAAAGAACAACGTGTGTCTAGACAGGTGTCCAAACTAGGTAGTTTTCAATAAAAACCTCATTTAGTTCAATTTAAAAGCAACATAATCCTCACCTCTAAGAACTTGTGAGCACACATCACACGGCGTAATCTTCTTGTAGGTGTATTCTTGAAAGTTATGTGCATCAGATTCACCTGAGCGCATCGCGTCTCGGGCTGCGCCATTCCTCCTAAAGGATACATTAAATTGTTAATCTAATAAAATAAATTCGATTTCGTGGTACACAAGTGTAGCGCTGAGGTATTAAAATGTTGACGTATTTGTAAGAAGGAATACAAAATGTGTATTTGATACTAAAACAAATAGCAATTTTGTTGAACAGAGTGAAAATAAAAATAAAAAATATTTGGCAAATAATGATAAAACTTTTTGAATGAATTAAATAAAAACTCTTTTTTATTTTTCATGAAATATTCATTTCCAATAAAAGAGAAAATTAAAAATTCGAGTTACAGCACTTGCGAAAAAAACGATTCACGAATAAATACAAAAATTAAAATATTAATACAAATGTATGTGCAGTAACGATGAAATTTCGTACCGAGAATATCATGTTGTTTTATTTATTTTCGTGGCGTATGTTTAGCAATTCTAATATGCTAATAGCAGTTCTCGTTAATCGTGTATATATTTCAAACGATTTACGATTTCGACGGATTGGTTTTTACATTGCTAGCAATCAATGGACTTGAGTGATTAATCACCGCGTTTTATATGTCACAGAGCTAACGTATTGATCCGACAAGGTCAAGTGCATTTGTTGAGTAAATCACTACATACCTAGTACCAACAGGACTAATGACGTATGCCTTGAAGTATAATAATATTATAATTAAAAAAAATGCAATTAACTTCGCTTCGCTACAGTCAATCAGAGTAACTTTGAATCATCATCGACATATTTTTTAATCAAACTTTTACTATGTTAAGAATTAGTCAAAAGAGTTTAGTTAATCTGTGCTCTCAGGTTGGTTTTCATGCTATAAAGTTATAAAACGTCTTTAAAAATGACTAATTATATTAAAAACTGGCAATTTTGTCGTGTGTCAAAGTTACCACCTAACTTGGGTAACTTTGACACAAACTAACTTTTAATTAATTTACAGCTTCAGAGTGACAATAATTTATGTTTTTATTAAATATTGATGCAGTGGGGTCATAGACAAGTCAAAAAAACCATAAAGTTATTACATTTAAATATGTTTTTATATACCTTGATAGCAGCAAAGTTAACGAGATTTTTAAACAAAGTTTTGCACTGATTTTTACCCATTATGTTGCGCGCGGTTAAAAACAAAAGTTTTTGGTATTATCTTCTCTTGACAGCTGCTTTTTTTTTAGATTTCGTTTACGAAGTATGTTACGTACACGAATTGTTATTAAATTTTAAGCGCCAATTGTTTCCCACATAAAACAATAGAAAAGAATTTTGTGAACAAACTGTCAAAGTTACCCTCGTGATTCAAAGTTACCCTGAATGACCGTACCTAATTTTTGTTAATTTTTGAGTTACGTCACTTTTGGATGAAAAGCGTTTGTAATTTTTTTTTTAGATATGAAACGTATGGAGTAGTAACAAATTAGCAAATGATCGATGAGAAAGGAAGGAAACTTATTAAAAAAAAATATTTTAACAAAAATATTAAGCTGTGATAAATACCTCGTGTAAATAGTGCTTCACATCAAATAGCAAATAAATGGTGAAAGCAAAGCAAAATCTACGGAACTAAAAGTTTATTTAGATTTAATAATAAGGTTGCAACTTGCAATCCCGCAATTACAAGGCATTAAGAATAATGCGGGATTGCAATTCCTAATTGTACAGATGTGTCGGTAGGTAACCGGTGATAAGGTAAGGTAAAATGTGTGTGAGGTAACAGGTAAGGTGAGGTAGAACCTACGGGGGCAGAATTACCTGATCGCCATCACCGTTGACACAGCGTGGTACATTTGATTTTTTCTTTACGATGCAAGAAGAGAAACATCAAAATGAACATGATTGTTTTGGACAACATTCAAAATCGGACATTTCGTACAGAATGCTTATAAAGTGTAGTTCTAATGAAAAACCACTCGTAGTAGCATTGTTAGTTTTGTTTTATTAATCGTCTTCCAAAGGAAAGGTAGGTATAAATTCGTCATAATTTTTTTGATAAATAGTAAAATCAAAATTATAAGAATTCTGTATAAAAGGTGTACTGTGTAGACAAGTAGGTAAAACATAAAAGCGTTTTAAAGTTACAAAGCTTACATTTATGATACGAACAAGGTGATAGTTTCCATACAATATGGCTTTACTTGATGTACTCGTATTTGAGCTGGGATCTTTACCTAATTTCGGATTAATAGAATGATAATAATATATACCTACATTTTTTTTTTAAATGTAGGTAACATTTAAAAAAAAAATGAATAAAATAATATCAAAACTTACAATTTAAATGTTGTCTATAATTTTTTATATACCTAATATATAAAAAATTATAACATTTCTTACGTATCATTTCAATAAACTAAATATTAACGAATTTAAGATACAAATTGTTTTCAATTAATAAAGACTTCGTTATTACTTATGATAACACATTTATTTTAATTGCTGGAATATATTTTCATCGTTAACATAAAGAGTTTTACATTTATTATAAAAATTTACTCGAAGTAACTAATAACGTAAAATTATCATGATTAATCATGAGTTACACAATTACAAATGTAGTAATAGACTATATTTGTAATTGTGTAACTCATGATATTCAAAAGTCAGCTGTATAAATATACATATGTCAGTGGACTGGTGATATTGGCATATGCACAGACATCTTTTGACTAGATCACGCAAGTCTCATCATCTGTGTAGAAACCAAGCGTGCTATTATTTTTCAAATTACTGTGACGTCACAAGAGCGATTTAATGGTGATAACTCCCCGTTCCCGAATAAGTTTGTCACCGAGAATATTCGAGAGGAAATGGCGCTGAAGGAAGTGAATTTCACTCCTCTTTACACGGGAAGTACATACACTTGCGTGGTCTAGTCAATAGACGTCTGTGGTTATACGTCTGTCGTGTCACAAGGCAGACATTATTAGAATAATATCGTGTATGTTATATTATATTACATAAAATGATCAAGAATAGGGTATTTGCCAAATTTTTGAAAACTGCTTAAAATTACATATTATGCTTATAATTATTATACACGCGAATGCTCCAGGTGAGGGAGCACCTTTGGATTAAAGGCGACAAAATAAACATTTTTAGTTTTATCTTAACACGTTGCCTATAAATCCGAATTACTGTAGTACAGTGGCGAAGGCTGCTTCTCCTTCTAGGGAAGCCGGAGCCTGTATAATAGGTAGGGATTTCTATGAAGGTTTGCAAAAGGTAAGTGACAAGGGAAGCCGATAGGAATGGAGTTATAGGCACCCTACGCCACTGCTGTAGTAGGTACTGTGGTCTAGTGGTTTAGAGTTTGGCTCTCGACTCCGGAGGGAGTGGGTTCGATCTCCTCGTTGGAACAACATAAAATGTTGTTTTCAGATCTGGTTAGGTCAATGCAGACTGATCACCTGCCTGACAAGAAAGATGATCAATATCGGACGGACATTTAAAAAGTCGGTCCTGCGCCTGATCTCTCGCCAGTCGTGTTGGTCATCCGTCCCACTGGGTTACGAAAGTAAAAGAAGAGCGAGCGCTCTCATGCACACACTTGGGCACTATAAAGTAGCGCCTGCGCAGCCTAGCTGGTTTATTTTTAATTAAATGGACCACCGTTACCGAAATCGGTTTTGCCCGGGACTCCACCCGTATAAATACAGTATTTCACGGGAACTTATACTATGAAATATGTTCTTTTTCGGGATAAAAGGCAGCTAATTTTAATAATCCAGAGCCTAAAATACTAATAATCCAAATAATTCATTAAAATCCAATAATTACTTTTAGCGTGGAAGAATCGTAAACATTCATAAAGGACCATTTCGATTCCAATATTGGCTTTTTATTACTTATACAAAACAACATAAAAATCGGTCAATTTGTTTAGAAGCTACGGCCTACGATGCTACAGTCTGTGGCCCACAGACACACACATACACACGTCAAACTTAGACACTCCTCTTTTTGCAGAGGTTAAAAATTATAATGTGCAAGGGACTATAGATTTAAAAACAGGCTAAGGGTGAGTCGGACTCGTCGACGTCGGACGAAGGGTTCTGTACAAAACGGCAAAAAAAAATTGTCGTACGGGAGACCCCCTAGAATAATTATTTTATTGTGTTTTTATTACCCGACTGTCAAGAAGTGTTTGTTTTTCGCGCGTATCTTGTATGTATGTATGTTTGTAAGTTCCTATATTCCCACGTATCTTCCAAACGGCAATTAAGGTATCGTTAGATTTGTCTCAGTAACGCGGCTCCTGCGCGCGGTATTTTCGAAACATTACACAAAACATTGACACATTCAAATCAAATCAAATTCCTTTATTGCTAGAATAACTAACGGTCTTATATCCTGTGAGAACTGCTGATACGTTCTGCCATAACAATGGCGTGCAATGAGTTAAAAATAATAATTGTTTTTGTTACGTAATTAAATTAGGTCAATGTTAAGCAAGAGTTAAATTTAACAAATTACATTTAAATAAAGTTAAACATTCTTATAAATAGTCAATTTGGTAACACTGTAAAAATAGAATTTATTATACAATTATTACAATGTCAAGGATAAATTAACAAATAATACAAAATAATCACAACAGAAAATATATAAAAGATAGGCATGACTTTAAAAACAAATAAATTATTTCAATTTTGCAGAATAAACAATGACTTGAAAAAATTACCTTATGAAAACCTAAAGTGGCCTTTTCAGAACCCCTGTGTTTTCTCCTAGATTCTGCATCTGCAATCGCTAAACTGCGAGTGCTTACGTCTTCCTCATCGGAAATTAGATCTTGTCTGCACAAAATGTTTTGTTTCGATCAAAAAAAATTTCTGTACCTGGAGACACCTTGTGTTACATGTAGTAAACAAATGTTTTTGTTTCATGTTTTCTGTGTAATGTTTCGAAACTTTCGCAGGAGTCACGCATTTAGATATGTCATCGTAAAATTGTAAAAACCGTTAGATTGTAATATTATTAGAGATATTATAGTATGCCGACAGATTGTCAAATAAAAATTTCTCCATACAATTGTAAACATTATTTTTCGTTATATTGTAATATTTACCGTGCCGATTGATTAAACGGCATGTGCCCCGCGCCGCCATATTTGTTTGCTTTTTCATAAAAATAATGCGTACAATTGTAAAAAGAAATTTTTATTTAACAATCTGTCGACATATTATAATATCTCTAGTAATATTACAATCTAACGGTTTTTACAATTTTACGTTGACAGATAGCTAGCACAGCTAGTTCAAAGAAAAACTACAAAATGGCGGACTTTGTGCCAAATTGTAAGTAGTTCAAAGATTTTTTTAGGTGGGGTATCAAAATAAAGGAAATTAAAAGGGGATTTCAAAAATATTCATAATATGTCATGTATTTAAATTTAATCAGGAATAATAACAACCATTTAAATTAAATCATTCGAATAAAGTAATCAATGCCTTTAAATAGTCGTATTTATGCTTTAAATCGACCAAGCGTGTGTTGGTTAAACTTAAAAATGTAAAATTTCTTTTTAGTGCGTTGC
Organism: Glaucopsyche alexis; assembly: GCA_905404095.1. Taxonomy (NCBI): domain Eukaryota; kingdom Metazoa; phylum Arthropoda; class Insecta; order Lepidoptera; family Lycaenidae; genus Glaucopsyche; species Glaucopsyche alexis. Next base: position 16,007,606 of record FR990052.1, on the reverse strand, counting down.
TTAGGTATATGTCTTTTTTTGCAGTCGGGTTTTTTATTTTTTAAAGTATTAGTATTTGCTGTTATAGCTGCAACTGAAATACATAATTTGTGAAAATTTCAACTGTCTATCTATAGCAGTAAGGAGCCGTCCATTAATCACGTGATGTTTTTAACAACTTTTTAGACCCCTCCCCTCCCCCTGGTGATACGTGGTGAGGTTTTATACTACCCCCCTCCCCCACCTAACATCACGTGTATTTTTTTTACATAGTAAGCAGGTCATGTTTGAAGAAAAACTTTAACTTAAAAACCAATTTAATCGAATAATTTAAGCAATTAAAAACTATACGAGTCATTTGTCTTGTAAGTATTTCAACAACACCACGAATCTACAACCGATAATAATTTCGGTATGCATATACCCCCTCCTCCCCTTGGTGATACTTGGTGATTTTTTTCAGACCCCCCCTCCTCCTTAAGGTATCACGTGATTAATGGACGACCCCTAATGGAGATACAGCCTGGTGACAGACAGACAGCTGAACAACGAGACTCAGTAATAGGGTCCCGTTGCTACTCTTACGGTACGGAACCCTAAAAATGGAAACTAACAATTTTATCGGGATCCGGGTGGCGAGTTGTTAAGTTTTAAGTCTATCACTACCTAGTTTCTTAAGTGTACTAATCACCAAAGTTTGTTTATAGTTTATTAGCCATTAGGCGACGAGATTCTAAGTATAAGTATCTATTTCTGCTACACTGTTAGTGGCCTGTTTTTTTTTTAATAAATAATATATTATTATGTTATTTCTTAATAAAACTTATTTTTGTTTTGAAGAATACGTGGTCTATTCGACTCGTAGCATCGTAAGTAATTAAGATAGGTTCTTCATTAATACATTATAAAAATCAATAAACATTGTTGCGATTCGGAAAATTAAGAATAACAGTGGTGTAAAAAGGCCAGCTTATACAATTAGAATAAGTTAAAATATTAACCTAAGTAATATACATAATAAACATAATGCGAGAAAAGGAAAGGCCGACGGCAACTGGAAAGAAATATCTTCGTAAACGGATTACGAAGCCGCACAAACACTGATTGACTTCATTCTCATTAATCTGTTTTGCGATATTAATCTGTCATGCTACTTTTATGTAAGTGGATATGTTTGTTCTATTTCACTATTACTTTGTTTATGTCACCGTAAAATTGTAAAAACCGTTAGATTGTAAAATAACTAACAAGATTGTAAAAATATGTCGAAAGATTAAAAACTATATATTTATAATTAATGTGTTAAATTATAGGCAGCACATTCGCGTCGGATAAGTCTATCAACATTTTACAATTTCACTAGTTTTATTACAATCTAACGGTTTTTACAATTTTACGGTGACATATATATATATATATATATATATATATATATATATATATATATATATATATATATATATATATAGCTTTTAGTCTATGGTTAGTAAACAGTCGTAGATAATCTAGCTATGAGCTACATAGAGATGTAGCATCGCTCTGCATCCTCGATCGGTTATATTACGGGGAGTGCTCCGAGGAATTGTCTTTTTTTTCCACGCCACCGTTCCAAGTGACTACATATTTATCATCCTCATCACCTTGATGACAGGCAGTCCTCCACCGTGCGCTTTACCCGAAGCTTTCTGCCACGCACTGTAAAACTCTGGAATGAACTGTCGCCAGCAGTATTTCTGGACCATTACAACCTTCTTCCGGACCATTCTTCCGGATCTAAACCTGCGTATTCCCCCCTAAAAGGCCGGCGCACTATGTGGACGCTCCTAAGAAAGCCGTGCCATAAATGCTTTTTCCAAAAGTCGGCAGAGGTACATGTGTTATACCTCAAATTGTAGACAAAGGACCAATCTACCCAAAAATAAACGATAAATACTTCTGTTTATCCCTATTTTTGAAAAAAATACGCTCAAAATTGCTGAATGGAAATTTGTTAAAAACTATTCTTGAAATGTAGAAGTTTAACATTGATTTTATAGTAGCTTTCCTCTATGGGATATATAAGTGTTGTACCATTTTAGAAAGCTTAAAATATGTTATTTTTTATAGATTAATTAAATATTGGGTTTTTGCATATATGACACCACTAGAGACGTACATCTCGTAGTATGCCATTTTTTCCTGTTTCATTTTCGACTAGAGTTTTGACAGTTATCGAAATTTGCCGAAGTTCTGTAATTAAACTTATTTTATAGCAAATTTAATGTAGATTTACATGGTAAATTTTTTTGTTGCGGCATCAGTGCGCAACATGTGTGAATATGTAAAAATGTGAAGGTATGTTTTTATACTTTATAGGGTGAAAATGATGAGTTTTTATTTATCGTCTAATTAATATAAGAGAATCATATAAGTATATTCCATTTTAAAATGCTTGAAATATGTTGTTTACGGTAGATAGGATCAATATCATTTTCTTCAATAAATTACACCTCTAGAGACGTAGGTACTGTATCGTTTTGTCTTCTCTTCAATTTTCGACTCGACATTTAATAAAATCTCCTAAAGTTCTGATAATTGTCTTATTTTGTAGTAAATGTAATGCAGATTTACAGAATATAATATTTTTTGCAGTTTCAGTGCGTAAACTATAATATTATACTATAAAATGTGAATGTATGTATGAAAAAATATCAGTCCTACCAAATTTTGGCCATTACGCCTTAGAAATAACACAATTGTATGCTAATTGTATATAAATGGTAAATAGCCTTCTTCTATACATAAAATCTTAATTAACGACGAAAGTGTAATACTAAATTTTGCTGTGTTGCCCTTTGGGCAACTCTCCGAAGGCGCCCAGGGAGTTACAGAAAAAATATTAAAATAGGTCTAAACTAAAGTCTGAACTTTACCACACAAGAAACTGTAAGAAATAAGCCACTAACGAAATCATTTTACACATACTTTACTATACTTCGGATATATTTTATACATCGAGTTTAAAGAATCATATTTATAGGTAGACTCAGAGTTCTAGATGGAAGTTGTAATAATTTTAGATAAATTTTGAGCGACTATTTTGTTATATTTAATATGTCTTAGAATATCATATAAAATTTAAATAATTTCATATTTACTAGGAATTATTGTATTAAACTCGAAAAATATACCCACAAAGACTATGTTTTTTCATGTTTTCATGTTTTTTTTTTCAAAATTGTATAATTTTTTGTCATTTCATACCTAAAGTATCTTTAAACATTTCATTTTTATAATTTTTTTTTGTAAAATTATCTAAAATAAGCTTAAAATAAATATGAAATTATTGAAATTTTCACTTTATTATTTTGGCGTCTTATTTAACGAATTAAAAAAAATAAAAATAAAATAAAAGTGTACGTCATTTGAAAGTGTATGTATTCAAGAGTTAAATATAAAAAAAATCATGAAAATATCTTGAAAAACAAAAAAGTTACCGATTTATGACACGAAAATGGCCTAAAGTCCACATAGTACGGCGGCGTAATCGTTTTCTATCAGGTGATCCGTTTGCTCGTTTGCCCCCTAGTTTTATAAAAAAAGACATTTACCCTGTATCTATATCCAGAAGGTCATATACAGTAACAATCCAGTCCCGATGCGATATTATGTTAAAACTTCGAAATCTACAGACCATAATATAAGAAATCAAACCAACATCAAACCCGTTTTGATCTTCCAAACTCCAAAAATCAGTTTGTGATCAAGGCGATTTACTTATAATTCAATAAAAGTAAAATGAAAGTGTAAGTTGATGACGAGAATTGAGGTTTGCTAGCGGAGGTGACGTGTATATCTATGTGTATATATATAACGTATATCTACATCGATTATATAGTTTCTAGATGTTTCCCGGCGATAGCAATCGCAGTTCAATTTCGGCCTACATGTAACGTTCAACATGGCACGAAGTTTATGCGCTGTTTGGGAGCTGTTTATTAATATTTCTATTATGAAGGACTATTAAATCCCTTGGAACCGTATATTTTGCTGCGATAAAAAGAAGCCAATGTATTAATCCAGAATGTAAATTATAACTAAACCAAATTTCATCAAAATCTGTTCAGTACTTATTGCGTGAAAGAGTAACAAACATAAATATTTATGAGTAAGGATTAACTTTCTAAATTGAAAAGTAATCCCTACAAAGTGATTCAATAAAAATACTTTTAGTTTTATTTCAAAGGGTTATCTTTTGTATTAAATTATTATAATATGAAGTTATGCTGAATGGCAATCTCGATGTGCATCAAAAATGCGTCACTTCCCCACTTGGCGTAATTAATTAAATTTCGATTACCAAACTGTAGTCCACTAACGTCATTCGGTTATGACTTGCCCCAAGCTGGCAACTATGTATAAAGCTTCAAAAGAATCCTACTAATATTATAAATGTGAAAGTTTGTGAAGATGAATGTATGGATGGATGGATGTTTGTTACTCTTTCACGCAAAAAGTACTGAAAGGATTTCGATGAAATTTGGTATGGCAGTAGTTTAGGTTCTGGATTAAAACTTAGGTTACTTTTTATACCGAATATGTAGAGTGTTCCTACTTTGGGATACTGTATTTACGCGTGCGGAGCCTCGGGCAACAGCTATTTAGTACATATATTACATTAATACCTGTATTAAAATTAATTAGATAATTTAAATACATACTTACAGGTATTGAGATATTGAGGAGAATTTCGAGCACAGGTCTAGAGGTGGCCGTGTGGTCGGAATTTGCCCATAATATTTTTAAGTTTAAGCTTTATAAGGGTTCTTTTGCTTCTTAGATAGAAACAAAATGGAAACGTTCTGATAAGGTTGTGATAGACTTTGACGGTCAAAAAATCTATCAAACGCACGGTTAATAGAATCTAAGGTAATCTGTTGTTACTATTGTTTATAATTTTGTGTATTTGTTACAAAATGGCTCTTGCGGAAGATCGGCGCTGAGTATGCCTTGGTATGCTAGCATTGCCGAGCTTGAGCCAATTTGCAACTGCTAATTTACTTTTGATGTACCATACTAATAGTTTAAGTACTTAGTTGCAAATAAACTTTTTATTTATTTTATTTATTTATTTCTAAGCAATAAAAGAGCTCCGTGGCCTAGTGGGTAGACCGTTTGGTTCGCACTCGAGAGAGCGTAGGTCCGAATCCCAGGTTGTGGCGTGTACCAATGAGACTTTTTCAGATCTCAAGTACATTATACGGAGTACGGACGTTCTAACGGTGCAGAAAAACACTAGGAAACCCGCACATGGTTGGCCCCAGACGTATTGACCAGTCATTTCTCTGTACTAGGCTGACTATGTTGTGAGAATGTCGTTTGTGCTTGGGCAACCATACGACATTTAAAAAAACTGTCCCAGGCACTACAGTATTCCAAGAGTGGTTAGTTTGATCGGAGAATAATGTATAAATCATCCATTAACGGATGAAAATACCTTAGTTTTTAAGCATTACTATATATTTTTTTACTTTCTGCACACTTCCTTCACGAAAACTTTAAAAGTGCCAAATATCATATTCATCCGTTCGCCCAGTCCTCGTAAAACTGTACTGAAAGTTTTTGCTTCCCGTATTAGATATGTAATATAATAATATGATCACATGATCAAAAACATTCTACGACATAATTAATAATCTGTGACACTGTACAGGAAGTGTTGATTGAGGTCAGCAGTAGTGGCCATGGTTTATTCGATTAGTTCGTCCCTGTCCTTCCAATGCTTCCTTTTTAAAATATTTCTAGCCGTAGCCAACACGCAATAAAAATAAAACTAAAAGCGAAGATTCAAATAACTATATAGATAAGAAACTCTTTTTACATAGATAAAATTAAAATTTTAAGTAACCATCAAATTGTCAATAAGTTAGGGAGCTGATTATGATGAATAATTATAGCTAAAAATAATGTGGATATTGGTCCACCACACATTCCCCCCACTGCAACTCCTGTGAGCCAGGATCGACAGCGGTAACCGGTAAAAGTTAAAAACGGTAGCACTGTGAATATGATGTCCGCTTTCAAACAAAAAAATAGATTAAAATCGGTTCATCTGTTTGGTAGTTTCGATGTCACGGACACAGACACATACAGACACGTCATACTTATACATATAATCCCTCTGTTTTTGCCAAGGGTAAAATAATATAGTAATAAATTGAATTTTATTATTTGCATTTGAGTTGAGCTCAGCTCAGTGAGTCTTTTGATTTCAGATACTCGCTGAGACATTACGGCCTTTGATCATTACTAATGGTGTTATCATCTGATATAAGAAAAATAACAATTTTTCTTTATTTTTTAATAATAGAAGTTTATTGTAATACCCATATTAAGTAAAACTAAAAAAGTTTTTTGTCGCCTTTCAAGTGCATTATAATATTATTTTACGAGTATATTCTATACTATGTTATTTATAATGCGAACTCTTTAGTATTTGTGTAATACTACAATAAATACTTGGTTAATACATTACATTAACTTAATTAATGTAACTTACTTATCCGGAGGCCCCGCATGAGGGGGAGGGGCACTCGGCGGTTTCAGGCTACGGAAGGCCTTCAGCCATTTGTTCTTCATGCTGCCCGCTGATGATGATGATAGCTTCCTGTCAGCAGGTGTCCCGCTGTCCGCTTTGGCTGCAAACAGTTCCCTCTGGAAAGAAAACAATGACTTGGTTATTGAGCATCCGGGGGACTCTACGTAGCAAGTGATTATAGTCGAAGTTTGTTGTTTTATGCAGCAAAATTCTGACGACCTCCGTGGCTCAGTGCAGTGCATTAGCACGCTGGCGCTAAAGCCTCGAATACCGCCAGGGAACAAAAAAGTTTTTTCTGTTCCAGGATCATAGATGTAATATATAAAAAGATAGCTTTTTCCCGCGACTTCGTCCGCGTGGAATAGTTATTTTGGGATATCGCTAAAATTTACCCGCGACTTCATTAACGTAGAAGGAGGAGCGCTTGCCCGCGACTCACGACTGTCCGCAGCGCGCCGCACATCATTATTGCGCGCTGATTATTTTATTACTGCGATATCTTCTAAAATACTTATTGAAATCAAATTATGTAAATGGCAAATTTCTTCTAAATTAAATGCTTGTAATGAATAACGTATTTATTTGGATAAGGATTAAAATCATCTTTATGAAAACACCCTCACAAATAATGCTTAATTTTAGAACAAATTTGGTTAGCATAAAAAGGGTTATTGTGAGCCAACCTTAAAAGATAGACATATACTGTCGCGGACTTTTTTCTAGAACTTTTAAGAGGGAACAATTCTGTCATACATAATTTTAGCGAAACTTTAACCGTTTCCGCAGCGTATGCAGCGAAAGCTCTCAAAAGGGACAAAAACACCCCGATTTTGAAACATTATTGATTGGAGCTCCGCTCGTATTGAGCTTAGCATGATGTTATATAGCCTTAAGCCTTCCTCGATAAATGGACTATCCAACACAAAAAGAATTTTTCAATTCGAACCAGTAGTTCCTGAGATTAGCGCGTTCAAACAAACAAACAAACAAACAAACTCTTCAGCTTTATAATATTAGTATAGATGTATAATAAAAATCTTAAATATATGTGAACTATAAAAGTATTAAATATATTTATGTTACAAATTACATATTTGACTTGGTATAAATATAAAACACCATTAGTCACTTTCTATTAACATTTAATTTAAATTACTCGAAATAAATTATCTGCATCGACAAAACATAGTACATAATAGCACCCGTCACACGTACAGTTACGAACGCGTATCGGATTGCGTTTAAAGACGCGTCGAGATCTGAGCGGTTTGAACTGAGGATAATAATAATAATAAAAATGTTTATTTGATAGATAGGACATACACTACAAGATTTTACATTTATACATTACAATACAAGACACAATAATAGAACAGAAAAAAAAAAAAAAGATGAGTACCTATATAACATAAAGTGGAAAACAAGAAAAACATTATAATTACTAATACTAAAGGTACTATAAGAATGAAATGGTCGGTAGTGCAGTGTATTGCCTAACCATCAAAATGGAGACCACTCAGGCATATCACCACGGTGTAAACACCACAGTGCCTGGTATTATGTGGTTCCACTGGTACTGTCATTTGAGGGACAGAATAACACAACAACATACAACAAACAACAATAGCTGATAAAAACATACATATACATAATTACATAACAAGATAATATATTACGTAATATATTTTAATATAACATTATTATGGGACATAGGTATAAACATGTGACTCATCACTCATTACCATGGACAGTGCGCCTTCCGCACTCCCCCTGTAGGTACACTACCCATAGTAACTGCAGCTAGCACTGCCCATAGCACGCATGGCTAGCCGCCATAGTTCTGTTCATAGCAAGTAGTAACTATCACGAGATAAAGATGTTTGGTACAAGATAAATATAAATAGCCAATACTCGGCAAATAATGTTATTACAATATATTAATAACGCAATGCAGGAAGTACAGGTTAGTGTTTGTTTTATACTAATCGTGTTACATTTTTGTTACATACATAATATTATATTATTGGGTCAATATTATACATAATTAGGGTAAAATTATAGCTATAATTATATGTTTTAGGTGTAACATAATATAAAGAATGGCTTCTACATAACATATAGAACACTCGTTTTGTTGTGAGGATTAGGCAAAATAATGGCTATAATGGCTCAATAAAGGATCGAACTGTCGTGATAATTAGGACATCAAATGTCCACGGTTTGGACTGCTGACATAAAAGCGCCCTGCAGACATAACGTTCGGGCCGCGCATCGCACTGCCTTCCACCAAACCGCGGAGGGTCCTGTGCGGTTTGGACTGCGTATCAAACTGTCGTACTTCACGGTTTGGAATACCAACGTCATTCAAAATTTTGGCGAGTGCGCAGATGCCAGATCCGATAGTCACGCATTTTCCCACGGTCCGAACTGTACGTTTGACCATCGCTATCAGCCGCCGGATCTGCGGCAAAAGGTCTATCTATAAAATGTATATCCGTTAATTTCGTTGTCTTGCTACGCCTCGTAGCGGTTTGCTACGCAGCTCTACCTATGGCTACGAAGATTTCGTTATTTGTTTTAAATATATTTTAAATGTTTTCACAAATTAATTTTGTTAGTATATATTAATATAAATAAATAAAATTCAATATGCAAATATTCTACTTTTTAGTTAAGTAATCTTTTTATGTATTGTAATACTACCTATGAGGAATTTTTAAAAAGCCTGGAAATTATTTGTTATTATATATAAATTATTTTAATATTATAAAAATATAATATTAAAATAGTTCAGAACATAACAAAAATATGCTCTTTAAAGTTAACATACAGGTCGAGTATCTTTAAAATATAAATCACAACTTACCATAGACATTTTCGGGTTTTTTGTTGGATATTTTTATCTTTTTATAGCTCAATCGAAAACACAATTTATGAAGCTATTTACTTTAAATATGTTTTTACACCAATATTAAACTTTAAAACATTTTCAACTAAATAATGTCTTTTTTGCAAAAACACTTGTTTCTTTACCTTTTATTAGTAACTTTTTTTTATTATAATTCAGAAGATCACCTTAATGCTTTATTTTATATTTATTTTTTAAAGTAACGATATATTCTGCACTGTAGTTGACTCAACAAATCACGGTGTACAATAGAACTGACTTGCACAACCTCAATAGAAGCCATGTAAATGTGTAAGCAAAGAATATATATGTTATTACTAACGTGTAAGTGTAGAAGATTTTCCTAACTCTGACATGAAAGTAAACAGCTATTTATAATATTCTATATTTGTAACGTATCGGTATTGGCCTTAAGAAGTTGTTTTACTTTGTAGATATGTATTTCACCAGCCCTTTTACTTGAAAAACAAATTTAAAAATTTCAAGTTAGGGGTCGTCCATTAATCACGTGATACCGAAAGGTCCGAAAAAAATCACCAAGTATCACAAAGGAGGAGGGGGTTTAAGGAGACATCACGTATATTAATTTTTGAATCTAGTCTATGCATACCGAAATTCTTATCGGTTGTAGATTCGTAATGTTGTTTAAATACTTACAAGACAAATAATTCGTATAGTTTTTGATTGCTTAAATTATTAATAATTAACCACGTATCACCAGGGGGAGGGGAGGGGTCTAAAAAGTTGTTAAAAACATCACGTGATTAATGGACGGCCCCTAACCCCCAAATTGTCAAGCAGTGAGCGAGCTGACAGACACGCATACAGATAGATACGTCAAAGTTATAACGCCTCTTTGTTTTCGGTGGGGGTTAAAATTAATCAATAACTTTTATATTATTTTAAAATCAATTTAAAAAGTTCTATTTGGGCACATGATAGTGGTAATTAGGTACGGTACATAAGATTTAGGGAAAAAATATGTAGGAACCTAAACAATCCTATTTTTACAAGTGTCAGAATTCTCCATGAGTATAAACTCAGAAAAAATACCGAGGGGCCTAATGCTATAAAAAATGAATTTACTGAGGGATCGTAAACTTTTGCTAGACCAATCGTAACAGAATCAATATCTAATAGTCGGTTCGGTTTTTGCAGACAATCTCTCTCGGTCGGATGTGATTTTGTTTTATATTGTTTTGTTATTCCATGTCACGAGTGATATGACAAATAACCTTGGCCGAAAAACAAAAAATACAACTTTTTCAAACTGGAAATTTTAGGCACGTTTTTCGTGAAGAAGTTGAGAGAATTTACTTTTATCCAACACAATCTATCGCAATATATCGGAAGAGAGGAGAAGAAACTTAAAAAAACGTTATACGTTTTTACCAATTTCTAAGTACTGGCTACTTTGCAGTTTATTAATAGCTTTTGCCCGTGGAAAATACAGGTAACCACGGGAAAACTGATTTTTTCGGGATAAAAAGTATCCTATGAGTTTATCCAGAGCTTGAACTACTACCATAAGTACCACATCAAATTTAACAAAAATCTGTTCAGTGGTTTTTGCGTAAAAGAGTAACAAACATCCATCCATCCAACCATCCTTACAAACTTTCACATTTATAGTAGTAATAGGATTTCGTGCTTGTCTCGGCTAATTTTGGTTCAGCTGGATGATGCTCAATCATTAGTTTAAAATAATCAAATATAATAAGTATTATGAAGTCCAGCTACTTGCTAATAAATGTGAAAGTAAGTGACGATGGATAAATGTATGTTTAGGATTCTTTCACGCAAAAACCACTGAATGAATTCTAATTAATAATTAGGTTAGGTATGGTAGAGTTAAGATTTATACAATATAGGCTGCTTTTTTTCCCGAGAAGTAGAGTGTTACTGTGGGATACTGTATTTACGCGGGCAGAGCCGCGGGCAGAAGTTAGGTTTAAATTTAATTGCTCAGATCTACCTGAAGCTTTATAACTTAAGACGTTTTTGATTAACTTCGACTTTTGCCTTATAAATCTGTCCTGGGGCCTCTAGGTTGGCAACGGTAAAATTATTGTATAAGTAAATGTATTCATATCTATGCCACACAATATTTAACACAAAAATTGTTGATTCTAGAAGAGTTGCTCATACTTTCCAATGCTATATTTACTATCTATTAATTCTTCAAGAAGATTTACAAAACGGTTAAAAGGATTCATGCATTAATGTTTAGAGCTTGGCTCTCGACTCTGCAGGTAGTGGATTCGATCCCCGCGTCGGTACAACAAAAAATGATCGCTAGTCGTTTCGGTTATCCGTCTCACTGGGTTAAGAGAGTAAAGGTAGAGAGATGAAAGGTAGTGTACTAAGCACACACTTGGGCAACATAAAATAACACCTGCGTTGGCTGACTTGGTTTTAACAAAACCAGCCACCGCCACCGAAATTATGTGGGAGCTATTATTATTATCACAACACGAAATAATATCTAGTTCCAACATTAGGTTTATTAAGTTTATACCTAAGTACGGCCTACTACAATTAATTTGTGAAGATGAATAGACGGATGGGTGTTTGTTATTTTCTCACGCAAAAACTATATACTGAATGGATTTACATACATTGGACTACATTATATCCCGAAAATGTATAGTGGTAAGTATAAATATACTGTATAAATTATGCGAACGGAGCCGCGGGGAAAATAAGTAAAATATAATTCAATGACTTAATTCGACCAATTTCTTGTAAACCTATTTTCTACATGCAAAATACAATAAAGGTAGAACATTCTGGAATGTTATGAATATTTATGACAAAACAAATTTTCTAGTAAGTGTAAGGAAAAAGTTTCGATTTTGCTCCCGTTGCATGATGCAAATCAGGTAATTTCCATGCAATTTCGTTGCTTAGTTCATTCAATGTATAACTGCATATTTTCGCGTTTTCATATTACCAACTATGTATGTATATGCAAATTTTATTGTTTATGGAATGCTTTCTTACTGATTCGATTCGGTTGTTATTTCGAATAACATGAACTCAGGTTTTTCCTAACAGCTCTAGTTTTTGTGTTAGTAATAATTATTGTAATTGCACATAAATTTTTGTTGTTAAACTTACTGTTTCTTACTTATACATGAAATATAAGGCAGGCAAAGCTCCTGTACTAAAAGTAGGTATATAAGGTTTGGTAAAATCAATTACGGAAACTTTGGGTACGTCATATACTGCTCGTGTAAAGACGTTTAGGCAGAAAAAATATATTTGAAACTCGTTGATTTTTTTTATACAAAATTAAATTATGTTGCAGGAAATTACATCTTATTGCATTATATCGACCACGCGCGTACAGCTGTTCAGATATGAAATCGAATGACCTTTCTTGGTGTATGCAATATGTATCGCTGTCTCTGTCGTGCATATGTCGTCGTGGTACATCTGCTGTCCTTGTCGCGCGCGGACGCTTTATGCAAAAGATTTAATTTCTTGCAATATTTTAATTTAATAATTTTAGTTTGTATTTTTTTTACACGGGTTTAATTTTTTTTATGCCTAAACGTTTACACAAGCAGTAGATCACGTGTCCGAATACTTATTCGTAATTGATTTTACCAAACCTTATATAATACATTAAAAATCTAATAGAATTGCTTTCACATAAAACGCCAATAAATTTGTAATTGTTTATTAGTAACTCAATGTTGCCCGCGACTTCGTGCGCGCAAAAATTACTTTCACAGAAACCATACATTTTTCCGCGATAAAAAGCCTATCCTTCCCCGTGGTCTACTTTACATCTGTGCCAAATTTCATCAAAATCGATCCAGTAGTTTCGGAGCCTATTCAATGCAAGCAAACAAACAAACCAACTTTTCCTCTTTATTATATTATATATTATAGTATAAATATTTTGACAATAATAATAAATACATGTAATCTATATCTATACTAATTTAATAAAGAAGAAATGTTTGATTGTTTGCATTGAATAGGCTCCGAAACTACTGGACCGGTTTTGACGAAATTTGGTTCAGATATAGATTAGACCACGAGGAAGGACATAGGCTACTTTTTATGTACGGTTACCGCGGGATTTCTTTTTTGCGCGCACGAAGTCGCGTGCAACATCTAGTCTATTATAAGTACGACATTCTTGCAATAAATGATTATGATTATATTTTCTATAAGATTACCAGGCGTTAATTGATAATATTGATATTAATTATTATATTTTTTTGTCATTTAGTAAACTATATATAATTTCTCAGGTTTGTTCTTTCAGTATATTGAGATAAGGGAGTTACCCTTTCTCCTCGCACAAGCTCAAACTTTCCAACATTAACACACCCAACAAGCCATATAAGTTATCATTTTAATCATAAACTCTACATAAGTTTAAATTTTAGCTGTATAATAAAGCGTAGCTACTGAGCTACAGCTACTGAGTTTACCGCATTATGTCAATTTTCATACACGTTAAACTTAATACAGTTTTGGTATTATAATATTTTATTACTCGAATATATTTTATTACTATCGGAAAAAGGATTTTAGGGTATTTTTATAGTTTGGATAAATTTGTCGTTCTGACTCTATTCTTGGCTATGAAACTACTACGTAATGGGAGGGAATAGATGATACTGACTTAATAAAAACAATATTCAACCTCTTTCTTTTTAACAAAAAACAAGTTCTTTTAAACAAAAAAATGAGATAATCTATTAAAATTCATCAATTGATATATTCTAAAAATTACAGTTAGCAGGGGCGGATATACCGACGGACACAGCGAAACTATTAGTGTTCCGTAGTGCTAAGATATCTTAAATATATTTTTAATTTAAAATATTTTAATTTATTTTAACATTTTTGAGGTCGGTGCCTCTTGTGATTCTTTTTTTAAGTCGGTTAAAAAACCTTATCAGTTCTCACAGAAGTTTAGACTCTTAGAGAGGTAGTCTTTTCATGTTTAATGAGATAAATGTATGAGTTTGTGACATTATAGGAGTAGGTATGGTGTCGTGACGTGAATAATTATATTAATAATTCAATAGAAAAGCGGTAAGTACTTAATGACAAATTTTATTTTCATACTAGCTGATGCACGTGTTAGAATATTGGTATTTTTATAGTAATACACCTTTAAAAAAAATTTCATTCAAAAGCTAAATTTATCATTTTTATACTTTGACAGTTATGTCACAATATCATTTTATTATTTCCTGTTTTACAATCTACAGTTTAAAATTTAATAATAGTTAAATAATTGATCTAAATTATCAAATAATTTAATGGCCATTGGAAACATATTTTGTATGACAATTTTAGTAAATTCTTAAACTTCCGGTGTAGTTTTTACCGCCAATTATTTCCTATAAATTGTTGGTCCGCCATTTTAGGCGGCAGTCTTGGCGAAGCTGTGAGCATAGATAATACAGATATATATTAGGCTGTGAAATTGATCGTTCAATATATTAAAGATAAGTAAACCTATTTTATAAGTAGTGGCTAAATTATTATGTACCTATATGTCTTATTTGATGATTGATTTTGATGATTTTTAAAATTATAGTGTTAAGATGTTAATGATGTTAGTTAATACTTATTTTTAGTAATTTGGTTTAATAATTACTTTGTTTTGAATATTTAGAATTCTATTCTGGAATTACATTATAAATAGGTTTATCGAAGTGTTGGTATTTAATGTAAATGGTTTAAATTGCTATACTTATCTCGTACAGATATAAAATATCAACTTATCAAAGAATATTATAATAAGTATTTCTTATTGTGATTAAATTTGTTATAACATGTACAGTAATTAA
This sequence comes from Glaucopsyche alexis, assembly GCA_905404095.1. Lineage (NCBI taxonomy): Eukaryota > Metazoa > Arthropoda > Insecta > Lepidoptera > Lycaenidae > Glaucopsyche > Glaucopsyche alexis. Next base: position 15,992,317 of record FR990052.1, on the reverse strand, counting down.
AATACCAATTAGTAATTATAGACTATGATAATCAGTATTTCTTTATTTGTATCTTTATTTGCCTATTACCTACATTTGGTTACAGTTTTTGATAAAAGGTAATTTTAGTTGATAAATTAGGTTGTGATTTGAAACTATCAGTGTTTACTATTATAATAAGGAAAACTTTTGTACAATAAAACTATTTAGCAATACTTTTATTATTTTACTTAGTATCCTTTTGATAGTAGCTATTTTGGTCATTCTGACTTATCCCTTTTAGTCTTTAATTTTTTTTATTTTGATCATATTTGACACACGCAACTTCGTTTGCATAGAACTAACGGAAACCGAACCCAATATTTTTAAACGGAACCCTTAAATAAAAGTATCCTATGTTAGACCTTATAACTACAGCAGCGGAAGTCCCGTGAAAATCGGTCCAGCGGTTTCAGAGATTAGCCGGAACAAACAGGCAGACAGGCAGACGGACAGACAAACATTTAAAAATTGATATTTTATTGTAAGTATGAATATACTTTCATATGCATTTAGTGAAAAGCTGTTAATTTGAAATTACAAACAGACACTTTAATTTTATATTTTATCTGTACCTAGACATAAACATAAAATAATGTACCTAGCCAGTTCACAGTTGAATATTATTAACGTAATACACATTACTGTACTTTAATGTAATGTACTAAAGTACCTAATTGGCTTACTTTTCGTCCTTGACAGGTCAGTTACCTAGTAAATTTCACGAGCTAACACGTAAAGTAACACAAATTTATTTCAGAATACTATTCGCGTGCTCAATATTTTACTTATGTACGTATAGGTTTATAATGTAATATCGGGGACTCTTATTCTTCAGCAGGTTGACCGTTGTCATAATTTGTTCGTATTATACGTGATAATACATAATATTACGATATCAAACTAACACGTCATTGCCAATTGTATTGTGAATTTGTGACTGCATGCCGTCATTATAATACAAAAAAATATTAGAATACTCTACCAGCTTATGAATTAGATTACCTGAAAGTACAATTGATTAAACGAAAAAAAATTATCTAATTTTCAAACGCTTGGCGAATTACTAACGGCCCGTTTCAATTATCCTATCAATCTATAATTATACTACACATTTCATTTCTCGATATATATTTTACCATGTAGTATATCCATACTTACGAGGCAATCCACGCATATTTCATAGCTAGAAATCAAGAAAAAAGTTACTTCTTGTCTATGATTCCTAGTTCCATAGATAGGTAGGTATGTTTCCTGTCACGCCATTTTATGTTTGCGTGGCAAATGACGCATATTTTTGTTCCAAAAAGTTGAAAATAATTGATCTATAAGTTGAAATATGATACGAAATGTGATTTCAAGTCATTTGAGAAATGCTGAGACAAAAACTAACAATAGAGGAAGAAATTTGCAAAATTTAGGACGAAAATACGTAAGTCAAAGAAAAAATGCCGGCGTTAAAATTGCTCCATTACAATCACAATGTCTAATAAATAATCCAGGTATGCCAAGATTATAATATATTTTCTACAATTAACATTAGTTCCAAAAATCAAACGCAATTTCTGTCAGTTTAGTCTCTTATAGGAACATTATACAAAGAACGTATTTGTCGGGAATCCGCTCTCTCTCTCTCTGTATAATATAATAATTTATTATTCATTTTTTGCATAGAACCACATATACACATGAAACAGTATGCGATTTGCATCTGTTGCTACAGAAAATCTAAAGTAGTGTCTGAACTAGGTAATCCTGTATCTCAGGCAAATTTAACGCTGGAACTGTCCTTAGTACAAGATTAGTTTATATTGCAAATACACGAGTTGTTTTTTAACATGATCTAATATTATAAATTTGCTTAGTTTATTCTTCCTAAGAAGAAATAAGAATATATAACTGGAAAGTTGTCATTATAATACATTGGCATAGTGTATACCTACCTGGTGTTAGGATTATTTTTAGAATCCTTGAAGTTTGTTAGTAATACTAATTTAAAGAGTACTCTGGAAAGTTGTAAGGGTTTTTAGGTTTCATTTATAATACTGGTTCTATTTAAATGAAGATACTCATTGTAAAAGTTAGTAGGTAAATAATCCAAAAATCAAAGTCATGATATTTGGGGCTTAACTCAGCTGTTAGGTATTGGCTTACCCAGCAGTTCATATAGAGTTATTTGCTTATTGCATAACATTGCTTCTCATGGATAATAGAAATTAATATACTCATGGATCAAAATGGGTAGAAACCTTTGAAAAAGTTTCAGAATCTAATAATAATTTTAATCTTGAAATTTATACAAAGCATCTTAGATTGTGTGTAATACTTAAAAAGTCATTGGTATATAGAAACAACAGGAATTTTAATTTAAAAAACTGAACTGAAACGGATCTGTCTGTAAACTATTCTGGCTATAAATAAACTACAATACAAACATTATTATACAAATATAATAATAAAGAAATAGAAATATAATAAATTTAATGAAATAAAATATAAGCAATAAAACTTCAACCAAAAATTTATTGGGTGGTAAGTTGAGGGCTTACACACTACAACAATAATAACTCCCCGCACCGATTTCGGTGACGGTGGCCGATTTCATTGAAACCAGGCCAGTTACGCAGGAGTAATTTTATAGTGTCCAAGTGTGTGCGCAGTACACAAGAGACTCTCTCTTCCTTTACTCTCATAACGGATTAAGGGACGGATCCCGGAGTGGGACGGATCCCGGAGTGGGACGGATCCCACTACAACAATGTATACATGTGTATGAGAAAAGTGTGAAAAACAGTCTATTGCTATTTATATTTTTTTTTTTGGAAAATATACTTAATTTATATTATATTATATACAGAATATTTCAGTTTGTAAAAATCAAATTATGGTCACACATAGACCTTGCTAAATGTTCACAGCACAAGTATGGTATTTGGAACATGATAATATTTCATTGTACATTTTATTGGCCATTGGCAAACAACGTTGAACAAGCAAAGCCAAGTATCTCTTTAGATACCATGATAGCTTAATTATCAAGTAATAGTTTAAAGCAACAATTTGTATCTGATGAATGATAAATTTGTATCAAGATATGAATTAAGGATTGACCAGATAAACCAGTAGAAAGTTTTTTGCAAAAAAAAAAAAAAAAAAAAAAATCTGTTAACAGTAAGACACAAATATAAGAATAATATTAAAAAAGAGAATAAGAAATAAAAAATTGAAACATGGACAATAATACAGATGATAATATGAGGTCTTATTGAACACGAGTGGGAACTAGATGCTTTTGTTTTGCCACAACAAGATTAACCTAAAATACATTAGGTGCATTGTACACGGGTGATATACGTGATATATTGACGTGATAACAGCTGACATGGGTGATATGCGAGACATATTGACGTGTTGCTGAATGCAAGTGACAATGAGATGTACATGTTTTGCCATAATAAGATTAACCTAAAAATACATTAGGTGCATTTTACACGAGTGATATGCGTGACATATTGGCGTGATTACAGCATAGACGGACATATTGACGTGTTGCTGAATGCAAGCGAGAACGAGATGTACTTGTTTGGCCACAACAAAATGAACAAGAACAAGACCCTAAAATTACATTAGGTGCATTTTACATGGGTAATATGTGAGACATATTGACGTGTTACTGAATACAATAATTGGGAACTAGATACAATGGTATACTTTATTCAATCTGGATACGCACAAGCTATAACAAAAATAACATAGCAATGCACAATTTACATTATCCATGGGTGATATTTTCATTGATATGTTGCTTATTACAATTAGTGTACCTACTATGTGAAGCACCAGTAGGTATATTTTATACAATCATTGAGCGTATACGATATATACAAGAAGGTACTTGTGTCTGTACAACACACGTTACTCCTTCTAGATGAGTCCACAAAAAGAAAGAGGAGGGGTGCAATACAAGAGTAGTTCATGTAATATTATACATATATGAACGCTTAATCTCTATGACCCAAAAATCGATAAAAATTTAAAAATAAAATGACAGACTTATTCCCAAAAAAGACCTGGAGAGGAATATGAACAAGAACAGGACAAAGAAATATTAACAGAAGTTGATTATATCCAATATAAGATAAACACAGTGTAACTTTAAAGGAAAAACACAATTAAGTACCCAATATAAAATGGAAATCTAGCAAAACTTATTTTAAATAACTCAATATTAATCCTTCAAGGTGCATCAATAAACAAGTTTCAAAATTACTTAGTGTGACAGACAGTATTAAAACAGAAATAAATAAATAAATGATAATCAACAACTGAGGCAGGGTTTATACCTACCCGTTTTTTTTAATAGAGCTCTATTTCTTATACCAACTAATGCCTTTGAATTTATATATATATAATTTTTTTATCAATATAAAAATATCATACTACACCCTTACTATAAAAATATCATAATTTGAATTTGGAAAAATCTATCATATAATACAATTTATTAATTTATTAAAACTTCATATTCTCCTTAAAATCTGGCATAATTCGTTTCAAATTTACAATATCTGTTTGAATTTTACTCTTCACTATTTCAAGCTTGCTCCACAAGCAAAGCATAACCAATAAATCAAAGCATGAGACGCAAAACATTGAGTCTGAAATTATAAAATATCTTGAATTAGGAGGTATAACATTTTTGTGAACCTATTTCTTATCAGTTTGTATCGTGAATTTTGGTAATCCTAAAACGGTAACAAAGGTATACTTTGAATTTACTCAAATATTTTTTATATTTGTAACCTTTTTTCAATATAGCACTAAGCACAACATAGAATAGGGTGGCAATGATTAATCAAGATAATTTTTCAAATTTAAGTTATCTTGTACTTATTCATCTAGAATCTAGATAATAGAAAATATCTAAGCTGACGATAGTGTAGTCAATAATGAATTTGAATCATTAGGGGGATTTCTGTATCTATACATTTTACCAAAATATATAAAAAATTATATTAGCAGCAATATACATAAGAAAAGGTATTAAAAATATAATTCATCTTGATAATATCTTGTTGATAAGTATATCATCATATATATAATAACACAGTAGTGTTTAGTCTCAATAACAATAATTTAACTTAACTCACCATTAATCAAAATTTATTATCCAAAACAAAAACATACTTAGTGAACCTGAATTATGTCCTACACATAATTAAATAAAACTGAATAAATTTACTTTAGACATAAATTCTGGTTAAAACCATAAATACAGATAAAGATAACTAAGTCGCTGTTTTAAGAAGTACTTACTTTATGGAACTTTAAAGCTGTTCCAGATCAAAACAAAATACAGAGTCAATGGATGCTTGTAAAACACGGTTGTCACAATCTTTCACCAAATTCTTTATTAGGCATACGTCTTACCCTAACAATTTTAGTTACATTATATTAATAAAATATAGTCTGTATTTGGTTTAAGATCATATTATTTATCCTTCACAATATATTAGTCTTAATAAGTGATGTGACTTCCATAAGACACAATTATCGTTTCTCTTTTACATAAAAGTAGGATAAATATTTTGAAATTATTTATTTCAGTTATATGATGGGTTCTTGGCGCGATAAGTATTAAGGGTATGAGCATAGTTATTTAGTTGAATAATTTTGATTTGAGAAAATTTAAAAATAACAGTTATAAAATACAAATATTATATTATAATTGTAAGTAGATACTTAAATATCGGTTACATAACTGATATAAGCTTAAACATGCAAGAAGGTATCATAATTTAGTAATGCTTGTTATTTTACTTAAACCAACAGGTAAAATAAACCGGAAGTATAATTATATTATAACAAGACTAATACCATACTATTATTCTAGTGTTTAACACATTACACAACTCCCATACGCTCTGAACATCTACATGGTAAAATATATATCGAGAAATGAAATGTGTAGTATAATAAGTGATCAAACGAACTTACCTTAAGTGAAGTTCGATCATTATTATATGAAACATTTCATTTCGAAGATATATACCCACCCAACCCAAGCACATAAGGCTATAAGTATATTATAAGCCTTACATGCGTAGCCCTGGGAGTTGTGTACATGTGGAAAGCTCTAAACAGAATGGCGTGACAGGAAACATACCTACCTATCTATGGAACTAGGAATCATAGACAAGAAGTAACTTTTTTCTTGATTTCTAGCTATGAAATATGCGTGGATTGCCTCGTAAGTATGGATATACTACATGGTAAAATATATATCTTCGAAATGAAATGTTTCATATAATAATGATCGAACTTCACTTAAGGTAAGTTCGTTTGATCACTTACTATTTGTTAAAAATATCGTCATTCAATCATTTGCCAGCAAGGAATTTGTAAGTAAACAACATTGCCAGCTTTTCGCGATATAAATTTCACGTTTCTAACAAATAGTTCTAGATAGATATCTTGTTGGATCACTGATGTTAAATCGCAAGTTACTGTAACCTACGTTACCGGCCTTCCAAAGAGGAATATAGTCTCTTGAAGGCGACAGTCCTATAAAAAACTCGTAACAACCTAGTATTTATATTGTTGCGGAGGTGGTAAAAATATCTCTTATTTTAGTGGCCATTTTGTTTTCAAAAGAGTTATGTAACATCTTGTTAGCGTGACACTTAACTCGAGACTCTCCGAATAATGACTGGGCTGTACTTATATATTGATGGCGCCTTCAAAATGCTGCTGTCTTACGGCAAAATTAATTAAAAGATATTTAAGTGTGAACATCAAAGATATACTCAGAATGCGGTCACTTTTATAGATTGAAAAGATATCAACTTGTATGTTTTTAAAATAGCTTCGGAGCTACTAGCAAATTTAGAGCGACCTGCAATTTTCTATGCTAATAGTTCACGCTAAAAACTTTTTATGAAAATTATTTTCAGCAAAATCGGACAGTAATTATCTATATCTATACTTCTATACGAATATTATAAATGCGAAAGTGTGTCCGTCTGTCTGTCTTTTTGTTACCTCTTAATTTCGTTTAACATACTTTGGGTCCCGGAAAAGTACATAGGATATTTTTTATTCCGAAAAGGTAGTGTTCCCGCGGAATAATGTATTTACGCGGGCGGAGCCGCGGGCAAAAGTTAGTTTCATATAATTCAAAGGAAACCTATTGCGCGTTGATAGTTACAGAAACTTGCACATGTCCTGACATCATTTTGCTTACGTTAGGTTATTCATAATAAATAATACCCTACTAAAATTTCAAGTTGCCTCATAGGTACACTTTTCTGCAATCTTGTGTTGGGGTATAATAGGAGAAGTATAGGAAGGTTTCAGCTTGTCTCAAACACCTGCTCTAAACTTCCTAGTAGCTCTCCATCTAAAAATCATAGCATTCAGTATTAGCTGAACTAAGCTCATTTCATCACAAGTAAAACTATTTGAGGCTCCGTGACCTAGTGGATAGACCGTTTGGTTCGCACTCAAGAGAGTGCAGGTTCGAATCCCAGGTTGTGGCGTGTACCAATGAGACTTTTTCAGATAAAGTACATTATACGGACGCTCGAACGGTGAAGGAAAACATTGTTAAGAAACCCGCACATGGTTGGCACCAGACGTATTGACCAGTCATTCCTCTGGACTAGGCTGACTATGTTGTGAGCATGTCGTATGTGCTTGGGCAACCATACGACATTTAAAAACCAACTCCAACTGGTCCCAGGCTTTACAATATTTCAAGAGTGGTTACTTCACTCGGAGAATCTATACATCTATACAGATAGATATACTAAGTGTCTGTTTGTAACTTCAAATTAACAGCTTTTCACATAATGCATCTGAAAGTATATTCGGTACTTACAATAAAATAACATTTTTTTTATTTTGCCTGTCTTTCTGTCTATCTGTCGGGCTGTCTGTCTGTTTGTTCCGGCTAATCTCTGAAACGGCTCGACCGATTTTCAAGGGACTTTCACTAACAGATAGCTGATGTTAGAAGGTCTAATATAGGCTACTTTTATTTTAGGGTTTCGTTTAAAAAATAGGGTTCCGCTTCCGTTAGTTCTGCGCAAATGAAGTTGCGGGCATCAGCTAGGGTACTAGCAGTAGGTATACTGTATAATAAATCATCCATTAACGAATGAAAAGGCATAAGTAAGTTTTAAAACTATTTAATGCCCAACGAAGAGAGCATGGAGAGAGATTTTTAAATTTAATACCTTTAAATAAAAGGCGAATAATGCTACTAATTAATGATAACTTACTGTGATTTTTCGACTGTTTTAAAGGTTTTTGGGAATTTCCTAAGCCACAATCTCAGGAGACCCCATAATAAATACGAGGCCCTCAAGTTCGCGGTCGTGGGCGGTAGCTGACTTTTTACCGACACTTCTTTTATTAGACATTTATTTCAAATTGAAGCCACTAATTGGATACTATATATCTGTCGTTTCCTTTCGTTTTGACGAATAATAATAATAAACATTTATTCAACAATCACACTCACATACTCACTTGTATACTGATTTGAGGAAACAAAATATTGAATGACGATCAACCAATTTCATAACTAGTAAATCATTGTGCAGTTTTAATATAGACTTCAAAGGATTACTCTTCACTCGAGGCCACACAACAACTACCTACTTACAGATTTTATTTTTCATAACTTCAAAACTAAATATCCTATTTCGATGCAACAAAATGTACTTAATTTCTTAGACAATTTATTTGGATGAGGATTAATACAAAGAAATCAAAAAATATTGGTCCCAGTCTTTATTTTTTTATTTTATTTTATTGACTCACCAACAGTACAGCTTTTGGTACATTGTTGAGAATCATATAAATATATTACTTAAAGCTAAAATGAGTTCTAATGATAGGTGAATTCTAATGATACCTAGCTGAAGTACAACTTGCGTTGGCGACAGTGAATATGAAATATGAGATGACAAAATAAGGATCTATAATGTGATGGTGATAAAATGTAACAAAAATAAACAATTTTCTTCTTATGAAATAAACAAAAATAACAAAGCACAAAGTGCTTAACAGACATAATGTTAAGGACAGCGGCCTCGCCTGTGTTTGAAAGTGAATTTAAAAACAATGAACACTTATCAGTGCTTTAAAACGTTTCTAAAAACTGTGAGTAAATAGTACATAAACTCTTAAGAGTGAAAATAGTGAATATAAGTGTTGTACATAAGTGTTAAATTCATTAGAATAGTGGTAAATAATTGTTTTAAAGTCACGAGTTTATTTTCTTTATAATTTCTTAACCGTAGCTTATTTCGCTTGGAAAATTAGTGTTGTACATAGGAAAAATTAGTGGCTAAAGTAAATAACATTTAGGTAAATAGAAATGTAAATGGTTTTAGAGAAAATTAGATTATAATGGTGAAAAATATATGGTTTTCTTATACTTGTAACTTTAACTTATGTGTTATTAAGTATCTATGTAAACTGTGTGATTATGTATTGTTTTATGGTAAATAAAGAATTTCACGTTATGCGTTTCACTTATCCTGGCTCAGGGGAAATAAAGGGAAATTAGGGAAAATTATGGAAAAATAGCCGTATAGAGAAATAAGAGAGAGATAGCTTATATGGAAATTAGAAGAGTACATTTGTGCTCCCTATACGGCATTGCCCTGAGCCAGGTAAGCTAACGGCTTATCGTGTAAAATGTTCTCCTCAAATCAGTGTTATTTTTTATACGCCCCAGCTCTGCCCGAATCGGTGTAACCTTGCTATCTTCGAGTCTGATCAGAGCCGGCGGTGAAAACCTAGTGGAAAAATACAGTCCCATACAGTAGTGCGTGGTCCTTGCGATCCGGATTGCAAGTTAGTGAGTTAGTCGCGTGTGATCCGAGATACAAGATTGAAGAAATTTTCGAAGTCCAATACCAGTTGAAAACAATCAAGACGACACTTAGAAGAATTTATTGATGACGGAACATAGAAAAATTTACTGAACATCGGACATAGAAAAATTTTACTGAGCCAAGGAGATAGAAAAATTTATTGAAGACTGGACTTAGAAAAATTTACTGAACACTGGACATAGAATAATTTCATCGAGCCAAGGACATAGAAAATTTTTTGAAGAAAATTTATCAAGCCGAACATAGAATTTTGGAAGAAAGGAATTCAACACCGGGGATCGACGGACTCAGATTAGAAGATTGGACTCGAAGATACAAGACAACACCAAGGAAGAGGGAAGCAAGGATTCGCAGATTTTTCGCCTGAAAAACCTACCGAAGATTCTTGAAGAGTCGTGAAGACTCTGAAGATTTTTGGAGTTTGAAGACGAATATTTGAAGATTAATTTTTGATTTGAGGATTTAACTTAACGTAACATTTAACTTAAACTATGGTCATCACAAGGAGTCAGAGCGGGGCCGAGGAGAACCAACCACAACAACAACAACCGCGAAGATTTCCAGATCCGCCACGATCGCCGTCTGCTGCCGCCACGAGCCAGCCGCCGCCGACCGAGGGAAGGGCAGATCTGCTTCAAACAATTTTAAAACCGAGACCAGGTACTAGCAAGGCACCTGTAGCTCCGGAAGTGCAAACACTAGCCAGGAAGAAGGCTATTTCAATAAGGTCGCGTCGATCGACAGCGAGTGTCGTCGCACGCATACAATATGAGGCGGAAGAGAAGCTTGCCGCTCTCCGTAAAAAGGAACTGCAAATAGAAGCAGAACTTATCAAGAAGAAACTCGTCGCCGACGTCGCCGCTGCAGAGGATGGAAGCAGCCCCGATGACGACGAGCCGTCTGAACAGGTGGAGCAACGTGTACGAGCCTGGCTAAGCGAACAAGGACCCGACCATGAAGAGGCTAGACAAGAGCCGGTCGTGTTAGAGGAGAGAGAGACGCCGAAGCCAGAAGACATGCCACCAACTGGAGGACGACGCGAAGGCCAAAGGACGAGATTTGAGTGGCCGGAACAGCGCCGCCCACGCTCACCCACACCGCCCACGTCTAGGGCCAACGGAGTGGAACATCTCGCTGAAACGTTAGACAAGCTGCTGAATCAACGCCAGACGCGCCACACAACGGAGCTGCCTGCATTCTCAGGGGCTCCCACCGAATGGTTGTCCTTCAAAGCAGCCATGGAAGACACCACTGCATTCTACAAGCTGAAACCGATCGAGAATTTAGCTCGGCTGAGGAACTGCTTACGGGGAGAAGCCAGGGAAGCCGTGGCACCACTGCTGAGCGTCGCTACGCCGCCCGAACAAATCATGAAGACTCTAGAACAATGCTTCGGACGTCCAGAAGTTATGGTGGACCGCATGATGGAAGACCTGAAGAGGCTACCGAGGCTCGGAGGTTCGGCGGCGGAACTCAACCAATTCGCCGTAAAGATTCAGAACATGGTGGCTATCCTGAAGAGGCTGAGGCACGGGTACCTTTTCAACCCGTTGCTCACGAGAGACATTCTAGAGAAACTCAGTCCCTACGAGAAAAGCAAGTGGTACGACTACGCAGAAGAGACGTCGCGCTTCAGGAACGAGCCCGATGTCGTCCTTCTCTCTGAATTCTTAATGAGGGAAGCGGACAGGGCACTGCGCTACGGATTCAGCACGACATCGAAGAGAGAAACACCGCGTCAACCTCCGAACAAGAGTGAAACCAGAGCAAGAAGGCCAGTCTTCGCGGTGACAGATGAGGGCAGGGGTTCGCCGAGCCACAGCCAACCCAAGAAGGTACGCGAGGAAGCAATGAAGTGCCCGGTATGTGCCAATGATCACGCTCTGCCTCGCTGCGCCACCTTCAAGAAAATGAGCGTACCAAAGAGATGGGACACAGTCAAGAAAGAGGGGCTGTGTTTCCTGTGCATATCGAGTCGACACAGAAGATTCATCTGTAAGGCGAAACGGTGCGGCGCACAGGGTTGTAAGCGGCTGCACCACACGTTGCTGCACGAGGAGAGGTCCGGCGGCGCTCCACAGGCTGAGGACGCCGTTATTACCGCATCGGTCACGTCCGACCGTGCGGTAAAACTCAAGATGAGAAGGGTTCAAGTCGTAGGTCCACGGGGCGAAGCGGACATCTTCGCGCTGTTCGACGAGGGCTCGACAGTGACTCTGCTGGATGAAGACGTCGCGAAGGCTATCGGCGCAGACGGTCCGTCGAAAGTGCTGCGGATGCACGGGATCAATGCCGAGAGGAATGAGGAAAAAAGCCGACTCGTACAACTGGGCGTACGGGGTCACGACGGTACCAGGCACGACATCACTGCGAGAACGGTGGGCGGATTGAACTTGCTCACTCAATCCGTTCCGGAATCATTGCTGCAACTCGCTCACCTGCACGATCTCAGGGATGAAGAGATGTGTTATGAGAACGAGAAACCCCAACTTCTCATCGGTACGGACAACTGGCAGCTCATCGTGTCAAGAGAACTGAGAATCGGGAAAAGGAACCAGCCTGCGGCCTCAAAGACCAAACTCGGCTGGGTGATTCACGGCGGCATCCCGAGACGCTTGAGGACGAAACAGGATGAGAACGAGAATATCCTGCACATATGGACCGTCGACTACCCGGACGAACGAACGGGCGAGAGTCTAGACGGGACGAGACTCCAGTGGCGCAAAGAGGGCGTCACATTACCCCGGAGTAACAACGGGGGGAGTCAGACAAATTGCAGTATGGGACCGGGACTCCAGTGGCACGCGAGAGGTGTCATAACCCCAAGGATCGACGGGGGGAGTCGTGCGGGCTGCAGTTTGGAACAGGAAAATGGGGATGTCCGAGTCGTGTTGGCCGCTGCCAAGGCCAAGGTGTCGCCGCTGAAGGCGCAATCAAGACCGAGATTGAAGCTGCAGGCTGCCCCGGTAAGATGGAGACCGGGAAACAACGACGCAGCAATAAGTGGAAAGGCAGTAGAGAAGCTGCTAAAACTGAACGAGATGATTGAAAAGAGGGACCCAATCATCCTGGACGGAAGACATCCGTTCACGAAGTTACTGGTGGCACGGGAGCACGCCCGGGCAGGACACGGGAGCCGTGAGAGGGTCGTGAACGACCTCAGGCAAAGGTTTTGGATCCTGAAGCTGCGGCCGACGGTGCGCAGCATAACAAGTAAGTGTGCGTTTTGTCGGCTACGACGGGCGCACCCGAGAACACCACAAACTGGAGACTTGCCGGCGGAGCGCCTGGGGGCGTTCCAGAGACCATTTTCGTACTGTGGTCTCGACTGTTTCGGCCCGATGACGATCACCATCGGCCGACGTCACGAGAAGAGATGGGGAGCGCTCTTCACCTGTCTGACGACGCGGGCCGTGCACCTGGAGCTGGTGGCCTCGCTGTCGACAGACTCAGCAATAATGGCCATGAGAAGGATGGCTGCGCGGCGAGGATGGCCGTCAGTCATGTACAGCGACAACGGGACGAACTTCAGAGGCGCGGACGTCGAGCTGCGGCAGGCGTACGCCGAGTGGGCACCGGCTATGGCTCAGCTGGGCCTCACGCACCGCATGCAATGGAAATTCACCCCGCCGGGGGCGCCGAGTCAAGGAGGTGCCTGGGAACGGATGGTGAGGTCGGTGAAAACCGCCTTACTCGCTACGCTGAACGAGAAGTCGCCGAGAGAAGAGGTACTCCAGACCCTAATGGCCGAGGCGGAGTATTCCGTGAACGCACGACCGCTAGTTCACGTTTCCGTGGACCCCAGCGACCCGGAGGCAATCACACCGAACCATTTCCTCCTGGGTTCGTCCACCGGACTGCCGTACGTCGGACCGTGTGTGCCGGCGGACAAGAAGACTTGGAGAGTCGCGCAAGCCCTTGCCGACGAGTTCTGGAGGCGCTGGGTGAGGGAATACCTCCCCACGCTCACGCCACGCTACGGGGCGCCGCAGAGCAGCCGTGCCCTGGTTCCGGGCGACCTGGTCGTGGTCGTAGATCCGGCGCTGCCGCGTAATACGTGGCCGCGCGGGGTCGTGCACCGGGTCTACCCTGGCCCGGACGGACAGGTGCGTTGTGCGGACGTTCGCACGCGCAGTGGTGTGTTCCGCAGGCCCACATCAAAGCTGGCAGTGCTGGAGGAGGCGCCGCAGTCGCAACCGCGACCGCTGGCGGAGCAGACGGAGCCGGGGGCGTCGCCGGGCGCGGAACGAGCGCCGGGGCGAGCTACAGACAGCTCGCAGTCGCCTGAGCGGGCTACAGACGGCTCGCAGTCGCCTGAGCGAGCTACAGACAGCTCGCAGTCGCCGGGGCGAGCTACAGACAGCTCGCAGTCGCCTGAGCGAGCTACAGACAGCTCGCAGTCGCCGGGGCGAGCTACAGACAGCTCGCAGTCGCCTGAGCGAGCTACAGACAGCTCGCAGTCGCCGGGGCGAGCTACATACAGCTCGCAGTCGCCTGAGCGAGCTACAGACAGCTCGCAGTCGCCTGAGCGAGCCACATTCGGCTCGCAGTCACCATCACGAGCTGTAGCGAGCACAGACAGCTCGCGGTCGCAGCCAGTTGCAGCGGGTACGGTCAGCCCGCAGTCACCGGAGCAGTTTGCGGCGGACACAGACAGCTGGCAGTCAGCGGAGCAGTCCACGGCGGGTCCAGCGAGCCCGCGGTCACCAGAGGAGGCTGCGTAGAACCTGGCTACTGCGCCGGGGGGAGGATGTTAAGGACAGCGGCCTCGCCTGTGTTTGAAAGTGAATTTAAAAACAATGAACACTTATCAGTGCTTTAAAACGTTTCTAAAAACTGTGAGTAAATAGTACATAAACTCTTAAGAGTGAAAATAGTGAATATAAGTGTTGTACATAAGTGTTAAATTCATTAGAATAGTGGTAAATAATTGTTTTAAAGTCACGAGTTTATTTTCTTTATAATTTCTTAACCGTAGCTTATTTCGCTTGGAAAATTAGTGTTGTACATAGGAAAAATTAGTGGCTAAAGTAAATAACATTTAGGTAAATAGAAATGTAAATGGTTTTAGAGAAAATTAGATTATAATGGTGAAAAATATATGGTTTTCTTATACTTGTAACTTTAACTTATGTGTTATTAAGTATCTATGTAAACTGTGTGATTATGTATTGTTTTATGGTAAATAAAGAATTTCACGTTATGCGTTTCACTTATCCTGGCTCAGGGGAAATAAAGGGAAATTAGGGAAAATTATGGAAAAATAGCCGTATAGAGAAATAAGAGAGAGATAGCTTATATGGAAATTAGAAGAGTACATTTGTGCTCCCTATACGGCATTGCCCTGAGCCAGGTAAGCTAACGGCTTATCGTGTAAAATGTTCTCCTCAAATCAGTGTTATTTTTTATACGCCCCAGCTCTGCCCGAATCGGTGTAACCTTGCTATCTTCGAGTCTGATCAGAGCCGGCGGTGAAAACCTAGTGGAAAAATACAGTCCCATACACATAATAATACAGTTATATCATAATAGTAAATGTATGTATGGTAGTATCACAGTGTAATAAAGAGATACAGTGGTCCAACGCGTTTGAAGTCGCGCGAAATGCCGCTTTTGTGTAGGTATTCGTCATTGCTGCAGGGTTGTCACAATAATGTGTTTTATTATAATCTGTTCTACATTTTGTGTAGGTATTCGTAGTATGTGTATGTAGAGTACTAGGAATAAAACAAAAAAAAAATATATAGAAGTATTAATGAAGAGTTTTATTATAAAAAATACAAATGCGTATACAAAAGCTCAGGATCAGATCAGGATCAGTTAGCATGATATATATCGTATATTATATATCATATATATCGTATATATATCATGATATATATCAATTGATATTTATGCTTGATATATTATATTATCAAAATTGATATTTATATTTAAAAATGTAAAAGAATGTTTTAAATGTAAAAAATCTTACACCAGCACAGGTCTTATTTTCCGAGAGTTTCACAAGCCTAGGTCATCAAAAACTTGCTATTTGACACGACATTAACTAATCATAGCCGTCGAAGCGGCTTGTAACGGCATATGACACCCACGTGACCCCCTGTTTTTCGGAAGAAAATTCCTTGTTTGTTATTATACTATTGTTATACCATTTATACCATGTGTCAAATTAATTCGACTGATAAAATTAATACACTTTTTTTCTTCTGGTTATAAACAAAAGTCATTTTATGGTTTTATGGTTTATTTAAATTGATACTCAAAAGTATCTATCATTGATTTTTAATTGATTTGGAAACTTTTAATATCAATAATAAATAAATGAGTTTAATTTTACTTCCCTATCTTCAAATTATCAGACATACAAATTATTTCGATTCAACTATTACGAAAAAACATATCAGAGTACCTATGAGATTTGTGTGTAATTTTGAAAATATCAAAAAATTAAAAATATCGGATATATATTATAATCAAAGATATCTGATATTTTGATATTTATTATAAATATCGGATATTTACGAACCCTGCAAAAGCTACAAATGCGAAACTGAAAGGTATTTTCGACATTTGGATTTACTAGTTTTTAGATTGCGATTGTTGAATTTGACGATGTAGTTAGTAAATTCTCATACGTAGATACAATTTTATTAAAAATTCTGACGGGAAACAGGCGCATGGTTTTGTATTAAAATTAATCTTCTTTAGCTGTTCATATAATTGACCATTGTAAATAAGTACCTACTTACATACAACTCAAACGAAACACTGTCGCAAACCACTTAAATCAATCAAATTAAAAAGCGTCAACCCCGGCTGACGTGTCCCAAGCGAGTGTATGGCAGCTTGGGCTCGCTACCGCCCCTCTCTCACCCCGCACGCCCCGCACGATTGCTCTGTCTAGACGTGTCCGTTGGACGACTGTAGGTAATAGTTCTATAGGCTGTGGTAGTATTATAATCGTCACCTTAAGATGACAGGACACGTCTTAAAGCATTAGTTGGTTCAATGCTCTAAGGTCCCAGTAATCAAATTATTTTTCCTCTTTATATTATTAGTAGGTATAGATAAAAAACTAGGTAGGTACTAGGTACCTAATTATTATAGACACATGTATATGTTACCGTAAAATTGTAAAAACCGTTAGATTGTAAAATAACTAACGAGATTGTAAAAATATGACGAAAGATTAAAAACTATATATATCTAACGAAAAATAATGTGTTAAATTATAGGCAGCATATTCGCATCGGAAGTCTATCAACATTTTACAATTTCACTAGTTTTATTACAATCTAACGGTTTTTACAATTTTACGGTGACATATGCAATATAATGTGCATTGTGCTCGTGGGCTGCGAATATCGCGCGTGTCCTTACAACCCGTTAATTAATGTAGGTCGGTGAGCAATGAATACGGCATGAACAGTCAGATAGACAATACGTTAACATTTGAACAGTCACTGCATTCACAAAGTTAAAATATTATTATAAAGGTCTAACGGCCGAATATTAAAACGCTAATCAAAATTAAGATCCCTCCTATTCACAGGCTGTCGCAGAGACCTGCTAGCGGAAATGACAAGGACAGCATGTGACTTGAGCGTCACTTAGTTTAACTATCGTTTCAGTATTTGGCTAAAAGTTCACAAACATAGCTCTAAGGGCCTGTTCTACAATATTCTAATCTATACTTCTATACTAATATAATAAAGAGGAAAAGTTTGTTTGTTTGCATCGAATAGGCTCCGAAACTACTGGACCGATTTTGATGAAATTTGGCACAGATATAGAAGAGACCACGGGGAAGAACATACGCTCCTTTTTATTGCGGTAAAATGGACGGTTCCGCGCGATTTTCTTTTGTTGCGCACGAAGTCGCGCGCATCTAATATAATATAATCGAATAGCTTATTCGGAAGTTTTGTTGCTACTTACTTTATATCGAGCGACAGAGACATAACATGCAAAAAAGGTTTCTGATACTTAATCTCAGATTGTAAAAGCCCTTCGAGTATTGTCCAGAAGCATATTATAATTAGGTAGTATGCTATAGGTTACACATAATAATAACTCCCACACCGATCTCGGTGACGGTGGCCGGTTTCATTGAAACCAGGCCAGTTACGCAGGAGTGATTTTTTATAGTGCCCAAGTGTGTGCGCAGTACACAAGAGCACTCTCTCTTCCTTTTTACTCTCGTAACCCAGTGGGGCGTATGACCGACACGACTGTCGAGAGATCAGGCGCAGGACCGACTTTTTACATGCCCATCCGACGCATGGATCATCTTTCTTGTCAGACAATCAGGTGATCAGCCTGCATTGTCCTAACCAAACTTGGAAACAACATTTTTTGTTGTTCCCTTGTGGGAATCGAACCCACGACCTCTGAGTCGAGAGCCAATGCTCGAACCACTAGACCACGGAGGCTGTTAGTTACACATTAACCTTGAATGCAATATAATGATGAAAGAAAAATTTGAGATTCCGGTATGTAAAATGTCTAAGTTCACTTGATACTCAGGAAGTTATTTTATTACCGGAATAGAACAGGCATTTAATTTCCCTTTTCGCAGGGAAACAACGCTTGAAGAAATATTTTCATCAACAATTCATCAACAGCAAGCTCTACCTAGCACAAAGTGCGTATTTCTGGTCCTTGTTTAATAAGTTTGACACAATCAAATATTAATTCGTTAGGCGAAAACTTCTTACCACTTTTTACAAACATTATGCAAACGGAGGTGTATAAAATTTGGAGAAAGCATAACCTTCTTTTTGTTTTTTCTAAGGTTATTACGCCTTTAGTGGACTGTTGGTATCCTTTTTAACGACGTTGCAAATTTTATTCCACATGCTTACACTTATTACGACTTTATGGCAGTCGTAACAAGTGTAAGCATGTGGGATAAGGAACGATGTATGTTTCTTCTCTTACTAATAGATAGGTATTCTATGATATTGTAATTACTATGAGTTTCGACTACTTCGGTTGTTTGTGTCAAAACAGACAAAGTGAAAACAATCAACATCATGAAAGGTTCAATTCTGAACCTCAATTCTCGTATTAAGTAGACTTTAATTTACTTTGTTTGGATTAAAAGTGAAGCGACATATTATCATGAACGGATTTTATGACGTTTCGACCAATCAAAGCGCGTTTTAATTTGGTTTAACGTTCATAAAAACACCATTTGAGAGTTTTAGCGTGTCGGGACTTGATTGTAATTATGTTAATGCAGGTTTTATTTAGCAAAATTGCCCCTCTGTTAGGAGTTAGAACGTAGTAACTTTGGAAAAGGGTTCTATTTCCTGTCTTAAGACTCTTAGATATAATACATAACTGCCTCGTGCTACCTAGCAATCCCCTTTACTTTGCAATAAGTTGCTTAATTATACATTTAATACCTAATTAGTAATTTCCGTTATATAATTAGAAAGTATGAAGACTTTATATAATATTGTATACAATACTATTTAGGTCGAAATACAGTGAACAGATGACATATTTCGTCCTATGTTTGCTCGCTGTATTTCTCTCTCTCTCTCTTTCCTAGTACTCTGTAGTCTGTACTGTACTTAGAGAGTAATTCTGATTTAATTTGTTATAGTGTATTGACTGAAATGAATGAAGCTCCCCCTGATGGTTGCCCGCCTTGTCGTGGCGGTGGGGCTTAGTAACCGTGGACTGGACACCCACGGTGAAGCGAAGAGGCAACCCGGACCGGCTTGTTTGCCGCCGGCTGGCCCGAGGAGGGCGCTCCCAGTGGGCTGGAGGAGTCCGCTGTGGACGCGCTTGGAGGTGGGACCGCAGAAGAATTGTGTAGAATAAGTGCCGGTATTACGGTGCGCCGTACTCCCTATCTTCTGCGGCCGTGGAGGGATCGCAGGGGGAGAGGCGTGGTGGTGTTGTGTCAATCACCCTTATTACCCTGCGAGCTGGCGGGGCCGTGTCGTATGGTTAACAGCATTGGTGGGGCCGCAGAGGAAGAGGCAAGTTGGTATTACGGTGCGCCGCTTGCCCTATCCTCTGCGGCCGAGGTGTGGTCGGTGGCAGAACCATAGCCCAGATCTGCCACCGGGTACCGGTTGTGGAGGCTGGTATCCGTCGGATACAGAGTACTGGTGGAGGCCGAGGAGGGAGGCGCACCTTACCAGCTGGTGCGCCTGGGGCCTTCGGGCCTGGAATGCCCGCTTGTGAGCCGCTGCCACCGGCGGGGTCGCGGATGTGTTTATTGATCCCGTGGCCCCGTCACAGGGCGGCGAGGAGGAAGGTGGGGGGTGGTTTTTACTTTTTAATGGGTATACCGTGGGTCTCATTAGCCCATACGGGAGTCCCACATCACCACTCGGGTGCCCCCTGCACCTGGGTGGTATGCGTAATGCATTTTCCCCCCCGGGAACAAAAAAAAATAATGAAACTTTAACTTTAATAATCTCATTTAGTTTTTTTTTTAAGTTATTTTTTTAGCCTGAAATCAAAACGTATTTACATAAGAAGTAGACCGTATGCCCAAAATATCCGTAATTGATTTTATACAACTTTAATACATTATGCTTTGGAAATGTCGCTTGACAGACAAGGTCAAAACATTGTATTGCTTATCCACCTGATAAATATCCAGTGGATAAGCAATACAATGTTTTATTAGTAAGGGGGATTAAGTATATACGTAGATAGGCTTTAATTCAATTAAGATTGAAATCAGATTAAAATAAAGGTACCTACTATCGAGCATACCCTATTTCTTCATAAATTGTTGGAAAGCATTGCGTGCTGCGAGCTTCCTGTAGTCGGTTCGTGATAACGTTTACAATGAAATTAATTTCTCAGTATAAAACCAAATATTAGCTTGTAAGTTGTAACTCTGTAATTTTTTGTCGGAAACGTGAACGGATTGACTTTTATAATGCTATAATTTTACTGTTATTTTGTATTTCATTTTATTACAGCTAGATACAGCTAGATTTTGCGTAATATAACTAGTAAATTGTAAAATGTTTATAGACTTCCGACCCGAATATTCTGCCCATACCCATAATTTAATTACACATTATTTTTCTTTAGTTTATTATAAATTATAATATAGTAATGAATCTTTCGACATATTTTTATAATCTCCTTGGTTATTTTACAATCTAACGATTTTTACGGTGACATTATACATATATATGAATCTCGGAAACGGCTCCAACAATTTTCATGAAATTTATAATTTTGGGGTGATAAATCGGTCTAGGTAGGTTTATCCCTGCGAAACTGCGCATTTTTAAGTTAGGTATATATTCGAACCATGGTGAAATATTTTTGTAATACTTTTTTAACCTACTACAGCTCCGAGCCAGTTACCCAGCCAGGTACCTACTTATATTAGTATAGATGAGTATTGGCTATTAACGCATTGTATAGTTTTTATAGTTAATTTTTTTCTAGAGACGTCAGACGAAATATGTGTGTACTTTTAACTTGTTGGTAACGTATTAGGTTGGGGAAAAAGTTTCTTCGCATTTTATATAAAAATTCAAAAGGTTTTTTTTATAAAGTTTATTTACAAGTGACTAAAGTATATAGGTGCCATTTTGTTCGATAACTTTTTGCCATCTTGTTGGTAGGTACATGATCCCATTGCTATAAAATTTTTGGGGCTTCTAATGAAAAAACTGCGACAAGTGGTTTTGGCAGTCCTCTTGTGATGTCAACCTGACACTGCCTAAGGAATTCTGCAGCGACCGAAACAGGTGAAAATCTGAAGGTGCAAGGTTAGGACTATACGGCGGATGCATTAACACCTCCCAGCCAAACTCCCGTAATTTTTTCTGAGTGGCTAAAGATGTGTGAGGTCTAGCGTTATCATGGTGAAAAACCACACCCCTTCTGTTGATTAATTCCGGCCGCTTTCTCTCAACTTCTTGCTTTAATCTCATCAGTTGTTCGCAGTACAGTTCAGAATTGATGGTCCTGCCTGGCGGTAACAGCTCATAATGAATAATGCCCTTCCAATCCCACCACACACACAGCATCACCTTGTTGCGAGTTAACCCGGGTTTCGCCACAGTCTGTGAAGCCTGACCGGCCTTTGACCACGATCTTTTTCGCACGTTCTTGTCGTACGTGATCCACTTTTCATCACCAGTTATCAGCTTCTTCAAAAATGGTTCGGTTTCATTACGTCGTAATAAAGAATCACAAATGAGTACACGGTTCATTAGGTTTCTTTCAGTGAGCTCGTGAGGCACCCAAATATCGAGCTTTTTTGTGTACCCAGCTTTTTTCAAATGCGCCAAAACCGTTTTGTGGTCAATCCCCAGTTCTTCAGCTACATCGTAACTACTAATATGCCGATTTTGCTCCACTTTTTCAAAAATGGCAACAGTTTTGTCCGTAACAGGGCGACCAGAGCGACGTGCATCTTTGATATCAAAATTTCCGGATTGAAAACGCTTAAACCAAATTTGCGCTACTCTCACAGATACTGCATTAGGTCCATAAACATCACAAATTTTTTTCGCGGCTTGTGTTGCATTTTTACCTTTTTTGCAATAAAATTTTAAAATGTATCAAAATTCTTCATAAGAATCACTCATTTTAACAATAAGAAAAACAAATGAAAATCTCAAATTTACCTAATTTGAATTTGGAATTGTCTTCTGTATAATTAAAACTTTTTAATGATACCAAAATCAGCCAGATACAATTGGTATAGCCCAAGATATTTTATGACAAGTTCATACATACTATAATGCGAAAAGACTTTTTCCCCAACCTATTATTATCTTGTTTTTTGCTTGGCTAGATCTACAAAATAATTTCGATGTTCTACTAAGGTTCGTTTTACGCGCTGTTGAATTGTCTCAGATAGTTTTTAACGTAATAGTTTTTTAAGTAATTCTCCGACCTCCTGCATACCACGCGGCTGCCTGTTTGTGTCCGATCCGATTACATAACCCTTTGAGGTTTAGTTCCTTAAATGGGTAGAAAACTTGAAAGTGAAACGGTTACCTTACCTAATATACCTATCCGTTGTATCCGGCTTAGTAATTGTAGTTTTAAACTCATACAGCTAAGCCTCTACCGTCGTAATTATGGCAAGCATTGATTGCTAAATCATTGTATGAAGAGCTAGCACGAACCTTTATTTACTTCACAGAATACAGAAATCATCCAGAAACCGTCAACGCGCTTGAAAGTGAAGCTGTCACGACTACTCCAAATTGGAGTGGCTATTGCCACAGATTAACGGAATATTTTACCCAACTTTTTTTCAATTAATATCGTCGTAACATAATATCGCGATTTGTTTTGTAAGTGTAGAGTAAAGTAAAGTAAAGTAAAGAGCGGGCGGGGCGGTGTTTCGCCATGGTTTTGGTTACAGTGCGCTGCGTACAAATGTGATCAAACACTCATTCTGGATGTTCTGTATCTGTGATTTACTAACAAATTAGACACAATATCTAATACTTAATATAAAAGTTTTTCATATGAAGTCTTAAAATCCCTCTTAACCATGTCCTCCAAGTAGAACACAACTTATGTTATAACTTTAATTTTATTTATTTATTTATTTATACTTTTTGCACGTTGTACAATGGCGGACTTAATGCCAAAAGGCATTTTCTACCAGTCAACCATAGGGTGACGCAGAGACAGAATAAAAGAAAAGGTGCGCCAAGAGAAATGAACTACAAGAATAAAACACTAACTATTACCAAACATAGAAACAAAAATTTAGCAATATTATATATACATACTATACATAATAATATATACATAATACTATATACATATTAATGCAAAATAAATTATATGCTCATTAAAAATTATAAAGATAATAGTAATTTTAATATATAATATACAATAATATTAATATATAATAATAATAATAATATTATAATGATTAGGATTCTGCCAAGATTCCCAAGTAAAATTGTCGGAACTCGGACCCTCCGCTTAAACGTTTCTTTGGTTGTAGTCATTTTGATTTCGAGAGGGAGAGAATTCCATAGAAGAATGGCTTGTATGTGGAATGATGAATGGACAAGACTGGAGGTGTGTGGAAGACAGAGGAGAAGGGCATTGTTTGAATTTTTTGAGTAGTATAGTTTTTAAACACTTTTTCGTAAGTCTTATACGTAAGTAACATAAGAAGAATCCCCAAGAGACTCAACGTAGACGTCCTGGCTGAGGCATAAAACACTTACCTTAGTAGGTAAGTATGAAAAAGTGTTTTAACGAAAAGATTATGTAGATATTCCCTACAACAAGGGCG
The DNA here is from genome assembly GCA_905404095.1 of Glaucopsyche alexis. NCBI lineage: Eukaryota > Metazoa > Arthropoda > Insecta > Lepidoptera > Lycaenidae > Glaucopsyche > Glaucopsyche alexis. Next base: position 15,968,119 of record FR990052.1, on the reverse strand, counting down.
CCGGAATAATTGGATGGAAATCATAATCGGGATTCCAGTTATTCCATACACGTTCACGTTCTAGAGACATTATCGAAAACGACATTGAGAAATTCTTTATATCTTTAGTTCAAGGGCAAGGAATTTTATTATTCTTGTTAAACTGCCATTATTTTCTTATAACCCCCACGCAACTTTCACGTTAGGGCAGCGAACAACTATAGTAAAAACTATAATATAAACAAAGGATGCAAATCTCGGCATAGTAAATATAAATTATATTATTGTATAAATTTTCAACAACCGTGGATAAAAGAAAGATGGTAGGCAAGCATTGTTGGACGACAAAAGTACCAAAATATACTTGTCATAGTATCATACTCGTTATAGCTAGGTGAATACGAGTGGGTAAATTTACTATATATGTGATAATCTTATTAACATAAATAAAATATTCTTAAAGCAAAAGTCTTGCATACGAGCAATGTGTGGAGCTTGGAGGTTAGACAGCTGCAAGCCACTGTTCCAAAAATACAAAATCTTACCACTACCATGCTTGTATATATATGAAATGCTGAAATTTGTCAAAAGACACAATGATTTATTTGAGACCCTAAGTCAAAGGCCAATTAGGAAAAACAAATTAATTGTGCCTATTCAAAAAAAGAATGTTTACAGTAACAGCGCATATTGTATGGCAATTAAATTATTTAACAAATTACCAAATGAATACAAAAATATAAATAGTACATTGTTTAATAAAATGACATTTAAATTGTTACTGTCAAAATGTTACTATACAATTAATGAATATTTTAATGACAAACAAATAATATTGTAAGTAATTGAAATTCTTAACATTATAATGACGTAGGTAATAAATACGATATTATGATAATTATTATAAAGTGACAAATTAAAATGTAAGATATGACTATACTATTGATTATTATAATTAACAATTGACATTAAATTCTTATTTATTATTCTTTAATTAAAATGACAACTTATATCCAATAATAAACCAAAATATAATTTTGTAAACAAGACAAAAATAATAATAATAATTAATCATAACCAAAATTGTATACATATATAATATAACTGATCAGATGTAAGACTGTACTGATTTAATAGTCAATATACTTGATAATTTGCACGCCACATGTAAGGCAAAATAAGAATGAACAAATGTACCTACTATGTAACACCATATTGTACCTTATTTAAGCAAATAAATGATTTCTATTCTATTTCTATTCTATCTATATTATGAACTTTAAAGTACTATAAACTTCAAACACATATTTAGTAACTGATTTTTAGGGTTCCGTATCTCGAAAGGAAAAACGGAACCCTTATAGGATCACTTTGTTGTCCGTCCGTCTGTCTGTCAAAACCATTTTTCTCAGAAACGCGTGGAGGTATCAAGCTGGAATTTATATCAAATACTCAGGTCTAATGTCTGATATATATTATTATCTATGACACCGATGGCCGTTGCCATGGTGTCAACATTGTTAAGTCAGATTGTAAATATCTAACAAATAAATACTACATGTTTTAATTATCTTATTAATTTATTAATTAGGTCACCTTCCTCCCCCTCCATTGCGCGTAATGCCTTCTTTATAGTTTGTAACTTTGTACATAGCGTTCTGCTTGGCCGTTTGTGGCTGGATGGTAGGGAGCCGACGTCTTATGTACCACTCCGCATCTATTTAGGAAACTCGTAAATTGTTCTGAGACAAATTGTCGTCCATTGTCTGATACGAGTGTCAATGGGATACCAAATGTGGAGAATAATTCTTTGAGCTTGTTTATACACCAGGAACTTGTAGTATTTTTGGTTGGAAGTATTTCAACCCACTTTGTAAATGCGTCTACGATTATAAAGAGCTGTTGTCCTTGGATTGGTCCAGCAAAATCAACGTGCAGCCTTTGCCAAGGTCCCGTCGGTTGCTCCCAATGATGTATAGGGGCTTTCGAAGGTTCGTTTTGTTGTAATCGGCATGCTCTACATGATTTAACTTTCTGTTCGATATCTCTATCGATATTCCTCCAGTATACATAACTGCGAGCCAGAGCCTTCATTTTCACGATACCGCTGTGCCCGGCGTGGAGTTCGTCAAGCACACGGTCACGTAAGTTTCGCGGTATAACAACTCGAGTTCCTTTCAGAATGCAGCCGTCTTGAAGTGTAAATTCGTTGTCGTTGAAACCTATTGCGCGTAATGATCTACCACTTTGTAGGGCTTCACTCAAAATATTTAATTCCTCGTCTTTTTTTGTTTCCTTAACTATGGTTTCAGGTCTTATTTCCAATACGTTGATTTGAGCGCGTTGGAAGGTGCAGTGTTGGTCTTCATAGGTTTCATTTACCGTTTCTACCGGAAATCTTGAAAGGTAGTCGGCGTTGTAGTGTTTTGAAATTAATAACAGTGAAGACTAGACTGAGACGCTCCCCCAACACCGATGAACAAAGTCCGTACCAATTGATGTTTGGTCGCGACGTAAGAACATCGCTTCACGCGATGCTTCGCAAACCGCTGTCTTCTATGGCAAGGACTAACCCTGACATACCTGCAGTTAGGGCATTCGCACCAGGCGATCGGATCCAAGCTAGAGCCTACGCAAACCAGCGATGGGAATTCGGCACTATTATACGTCGTTTGGGCCGACTACACTATGAGGTCCGAACGGATGCTGGTATAGTCTGGCGCCGGCACCTAGAGCAGCTTTTGCCTGCGCCAGGCGTTCAATTACAGGAATAGCGGCGGAGAGCTGATATATATTATTATCTATGACACCGATGGCCGTTGCCATGGTGTCAACATTGTTAAGTCAGATTGTAAATATCTAACAAATAAATACTACATGTTTTAATTATCTTATTACTTTATAATAATGTCCCATGTAGCTGTAAAAAAAATCAAACATCTAAGCTAACGCAATCAAAAGATACAGCCGTTTATGCCACAAGTTTTCGACACTCGCAAGATAATCAAAACCTACAGGGTACTTCCCGTGAACTCAGAATCTTGAAATATTTTTAATAATTTTAAACTTACTACCCCTACAATGATCGTCGTGATGGGTGAACTTTTACTTATATACCTAGAAGATTGTACGGAACCCTAGGTGCGCGAGTCCGACTTGGACTTGGCCGGTTTTTTAATGGTGTGCTATAAGGCCACAGACTTGAATTTCGCGGTGGCGGAGCGGCGCGCGGCGGCGGCGCGTCGGGGCTTATTTATAGTGTCGCGAAGTATTTTATTAATACAAGATGTTTATTTTTTATCGCGAACAAAATGTTTAGCATGGCAATTATCTAATATTAATTATATAAATTTATAAATTAAACGAAGAAATCAACAACCGTTTGCGCACGCTGCAGGCGCAAATCACGTCGTGATTCGTGAGTTGTGCTTTAATTTTTCACGTATACATTTACATTTTACAGAAGCTGCGGGCCCGCAATCGCGGTGGGTGCGACTGAAAATCGCTCCGTGAGTTTTTGCCTTATGTTTACCTCCCTGAAGTAAACAAGTGCGTTTGATTTTATAAGACCGTCGCTACATTGTACACAACACTTTCATTACCATTACAACTCAAGGATCGTCGCAAGATCAAACGGAAGGCTGGACGAAGGTAAATAGAGCTCGTAGGTATTAGTGCCATAAGTATATGCCTACGAAGGCAATTCAAGACATCAGGGTATAAGAAAAATATTAATTTCTGGGACGTTTTGTCCACTAGATATAAAAAAATACTACTTAGTTTGTGATATCTCGAAACAAAAGAGATGTTTGATTTTGGGCCAGTTCTATGTACACTACATAGGTAAATAGGAAAAAATATGGGAATATCATAAAAATACGAAAAAATTAATTTGAAGAAAGGTACATGCGTACAAAAATGATTATTTGAAGAGTTTTTTATTGCGAGAACACTATTTTTAGGGCGGCCATGACAGTTGTTTTGACTTGACTTTTGACGTAGTAGATAGTTTTACGAAGAGACGTCGTCTTGAATGTCATACGTCTTTCTTTGTCAAAAGTCATGTCATTGACAAAATGACATTCTTTGGTTAATTCTGCGGGGCTATTACCTAATATTATGACAATCGGGATGGGCTTCATTTTGACGTTCGAACTTTTTAAAACACAATTTAAAAAGTGAAAATGTCAAAAAAGACAAGCCTACTGTCATGTCAAACTAAATAGTCCGCCATTTTGTCCTTCATAGAACGAATGAAACGCTCTTTCGACCAATTAAATCGTGTGACGTAGTGCTTTTGACATAGTTCATGAAGCGTTATGACATAGTTCATGAAATGAGAACTGTCAAACAAAACAGGGGCCTATTGTAATCCCGGCTTCGACACTTCCAAGAAGAAGACGGATAAGGCACAGATTATTAATAAATTTGTTCTTGTTAGTACACGTATGAGGCTATGACACCTTGATCGCAAATACAAATTCAAATTTGAATTCGAAATCGCCAATAACCGCTCTTGACTCTCGTTGTTTTCTGTCATATGTATTAAAATATATTGTGAGTCTTACGTTTTTCGAGTTTTATCCGCTTTTGATAATAAACTTCCGAGAAGTGTTATTTAACTTTGATCGGTCGTGTATATACAAAATATTACGTGTAAGTCTGTCTGTGCTTAGATTTTAAGCTTGTTTTTTTACTATGCAAGGGAATCTAATCACAAGCATTATTAGATATAATTCATCATCATACACTCGTTTCCTGCTTACAAATGGCTATCTTATTTTTTTAAATTTCGTTGTTATTACTAATAAAAATATTTACACAGTGGATAAGCTATACAATGATTTGTCCTAGTCTTATGCATTGGAAAAGTCACTTTTGGGTTTGTTGCAGTCGGTTAAAAGTAGTTAAATAGAGAAGTTTGTGTATTTTTTTAAAAACATATAATATAAGTTTTATGTCAGTGTTGCTTTTTGTTATATTGTTGCTACAGATTCTAAAACTTTTATCAGGATTATGCACTACTCCCCAGTCAAAGCTGGTAAAATAGTTAATGCTTGTGTCGTCCTCCATAACCTAATCAATGACTCGCGTATTTCCATCGATGATAATGAGTTGAGTGGGGACAGCAATCTTCAGCCGGCACAGCCTGTAAGAGAGCAGAACATGATGGAGGGCGTCAAGTTTTGGTTGAAAGGTTGTAGAGGAATCGACAGCATTAAAAAAGCAACAATAAGGCAAGGTTCATGTAAGGTCATAGACGTAGAAAATAAGGCAGACACCGCTTCGGTAATATGAATAGTGAAGCAATCAAAGCAAGCTGGCCGTATCTTAGCGCCACGTGCCGCACGCGCACATTCACAGCAAAGTTAGACGACAGGCCGCCAATACGCCAATGGCAATTATCCTTAATCTCACACAAACGTAAGTCGCCGTCATTTTTGTGCTTCACTCAATGCTTAGCTCACCTTCCGTCCGCCTTTTATATATATGATAAGGTATGGTATGGTAGAGTAGATACAGGTAGGTATGTGAGACAATCTATTCCATTAGATAAAACTCAGTACCTAGAATATAAAATCAGGTTAGCAGTGTTCAATATTTACTGTGTATGAAAAACATTAATAAAATTTTATAAAATCAGTAAGAAGTTGTTTTATTGTACATGTTATTGTAAAAAAAACAAAACATAGGCCTTTGCATCCGTTAATGGATGATATAGATTACTTCGCTCGGAGAATACTGTCTTTAATATAGACAGTATTCTCCGAGCGAAGTAACCACTCTTGAAATACTGTAGTCCCTGGGACAGTTGGTTTTTTTAAATGCCATATGGTTGCCTAAGCACATACGGCGTTCTCACAACATAGTCAGCCTAGTCCAGAGGAATGAACTGGTCAATACGTCTGGGGCCAACTATGTGCGAATTTCCTCACGATGTTTCCCTTCACCGTTAGAGCGTCCGTATAATGTACTTGAGATCTGAAAAAATGTTATTATATTACTTAATTAATATGTTATTATATTAATTAACTAGCTACTCTGTTGATGCTGGTGTCCCACAAGGCTGTGTGCTATCACCTACCCTGTTCATACTGCATATCAATGATATGTTACAAACCAATGGCATTCATTGCTATGCAGATGACAGCACGGGTGATGCCTTATATACCGGCCACGCGAACATCTCTCGGCAAAATGTCATTGAGAGTCGAAACAAACTTGTCTCTCAAATTGAAAATTCATTGGAGAAGGTCTCTGAATGGGGTAGACTTAACTTAGTCCAATTCAACCCCTCTAAGACACAAATAATTGCGCGTTCACCGTTAAAAAGTTACCAATGGTCGTATGTCCTCGTTTTGAAAGCATACCCATAACTGTCTCCTCCAACATTGGAATACTTGGTATTAACATATCGAGCGAGGTCCAGTTCCGATATCATCTGGAGGGCAAGGCCAAGTTAGCCTCCAAGAAGCTTGGTGTTCTGAACAGGTCAAAGCAGTATTTCAGTCCGGTCCAACGCCTACAACTCTATAAGGCGCAGGTTCGGCCTCACATGGAATACTGTTCTCATCTCTGGGCAGGGGCACCAAAGTACCAGCTTCTCCCTCTGGATCGTATCCAACGTAGGGCCGCTCGAATTGTCGACTGTCATAGTTTTTCAAATAGGCTTGACTCCTTAGAGCTACGTAGAGATGTAGCATCGCTCTGCGTCCTTTATCGGTTATATTACGGGGAGTGCTCCGAGAAACTGTTCGGACTTATACCTGCTGCAACTTTTCGCCACCGTTCCATGCGACGAAATATTTATCATCCTCATCACCTTGATGAGTGGCAGTCCTCCACCGTGCGCTTTACCCGAAGCTTTCTGCCGCGCACTGTAAAACTCTGGAATGAACTGTCCCCAGCAGTATTTCCGGACCACTACGACCTGCAAACCTTCAAGAAGGGAGCGTATTTCCTCCTAAAAGGCCGGCAACGCACTTGCAACTTCTCTGATGTTGCGGGTGTCCATGGGCGACGGTAATCGCTTTCCGTCAGGTGATCCGTTTGCTCGTTTGCCCCCTTGTTTTATTAAAAAAAAAAAAAGCTGTTGCCTGCGACTTCGTCCGCGTCAATTTCTGTTATCATGATCGCGATTAAGAAGTTTTTAAAAGAATATATTTTAAAGGTCTAGCAAGTCTGCAAGCACCACCTCCCCCTCGCCCGCAAAAATTTACCAGTCAACCTTCTTTTCGCCCTCTTTTAAAGTAAGGATTTTGCAGATGTAACTTTGTCTACATAGCCCCAGAGCAACTAGCAAATTTAAAGCAGATTATATATAGCATGCCCAACTAAAACGACTCCCGTTACAACGCCTTTACAGTTTACCGTGTATTAAGTATATTGTGGTGTCTGAATATACGGATTTTGAATTGTGATTATACTCAAGTGTTTTCTTTTAAATAAATATTTAGACAATCTCCTTCACCTCTTGTACCACTTGCCCATACTTGTACACGTCAATGAATTCTAATGGTTAATATTCTACCAATATTACACATTAGGAACCAAATTATAATAACACAAATTTTCGAGGAAATATAAGAACAACAACGTCGCTTAATATTTCTGGCAAAACTCCAATTTATGTTTATAAATTTAAAAAAATAATTTTGAAGTGAAATGACAATAGGTAAAATTGCGTTTGAATGTTCCAAATGGACTTTTTAGAAAATTATATAAATTGATTTAAATATTAAATTATAACATCGGCGGTGTTTCAAAGTATAAAAATCAGTTCATTTGAAATGCTCTTTTTAGGTCCTTAATAGTTTTTATAGTTAAATAATAGTATATAATTTTATATTTATATTTTTATAAATTACGTGGTGCTTTAATACACACAACAAAACGCAAATTTCAAAACAATTATTATAGTTCACTCAGGAGCCATTTTAAAAAGAAGAAGAAGAAGACCAAGAAGCAGTTCATGAAGTTCAACGAAGTTAGGTAATCAGCCCGCTGATGTGATCCGCCATGTTTTATTTTACTTTGTGTTGCTCTCCTTGACGAATTTAATTTAAATGTACAAGGAAACGAAGTGAAATTAAACAAAATAAAGAATAGGAAACGATTACTAGATTACGTAGCTATATTTACATAAACTGTACATAGGGCTGGCCCAGGCCTCATACATTTCTTGAACATCTCTTTTAGTCTCACAATTTTCACGAATTAAGCATTAAAAATATGGCCGAATACTTAAATTAAGAGGCCTTTAAGTCACGCGCTGCCACTGTCTCCAATTTGCAGAATACCTACAAGAACAGAATTGAAGATGAAGAAGCGTCATTAGGTAGGTACTGCTTGGTTGTTTAAATTGGAGTCCCTAAATTCCTGCACTTGGCTCTCATTTACCTTCGTGTCTATTTTTAAACAATTGAATATTATTTTCTCAATAATCTGTTGATATATCAATCGTACAAAGAGAAGCGATCAGAAAAAATTTGTTCTGAGAATTACACGCATCAAATAAGGAATCCAGACAAGTGAAAGTCAAGACTCAAGACAAATGGATTTAAATATTCAATGTCTTAAGGTTAATCGAATTTCAACACAGGAATATAAGTATCCACTTACACCGATACGCGAAGCGGCGCTCACTTTTTAAGATAGAGATTTAAAAGTGACATTTTTTTCCTACACAAAAAGATTTTCATTTCAATGCAGGTATTTGCGGGCTGCCTCCGTGGTCTAGTGGTTAGAGCTTGGCTCTCTACTCAGAGGTCGTGGGTTCGATTCCTGCATTGGAACAACAAAAAATTTTGTTTCCAAGTTTGGATAGGACAATGCAGGCTGATCACCTAATTGTCTGACAAGAAAGATGATCCAAGCGTCGGATGGGCATGTAAAAAGTCGGACCTCTGCCTGATCTCTCGGCAGTCGTGTCTGTTAACCGTCCCACTGGTTACGAGAGTAAAGGAAGAGAGAGAGTGCTCTTGTGTACTGCGCACACACTTAGGCACCATAAGAATTACTCCTGCGTTACACTGAAAAAAGTTTTTAGTTATAAATAGCCAACAATTGTGTAACCTGTTACATAAAAATAGTGACTACATAAGTATAGTTCTTATTAGACAAACTCGGTTTTGTTAAAATAGTTTGGTTATCAATAGCTGAACAAAATTTATTACTTACCAATAAATTTATAATTTAACATTAACCAAAGTGTTCGAGTAAATTACTTAATATTTGTGTTATGATGAATAAGCAGTAGTGTAAAAATAGACCACTTGTAATGTTACTACGTATAAAACTGTTTTGCTATAAATAACTACGGGTTTGGTGTTTTTACACATACTTTTTCAGTTATTGCTTACAGAATGGTTAATTTAGTATAGCATCACTATACTGTTATCGTAACCAAAATATTTTGTTATTCGTAACTGATTTATTAATTGAGTGACTGATTAATAATAGCTTTACTCTCAATTTAGTAGCAACAGTACTTTCATGTAATACGTAACTGAACTTTTTGGTTAACAGTTACATTACTTTTTAGTAGTTAGTAAAGGTATAATTTCGCAGCAGACTTCACGCAGCAGCAGTCGCACCACAAATAGTTTCTATGTATGAAACACCATCCGTATTTCGTAGGGACACGAAGCTAGCGATGGTATTTCATAGAAATACATAGAAACCGAAAACGCGACTGCTGATGCGTGGAATCTCGAAATCATACCATAAGCGTGTGTTTTTATTTATTTATAGGTAGCCAATACAAATATGTATATAAGAAGTTGAAGCAAAATTCATTGGCATGTGCCTAAGTTTGCTGAGACTTCTCATATAATAATTTCAACTACAAACTTTAAGAAATCTACAGTAATAAAAATAAAAACTTGATTTGTACTATTTTGTCTTTATTATCTAATATAATTAACAAAGCAATAATTCACATGTTCTTATATATTATATACATATATATTAATTAACAATAAACTTTTAATACAATTACATTGCTTTTACTAGGAAAGTTTTGGGGTAGTTCAGATTTCTTCTATTCTTTATTCATTTTGTGGTGCCAAATCCAAATCTGCGGTTTGTTACTTACAATAATAAAATTTGGTCACGGACAAACTGTTTATCATTGTTTTGTTACGAAATTTTGTTAGCAAGCCTCAGATTCGGATTCAGCACCCCAAATACATTGTAGATTACCCGAACTGATCACTGATCATCATTGTAGATCAGAACTACCCCAAAACCTACTTGGGGTTGAGTTCAATTTGACCGTATAATACTTAAAAATACTGAAAATAACAGATTATACTTCAAATAAACATTTATTTATTTATAAACCAAAAATTCAATGATTTTTTAATACCCTTACCAAGCACGGTTATCGAACCGACGAAAATACAAAAATAACATTCTGTACTTTTATTTTGTCGGTTTTCATCGGTTCGATTCCCGGGAAGGGTAAGCGTATTTTCAATGATCGATATATACAAAATTGGCTTGTTTTAAAAAATTAAGTAAAAGTTTTTTCTTGTAAAATGAAAATACATAACATAGATGCTATAATTGAGCTCTCTGTGTAATGTACATTTTACCATCCCGGTTAATATTGATATGATCAGGTACATATTATAATAATAAAGAATTAAAATTAAAATATCTAATAAATGTTAACATTTCAGAAGCTGATAAACGAATAACATTATTTTTCATTATTGGACAGGGTTTATTGGAATTATCTCATTATATTTTTAATATATTACTTACAGTGTTCTCAAAGGCGTTTGACATTATATTCGTTAAAAGTTTTATTTGAGTGGATAGCTTGTCCGCGTCTTGTGCTTGGATAGCCCGGTGTCCTATTATCGTCACTAATTCTTTTAAATCAGCCTCTGACAGCATTTGAAGTGTTTCCAGATCAATGGAGTGTTCTGAAATATCAATAAAAACTTGTATTTAAACAGATTCATACAATTATTCATATTACAGATGTTATTGGTAAAGTGGTTCAGAATCACACAAACAATAATTATACTATATATTTCTAATCCATACTAATATTATAAATCGGAAAGTGTGTGTCTATCTGTTTGTCCGTCTTTCACGCCAAAACGACTGAACCGATTTAAATGAAATTTTACACAGATATAAAGAAGACCATGGGGAAGGGCATAGGCTATTTTTATCGCGGGACATAAGATTCCCGTGGGTTACTGTACTTACGCGGGCGGCGACGCGGGCATCAGCTAGTCTGATATAAAATTGGGCTACTTTTAGGAAAGAGTTATTAGGTATACTATTATTGAGTACCTGCATAGAGTATAACAAAAGTTCAAATATTGCATGAAGGTTAAAAATTAAAAAATAATGCATCTTCCTGGCAGGGATACTGATCTATTCAACGAAGCCCTCTAAGTATACGTCATTGTCTAATTATATTTAGAAATAAAAGTTAAACTTAGTACTCACCCAAAACTTTGTAACGTACATTTCCAGGCCTCACGACCGCAGATAATCAGAAATAGTTTTTTCCACTGCCTCGACTGCTGGCTGCACCTCCATTTTTGTAAGCGGCTTCACAATACCACGGTTTAGATTAATCATTTACTTGATGGACTTAATTGAAAATTAAAGCATAAACAGCACTAGACACCATGACTCGCAAGACGAAAAGAGCAAGTCTCGGTTGACACGAGTGCGGGCGGGGCGAATGTTTTGGTACGTGCAACATAACTTTAATTACCGCTTACAAAATTGTTGAGATTTTTATTTTATTTGTAGTTACTTTCTTTAATAATCTTCAACAAAGCTATTGAGTTGCAAACAATTTTTTACTCTGTTAATAAATAGCCCTTAAGTTATGTTAAAAAAGATTGCTAGGCCAACTTTAGGTAATTAATAACCTAAATTTTGGTTACTAAAGCAACACAATGTTATGTTACAAGGTGCCGAAATCGAGTTTGACAGTAAATAACAAAAACTTTGGTAGCCGAGAACCAAACTGAATTAACTGAAATGATTATGTAAAATGCAACAGTAGCAGTTTGTCTAGGCGTAAATGAAATTTATTTGTTAGTAAAGAAAGTTTGACTATTCCTCAGTTAGCTCAACTAGTTTTGTTAATTACTTTTTTCAGTGTACTGATCTGATTTCAATGAATCCGGCCACCGTCACCGAAAATCGCTGTGAGGAGTTATTTTATTATTATTGTCAGCTGAACTGTACTGCGCAGCGCAGCGGCTCTCTTTCAATGAAATGTGTATATTCTTGTGTAGTAAATAAGGTACGATTTTAATCGCTATCTAAAAAATGCACGCCGTGTCGCGTCTCGGTATGAGCTGACTCTTAAGGGCAGTAAAATCCTCGATTCAGAACCGAAAGGTTTATGTGAGAGTTGAAAAATCCAATATCATTGAATCGGTCGTTCATAGAAATAAAGTTATTGTATAAAACATATCGCAGCCTTTCAGAATCCGATATCAATCGAATTCCATGAAAGTTAGATAGGATAGGTTCTAAGCTTGAAAATGAAAATTAAAAAATACTAAAAAACCTAACCAAGAGCATGTCAGGACATGTCTAAGGAGGGTTCCGTAATTATAAACGCGTAATATGCTTTTTTTTTATTACTCCAAAAGTTACTGTCCGATTTGGTTCACCATAATTTTCCTAAATAGTCTTTAGCATGATTATCAGCATGGAAATTTGCAAGTTTCTATCTCCTATAGTTTAAAAATGCTAGGGGGGGGACCAACTTACAAACTACTTTGGAGGCCGATTACTCGAAAATGGTAAAATGTATAAAAAAGTAACGTGTGAAACTTGCCTTTATTTTAAAAGACCTATTCTACGATACCCCACACGATGGGGTAGAGTGAAAAAATATTTTTCATCCCCACTTCACATGTATGGAGAGCCACCCCTAAAATATAAAATTATCATTTTTTTATGATCTCGAAACCGTGATCTATAGGTACACAATCTATAACTGCACCAAATTTCATTAATTTATATTCATAATTACAGGAGCTAGAGGCGCGGACAGACAGACAGACAGACAGATAGACGGACAGAGCGAAACTATAAGGGTTCCTTAAGTATTACGGAACCCTAAAAAAAATGTTGCCTGTTAAGTCGATAAACGGACGATATTTTTAAGTGATAACGTCCGCGTCACAAGCCGAACGCTCAGACCGATCGTGTCTCTCTATCGCTTGTTCTACGCTCTCGCTTGCACGCTCGGCCCAGGCGGAACGTGACAATCAGGCGGAAAGTGACAATGTTTTCGTGCGTGCAGCCGGCGTACATAGAGGCTAAAGGATATAAAATGCAAAGCTGTTTGACTGATGTATCAACGCACAGGCCAAACCCTTAAGGCTAGAAATTTTGAAATTGAAATTTTGCACATTCTTCATTTGACGTAGGCATCCACTAAGAAAGGATTTTTCAAAATTCAACCCCCAAGGGGGTAAAATAGGGAATGAAAATTTAAAACGTAATTTGACGTGGGCGAAGCCGCGGAAAAATCCCTCAGTGCCTGAAGACAAAAGTTTTCGAGCAGGTGATGACATATGGAGCCGAAACGTGGTCATTCAAAACGGGACTTATTCAAAAGGTTCGTGTCGCTCAAAGAGCTATGGAGAGGCCTATGCTCGGAGTCTCTCTACGTGATAGAATCAGAAATGAGGAAATCCGTAGCAGAACTAAAGTTGCCGACATAGCCCAGCGCATTAGCAAGTTAAAGTGGCAATAGGCTGGACATATAGCCCGTAGAACCGATGCCCGCTGGGGCCGAAAGGTTTTTGAGTGGAGACCACGAACTGGACGTCGAAGCGTAGGATGGCCTTCCACCAGGTGGACAAATGACCTGAGAAAAGTCGCAGGGAGTCGGTGGATACAGGCCGCGAGCGACCGGTCTTTTTTTTTCCCGCATCCCATCCCAATCTGCTAACTTGTAGTGCCACACACGACGGTATTTAGCAACACGCTGTCGCAACGCGCTCGTGAGTTGCACAGAGCTGCGGACAAGGCAATGATCCGATGAGTCAAGTGGTGTGGCCACGGATACTTGGTAGCCGTCCGGATGTGACGTCAGCAGAAGGTCCAGCAGGGAAGGAATCTGACCATCCACATCTGGAACTCGCGTAGGCGCAGTAACCAGTTGTGTAAGGTCATATGCAAGGGCAAAGTCTCAGGCAGATCTCCACGCATGATCAGTTTTACTGGAATTGAGCCAGTCGGCGTGGTGGGTATTAAAATCGCCAAGTAGTATGATCTCTGCGGATGGGATCTGCCGCTGCACGAAGTCTGTAGCCATTTGCAGATGCTCAAAAAGTCGGTCTATTTCGGGATCACCGCTATGGGACCTATAGAGGCACGCATAGACGCGGGGATGGTCGTCGCACTCTATGCGGAGCCATAAGATTGAAAGGTCCCTAACTTCAAGATTGCTGAGGCGACGAGAGCTGGTATCATCTCTGACGTACACACACACTCCAGCTTTAGGCAGAAAAGAGTGCTCAAGATTATACCCAGGGTGGGAAAGGTATGATGTGTCAGCCGGAGACGATATCTGCGTCTCGGTTAAGAAGAGCAACGCCGGCTTTGCTGTCTCAAGATGGTAATGGACGGCATTGAGGTTTGAGTGTAGTCCCCTGATATTGCAGAAGTCCACTTTCAATATCGCAGGGGGTGCCTTAGCACGTTTGCTTTTGCCCCGTGCAGATTGGAACGCAGTTTTGCCCCACCCCAGAATACGAGGGGCAGCCTAGACTTCCACGCTCAGGGGCGCCTGAGCGTGGACGTCCAGAGAGGGATTCTCCAACGCAGTTGGTACCCTCCTGGGGTAACAAATTAGTTTTCAACTGCGGCATCATAGGGGGGTAGGGGGATTGGGGCCTCCGGTAAACTCACTCACTCGGCGAAACACAGCGTAAGTGCTGTTTCACGCCGGTTTTCTGTGAGGCCGTGGTATTTCTCCGGTCGAGCCGGCCCATTCGTGCCGAAGCATGGCTCTCCCACGGTCTCACTGGAAATTTATGGGGGAGGCCTATGTCCTGCAGTGGACGTCACCAGGCTGAAACGACGAAACCGCGGGAAATTAATGCTAGTCGATTTATAAGGCGTTATCACGTCAAAAGATTACTAAAAATGTATATATAATTAAATGCAAATAACTAGGATACCTACATATAAATTCATTTATGAAAAACATAAAAAAATATTTTAAAAGTATTATAAACATGTCGTAAACATTTGAAAGTAATACAAATTATGTAGGTTAGGTAAATGGACGATAATGATATTTAATTCATAGATAATGTTAGTCTCATATCTAATTAGACTTGTACGATCCTATACTCTGGGGAAAATACGTCAGATTGTAACGTCTGAATTAGTGTAGAGCATGAAGCCACATATCTATTTTGATTTAAAACATAAAATATTTTATCCAACGAGTATCTTATGATAATAATGTATTTATATATTTGTTCGAGTACGTTTCAACTAAAAAAAGCAACGTCTCCGCTTGCTTTCGCTTATGTATTTGTTTATTTATAGTAGTAAAAAACAGTCTGAGGCAAACAGTAGGTAACAAAAATGCTATTAGTGGTATTTTCCGATTATAAACAAAGCAATTACGTAGTTTACTTGAGTAATGTTTATTTTTCGTAATCAAAGTGAAATTGTTCCCTTGGCTGTCTACACGTGTTCTCGTGAGTGGTGTGTAATGGCAGGAACGTGAGTCGGTTACAGACGCCATTTTGGACGTCATTTTAAAATCCGTGTCCATATCTTTTTATGTGATAGCTATCGGTGAAACTTATTTTTCACTTATGTTTTGACGGTCTCAGTAACAGCAAGACTGTAAGATTAATCCCAGATTCATGCTCTGAATTTTATCTGCAGGCCGAAAGGAAGGAGAAATTTCAGAACATTGAAAATATAGTTGAATACAATAAATTAGAAAATCGGACACACGAGTGTCGAGCTGCCAGATTTGACATTGACATTTGACTTGACACTCGTGTGTTCGATTTTAAACTCTATTGTACTAGCCACGAAGTATAGATAACAAGGAGTCCGAACGTAATGTTAAAATAATGGTCTCAATTACGGGGACAGATTTTTGCCGGTAGAGCGCGCGACGGTTCGACATGCACTCGTTTGAAATTACGCGGGAAGTTTAAAGTTGCTATTGACAGCTCTGGAAAGATTGAAATCTTATTATTTAAAAGTTTTAGGAAATTCTTAGAAACTGTTCTCGAAAAATAGATACCGTAGAACACGGTAATTGCCTGACGGTAATTTAAAAATAATTGTAATAAATAATAGTATTGGCAACACTCGGTACTCGTCGGTCTCGCACGCCTAGCGGCAGAAAAGATAACTAAGATCTGGTCCTATTATTGTGTACATAATTATTATTAAAAAGCCTATACCGTTCGGACTCCTGGTATCTATGCTTCATGGTACTAGCGCAGAGTTCTATTTTCAGTGCTCTGAATATTGCCCCGGACTTGCGGATTTCGGACAATATAGTCCCGGCCTAAAAACTAGACAACAAAAAAAAACAACGTGTTGCTCTTCCGGAGTGCCGGCAGAAGTGAAAACTTGAACATTAAATTGGAAAAACCGCTATCTAGATACGAACTTAAATAGTTTCATGCTCGCGTAAGGGAACTTAGAGAGTAAACAGTTGCAAGTTGCATCTTACAAATTTTCCACCAGAGTCACGTGTCCTGACGCGATCAACTCGCGTTTTTTAAACAATTTTTCAAACATTTTTTACCCATCCCAAGAAAAGTACACAACGCCGCTAAAAATTTAATGAAGATTCTTTACGATAGAGGTTTTATTACTTTTAGGTTACATTGAATCGGAACGGACGGACTAGGTATATAAATTACATCTGATAATTATATATAATAACATACGTTAACGTAGAATATTCCAATACATCGTTCTTATATTAGATTCAACTAATATAATTCAAGAAAGCGTTAACAAATAACAAATAACGATTGAAATTGACGTAAAGACATAAATTCCTAATAAAAGAAAGATTGAATTCTTATTTATTGCGATATTTTTCTCTAAAAGTAAGAAAAGTCGATTTTAAAAGCTTGTCTGCTTGTACTTTATACCTATTAGGGTATGGAACCGGGAAATCCCGGTCCCGAAATTCCCGGGGATTCCCGAAATTTTGAATCGCTCTGAGAACCGGGAATCAAAAATTGAGAACCGGGAATTTCGGTACTTTCGGTACCGAACAGATTGTATTATAATTTACAAGTATTTAAGTAAACTATCATCGGTAATTGTAAATATTAACTAAATTTAATTTTTAATCGTTTCCGAAAGCGAATTAAAGACAAAAATGAAAAATTTTACACAATAAAAGGATATAATGAGTAGTTCATATTAGATAATAGATTCTGTACATAAAAGTTAACTGTGAGCAGTGCGAGGAAATAATAACCATAATATTAGACGACCTCTGTTGTCACGGGTTCGAATCCCGCCGAAGGAACAAAAAGTTTTTCTGTGTTCCTGGGTCATGGATGTGTATTAAATATGTGTATAATATAATAAAAATCTTAAATATGTGTATAGTATGAAAGTATTAAATATATTTCCGTTGTCTGGTACCTGTAACACAAGTTCTTCGGATACTTAGCACGGGGTCAGATTGACGTGGTGTGAAGCGTCCATAGATATTATTATTATGCCGTATTTAATATTAATATGTAGTATGATAGCACCACACTAGTGATGTAACGAATGTCTATTTTTTAGCATTCGCGAATGCGAATGCGAATGCGAATATCTGCTACCGACATTCGCGAATGCGAATGCGAATATTCAGTTGTCATATTTGGCGCCAATTTGTCTATGGTTTGGCGGCAGTCGCGTTCGGACTAGGTTCGTTATGGGTTCGTTACGTTCGTATCTTCCGAGTATTGCCGAGTTCAAACGAACTCATCTATGATCTAAATAAAGCGTCATTCATTCCGCTCCGCTCACTCAAACTTAAACTCAAAATTTTTATTTCCATGTAGGTTATGATATAACGCTTATAGAATTGTCCTACATGATGCCTACCACCGGTTCGGAAACTAGCCCGGCGAGAAGAACCGGCGTAAGAAACTCGCACATTTGCTTTTGTTTTCTGATATACATATTCGCAAAACATTCGCAACAATTTTGCGAATGCGAATGCGAATGCGAATATACAAAAATGTGCGAATATTCGCGAATGCGAATGCGAATGCGAATATTCGTTACATCACTACACCACACATCGACCGACGTAGTAAGGCCAATGGTATTGACGATTAAATAGAACATCTTGGGACTTGGCCTACAAGGTCTGTGTGGCGTCTGTTTTATTTTTTGATAAATATATACGTATATATTTGTATACCTACTAATATGCATATTGGTTGCTTTTGGGGTTGGTTAGCAGTTTATATTATATAGTATATTACCTATTGTCCTTATAAAAATAGTTACGCATTATACTTCATATCAGATACTTATTTGCGTATGAACAACACTAATTATAATCTGACGCATTCAGCATATCCATGTCTTTTTTACAACTTTGTAACCATGCAGAACGACTGCTAAAAGCTGACACACTATTCCTATAGTGTGTCAGCTTTTGTCAGCTTGTGTCTGGTTATTTAGTCTTTTCATTATAATATAATCTGCCACTTCTTATAGGTTACTTAGACGTTCGAGCATGTACACTAATAGCATCCTGGGCACCCCAACTATTTGATGTTTTGCAAAAATCAAATAACTCGAAATAACATATTTAAAACCATCAATAAATGCTAATAAACTAAAATGACTACGGCTCTTTACTATCACCAGTAATATTGTCATTAATATGGCGGTGACATGTTGGCTGATGTGTCGAGTTGCCATTAAAACCTTATTAAATTTGTAATTATACTATTAAATGTTATTCTTATATTTTGAGTTACTTTTAAGACAGTAATTACACTCGTATTTTATGCCTTAAAACCAGTCCCGAAATTCCCGAATTTCCCGGGAAATCCCGGTTCTGAATTTGCCCAGTCCCGAAATTCCCGGTTCTCAAAATCAGACCGGTTCTTCCATTCCCTAATACCTATGCTAAGATTCTAATGTACTTCAATACAGTTGTATTTTTTTTTAGAATAAGAAACTTTGTTTCTAATTTTACATACATACATATAATCACGCCTCTTTCCCGTAGGGGTAGGCAGAGACCACTTCTTTCCACTTGCTACGATCCTTACACACTTGTTTCGCTTCGTCCACTTTCATTCTTACCATCCATTCCTCCTCTTACATTCAACGTAGCGAAGCGGCTCTCCATGGGCCGCTTTTCGCCTCCGCGAGAACGAGACGTGATGGGTGGCGAACCACATCGCCGCCATTTTGGATAATTTTATACCTACCATTTATCTTTAAAGTTGATAAATAATACAAAAATTATAAAATATGATATTTAAATATATGTTGTTAGGAAAACTGAAAGTAACGCACTTCCAAGGAATTTGTATTGTTTACTTATAAATTCCTTGCGCATTTCTGATTTTAATTGCTTAATTTGGTCGTAACTCGTAAGTGGTTACAACCTTGTTGCACGCCCTGCACGAGTTGCATGCTCAATGCTCATGGCGACCAAATTCAAGCGATTCTTGTCTAAATTAAATTATATTACTTCATCGACCAAATTAAAGGAAAGTTATATGTAGCTGTTTATCTGTTCATATTTTTTGAATCTGTGATATCATGGCGTACCTGCACAATTTTACAGTAAATAATGTTTTTTTATTTTTTTATTTTAGT
The DNA here is from genome assembly GCA_905404095.1 of Glaucopsyche alexis. Classification (NCBI taxonomy): domain Eukaryota; kingdom Metazoa; phylum Arthropoda; class Insecta; order Lepidoptera; family Lycaenidae; genus Glaucopsyche; species Glaucopsyche alexis. The sequence continues at coordinate 15,948,289 of FR990052.1, read as the reverse complement.
GAAACAAGTTAATCGTCAGTTGATTGCTATTGGACAAAGGGTTTGTTTAATAAACAAAAAAATAACAAACAACACGTAGCATAATGCTAATCCTAGGCAATAGGTATATTAGTAAACTGTACCTGGGTAACCGAGCTTTGCTTGGAGTTCTGATAAATTTTAAAAATAAAAATATTTATCTGACCGAGATTCGAATCCACCCCATCCCGAATTTTCGAAAAGAGCAAAAAATTATACTTAGGTATAATTTTAGCAAAAAATCGGACTGACATAGGTAATAGAGTCCTAATTATTTATATATTGTTGTACGAAGAAAGGTAAAATATAATACCTTTCTACCTAACTTCAAAATGTGCAGTTTCTAGGGATAAGATCTATCTAGATCATTTTTTCCCCAAAATTCTCTGCATACTAAATTTTATGGTACCTAGGTACTTAATACTTGTAGCCGTTTTCGAGAAACCGATTAATATATTATAACTAGAGATGTGATAAACGGCTTAAAATTAAAAGTTAACTTATCCGTTATTAAATATTCAATAGCAGCTTTTTTTAACTGCTTAGTTGCTTATTTGATTATCTACTTATTGCCACTTATAAGTTATAATATTTTTTGCGCTTATGTTACGTTTTTCGATCGCTTAAACTGATTTAAATTAACTTTCCTTCGTACTTTGCAGGCTTAGGACTGTCTGAAATCTGAATAATTATTAATATAATAATATGAACTCATAAAAATGTTTTTACATGTTGATAATATGCATTAATCTTAAATGTTGCTTATCATTAGTAATAGTTGATTTATAGGATAACAAACATCGCCACTTTTTCCACCTCATTTCTTTCAAAGTAGTTCCATAAATTACTGTTCCAATTCACGTCGTTTATTCGTCATCTTACGACAAAAACTTAATAAACTTAATACTAAAACACTACACGAAAAGTTTATATTACGTCCACATGGACCATTATTATATTTATTATTTACATTAAAACTTCACGGTAAGCCACCAAAGCACCACTATTACGATTAAAATACGAATTATTGCGTAACGTAATATAACGTGTTTTCGTCAACCCGCAACTAACAAAAAGTGAATAAACACGAAAAAGCTTAATAGTTATAAGTACAAAAAATAACCCGTTTAAATAAGTGATGAGCTACATTAAAGAATTTTCACTCTTATTGCGCTGTCATAAGAACTATTTTTCTTTGCTCATACCACACTTATGGCTTTATGACTATAAACGATATGAACGATAAGTATAAGTGATAAACGCTTAAATTTTTAAACGACTTTACAACTTATTTATAAAAGCACGCTTTTTTAAACGCTTTACGTTATAACGGCCATCTCTAAATTTATAACACAAGATTGACTCGTTTAAAGTATAAGATACTAGATGTTGTCCGCGGCTCCGCCCGCGTATTTATAGTATCCCTCAGGAACACTGTATTTTCTCGGGATAAAAAGTAGCCTATGTTTTAATCCAGAGCCTAAACTACTACCATACCGAATTTCATCGAAATCCGTTCGGTAGTTTTTGTGTGAAAGAGGAACAAACATCCATCCATACATCCTCACAAACTTTCACATTTATAATATTAGTAGGATTATGTAGAGTTCATTGATCCGTAGACGGCATCTGGGGGGTTGCCGGCTACTGAAGGATCAGGAGATGTAGGGTTCCCTTATGTCCGGGGAACCCTTAGCGAAAGAAGATGGCAGCATCGCCTTTATCTATAATCAGATGATGCCCTTTATGTATACCACATTCATGCAATAAATGATTTGATTGATTGATTGATTGATTGAGGCAAAACGTCAGCGGGGTTGTGGTAGTCAGAATAGTTCCCATGGCCGCGCCATAAAGCGTGAAGAAGGACATCGGGGGGGTTTTAGTTGGTAAACCGGTGCATGGGAGTCCAACATAACCTTGCGACTCTCCCCTGGGCCGTGTGGTATGCAGAACGCATTTCCCCTAGGAAAATAAAAAAAAGGATTATGTAGAGTTCAGTATTTTTTTCCGACTCAAAATGTGCAATAAAAAATATGAAAGTTAGAGGTCTACATCAGATTTGCTTTTTACCGTCGATATCAGTAAACTTAATTAGGTATTTACAAGGTATTTAGTGTAATAAAATCATAGATAAATTATATTATATTAAAAAGAGGGAATAAAATAGATGTTTCGTGCAGTTCACTCAGGAAGAGTGAAATGCACGAAACATCTATTTTATATAAACGTCAACTGTGCTAAATTTCATATCCCTCTATTTGCATAATTTTCGTAAAAAGGGGTACAATGTATTTGCTTAACGTATTAATAATTAATATAGATACGTACTTATATTGATATTTTAATATTTATTGAAATTGATTGTTCAATGTGAACTGTCAAGTCTACATAACATCCAACCACAGACGTCTCGCATAACGGGTTATTACCTAAATGCTTAGCATTACAACGGTCTAGAATTCTAGATTGACGGATTGACTGCATAAAGCAGCAAGCTTAGCTTAATTTGACAGTATAGTGACAGAATATTTGATAGTTACATCACATTAAACGTCTTTATTTATGTATAATTAATTTTTAATTCTCTTTAAATTCTTTTTTAATTCATATTTATACCGTAATTAAATTAAAAAAGGCTAAGAAACATCTGTTTTGTACCTATATGACAATGCAGGCTGATCACCTGATTGTCTGACAAGAAAGATGACCCATGCGTCGGATGGGCATGTAAAAAAGTCAGACCTGCGCCTGATCTCTCGTCAGTCGTGACGACTGTCGGCTATCTGTCCCACTGGATTATGAGAGTAATGGAAGTGACAGTGCTCTTGTGCACTGCGCACACACTGGGGCACTATACAATTACTCCTGCGTAACTGGCCTGGTTTCAATGAAACCGGCCACCGTCACCGAGATCGGTGTGGGAGTTATTATTACCTATATGATTCTGGTAAAGCGTTGTATTATTGATCGAAGGGTAAAGCTTATAAATGTAAATTCTATCTGCATGAGACGCGCTTGAAGTCACTGCTCATAATATTGTCTCCTTCAATGCACACTGCACAGCTGTACCCAAAGACTTCTATACTCAAAGGCTGTACCATTCAATTTACTGAACATCCAAATCTACACTGTGACTTTGGCAACTCCAAATGCCAAAAGAAGTAGATTTGTTATAGGTTTTAGAAATATTAATTGTCGTTGTCGTTTTTGTATTTCTTCCATATGTTATTTCGGTTAAATTATGTGTAATATTGGTAGAATATATTTTTATATCTTTTTATTCTTGCTATCAGTCCACAAACTATGAGCAAATTTGTTCGGTGTATTGTGTCAGGTAGAGTTTGTTTTCCAGTAGATACTACTCTTTAGGAATCTGGTCGCTTATTTTAAATTGGCAGATCCAGGTCTAGTATTTGGCGTCGTTTTAGATGTCTAAATGTCTTAGGAACATAAATCTGTACAGCTAAGTGGTTAGGATTGGTAGAATATAAACCACTAAATATTCGGTGCACAAGTGTGGGCAAGTAGTACAACTTCAATTAAAATTGTGGGCCGTTGAAGGGGACGTCAAAATTCTTAACTTTTGATCATTCAAATAAAAATGTTTCTTTGTAAGTACGTAAGGAAGTATATTTACCTATATTTAATATTTTCTACTCTCAGATATACTATAAGTATCTAATCCCCTAACTATACGAAGCATTTGAGAATTTTGGCATTCTTTTGTAGGGTGTGATCGTATTTTGGCAAAGGAAACTAGATACTTACAAAAATTGTAATTAGTACATAGAAGCTGTGGCTTTCTCATTTTTAATACTTATTTTGCATCACCGTAATTTAATTTTGCGTTGCGACGAGTACAAACCGTCCAAAACGACCTTTTCTTGACATTTCGATCCATCAAAATACATTTTCAAGGGTCGGGATCACAGCACTTAATGATTAATTAAATTGATGTAAACAATTCCTAATTGAATACTGGTATAAATAAAAAAATAAAAAAAATATTTAATATAAATAAACTAGATCGGTAAAATTTCCATCTAAGGTAAGGTTATTCGAAAAAAAGGAAATATTAACCAAAATATTCATGGTTAACAATTCAATCTATCAATTATTATTGTTCAACATATTATCAAAGTAGTGCCTTAATATTTCGACATGAAATATAATAATATATATTTTAGTGTGGCCAAGGTTACCGTAACGTATCTGAAAAGCCAGAAAAACTAACATAAAAATAGGCCACAATAACTCCGTAGGTAAATGTAACTTTTAAAATAAACTATAATAAGATGCAGCTGTATTATAAATATTTTCCACTTACATCATTAAAATACGCCTGTTCCAATCGCTGTCTAGTCTTATTCGCTTTGCTATATTCTGGAAGACTTGACTGTCGTCTCATTCTCATTCTTTGCTCCCTCTCCATTGTCATCAGATCAGACTTTTGGGAAAGCACTAGGTAATGCAGACGATGTACTAGATCCATGATGAAGTCACAACGAATTACAGTTTACCACAAAAATCTTAACGCTTACAAAATATCTATGAACTATTCTAAGAATATCGAAATCTTATGTTTACACAAAAATCACGCATTATATTATTTTTAAGTTTCATTTTTATATTTTTACGATTCATTACTAAGCATACTTAGTATGAACGCCGCTATATATTCAAAGCGATAAAAATGTAGAAATCAAAACCGCTATAAAGGACGTAAAGGAGGTTCCATAACAATTTCGGAGCGTGCGCTAAACACGGCTCGTAGGGCGGGCGGATACGAACTGACTGACGAGACGAGCGAATCTCGTTGCCTAGCAACGCGCTGATAACAACACTGGCCATGAACAGGGTCACCAGAAGAACTCTAATTAGAAAAGAAAAAGCTCGTTTCGCGCCTGTTAGCTCTACAATGGAACAAACGTTAAAACATGTGAACGGTGTCAACTGCGTTATTATTTATTAAAGCAATTAAATTCGTAAACATATTTTTAATGAAGACTAGGATTGTTATCAACGTGACCCATATAAGAGGCGGCTTAAAGTGAACTAGGAGATTACGTAATGTTTATTATATTATGATAAATATATATATGTATTAGCAAAAATCAAGAGCCATTTTTGTAGAAGATATTAAACATATTATATTAGGTCATTACATATGAAATTGGCGTTTTGTAAAGGAGAAACATAAAGTCATAAAATTAGAATTCCTAACCAAAGAAGATATATTTGAGATCAAAGTGGCCAATACGACAAAACGCCAATTTCATATGTAAGGACCTAATATTATTATAATAATGTCTCTGGAGTCTGGACGCTACCACACTACGTCAATCCAGGTTCTTGTACTAACCCCCCGATAGTTGTACGCCTTGTCGTGGCGGTGGGGCTTAGTAACCGTGGACTGGTCACTCACGGTGAAGCTAAGAGGCAACCGGGGCCGGCCTGTTTGCCGCCGGCTGGCCCGAGGAGGGCGCTCCCAGCGGGCTGAACATGCCCGTAGAGGACGCGCGTGGAGATGGGACCGCAGAAGAAGAGGAGTGCCGGTATTACGGTGCGCCGTTCTCCCTATCTTCTGCGGCCGTGGAGGGATCGTAGGGGGAGAGGCGTGATGGTATTACGGTACGCCACTCTCCCTACCCCCTGCGAGCTGGCGGGGCCGTTCCGTCGAAACGGCGTTGGTGGGGCCGCAGAGGAAGAGGCATGTCGGTATTGCGGTACGCCGCTTGCCCTATTCTCTGCGACCGAGATGTGGTCGGTGGCAGAACCACAGACCTGATCTGCCACCGGGTACCAGTTTATCTGGTACCCATGGCATCCTAGTAGCAGACTCAGGGGAAGTCTGCTACAGTACTGGTGGAGGCCGAGGAGGGAGGCGCACCTAATACCATCTGGTGCGCCCATCGTGGAGGGCCTTTAGGTTTTCGCGATGGAGCCGCTTGTAGGCGGCTGCCGCCAGCGCGGTCGCGGATGTGTATCGTTTCCGTGGCCCCGTCAGAGGGCGGCGAGGAGGAAGATGGGGGGGTTTTTAGTGGGTATACCGTGGGTCTCATTAGCCTATACGGGAGTCCCACATCACCACTTGGGTGCCCCCTGCGCCTGGGTGGTATGCGTAATGCATTTCCCGCCGGGAAAAAAAAAAGGTTCTTACTAAGTATCAGAAGAACTTGTATCACAGGTACGAGACAACGGAAATATGTTTAAAATACTTTTATATTATACACATACTATGTATTTAAGATTTTTATTCTACCATACATCTATAGATACTTCTATACGAATACAATAAAGAGGAAAAGTTGGTTTATTTGTTTACATTAAATAGGCTTCGAAACTACTGAACCGATTTTGATGAAATATGGCACAGATATAGAGTAGACCACGGGGAAGGACATAGGCTACTTTTTATTGCGGAAAAATGTACCTTATATATACTTAGTTATATATTACTATATATATACGGAAGTATGTAAGTGTTCGTAGGAACTACGTATAGGTATAGGATCATTTGCGCTGACGGATGCAAGCAGGAAATGAGAAGGCACGTTTCGCGATCGACTGGTCGTCATTTGCCGTGTGAGACATTTCATACACTTCCTGAATAGTTTTTCTCGTCTTGATAAGATGCACCCACACAATTCAACCTTTTATTCCTAGTGATGCTTGTACGTAACTTTGACTTATGGTAAAGTGACCTAAAAGCCATGAGAAGAAGGAGTATGTAATGAAAGTTCTGAAGCGCTTACGAAGGTTTGATTTAAATGCACACAAAAAATATTGAATTTGACCAAAATAATGGGTTGTCGTATATCATTATTGCGCGGTAGATAAGTGATATTTAAAAATTTGTAACACCTCTGGTGTTGCAAATGTCTGTGGGCGACGGTAACGCGCTTACCAACAGGCGATCCGTCTCCTCGTTTCCTAATGGCTCGGCTATCATTATTTTTCTATGTAAAAAACAGACGATATAATATTAAATCTACGAAAATCGACGATTGCCGAAAGACATTAGCGATGTGGTATTAATGTATGATCGTTCCCGTTGGTTAGATCTCAGATTAGGTGGCGTACAAATTCACGGGACAAAGCTAGTTTTAATAATATTTTACACAGCCTATGCATAATACCCCAAAATTTTGTCAAAAACCCCCAAAATTACTTGAAAACCTTTTGTATCATTAAGAATAATATCTACTACGAATACTACGAAAATCTAATGCAATGACAAACAAATAATAAATATTAATGTTCTGTAAGATAATTATTTATTTATTTATTTATTTATTTTATTGATTCACCAACAGAACAACATTTGGTACAGTTTTACAAACAGTTAAAATTTAAATAATATATGGATGAAATGTGCTCTTAATGATAGGTGAAATACGACATGCATGGGCGACAATGAAAGTGAAATGTGTGATGGTACAAATCACAATAAAGAAACCAATAAAGAAACCAATCACTTCTTATAAACTAAACAATTTCTTCTTAAAATTAATATATATTTATATTATTAAAATAAAAATAAAACATAAAAACAAAAACTTTTCTTAGTTTAAAATAATATTAATTTCTTTGTACAATTATAATCTGACAGGACAGAAATAAATAACTTACTACTAGGATATAGGTAATATATGTATACATGGTATTATTGATTGTTTATATTTTGTTTTAATTTACGTTGAAATGTACTAAGTTTATTTGAAAAAATACAAATATCGAGGCAGCTGGATACAGTGTTATAAGATCTACACAGTCTTCTAAGTGGTGCATAATGACCCAAGTTGGTTCTAGCGAGTTTAACGTGGAATGGTTTATAGTTATTTTTTCTGGGTAATCTTGTAGGAATATTTATGGCAATTTTGCTTAGTAGTCTATTATTATCTGTTGCACCAGTCAGAAGCTTGTGTAGGAAAATTAAATCTAGGTATTTACGGCGGTTGAAAAGTGACTCAAGGTGAAAATATTTTAGCCTATTGATATAACGAGGAAGCTTATTAACCAGACCATGCTTGCAGGAGAGATGCCATAGGAATCGTTTTTGTACTTTTTCAATGCGATTTGTGTATATTGCATAATGTGGGTTCCAAACAGGACTACAGTATTCTAGTTTGCTACGTACTAAGGCATTGTAAAGAATTATAGATGTGTGCGGATTCCGAAAAGAAGTGGTGTTTCTTTTAATAAAACCTAGCATCTTTAGGCCATGGGATACTATATGATCTACGTGTTTGTTCATTTGTAATTTAGTATCTAGGATTATGCCGAGATCTCTTATCTCTTGAACCTGTGATAACTGATTATTGTTAATGTGATATGTGGCTGTGAAATCTTTTACTTTACGGGAAAAACGCATATGGAAACACTTGTTCACATTTAAAAGCATTTGATTGTCTATACACCAACCGGCTAGCCTGTTTAGATCATTTTGGAGTTCACGAGAGTCAAGTTCGTTTTTTATGACTTTTACGATTTTGAGATCGTCTGCGTATAGATGAAAGTCAGAATGTAGAAAACAAAAAGTTATATCATTGATAAAGATATTGAAGAGTAGGGGACCTAACCTAGAGCCTTGAGGAACCCCCGACAAAGCAGGAAACGGTAAAGATGAGAAACCATTTACAACTACAACAGAAAATCTGCCGGATAAATATGAGCTGATCCAGGACAGCATCAAACCAGCGAAGCCAATTGATTCTAGCTTGCATATGAGTTTAGTGTGTGAAACTTTGTCGAAAGCCTTGCTAAAATCTGTGTATATTACGTCAACGCAGTTTTGGCTATCTATTGAGTCCATGAGTTCGTCTACAAAGGTAATCATATTTGTGGTTGTAGATCTTGTGTTAACAAAACCATGTTGATTTACAGAGATGAAAGGCTTTGCGTGCCAATAAAGAACAGGGTAAACTAATTTTTCGAAGATCATTGCAAAGGTAGGTAATATAGAAATAGGTCTGTAATTTTTAATATTATGCCTGTCACCTGATTTATGTAAGGGTAGTACCAGAGCTTGCTTCCATATTTTGGGAAAATAGCCCTTACACAAAGAAGCGTTAAAAATATGGAACAGAGGTAAAGTAATACTTTCTGCACATGATTTAATGAAAAAGGGTGGAATTCCATCGCTACCTGCGCCTTTATTAACATCGAGACATTCTAGTTCCTTATAGATTTTATAATAGGAGATATGAAATGAGTTTAAAAAGTTTGAGGTAACACTAAGTGAAGGATTGTTGTTAATATTTTCAGAGACTGTAGGAGTGCAGCAGTAAGTATCGGAGAAGCTGTTGGCGAAGAGATTACAGATGTCAAAACCGGTAGTAGCAGTGATATTATTGAGGCTCATGGATGAAGGAATACCTAGTGTAGAGTGTTTTTTGGATTTAACATAGGACCAAAACTGTTTAGGGTTTGAATGTATAGCTGTTTCCATTCTATTTATATACTGTTTATATTGGGACGCTTGTAATTTCTTGCAACGATCTCGAAGTATCTGAAATGAAACACGATCCAACGGGTTGCAATACTTTTTGTAACGCATTCGATATTTATTTTTTTCTCTTAAGAGTCTAATGAGATCGCGGCCAAACCAATTTGGATAATTATTATTTGTGCGCTTAGTGTTGTGACTAGGTACGTGAATTCTTATTATTTCTTTTAGTTTAGTGTAAAATACATCGGTCATGGAATCCACATCCATATGGCTGAAAATATCATCCCAATCAATCGAATCAAGTTTATTATTTATTTCATGATAGTCTGCTTTAAAGTAATTATATCTGGGTGTGGCATTAAAATTTAGTGTATTACTTATTTGTAGTAACACAAAAAATTCTAACGGTGGATGGGCTGGATCAATATGAACAAGACTGTTTTCACATTCATGTAAGTTAGAGATTTGTAGATTACTAAGTACAAGATCTAAAACGTTTCCTTTGTAGTTTAATATATTATTAAATTGCATGAGGCCGTAAAAGTTGGCAAAGTCTATGAGATCATTAGCAAGGGAATTACTATTTGTATTAGGTAGCAAGTGATTTGATTCGTCATCGGTAGACCACGAAAGCTTTGGCAAATTGAAATCACCAACAATCATGGCCTGATTAACATCCTCTAGCGCTTTGTTGGCATTATTTAGAAAATGTTCAAGAATATTAGTTGTTAAAGGTGGAGGAAGATACGCAACACAAAGCAAAAACTGGGATTTAGAGTTTCTATCATATTCTAAGCGTATCCATAAATCCTCACAGTCGCTTTCTAAATTATACATCCTTACAGATGATAGATCCTTTCTTACAGCTACTAATACGCCACCACCTGTTTTATTTTTATAAAATTTGCTCGAGCAACGGTCGCGTCTGTGAACTACATAGCGGCTATCAAAAAGCTCACTGTCAAACACATTAGAACTGAGCCATGTTTCGGTTATGATAATAATGTCATAATTGTGTAACGTAACATTATGAAGAAACTCGATTGTTTTAGTATTAAGTCCGCGAACATTCTGGTAAAATATGTTTAAGGATGAGAATTTTAAATATTAAAATTTTGATGCATGTAATATTAATAACAATTATGTAATAATAAATACCTATTTTAATTAACATTGTTATCACTACCTCCGCTTAATTTGTACAGTGTTTCAAAACTTTTTACATATATGTATTCCGATGTTTCGGTTTTTCTCAAAAATATCCTGCCATTTCGTGTCCATACAAACCTAAATTTTAATTCCTTTGCTTTGACTCTCGCCGCAGCATGTAGTGACTTCATTTCTGGCGTAAGATGTTCCGCGATGAATATTGGAGTTTTTTTGGATCCACCGTACCCTAAGAGCCCTGAGTGAAGTTTTTCATCGGCGTTAGCTTTGTTGTATTGTATGCATGCAGCGAGTAAATTGTCTCTCATGCGAGGGCTGCTCAGTTTTACAACGATGGAACGTGGTCTATTGCTTTCTGAATTAAATTTGGCAGTTCGGGCACAGTATAAAATATTATCATCCTTCATTATTATAATTCTGTCCAACTTTATACATTACTAGCTTTTGCCCGCGACTTCGTCCGCGTGGAACAATACTTTGGGATATCGCTGAAATTTACCCGCGACTTTATTTATGACTAACGAAAGCGGAATCCTATTTTTTTAAACGGAACCCTAAAATAAAAGTAGCCTATGTACCCTATAACATCAGCTATCTGCTAGTGAAAGTCCCGTGAAAATCGGTCCAGCCGTTTCAGAGATTAGTCGGAACAAACAGACAGACAGACCGACTTACAGACAGACAGGCGGACAGACAAAAATTAAAAAAAAATGTATTTTATTGTAAGTACCGAATATACTTTCAGATTCATTATGTAAAAAGCTGTTAATTTGAAGTTACAAACAGACACTTAAATTGTATTTAACTGTATAGATGTATAGATATTATAATGTATTATATTTTAAGATATTATCAATTTGATGTTTATAAAATAACTAAACTATTTAACTAAACTAAACTAAACATTAAACCGCACGCGCACCCCGCCTTGGTGACGCCCACTTCGCAACGAGCCGTGCAGCAGAAGTCGTAATATTTTAATTTCGCCATAACTTCAAAACCAAACGTCCAATTTTAATCATTCAAAGACCAAATATTATCTACATAAACTGTACTTAGTGATGAAATAATTTATTTTGATAAGGATTAATAACATGAGTACAATAAACGCGTTTAAATGTAGTCCAAAAAAAAATCAAGATTTCTAAATAAAAAAATGGTTGTTGTGCCTCACTCGACATAGATAGGTATAGTGTGTCTCGGACTTTTTTGTAGATATTTATAAGATCTACAATTAATTAGAACATTTTATGGTTCTATCTTTTATAGTTTAGGCAGCGTACGCAAAATAAGTAACTTTTCTGGTTGATTTTTTACACCTTGTGTTCGAAAAACCCAAATATCTTACGGAACCCTATTTTTTTCCAAAATAAAATATAGCCTATGTTACTCGTGGATAATGTAGCTTTCGAATGGTGAAAGAATTTTTGAAATCGGTCCAGTACTTTTTGAGCCTATTCATTACAAACAAACAAACAAACAAACAAACAAACAAACAAACAAACATACAAACAAAGTTTTCCTCTTTATAATATTAGTGTAGATAATACACTTCCAAAAGTTTATTTTCTACAGGTTGACTTTACAAATCACTTTTCGATATTTCAAATCGTTTAATTTAATCAAAAGCAATAAATCCCCAAAAATAAACCCTAAAAAATTCTTCCCCCTAGAAAAACGCCAGTAGAGACTTTTCCCTCTAAATTTAGGGGAAAACCCCTAAGTTGACAACACTGGTATATAATATACAATAAAATCATTGACTTAAAAAGGCTATCAGAAATCACGGATGACAGGTTTTAGAGTCCCGAAATATCGCGCCTATCTGTTACACTCGAATCAATACTTTATTAGCATAATTGTAGTTTACAGCATATGCCAAGTTGCACACATCAGCGAGCCAAGTCTATTATTTTATGTTAGCTCCAGTTATAATGGAATCGTACTAAGTATCATTTATTTAGATAAGATCTCGATGTCTTAGACCGCGTGCATGTTGCTATCATCTTTTACAAATAATATTGGGAATTTTCTATGGAACAATTTGATAATAATTACGGGAAATGTACCTACCTAATGTGAATGAAATTTAATGTACAATCTAAAGGTGATCCCTGACCAGGAGCATTCGCGTATAATGTAACATTACGTCATATTTGAGCATTACTCAGTGTAGGAGGATAACCGTGCATTACAATGCGCGTACTACCTCCCGTCCCCTCGGGGCTCAAAGTCGAATCTATAATGTTAATGCTCCAGCCTCCAGGTGAGGACCACCTTAAGGCTAAGAACTCACGAAACCGTGTTTTATGTATAATGTAGAGAGATTAGAGCTCCGTGGCCTAGTGAGTAGACCGTTTGGTTCGAGAGAGTGCAGGTTCGAATCCCAAGTTGTGGAGTGTACCAATGAGACTTTTTCAGATCTCAAGTACATTATACGGAAGCTCTAACGGTGAAGAAAAACATCGTAAGGAAGCACGTAGTTGGCCCCAGACGTATTGACCAGTTCATTCCTCTGGACTAGGCTGACTATGTTGTGAGAATGCCGTATGTGCCTGGGCAACCATAGGACATTTAAAAACCAACTGTCCCAGGCACTACAGTATTTTCAAGAGTGGTTACTTCGCTCGGAGGATACTGTATAAATCATCCATTAACGGATGTAAAGGCCTAAGTTTTTTTTAGAGTGAAATTATGAAGACGTTGCGTTGCTAGTTGCTACTAGCTTTTGAAGAACTAGGTACATATCACATGGAACAGTTGACAGTTTCATGGAATTATCTAATAGAACCTAATAATTAATTATTAATAATGTATTTTAAAAAGAAATGCTAATTCTTAAAATTACCATAATGTAGGGTTGCCCACCCCCAAATTTAAAAAACCAGGATTTGAAGTTAAAACTCCAGGACAATTCAACTGAATTCAGGACAGTTTTGAAACAGGACGCATAAGTTAAAATATGAAATACATGTAATGCTAATAATCATATTTTTCATAAAAGTATTTGAATTAAATTAAACTACAAAGAAAATATGTAAAAGTGGCGCGCAAATTTTAAAATACATGACTTTATTAGGTTGTTTTAAAAACCTCCCGATGGTTGCACGCCTTGTCGTGGCGGTGGGGCTTAGTAACCGTGGACTGGTCACCCACGGTGAAGCTAAGAGGCAACCGGGGCCGGCCTGTTTGCCGCCGGCTGGCCCGAGGAGGGCGCTCCCAGCGGGCTTAACATGCCCGCAGAGGACGCGCGTGGAGGTGGGACCGCAGAAGAAGAGGAGTGCCGGTATTACGGTGCGCCATTCTCCCTATCTTCTGCGGCCGTGGAGGGATCGCAGGGGGAGAGGCGTGATGGTATTACGGTACGCCACTCTCCCTACCCCCTGCGAGCTGGCGGGGCCGTTCCGTCGAAACGGCGTTGGTGAGGCCGCAGAGGAAGAGGCATGTCGGTATTGCGGTGCGCCGCTTGCCCTATCCTCTGCGACCGAGGTGTGGTCGGTGGCAGAACCACAGACCTGATCTGCCACCGGGTACCAGTTTATCTGGCACCCATGGCCTCATAGTAGCAGACTCAGGGGGAGTCTGCTACAGTACTGGTGGAGGCCGAGGAGGAAGGCGCACCTAATACCATCTGGTGCGCCCATCGTGGAGGGCCTTCGGGCTTTCGGGATGGAGCCGCTTGTAGGCGGCTACCGCCGGCGGGGTCGCGGATGTGTATATAGTTCCCGTGGCCCCGTCAGAGGGCGGCGAGGAGGAAGATGGGGGGGGGGGGGGGTTAGTGGGTATACCATGAGTCCCACATCACCACTTGGGTGCCCCCTGCGCCTGGGTGGTATGCGTAAAGCATTTTCCACCCCGGAAAAAAAAAAAAAAGGTTGTTTTAAAAACCCAGGACGCTGCTTTGAAACTATCCAGGACAGCCCGGGACACTGTAAAAACCACGTCCTGGGAAAACAGGACGGTTGGAAACCCTACCGTAATACTCTAATATATTGTATAACGCGTTTCAAATGAGAATAGGAACGTCAATGACCTTTTTCTGTCAAATATCACTTGAAAAGTGCGATGTTCAGAAAAACTTATGTGCATATAAATATTAATAGTCTTACATCGAATTTAAATAGTACTTAATCAATTATCTAAACAAAAATTTAACTATCATAACAGTCTAAATTCGAAACAATATGGCGCCGACTCGATCCTATTCTCATTTGAACCCCACTGTAGGTACCTAAGTAAATATTTCAAGATTACAAAAGTTAATCCTTTGAAACTGGTCGGTCATTCAGGTCACAGAATACTTACACGTCTCATCCATTTGTCAAAATATTATACTTTGAGACAGACGTTAAATTAGTTATTTTGTTTTAAATATTAAGTCCTTTATAATAATTTATTATCTTATACTTTAAAACGAAACAATCTCATAATCTTTTTCTCGAAAACTATAAGGTTTGGTAAAATCAATTACGGATATTTTGAGCATATGATCTACATCTACTGCTTATGTATTTAAATAGTTTAGGCAGACAAAAATTGTCATATTCGAAAAAAATTGTCATATTCGAAAAAAATCTTCCTTTAGGGCGAGTTTGCATTGAGCGGAGAGTCGCCTATAGGTACATGAAAAGATTTTTTTTACTATGAGCACAGCCTATAGAACTATGAGTATGACAATAATAATTATTTTCCCTAAACGTCTATACATAATCACAAGCAATACCTAGATCATGTCCCCAAAATGTCTGTAATTGATTTTGCAAATCTTATGGCTCCTAGGAAATGAATGCTCATTTCCTAGGAGCCATAAGATTTGCAAAGCTAGGTATTTAATTTTTTTCTTTCGTCGTGCAAAAATATAATATCAATAATTTCGACTCAATTATGTCAGTCCGATTGGCAAATTGGCAATTTTGTATGCGTATGTATATTAGGTATATATTTTACTTTGTTCGAAAATTCGGAATCGGGTTTGAATCCCGGTCACATAAATATTTGTGATTCTTTTTATTTATTTATTTTAATTACTTAGACCTCCGAGAATGGTTTGGTTACCCAAGTAGGTAAGTACTTATTATTTAAGAACAGTATCTAAATGATTATTAAGGTGCCTTGGGGTAATTCCGACAGGTTTTCCATCGAGTTGACTATAGGTTTAAGTTTTGGTCTGTCATTTAAAAATAATCAATATTTGAATAAATGAATGTATTTATTGAGTTATATCATTACTTGATGGCTAATTTGTCATAAATATTGAAATTATAAATGGTATATTTATTATTTAAATGTAGGGTTTTGTAACATTGTCATGATTTCATGATATGGGGGAAATTACGACATAATGTGGGGGAATTCCGTAATTATTGAAATCTCGACTTTACAGAACCTGTGCATTAGATATACATTGCATATAATATCAATAAAAAACGATTAGCTATAATATATGGTAAATACCTATCTACTACCTAGAAACTGATTCCTAGTAACTATCAACCTCAATTTTTTTGCAATAAGCACCCACATACATATTTTGTAGGGGAGACCGAGGGGTTTTGACACAAAGGTGATTTGAAACAGTACCGATTTCATGGAATTTAAAACTGTTAGCGAGTTCGGAATGTTACATTTCAACCACTCCCCTCCACCCACTGACTTGTCAATACGCGTCGATGGCATGAGTCGCGCGGTTATGGAGTTCTGCGTGCCATGTGACAAAAATCGTGAAAAGTAAGTTATTTGCGTTTTTTTACCATGCCTATATTTTGATAAGGGTATTGTATTTCAGTTTGATTTATATTGGTTTCGAAAGCTCATTATCTAGAGATTTATTGTATATATTTGGTACAATTAATTTCTGTGTATTTGATTCTTGGTTGCAGGTTAAATTAATATTGAGAGGTTTTTTCATACTGAGGAGATTTGAAAGGTTGTTTCAAATCTCCTCGTTTTCAATATTGTATCAGAATATTAACGCATTAAAAAGCATTAACGTTGTGCTAATTAAATAAATGCTTTTTTTATTATTTTGTTTTAGCATGCCTACTGATCATAAAATAAAGACTGATAGAGGTATGGCAAGTCGCAAAATATATGATTTTGCAGCAGAATATATAGTATCAAGTAACTTTGCCACATTTTTTTTGAGATTGACGTTTTTTTTGTTTTCTATTTGCATTTTTGACATTTGTGAGATTATTGTTACATAAATATTTGAAGAAATATTTATCAAAACTGATTATAATTCTAAAGAAACGACAGAAAGTTCATTATTTGTTGAAAATCAATATTTTATTTTAAAGATTTGCAATGAATGTAAAACATTTTATTTATCTGACTGTTATTTTATTTAATATTACGAATAATGACGTTATGATACTTTTAACTACTTTAGGAGTTGATCATATTGTGTATCAGAACTGTACTCATGCGATATATCAGTACAAAATGTGAATAGATACTTAAAACAACAAAGTATGTGCTTGAAACGATAAATTTTAATACATGCCTTTAAATTATATCACAACCTTTATTTTATAGCCCTTTATATTTCACAGACATCTTATGTTTTAACTCTCCTCGACCCCTGTTTCATTTTACCTCGGTATGAGGGGAATTGAAACAAGATGACTTGTTGCGGTTAAGTCGATTTTTTACCACAATATTTACCACTTACAATTTCTTTATGTTAGTAATTTGCAAGTGTAAAGAATGACCTAACGTTTGGTACTATTATCATACATACCATTTCTGGCAATAGTGTTTGGTATATGAGACAAAATGTAAAAATTGTGTCAACACCCCTCGGTCTCCCCTACATTCGTACCTACTTACATACATTCGTAAAACTAGAAAGTTCTACATAGCTAATTGTAGGTAGGTTTCAATAAAAGATAGGAAGCTATCTTTTATGCCTAGATATATGTTTTGGCGGCGATTAATCTATTAGCTTACAGAGCAAACTGGTAGGACAACATCAGTAGTCAGAAGAAAGTGAGGTTTGAATAAAAAGTCGTACTCGCGCACGACGGGTTCCGTAGGGACATAATGGTAAAAAATCACGTTTGTTGTGCGTGAGCCCCCTTAAATATTTATTTTATTCTGATTTTTTAGCAGTATTTAACCATAGCTGGGCACCGTTAATCAAATAGTTAACTTCGTTAATCGTTAATCCGCTACAAAAAAAGTTAGCTTCGTTAAACGTTAAAGCGTTACATTTCGGAAGAATTAACGCAAGTTAACGTTAATCGTTAATCCGTTAATATGTGTAAAATTGCATTTTTATATCGTTGTGTTAGTGAGTGAACTTATAAAACCTGTTGGTTTAGGTTCTGGAAGTTAACAGGTTAGGAACAAAACAAAATACTTGTATAATTCAAATGTGAAAGAAGAAGGGGCAAACCGTCCCCACCCTTGTAGCACTACAGGACATATATCAAATGAAAGGGCTTAAAAAGTGTGTCATTTTATTGTATGACGAAAAATCTCTAAA
The DNA here is from genome assembly GCA_905404095.1 of Glaucopsyche alexis. Taxonomy (NCBI): domain Eukaryota; kingdom Metazoa; phylum Arthropoda; class Insecta; order Lepidoptera; family Lycaenidae; genus Glaucopsyche; species Glaucopsyche alexis. The sequence goes on along the minus strand of FR990052.1, from coordinate 15,930,161 downwards.
CCATGGGAGAAAAAAGTTAATGAGGGTTAAAGGTTAAAAAAAAGTTTAAAAAATCATTCTGTATCATTGCACTATTTTATAGTGTTGCTAATAAGGAACAATTTTTGGAAAGTAATGATATACAGCAAACTTCATAAAAGTGGTATATTTTGATAAACTGCCTCATATTTTGAAGAAATGTATGCAATAATAATAAAATGCTAAAAAAAGCTATTTCCTTAATTTATTCGCACATAATTACTTTCTAGAAATTGTTTCTTACTTGCGACGCTATCGAACGGTGCAATAATACAGAATGTATTTTTTTCCTAATTTGCGGGTTCGAATCCTGGTCTGGAAAACTGGTTTATGTAAAATCTAATGATGCAGATAAAACAATTACAAATAAAATACATATAATTAAAGCAAAAATTATTTTAAAACGATTATGCACTGAAAAAAAGTAAAAAAAAACATATTACATGTTGAACTATTCTTCTGGGCGTTGTAAGAAAAGTTTAAAACAAATTAGGAATAGCAATTTAGCCCTATGGAGTGTCGAGTCGGACTTGATGAAAACTTAAAATGCATCATTAGATTTTTAATAACTCAATTTTCCTAGCCAGGATTCGAACCCATAGATTGTAAAAAAAAAAAAATCTGTATATTGCACAATTCGATAGTGTCGCTAGTAAGAAACAATTTCCAGAAAGTAATTATGTGCGAAAAAATTAAGGAAATAGCTTTTTTTAACATTTTATTATTATTCCATACATTTCTTCAAAATATGAGGCAGTTTATTGAAATATACCACTTTTATGAAGTTTGCTGTAGGTATACCATTACTTCCCAAAAATTGTTCCTGATTAGCAACATTATAAAATGGTGCAATAATACAGGATGATTTTTTTTACTTTTTTTTAACCTTTAACCCTCATTAACTTTTTTCTCCCATGGTTTAGAGATTTTTCGTCATACAATAAAATTACACACTTTTTAAGCCCTTTCATTTGATATATGTCTTGTAGTGCTACAGTAGTGGGGACGGGCTCCATACAAAAATGCCCCTTCTTCTTTAATTGTCAGACATAAGGTGCATATTCCCGTTCATGAAAATTAACATGTTCTAGTCAAAATATGTGGCCATGGATTCTCATCAGGACCGCTGGAATCTATATAGTTTTAATTACTACACTGCACAGTACACTTTTTCTATGTAACTAAAATATTACACTGCACTCTTCTTTATTAACACGCAAATGATCACTGACAGTAATTTATCTTATCAAAAACATAAATGTGAAATGAGAGCCAAGTTCAATAATATGATATAATATGCCTTGGTTGTTGACTCCAACGACAAAAGAAGTGATATCTAAATGGGTGCCAAGTGCAATGGTCAGTCCTGAAATTTATTTATAACAACATAAAATATCATTTCTTCTCATAACTTAGGTAATATGTTGTAGCCTAAGGTCTGACTTGGCTAGTTCTTAATTCTCATATACGAATTATTGTGTTCGATGGCTAGTTTCTACCAGCAAGTCTCGGAATAATAAAATAAGAAACGACAAGTAACAGGTTAAGAACTTCCGAAGGCTATAATATAATTCGTATATGAAAACTAGCCAAGTCAGATCTTAGCCTACAATATAGTTTCCTAATTTATAAGAAGAAATGATATTTTATATTGTTATAAATAAATTTCAGGACTGACCATTGAACTTAGCACCCATTTAGATCTCACTTCTTTTGTCGTTGGAGTCAACAACCAAGGCATATTATATCATATTATTGAACTTGGCTCTCATTAAACATTTATGTTTTTAATAGAATATCATTACTTTTTGTACATAAATTATTATTAGTAGGTACTTATTTATAACAAAATTAATACCAAAGTTAAGTGTTCCTGATATGACCAATTAAGTGAAAAATTATAATGAAATTATAAAAATTTACCAGTTTATGATTTATTCCTGTGTATTCACCATATTACCTATCTGCATACCAAATTTGAACATTCTAGGTCATCTGGAATTGGGTTAGAGTTTTGATCTATAGGTCAGTCAGTGATAAAAATGTCGATTTTTGGACGTTAATATCTAAATAACCGTTTGAGATGTGTTTATGAAATTTGGAGCACATATGTATCTCGCAAGTTTCAATATACGAGCAAAATTTGACACGTTTATGTGGAATAGTTTTTGAGTTAAAAGTGGCTTCATATGGTTTTTGTAATATTACACATCGTGCTGCTCGCCAGTTCTGTTACTTGAACTAGGCTTGACACGCTACCGCGTGTCTAGATAATAACAACAAACATAACACTCGTCACTCTAAGCACCGGCGCTAAATAATGAAATGATCAAACGAAATAAATCTCTTCGCAGTTCTCTCACTCGAACGCGCCGGCAAAATATATTGTCTAGTTTTTTTGTTTCACTCGCTGCCACGCGCCGCCCGTTTTTGATTGCCCGCCCTGTTTTTCGCGCCTCGCGCCCGCGCCGCTGTGCCGTGCGGTAAATTGTAGGCATTGGATTAACGATTAACGGACTTCTGTTCGTATTAACGGAAGTTAACGTATCCGTTAACATTTTTAAAAGTTAACTTAAAAGTTAATCCGTTAATCAAAATGTTAACTTCGTTAATTAACGATTAACGGATTAACGAGTTAATGCCCAGCTATGTATTTAACTATTTGTTGTTACAGCGCGGCGGCGAGAGAAATACATCATCCGTAAAAAATTCAACTGCCTAGCTATCACGGTTACGGAGATATATTATATCCTGCTGACAGACGGACAACGAAGTCCCAGTAGTAAGGTCTAGTTTTTACCCTTTGGGTGCGAACCCCAAAAAGGTAGCATAACAGATAACAAGTTTATCCCTTTTTTTCAATTACCCGTCGTGCTTCAAGGTATGTCATTTGTAAAATGTCGTCCCTATCCCGAGAGACGTCTATGAACTATTACAGACGTAATATTACTTGACAAGAAAAAAGAGCAGGTTCAAGGTTGATTAATTGAGTAGTTTGGTTTCATAATTGGTCAAATCCCAAAATACACCTTTTTAAACTGACAATGCAGCTATATTCAATTTGTAAAAATAAACCATTATTTTTATCTCAAACCCGGCCAAATCCTTGCGTTTGCCTTTAAAATAGACTTCAAACGTGATAATATTGGTATCAATAACGGTCAAATCCTGGACAGTTAATTATCAAAATTAGACAAATCCACTTCAACCAATCAGGGATGAGTTATGAGATGAGTATGGGACCAGCAGCCATTTTGAATTCTTGTCCTTGACGTAGCTTGCCACGAAGAGTGTTTCTCCGCGTTTTTTATTGAATAAAAATAGTTAAAATGGAAGAATCGCTAGAGAATATACAAGAAACAGAAGGTAATTTATCGAGAAAACGGATTCCTCAAACAAAAAAGTGGAAGTGCAATGAGAAAAAAGTTTCTCGGTAAGTAAACTTTTTGCTTCACCTCGCCGAGTATTTGCCAGCAGGGTAGTTCAACATTTTAGTTTTTGGTTACCTTTTGTGTGAATATCTGATAGAACTGGTACAATGTTTATTTTTATGAGCTTAATTTATAATAATTTATTTTTGAAAATGTTAACAATAAATTAAATTTCATTTGAAATATGAATGGAGCTGTGATTAGGTTTAAATAAATAATATAATTAAGGATTAAGGTTAAATAAATATACTGCATTTTTATTTCTATATTATTTTCCCTCCCATATAATGTAACTTTAATATTTTTGACCACATTTGGCAACCCCTGGCTGATACTGTCATTGAAGTTCAAAACTAGCCAAATCCTTTTATGAACTTTCAAATTCAGCCATATCCAAAACGTGAACTTTCAAATCTGGTCAAATAATGACTTACAAAATCAGACAAATCCAAATTTAAAACATAAACTTTGGTTCTTATTCATATAGGAACAAGGCTTTATTCCCTGTACATTTTATATTGATATCGCATTTGAATTACCCGCTTCAATCTTTGTTTGGTTGGAGGTGGCCATGTGAAAAATATTGAAATCTTGCTATTGTATAAAATGACCTAAAATGGACTTGACCAAATTTGATACCAAACCACTCAATTAGAACATGGTTTAAAGGCTTTAACTACCATAGCAGAAATATGCTGACCGGCAACTGATAAGGTACGTAAAACCTTTTACTGAGGAAAAGCATAAAGCCATAATAAGAAAGGTACTGTAAAGTTTAAATAGTCTGCTGGTGGTGGTATGTGGGCCTAGCAGGAACATTTGAGTTTGACAGCGGCGTAACGAAAGTTGTAGATATATGAAAATCTGTCAAAATAGGCATGTTGCCGAAAAAATTTTTTTTCGTCTATTCGATGTTAGACAACATGTTAATAAACAATCCAGAACCCATTTTTGTATATCTGAAAAAATAACGTAGATACAAACCATTGAAATTTACAATATGAAAGAGAGCGATATAATGGCCTGTGACGTCACAGCCTGCTACCGCCATACATTTGTCATTACAAAATGTATGGCGGTAGCAGGTTGTGACGTCACGAATCGTTTTGCGAGATAGAGATGGACAATATTTTTTATTTGCTTATATTTTTAATCCTGTCACTCTAAATACCTATTTCTTTCAGATTTATGTATCTTTAATCAACAATTTTAAAATTTAATTTGTAAAACTGTGATATTCCACACTAGGCAACATCCCTATTATAACGGCGCCCTCCTCCATTTGCTAAGCGGTAAAAAGCAAAATAGCGGTTGTGTCAGCCAAGTGTCAGCGCTTTTTTTGCTTTTTACCGCTTAGCCGTTAGCGATTGCCATCTTACTTACGAGCGCATCTCTCTTTTTCCGCCAAACACAGCCTATTAATAACGTTACGTTTATCCCATTGTCAAATTTTCTTGCTGGCCCCCCTCAACTGTGTCAAAATCAAATAGACACCATACAAACCTCAAAAAATAATAACTACCTAGAGAATAGTCTTCATATTTAATCCGGCTATTAGTAAGACAAGAAAAAAGTATTTAGCGTTCCTTATCCCACATGCACTTATTAAGAGTGCCATAAAGTCGTGATTCCAACGTCGTATAAAAGAAGAAAAGATCACCAAGTCGGGACAACCTTCGAAAACAGCGAGAAGACAGACTTGCTTTCTCTTTCACTCTTATGAGTGTTTTTAATGCCGCGTCCGCACGTTTGCCACTTGCCGCAAACTCCAAACCTCCACAAACGCTTGACTTGAAAAAGGGAATCAAACGTCGCCATCCGCACGCTTGCGAGTGAGTTAGTGTGTTCTGAACAGGCAAGCATGACGGACGTTGAGCTCGTAGGTATCGGCTATAGCATTTGCTTTGAGTTATTTTTATTGTAAAACAACAGCCTCCGTGGTCTTGTGGTTAGAGCTTGGCTCTCGACTCGGAGGTAGAAGGTTCGATTCCCGCATTGGGATTATGAGAGTAAAAGAGAGTGTGCTTTTTTGTACTGCGCACACACTTGGGCACTATAAAAATACTCCTGCGTAACTGGCCTGGTTTCAATAAAACCGTCACCGAAATCGGTGTGAGGAGTTATTATTATTATTGTTGTAAAAAAATACATAAATAAAAACAAACAAAAAAAACGGCAAAGAAGATGGTGGATTAAGTTACAAATTAACCGTATAGTGGCTTATTCAATAATGTACTTAGCCACGCACCGGCTACTTTTTTCTCATAATAATAATAATATCTATGGACGTTTCACACCACGTCAATCTGGTCCCGTGGTAAGTTCTCGAAGAACTTGTGTTACGGGTACCAGACAACAGAAATATATTTAATACTTTTATATTATACATGTCACCGTAAAATTGTAAAAACCGTTAGATTGTAAAATAACTAACGACATTGTAAAAATAGGTCGAAATATTTATAACTATATATTTATAATCTTACGAAAAATAATGTGTTAAATTATAGGCAGAATATTCGCGTCCAAAGTCTATCGGCATTTTACAATTTCACTAGTTTTATTACAATCTAACGGTTTTTACAATTTTACGGTGACATATACATATTTAAGATTTTTATTGTGTCTATCGGCATTTTACAATTTCACTAGTTTTATTACAATCTAACGGTTTTTTACAATTTTACGGTGACATATACATATTTAAGATTTTTATTTAAGTGTATTATACACTTAGATACAATAATTATGCTTGTTTTTCGGGTCCCAAATGCATGGTTCAGACTGATAACATTCGAGAAATTCATTTTGTGCGAGCGTAGGCACGTCTGCCCGTCTCCAGTACACAAACCAGACTGAGCGCGCGGCGCGCGCAAACGTGTGGATGCATCGCAAGCGCTTGCGACAAATTCCCTTTGATTTGTGTCAAAAAACCGACACTCGATCGGAACGGCCGCAAGCTCTTGCAAGCCTACACAAACCATGGCAAACGCTCTATCCGCACGTTTGAATTTGTGAAGACTTGTCGAGGTTTGGCAAACGTGCGGACGCGGCATAATAATTGATGATTTGATTTTAGTGCTCTTTCCATGTACTTATAGTCTTCTTCCAAGATCCAAACGACACTACAAGTGATCGAAGGCCCACTAGGCTAGGCCGTTAGGATTTAAAACGTAAAACAAGATGGCATCTAAAATATTTAGTTTTATTAATATACTCAGAAACATTGAGGCATTACTACTTGTTAAAATATTAATATTGTATGTGTAGTTTTAGTAATTAGATACCTAGATACATCTAAAAAGTACAAAAAGGTTTAAATTTTTTTTTGCTTAATTAGTAACTGTACTTACTTAGTAGATAGGTGAACAAAACCTACATCATTAGTTTACTAATATCATAATTATACAAAAACATTAATTAAGGATTAAGGTAAGTCTGAACTAAAACGCACAAATATCGGAGATAATCACAAATATTATGTTCCTGCGGCCTTATATTTCATACACTTACCTAGGCGTGACGTCACAGTTAGGTACGACTTTAGTATGGAGCATTTTCGCAATACTTGCGAAATTTTGTAAACAAATTGCTGCACCTTTGAATATAGACTTTTGATATTATATTGTTTCTTCTGAGAAGTAAACTATATTTAAGAGTAAGTAGGTACTATTCATAGGAATAAAAAAATCAGCCATCTAGCCTATAATAATTTAAAACTACATAGAAAATAAACAGCATATTATATTATTTATATTTTATTAGTTTCTAAATAAACTTAAAATACATATTGCAATTCCATAATTTACATTGTTAACTTGGTGTATAATAATTACCTACCTATAGACAAAAACATAAAATTTTGTGCTTTTTATTATTAATCAAAACATTGGTTACTTAAATCGTAATTTAAGAAGATAGGTACTTTTAATGTTAAATCAAGTCAAATACTTTATTAATTACTACTAGAGCACCTTCTGTTACTAATCTTAGATAATATTTGTCAAAAAATAATAATTAACAAATCCATATAAGTTATTCCAATTTTATAGGTTTTATATCCTGAGCTGTAACTATTAGAAGTCAGACAATTTTACTTGATGTCATTATAATTCTAAAAATACATAAAACGTAATATAAAAAAAAATATTTCAATTTAGGTAGATAGGGACGCTGAATGACGTAAACTATAATTATTATAATTAAATTACAGCACCATTTATAATACAATTTGTATGTGACCTAATATGAAATGGCCTAGTAACGGTAAAGGTCTCCACAGACGAGGCTGTTTATTATTTTCGGAAAAACAGAGCTGGCAACACTGGAACGAATCGCTTCAGTCCATTCGGCCGACTGATGCGATCTCGAAATTGCACACAGACGATACGATTTAGTATCCGTTCAGGCCGAACTGAAGGAAAACCGGACCGTACATAGGCCCCTTAAGAGCTAATTAGGTCATTGCAAAATGTTTGATCTATTCATTGACACCCAACTTTAATCATCACTGTTTTAGTATTCTATTGATTTGTAATTTTAGTATTGGGTCCACAATGAAGAACTTAAGATTCTTTTATTAATTATCATATTATTATATTAAATATTCAAAACTTTATGTACAGTTTTAAGAGAATTGTGCGAACGGAGGAGCAAGAAATTTGGCGCAGATAAAGCTTATGTGGAGGAAGGTGTGCAGAAAGTTAATATTTTTTAAAACACATACAATCTATAAATATAAAGTTACATACACTCCCTCACACACTACCATGCGTTTGTATATTAATAGTAGGTGTTGGTTTGACACAACTGTCAATCTTTCTTTCACATTCCATAGACAACATTTACATATTTTTGTTGCATTATCTAAGAACCCCAAAAAAGTTTAAACTAAAAATAAAAAATTAAAAAGTCTCATTTCTACCGGTAGTTTTCTTACATTCTTCGTTGGGAACACTTAAGAGACAGAAAAAAGTAAGATCCTTAAACTTGAATAAGGTTCTTTAAACTAAAAAAGCCAGTGCAAGCCATTTGGTAACAATAAATAGGCACCTATATAATCCCAGAAATTAATATACTTAGCATAAAATTGATATCAAGAACAAAAATATTATGATGTAATGAACTGGTTTGTATTTAAGTAAACATTTACTGACATAAAGCTAGCAATAACCACACGTTTTATTCTGCAAAACAAACAAAAAAATATATATAAAAAAAAACAGCAACCTGAAAGCCAAACCATTTTTTTATTTAATTTTAACGATAACTTTATATTTAATATTTCATTGTTAAGCAAACAGAAATTTGGAAACTTCATTTGTTAATAAAGAAATATTCAAATTTTAGATTAAACTTAATTAATATTATCAACCATAAATATAATTTAAAATTTTCTAGCACTTTTTACGAGAATTACGGGAACGGAGGAGTACGATATTTGGCACAATTAAAATTTATGTGGAGGAAGGTGTGCAGAAAGCTTATATATATATTTTTTTTAATAATAAAAACAACACACACTACCTCAGATTATTAACACACACTATGGTGCAATAAATAGATACAAAGTTACAGATTGTCATATTTTGTCAACTTAATATAGGTAGTTTAGGTACCTACATTTTATGTCTTAATTTTTCTATAGGTACTTATATAAGAGATAAAAGAACTTTTATAAAGTTAAATACCAATGAATTATTATGGACGAATTTCGACCACAGTGCAACCTCTAGTTGCATTTAGATAACAATATCAGAATAAATAAATAAATATTTCTGTAAATACTTATAGAGTAAAATAGTGTATATGCAAGGTATAAAATATAAGTACCAGACATGTTTACACAAAGTGACAAATAAAATTTTTCTAATTTAAAGTGTTTAAATTAAAAATATTATGCTCATGAACCAAGAAAAAATCATTACTTAACAAAAAAATAATCATGATGACACAAATATTATGCAGTACCGATATAATACCGGTAATTGGGGGCTATGCTCACTATACACAAAGTATTATGTACAAGACTACTATAGCTATAACATTCTACATGAAAATTGGGAATTTGATGGTATAGTTGTACAAAATATAAACAGTATTACACTGTAATACATTACTCTCATTTTCTTTATTACATTAAATATATTTCTACTCAAATCAAGAACACCCCTGCCCCAGTCAAGGGTTGTTGTTGGTTATGTTATTGATAGTATTATATTATTGATTTAAACTACCACATTTTACTTATCAAATGTCATAGTGCATGTTATAAAGTTTTAATGTTAAAAAGCCAAAAAACCATACTTTCTAATTACATTATCAAATACTGATATGCTAATCAAAATTAAGAGTCCCCTTATTCATAGGCTGTCGCTGTCTCTGTTAGCATGACAAGGACAGCATGTGACTTGAGTATCACTTAATTTAATTATCATTTTAGTATTTGGCCATAAGAGCAGGTACACATTATGCATTTTGAAATGCCCGCTTTGAGAACCAGGAGTTATATTGAAGTGTACATATGCAAGCATGCCGCTTTATACATGTGTACACTTCAATAGAACTCCTGGTTCTCAAAGCGCGCATTAGCAAAGCACCGATTTCAAAACATCCAATGTGTACCTGCTCTTAGTCTTGATGACAAATGATTGTTACATCAACTTAAAAGAAACATCTTAATACAAATACATGACATTTCATATCTAATAAAACTTCTTTTTAAAACACATGCATGATGTTACTTCCCTTAAAATTTTATTTTATACAATAATAATATATTATATTAAAGGCCTCTCTGATATTAATTTCGTATACGTGTATACAAATTATTTAAAATATAATTTATATGTTATTAACAAGGAACAATCGCAGTAGCAAATGATTATGTATTATACTGAACAACTAAACTTAATACATTGTACCCCCGGTAATCCGACAAACATTTTGCAAGGCAATATCGGACTATTAATTTGTTGGAATATAGAGTACTGTTTAAGACTCCCTATAGTCCAGATTTTTTACAAAAGAGTACCTTGTAATCTGACAAATTACAGATCCAATGATAAGATTCTATGTTATATATACGTATTCTGAAGTACAAATCATACCTCATTATGTATGTCAAATTTAGTAAATTATACAACACAATAGAGAACTAAATTCAAACTATATATAGAGTCAAATACAAAATAAGCAATCAGAATCAAAACAATACCCAACACGTCGAGCACAATAGTGGTGGTGCGTACAAGTTATAACTTGTTCAATCATGCATTAGCGAAGATTGTCAAAAAATATTCAATAATAAATTAATAATAGACCATGTCGGACTACAGGGGTACCGGATCACGGCCGGATTACCGGGGGTCCACTGTAATCTTATTTTATCTAACACTTAAGGTTTAAGTGACAAAATTTAAAGAATTAACTATTAATGAATAAATAAATACATTAATTTTCACCTATTTTTGATTTCCCATTAAGTTTTCCGAGTTGACCTAACATTAGGACTGTGTTTATCAAATTTTCAGAATAGATACGTTGGTTTGTTTCCATTCTTCTAAGTTTTTGGACAACATATTTAGAAAAGAACTCTAACTCGTATTCATTTCCTATTCTGGCGTCAACACTATCGAAACTCGGTTTACGTCTTGTACTTTTGGTGTTGGTTTGACTATGCAATTTAGGTGGTCCTTTATGTGTTTCATTTCGGATATTATTTGGTGCTTCTTCTACATTTTTGTCACTTAAATCTGCACCCAAATCATTAGCCTCTTCCTCATTTAGTTGTATAGTTAGGTCGTCTGGCACGGTGACCATTGGTATATGGTTGTCGCTAAACACTGGTGTTGGCAGAAAAGACACCCGTTTCCTTACTTTCACTGTTGATTTTGATTTGTTATCACTCATAATACCACTTATTGTATGACGCCTGCTGCTGTTGTCTTTATTAGTATCACTTTTATGTACACGGCTAATATTTTGCTTTTTACTCCAAAAGTTTACCTTTATTGTGGGTTTTGGCTTAGGTTTTTCAATAGTTTTCAGCTTAGACGATGGTGGAAACTTATAGCGGATATTGTCTTCGTCGTTTTTTGTTTCAAGTTGTTTTTTTGGCGTCTTGTTTGATTTATCATTGATAATGTATTGAGTGTTTAACTTATATCTTACACTGTCATCATCAGGAATAAAGCTGGATCTTTTGCTTGTTTTGGCAACTATTTGTTTCATCTTTGTATTCAGCACCTGAAATTTAAAATACGTTAATAAGATTTATTAAAGTCTAAAAAGGTAAACACAAACACTTCTCGTAAGCTGTCAAAGATTTCCCGCCTTTTAACTTGATTCTTATATTTACAAGCAATTCTGTTTTAAACTTTAAGGAAAAGTTTTATTATTAGAATGAACAACTACCTAACTGAATAAAAAGCGATAATAGAAATATTCGTTCCAGATGGGTTAGAATAGATTTGCAAAACAATATTTTTAGGTTATGACACGAAACATTTTGAACAGCAGTTTAGTATAGTTTCCTTTTAAAATTCTCTATTGTAGATAAAAATATTATAAATTATTTAAATTTCTGATTAGTTTACAGGCTATCTTTATTACACACCATACAAGTGGCCGTCAATTTTATCACTTTGTCACCAACTGTTTTTATCGACCTTATTGTTACATAATGCATGTAAATTTATGAAAAACTCACCGTCAAACTTTTGTTGAATAAATCAGCACAGTAAAATTACTAGACAATTAGGTCTTCTTCAATATAAAATGCAAATAAATAGACACAAACACAGTTTACGACCCAGTTCACGCTACATGACGCAAAGTGGTACAAAACTTTTCCGCCAGGGGCGCCCGTGCCCCGTATGCGTTTGGTGAATGCGCGGGAAAAGAGAACGGCGCGGCGTTAAAATTATTCGTAAATCGTAGCACTTTTTTCGTAGCCGCATAATAATTAATAAAGCCGCCCAGTATTAGGTTCAATATGGATTAATTTTAATATTATACATTCACTAAAATTATTATTGGACCACTTTTACCTATCTACACTACGGCCGCTGTATCTTGACGGGTCTGAACATAGGCTCTGCGAACTTTAGCGCGTGTACAACTCGTGAAAAAAACTGTTATTGTATTATTTTTATATACCTATGTACTAATAAAATTCCCTAATACAGTTGACCAATTAGTACAAATAAAATAAATACGAAAACACTTAGAAACAGATATTGCGCAACCTTATGCGCGAAGTTCAGACTCGCCAAGATACATCGGCCGTATTGTACCTAAAACTAGGCATTGTTTCAGTGGCCCGGCCTGTAAAAAAAAAAACAGGTCACTGTGGCCGTGCTACGGCTAAAGTCCGAAATCAGGTACCTACTTGTTTGCTAGGCTGTAATTATTGTAGTATAATAGGTATGAATATTTTTACAAGCGGCTAAAATAGAAATAGCTATTTAAAGTAAAATGCAAAGCTGTTTGACTAAGGTATCAACGCACGGGCCAAACCGTTAAGGCTAGAAATTTGAAATTTTGCACACATATTTATCATAAGTAGAGATGTGATAAACGGCTTAAAATTAAAAGTTAACTTATCCGTTATTAAATATTCAATAGCAGCTTTTTTAACTGCTTAGTTGCTTAGTTGCTTATTTGATTATCTACTTATTGCCACTTATAAGTTATAATATTTTTTGCGCTTATGTTACGTTTTTCGATCGCTTAAACTGATTTAAATTAACTTTCCTTCGTACTTTGCAGGCTTAGGACTGTCTGAAATCTGAATAATTATTAATATAATAATATGAACTCATAAAAATGTTTTTACATGTTGATAATATGCATTAATCTTAAATGTTGCTTATCATTAGTAATAGTTGATTTATAGGATAACAAACATCGCCACTTTTTCCACCTCATTTCTTTCAAAGTAGTTCCATAAATTACTGTTCCAATTCACGTCGTTTATTCGTCATCTTACGACAAAAACTTAATAAACTTAATACTAAAACACTACACGAAAAGTTTATATTACGTCCATATGGACCATTATTATATTTATTTTTTACATTAAAACTTCACGGTAAGCCACCAAAGCACCACTATTACGATTAAAATACGAATTATTGCGTAACGTAATATAACGTGTTTTCGTCAACCCGCAAAGCGCAACTAACAAAAAGTGAATAAACACGAAAAAGCTTAATAGTTATAAGTACAAAAAATAACCCGTTTAAATAAGTGATGAGCTACATTAAAGAATTTTCACTCTTATTGCGCTGTCATAAGAACTATTTTTCTTTGCTCATACCACACTTATGGCTTTATGACTATAAACGATATGAACGATAATTATAAGTGATAAACGCTTAAATTTTTAAACGACTTTACAACTTATTTATAAAAGCACGCTATTTTAAACGCTTTACGTTATAACGGCCATCTCTAATCATAAGACGTAGGCATTCACTAAAGAAGGATTTTTCAAAATTCGTTCCCCAAGGGGGTAAAATAGTGGATGAAAATTTAAAACCTAATTTCACGCGGGCGAAGACGCAGGCAATTAATGCTAGGCTGTTAGTTAGCTAGAGTTCTTCATTTTTATTAAGTTCCTAACCTGATGTAGGCCGCAATAAATTATTATTATTGTTTTTAAAATACGTTAATACCCGATGCAGTTAGGTACCTAGCACAATTAGATACCTAAATAAAGTAGGTATGATTTAAAGAACTTATTATAGTTACAAACTTTTCATATTATTAATATGAGAATTTAGAAATAATAAAATATAGGTACCTAATTAAATCCTAATTATTATTATTATGAAAAAAACATTAAATAAATAGGAAAAACTGGGGGTAATTGATCCCCCTTTAGCTTTTAACCCTTATTTCCTACTTACATTTTATTTGAAAGTCTATTTGAAAAAAAAATAGCACTGGAATACGTGGAATTTACGTATCTGGCTACATGAATCAGCGACAAACAACAAAATATCAGTGAAAAAATAATATAAGGTACTTACTAATTTACGTACGTACAATAGTACGTACGTAAATTAAATACTTAGGTACTTACTAATTTACGTACGTACAATACGGCCGATGTATCTTGGCGAGTCTGAACTTCGTGCAGAAGGTTGCGCATTAGCTGTTTCTAAGTGTTTTCGTATTTATTTTATTTGTATTAATTGGTCAACTGTATTAGGGAATTTTATTTGCACATAGGTATATAAAAATAATACAATAACAGTTTTCTTCACGAGTTGTACATGCGCTAAAGTTCGCAGAGCCTATGTTCAGACCCGTCAAGATACAGCGGCCGTAGTGTACATACCTAGGTACTTAAAGATAGGAAATTCTTTGTGATTCTGCCAGATCTGCAGTAATCAGCGAGTACAATAATTATTATTTTTATTACAAGACGTATGTAAATTGGAATATAAATTAAATAAACCCTTTACCTAATTGCTAAAAAATAGGTCACTGCAGAAAGGTCACTTTGTAAAAATAACGATTTAATTTGAAATTAATTTTAAATTATAAGTTACAAATAAAAACCTTTCGTACTCATGCATAAATCCATTCCCAAATAAAATACTTTCTAGTAGATATCTATTTTAGCATAGTGTTGATTTTTGAATAAAAGAGTTAGGTATTATATTTAAATAACTAGCTTTTGCCCGCGACTTCGTCCGCGTGGAACAGTTACTGTGGGATATCGCTAAAATTTACCCACGACTTCATTTACGTAGAAGGAGAACGCGCTTACCCCTCACGACTGCCCGCTGCGCGCCGTGCATTATTATTGCGTGCTTGATTATTTTATTACCGCGATATCTTCTAAAATACTCATTGAAATCAAATAATGTAAACGGTAAATTTCTTCTAGATTAAATGCTCGTAATGAATTTTACTTGGATTAGGTAATCCTTTGTGAAGTTGTTTTCATAAATATGATACTAATATATCATATTTATGAAAACAACTTCACAAATTATACTTATATTTAGAACAAATTTGGTTAGCATAAAAAGGTTATAGTGAGCCAACTTTAAAAGATAGCCATATACAGTCGCGGACTTTTTTAGGGAAACAATTTTGTCACATAATTTTAATGAAACCGTTTCCGCAGCGTACCTACACAGCAAAAGCTCTCAAAAGAAAAAAAACCCCGATTTTGTAACATTCTTGATTGGTGCTCCGCTCGTATTGAGTTATGATGATGTTATAGGCCTTCCTCGGTAAATGGACTATCCAACACAAAAAGAATTTTTCAATTCGTACCAGTAGTTCCAGAGATTAGCGCGTTCAAACAAACAAAAACAAACTCTTCAGCTTTATAATATTAGTATAGATCTCGCGTAAATAAAATATCCCACGGGAATGTTTCGTAATAAAAAGTAATGCTTATAAGTTAAGCCTATGTTAAGCCAAATATCATCAAAATCCTTTCAGTAGTTTCGCGTGAAAGAGTAACAAACATCCTTACATTTTCAAGGGAAGGTTTCGTGAGAAGGCTATTGGAGGGGTAAAAAATTTTTGAGGGGGTCTTCAGGTTTTTGTAATTTGTAAAAAGATGACTAAGATAATATGCCTCGAGGGGGATTTGGGAGGTTTCGAATAGTACTTACTTATCTGTCAAATGTTACCAACTTATTATGAGCCTCCAGATAGGTTGACCTCCCGCTTGAAGTAAATTCTTAGTTTAAAGAGACCTTGTAGTATTGGTTTTACTCCTTCGCTTTTATATAATAGGATACCGATAGAGAATAGATTTATTAATCTGAAACATCTATTATATAGGCGAGGGTAAACCTAATTTTTGGCGTGGTGAAAATTGCCGTGGCGACGCTTCATCTCAAAAGGGTAGCGCCCTTTTGAGATTTTTGGGGCCATTTTGAAATTTGACGTATGGTGAAAACACTATGGAGAAAAAATGTGTCTCTAATTTATAAATGGCCCACTTTTGAGATATTTGGGGCCATTTTGAAATTTTACGTATGGTGAAAACACTATGGAGAAAAAAATTGTCTCCAGTTAAATGGCTCACTTTCGAGATTTTTGGGGCCATTTTGAATTTGATGTATGGTGAAAACACTATGGAGAAAAAGTGTCTCCAGTTAAATGGCCCCACTTTTGAGATTTTTGGGGCCATTTTGAAATTTGACGTATGGTGAAAACACTATGGAGAAAAAAGTGTCTCCAGTTAGATGGCCCCACTTTTGAGATTTTTGGGGCTATTTTTAAATTTGACGTATGGTGAAAAAAGTATATCCAGTTAAATGAAAAAAGTGTCTCGAGTTAAATGGCCCCACTTTTGAGATTTTTTGGGCCATTTTGAAATTTGACGTATGGTGAAAAAAGTATATCCAGTTAAATGAAAAAAGTGTCTCCAGTTAAATGGCCCCACTTTTGAGATTTTTGGGGCCATTTTGAAATTTGACGTATGGTGAAAAGAGTATATCCAGTTAAATGAAAAAAGTGTCTCCAGTTAAATGGCCCCACTTTTGAGATTTTTTGGGCAATTTTGATATTTGACGTATGGTGAAAAAAGTATATCCAGTTAAATGAAAAAAGTGGTGAAAAAACTATGGAGAAAAAAGTGTCTCCAGTTAAATGGCCCACTTTTGAGATTTTTGGGGCCATTTTGAAATTTGACGTATGGTGAAAACACTTTGGAGAAAAAAATTGTCTCCAGTAAAATGGCTCACTTTCGAGATTTTTGGGGCCATTTTAAATTTGACATATGGTGAAAAGACTATGGAGAAAAAAGTGTTTCCAGTTAAATGGCCCCACTTTTGAGATTTTTGGGGCCATTTTGAAATTTGACGTATGGTAAAAATAGTATATCCAGTTAAATGAAAAAAGTGTCTCCTGTTAAATGGCCCGACTTTTGAGATTTTTTGGGGCCATTTTGAAATTTGACGTATGGTGAAAACACTATGAAGAAAAAAGTGTCTCCAGTTAGATGGCCCCACTTTTGAGATTTTTGGGGCCATTTTGAAATTTGACGTATGGTGAAAACACTATGGAGAAAAAAAGTGTCTCCAATTAAATGGCCCCACTTTGAGATGTTTCACTTTTACCGGCACTCCCGAAGTGCAATTCGTTTTTATTTTTGAGGTTTTAATTTAATAGTTTTATTTCAAAAGCAAACAAAATAATGCAGTTAAAAAAGATGATTTAATGCGAAAAATTATGATTTATTCCGGTTTGTGAAGAAGGTTCAAAAATACAGTTTTTTCATAAACCCGTGGGAACACTTTTGTTTTCCAAGAAAAAAAAATATCCTGTTAGTTATTTCATGTTCTAATCTACCTTTGTGCCAAGTTACATTTAAATACGTCGAATAGATTGCCTGAAATAACGTCAAATAGGTAGGTACTGTTTTTTGAAGATCCCATGGGAACCGTTTCGTTTTTCGGGATAAAATGTATCCTATTTTACCCTTCAGGTCCTAAGCTACCTACCTGCAAAATTTCATTTTCTTCCATCCAGTGGTTTCGGCGTGATGTGATAACAAACACACAGACAGACAGACAGACAGACAGACAGACAGACAGACAGACAGACAGACAGACATTTTTTTCAAAAACGTTATTTTTAGGTTTTGTGGCCTTTTTAGACCCCCCATTTTGAGTTTCACTTAAATATCTTTAATGTACAGACATGACCCCTCTACAGATTTATTATATGTATAGATATTGCTCAAAATTACGTAAATTTATTTGAATTATTAAGTCGTTTGAAACAAATGAAATTAGGTACCTACTTTGGTGCCAATTGTAAACTAAATTGAAAACAATGTAATATTTTTCACAGACAGATTCAAAATGATTGTGTTCCTAGACCTACTATATACTTACGTCATTAGACATACCTACGTATAGATTTTTCCCAGAGAAAATAAGCGGAACGAATATATTTTACAATATAAACAAAAGTAACAAGGACTTACCATATGATTTTTCATAGAAATCCAGCCCATCCTCACAAAAAACCGTTGTTTACGATAATCGTTCGTGATTGTTTATACAATTTCACTGAACACCTGTGAAAAACTGTTCTCTGGGCCTTCAAAAGGACGAAAATAGACGTAGAGGTTATGTCAGTCCTTGAGATCTCGTCTCAGACTGATCGGGGGGAGGCTGTGCGCATTGCGACACCATTCACATGAAAATCTGACCGTTCATTGAAACATTACTCGTTAACGAAAAGTTCGCTAAGTTTCATAAACGAAAATATGTTAAAATAAAGTAATTTTTGGAAAAAATAATAACAAACATTTAAATACTTACGTGAATAATGATCAGTTTTACATTTAAATCACTTTGTAAAAAATAAAAAAAAACTTTTCGTTAGTCAACTGTGTTACATAAGATTTTTTTATTAAATAATAAAACATTTAAAGTACCTACCTAATAGAAATTAATAACTTGAAAAATGTACCTTAGTTTTATATCTATCGATTTTCACTTTTCTAGTAGAGAATTCATAAAAGCTCTAACTTGTAGATAGCGACGCTGCACGCATGCGTGATGCGTTTAACAATAATTATTTAAGACTTTATTTTTATTTAGGTCCAAGTAAGACCATACTGTAAAATCTCTGTCACCGTAATAGTCACAAATTCATATCAGAATTTTTTAATCAA
This sequence comes from Glaucopsyche alexis, assembly GCA_905404095.1. Taxonomy (NCBI): domain Eukaryota; kingdom Metazoa; phylum Arthropoda; class Insecta; order Lepidoptera; family Lycaenidae; genus Glaucopsyche; species Glaucopsyche alexis. The sequence continues at coordinate 15,911,045 of FR990052.1, read as the reverse complement.
TTTAATGATAGGTAACTTGAACAAGTTTTAATTTGTACCTAATTTTACATAAGTAATAATATATAGGTACAATACTATATAGTATACATAAGTAATAATATAATATACAATACTATAATAATAGTAAAAACAATACTGTTATTATAGTATTGTTTTTACTATTATTGGCTGCTTTTTACGTTTATGAAATACTGAACGATAACTGGACGCCAAAAATCGTATTAGGTACCTATATTTACTTATCTGTTTTGTTTTGATAAAACCATTCTGACTAAGTATGTATTGAAATTCCAATAAAATTATATTTTAAATATTTTTTAACTATGTAGATAAAATAATAGTACCTAAGTACCTACTTAGTAGGTACGAATAAAACGTATTTCCTTGGACTCCAAGTAAAATAAAAAAAAAATATATCGAGATATTGGTTTCGATGTATAAAATACTTATCATAATATTTGCTATTACTTAGAAATCACTTTCCACGAAAGTCTACTACGGCGATTAAAATTATGTAGCTGTACAATATACGTAAAATAAAATAAACTTACCTGTGCTCTGACGGCCGCTAAATGAAGCTGTGTGGCTCTGTAGTCATATTTCTTTAACGAAATTTCCTCCTAGAAAACAAAATTAATTTATTATAATTGTAGTGTCAATGACGTTTGATAAACGAATTTAATAAAAATAAATAACTAGTCAAAGAGAAAATTGCATTTATGAAACCTACTAAGCGCCATCTTTGTTTAACGACAAGAAACTGTTAATTTTTGAGTTTAGGTTTAGTTGAACGGTAGATGGTACTCAATATTTATTTACTAGGCGCCATCTATGTTTTATGACATGAAACTCTTCATTTTTGACTTGTAAAGATATCTTTTCGCCGTTAGATGGCGTTAAACTCATTTTAGAGATAAAACACATGCGGCGCTTCTAGTTTTATTTTCAGAGAAAAACAATAACAACAACGGCCAAATAGAGGAGTCCTATCAGTTACTGAAAACTGGACTAATTACTCACAATTTTTTGTCTCGATTTTGCTTTGCTTTTACTTTTATAGTATATATACTATATAGTATTAGGTTGGGGAAAAAGTTTCTTCGCATTTTATATAAAAATTCAAAAGGTTTTTTTATAAAGTTTATTTACAAGTGACTAAAGTATATAGGTGCCATTTTGTTCGATAACTTTTTGCCATCTTGTTGGTAGGTACATGATCCCATTGCTATAAAATTTTTGGGGCTTCTGATGAAAAAACTGCGACAAGTGGTTTTGGCAGTCCTCTTGTGATGTCAACCTACTACTAGACTATACGGCGGATGCATTAACACCTCCCAGCCAAACTCCCGTAATTTTTTCTGAGTGGCTAAAGATGTGTGAGGTCTAGCGTTATCATGGTGAAAAACCACACCCCTTCTGTTGATTAATTCCGGCCGCTTTCTCTCTTCTTCTTCTTCTTCTTGCTTTAATCTCATCAGTTGTTCGCAGTACAGTTCAGAATTGATGGTCCTGCCTGGCGGTAACAGCTCATAATGAATAATGCCCTTCCAATCCCACCACACACACAGCATCACCTTGTTGCGAGTTTCGCCACAGTCTGTGAAGCCTGACCGGCCTTTGACCACGATCTTTTTCGCACGTACTTGTCGTACGTGATCCACTTTTCATCACCAGTTATCAGCTTCTTCAAAAATGGTTCGGTTTCATTACGTCGTAATAAAGAATCACAAATGAGTACACGGTTCATTAAGTTTCTTTCAGTGAGCTCATGAGGCACCCAAATATCGAGCTTTTTTGTGTACCCAGCTTTTTTCAAATGCGCCAAAACCGTTTTGTGGTCAATCCCCAGTTCTTCAGCTACATCGTAACTACTAATATGCCGATCTTGCTCCACTTTTTCAAAAATGGCAACAGTTTTGTCCGTAACAGGGCGACCAGAGCGACGTGCATCTTTGATATCAAAATTTCCGGATTGAAAACGCTTAAACCAAATTTGCGCTACTCTCACAGATACAGCATTAGGTCCATAAACATCACAAATTTTTTTCGCGGCTTGTGTTGCATTTTTACCTTTTTTTGTACCTAATAAAATTTTAAAATGTATCGAAATTCTTCATAAGAATCACTCATTTTAACAATAAGAAAAACAAATGAAAATCTCAAATTTACCTAATTTGAATTTGGAATTGTCTTCTGTAAAATTAAAACTTTTTAATGATACCAAAATCAGCCAGATACAATTGGTATAGCCCAAGATATTTTATGACAAGTTCATACATACTATAATGCGAAAAGACTTTTTCCCCAACCTATTATATATATATTTTAGGTATAAACTATATCTACTTACATACCAATTCCTCGAAATCATTTTCTGCCTTATTAATAAAATATTTACACCATGGATAAGCAAATCCAAATCGCTATCTTTGTCTATCAAGTGACTATTCCAAACTATCTGTCAGAGACAGCGATATTGGATTAGCTAATCCGTGGTGTAATAGTAGATTATACACCAAGGGGATAAAGCAGTGTCTTACGTCACGGGCAGCATATTGGACCCTGAGCGTAACGAGGGACTCTAGAGTTAACTCCCGAGCGTAGCGAGGGAGTTAAAATTTAACTCCCGAGTGAAACGAGGGAGTTATGTAGAGTCCTGAGTGAAGCGAGGGGTTCAAGCTGCTCAAGACGAAGACAGGCTTTATCCCAGAGGTGCATACTCTACTTTTCATACCTACTGCGAGGCAATAAAAACCCAGGGCTACAAAAATAAAACATTTATTTTGTTAAAAATTAATATTGATATTGGACACATTTGTCCAGTTATGGAGGGACAGAGCAATATTTATATTAGAAACATTTATGGAAGTTGTGGTTGAGTATATTTGAGCAGTACTTAAAGATTCAGGAACTTGTGACGGACGATTTTGACACGTGAGAATGTTATAATTATAGGTGGCCAGTTCGAATTTAGAATAAACTCTCAGCAATACCATATTATTATTGAAAAACTCTATGATAGATACGTATCTATTAGGAGTTTTCATACGAATTTTAACGTTCCAAATTCAAATCACTTTAATCCCTTGGGAGTTTCATACAACATTATCTCCCTTGGGAGTCAATGACATGCTTTACGTTGAGATTGCGTGATATATAATCGGACATTGTTGAGCAGGTGGTATGAAAATAATTTTATTAATAAGGGAGTTTGTGATTATGCTGTCGTTAAAAGTTATTGTTACCACAATAAGTCTAGATCTGTCTGGTATTGGGTACATGCATAGTTTTATAAATTACTATGTGAACTAAATTACTATACTATTGCCGATAGAATTGTCGTCAATATGACTGTGTTATGTTGGAATGTGTCGGGTAGCCATCAAACATTATGACTTAATTTACAATTGTAAAAAATCTGTAATTTTTACATTTTCAATTATTTTGATACCATAATTACATTCGATTTTCATACTTTAAATACAGCACCGATTACCGAAAATCCCAAGAAATCCCGGTCCCAAAATTGGCAGGTACCATACCGTTGTTACTAGTACCTACATGCTAGTACTTACCTGTATCTCATTAGCTTTGCTATAATGGTTACTCTCCAGGCTGCGAGATTGTAGTCGTGCTAAAGCGTCGAGCCCGTCCTGAAAAATTGTATGCATTTGTATGAAATGAGTAAGTACGTTATCCTACCTAACTGTACTAATAGGGATTGCAGAGTCTAAGCAGGTAGAGTGTTCTCGTAATTTATAGTGACAGCAGAATTAAAAATAAGCAAATACTGTTATAACAGTATTTGCTTATTTTTAATTCTGCTGTGTTTAATGCTTGTTTTAAATTCTTTTTTAATGCTTAAGTATAGTTACTTTTTTAATATGAGCTTCTCTTATTTTGCTTAATATGACTCAATCGGATAATTTTGACTTCACATTACAACTTTCGGTTTTTTACCGGCAATTGGCTCTTACCACTGCAACTTCTGCAAGGGCACAGGCATATACTTAGGTAAAGGCGCTCTAAGCCAGGATCGACAGTGGTTCACCACGGATTAAAGAGGAACAGCTGATAAACATTTACATTACATACGTATGTACGCTCTCGTTTTGATTGCACTGCTACAAGCATACAGTGAATGTATAACTTAGGCCTTTTCATCCTTATTGGACGATTACTATTCGATACAGTATTCTTCAAGCGAAGTAATCACTCTTTAAATATTGTAGTGCCTGGGACAGTTGGTTTATAATGTCGTATGGTTGCCCAAGCACATACGGCATTCTCACAACAGTTAGCCTAGTCCGGAGGAATGACTGGTCAATACGTCTGGGGCCAACTATGTGCGGATTTCCTCACGATATTTTCCTTTACCGTTAGAGCGTCCGTATATTGTGTACTTGACATCTGAAAAAGTCTACACGGTACACGCCACAACCTGGGATTCGAACCTGCACTCTCTCGAAGGCGAACGTTAGATACCTACGATATCAGAATACTAAAAGAAGGTGTTGGTGCGAATCGAACGGTCTACCCACTAGGCCACGGAGCTCTTAGTGAATGTATGCGTGTCTACAAGTCCGGTAAAGTTTGGGGACCGTTAATTTACCCCCATCTTCTGTGACAGCCCAGACAATGATCATTCTATGAAAATTATTATTTTGTACGTTAGTATATAGTACCTGGGTAACCGAGGTTTGCTCGGAGCTCTAGTAGATTAAAAAATATATTCACAAATATAATATTTAACCAGGGTTTGAGCCCACCACATTCTGAATTTCCGAACAACGCAAAAATTAACCAAACTGCCAATCGGACTGACATTACTTTTGTAATTTTGTTTGTTTACTTGTGTACCTAGGATTACCCAAGCTTTGTGGATAAAGTCCGAATATTTATTTATATTCGGCGTTTACCCGTATATAACTAACAACACTGGTTGGGTAATGTTTGGTGTTGGTCGTAATAATAATGTTGATAGAGGAAGAGGAGATTTTCGGAACGTGCTTATGGCAGTTATAGAAATTACTGATGATCTTTACAAGCTAGGAAACGAACGTGGAACTATCGAAGAAATGTTCTCAAGGAACCAGCTTTCTGATGATCTGATCTGAACTGATCATTTCGACATTGAAAATCATATCGACATTGATAATATATATAAAAAAGCAATGATTGTTTTGTGTACGTTTTTTTCAATTAAACATAGGCTATAAATGCACATGGTTTTTAATTTCATTTATTATTCTAACATTACCCAGCCTGTCTTGGGTAGACCTAGGTGAGTATGGGTAAATTCCGAATTAAAATGTATTTCAATTATTATTCAGACCAACACTATAAACTTAGTTGTATACGGGTAAACGCCAAATATAAATAAATATTCGGACTTTATCCACAAGGGTTGGGTAATCCTAGGTAAACCCAAATAAACCTAGGTTTACTCGATCTTCTAGCATTACCCGTAACATATGCACGCCTCGCCTGTGCAAGATATTATAAGATTATTTGAGGAGGTTCCTTTCAAAACTTGACTATTCCACTTTTTGTGTTTTTTACGATCTGAGAAAATAGTTTCATAATGAACTTTTTTTTCGATTTCCATAAGGAATAATCTAGTTTTGAAGAACTTATACTTTTAATCTTTTTTTTTTATGTAATTGTCATGTTTTGACCCAATTTTTCGCGGAGTGTGAATTTGAATGTTTACAAACAAAAATTTAATAAAAAAATATATTTTATATCAAAACTGGAATAGTCAAGTTTTAAAAAGAAGCTCCTAATTTATTCTGTACTCTGTAGTCTGTAGTGTCAGAGATGTCCGAGAAACATGGACTATTGTTAGGATCCGCAACAATATTAGACACAAAAGTTAGAGCTGTAGTGTGTCTAGATTTTTTTTCGAATTACCTGCAGTTGCTTTATCTGTATTTCTAGGTCCTGTGCGTCTTTCCATAGTTGTTCGTAATTAAGTCTGGCCTGGCCGCCTCCCATCCTGTCCAGAAGCATCTCCCCACGAAGAACCGGAGGCATAGTTTCCTGTTGAAAAATCATAGTTGTCAATATTACCAAGCTAATTATGTTTCGAATATTGTACTGTGTATTTTTCTTATTTATAATTACTGGATTCTTTGTACTCGCAAAAGTAAATCTCGCGGGAACCGTACATTTTCGTGCGATAAAAAGTAGCATATGTCCTTCCCCGTGGTCTACTCTATACTCTATAAGCTTCGAAGCCTATTCATTACAAACAAACATACAAAGAAACATATGTTTGATCTTTAGAATATAAAAAATAAGGTCAGCCATTAAGAATATTTTTTATGTTTGTATGTATTGATGTGTGGATGTTTGTTACTCTTTCGCGCAATAACTACTGGACGGATTTTGACGAAATTTGGTATGGTAATAGCTGTTTAGACTCCATGAATTAATACATAATTATTATTACGCTACTTTTTATTGCTGCAAAATGTACTTCCCGTGGGATATTTTTGGGCGTACGAAGTCGCGGTACATGTAGTTAATAATATACTAGCTGTTGCCCCCGGCTCCACCCGCGTAAATACAGTATCCCTCGGAAACACTGTACTTTTTCGGGATAAAAAGTATCCTATGTAAAGGACATAGGAGACATAGGACCCAGGACTCAAAGTATGTCTCTACCAAATTTCATCGAAATTTGGTAGAGACATACTTTGAGTTCTGTTTGTCTGTTACGTCTTCACGCTGTTAAAGCGTGAAGACGTAACAGACAAACAGACAGACACACTTTCGTATTTATAATATTAATAAGTATAGATATTTGAATTGTAAATTTTAATGATAATACTATTTGCTTTAACTATTTTCTATATTATGCATATCTCTCATACCAATATATCTATTTTTACAGATCAGACGTGTTTTCAATCCTGTCACGTTTCCTATTGTCTATCGCAAACATGACTATATACCTACCGTATGGAATTCAAATATTAACTTGGGCTATAGTAATAAAAGCCCAAGTGAATATTTGAATTGAGCATGTGTCTGTAACGCTGCTCAAATATTTTTCTAGACTTATCTTAATTTTCCATTTATACTACCTCTATAAAGCCAGGATTCAGGAATTATATAATAATACAAGAATGTCTGTCCGAGTGTCGGCCGGATGCCTTGTTAAACAGTTCTATGAGAAGAATATAGCATGACGCATTCCGAAACGAAGGAATTTCATGTTAGCCACTGAAATGGAAAAGGAATTCGACTTCGCTTGACCATAATATCTTCGTATAATAATTTATATGTATTAATAATATTAAATACTACAAGTAGGTAGGTATAGGAACATAGATACAGAGACATGTATTTAGTTATACTCGTACCTACACCCATGAATACTCATTTGCAATAATTCAATTCCTCAAAATAAGTTCTTCGACTTCGTGTGCGCAATAAGACAAATAAATATCACGGGAAACGGACATTTTGCCGTAAAAATGTAGTAGTAAAAATATCCATCACCGTGGTCTACTTTATGTCGGTGGCAAATTTCATCAAAATCGGACCAGTAGTTTCGGCGCCTATACATTGTAAACAATGAGACAAACATACTTAAACAAACAAATCTTTCCTCTTTATTATATTAGTGTAGATAAGCTCTAGGCCAGATGTCGGCAACCTTTTGAGTTGGAAGAGTTACAAATTAAAATTAACGAAATTTCAAAGTTTTTGAAGAGCCATCGATAAATAGTACTAGCATAATTTTTTTTTATAAAAAATGAATATATTTATTTGTTAGAAATGTTGTAGATGCCAAACTGTCCTGCGTCAGAAGCGCATTAAAACATACATAGAAAATATCTGATTTTCAAGTAGGTATAAAGTGAGCGAGCGGAGCGAGCGAGGATTTTTTTAATCTATTTTACAGGCTAAACTTTAAACCCCGAAAGACTGTACACTTTGGAAAATACAATAAAATCAACAGCCTAAAACAGAAAAAGGCTACAAAAAATTATAATATGTTGTTTATATTAAACGCTAGTTTATAATAGTATATTTTTTTTCTAATATCTAAATTATTTAGATATTAGATGCAAAAAATATCTATTTGAGGCGCATAGCCGTAGGTGGTGGTCCACGTCGCCCACGCTTAACGCCGCCTCTGGCTGCGGGGAAAAGCAAGTTCAAACTTCAAACTTCACATAGTGTCTTATTCATTCATAATTCTTTTTTATAAAATAAAAAATATTATTTGATTATAGTAGGTACTAAAGAGCGGCATCTCCACATCCAAAGAGTCGCACGTTGCCGACCCCTGCCCTAGGCTGTAAGTGGAATACGATAGGTACATAGACTACATAGGTCACCTATATAGTGATCGTGATTCGTGATTTTGTGACTATGGAAGTTGGTAGATGAAAGTTATACGTTATATATGTCACCGTAAAATTGTAAAAACCGTTAGATTGAAAAATAACTAACGAGATTGGAAAAATATGTCGAAATATCAAAACTATATATTTATAATCCAACTAACAATAATGTGTTAAATTATAGGCAGCATATTTGTGTCCAAAGTCTATCAAAATTTTACAATTTCACTAGTTATATTACAATCTAATGGTTTTTACAATTTTACGGTGACATAATATTATATACAGTACTTAAACTATTGAACAGAAGGTTACACAACCGACAGACAATATCCGTGGCGTAGCGTTGTTTCCTCTGAAATCTTGTTCCCGTAAATATAATATACATGGGGAACATCTTACTACTATAAATGTGAAGGTTTGTGAGGATGGATGGATATTTGTGACTCTTTCACGCAAAAACTACTGAACGGATTGTATTCATTGGCTTTGGATTAAAACATGGTCTACATTTTATCTCAAAAAGTACAGTGTTCCCGTGGAATAAGGGAAAGCTAGTACTGTATAGGTACAACTAAAAATAATATACAGTTCGCACTGACAACTGAATAGTAATAGTAATAGAATAGTATATTCTGTTCATTACAGAAAGTAGCTCCAATGTTCATTACTCATTATTTTCTCTCCTACGATTTGTACATAATTTGTATTAGTTGGAAAAGCGGCGTGAAATAACGCTTGCGTTGTGTTTCGCCGAGTGAGTGAAGTTATCAGAGGCCCGAGGGGGATTGGGGATTTTAAGGACCAGGAACGCAAGTCGCAGCACCAGTGTTGCGAGTGTCCATGGCCGACGGTAATCTCTTACCATCAGGGGATCCGTCTGCTCGTTTCCTGGTTCATGTCATAAAAAAAAGTTGCCACTTAATCCCAGGTACAAGGAAAACTCACAAAATATAATATTATTCTTCCGGCTTCCCGCATTTTTCTGTTCGAATAAACACTGTATCGGATTCAATTTCCAGAACGACCTAATAATTCACAACCCTCTGTGTACCTGCCCTTTGATATGTACATTTTCAATATTTTTTTGTATCCGCACTTTCATCTTCATCACCCTTTTCAGATGGCTGCTTATGTTTTATTTTGTTGTGACATAAAGTGACTATTTTTGGTTTATTGAAGTGAAAACTCGTAAGAGGCGTTGTGCACTTTTCTTGGGATGGGTAAAAATGTTAAACTCGCGTCAGGACACGTGACCTGATCGAAAATTCGTAAGATCTAACTTGCAACTGTTTGCTGTCTTAGTTGCCTTACGAGAGCATGAAACTATTTTAGTTCGTATCTTTTAACCTAGATGGCGGTTTTGTTTTCACTTCTGCCGGCGGTTGTTTTTTTTTTGTTTATTTGCGCTTGGTAATAAACCTTATAAAAATTTGAAAGTATTTGTCGATGTATGTTTGTTACTCTCACGCGAAAGTCGTTAAGCGGATATATTTCTTTTGCACGGACGAAGTTGTGGTCAACATCTATAATGGTGTAAGATAATAACTGTTGTTTTTGTTACATGATAAAATATAGGACATTTACATTAATATGTAACAGGCTACGACAAACTGAGCGGACGGGCATACAAAATGCATGAGCAGGAAGATAAGTTTTCGGTTTTTTTTCTATTCCCAGAAGCTTTGAGGCAATTTAGCTTTTCAGCAATATTTTCTAGTTTGGCATATTGTGTCGGTCCCAATACTCCCAATTCCCAATAATGCATGATAATATTGTAAGATACGGCAATCAATATACCAAAGTACTGTGTGGACGTTGACGGGCAAAGTGCTGGGGACCGTACCAACATCATTGGCGGGTCATCCGGCTTAGGCTGGTAGATCGGGAGGAAGATTCACCTTGGCATCTTCAGCGTCGGCAGATTGTTGAGTAAAGTCCACGTCAGATGAGCTAAGTCTGTAGTGCTTGGGACTTACCGCAGCAAAGTTAATCGACGTGTCGTTGAGCTCAGGCGGATAGGGTGAGAGAAAGGCCCGACTGGATATCTTTAGCGGTGGCTGCACTGGTTGTTGAGCAAAGTCCGCGCCAGGTGAGCTAGTCTGCAGTGATCAGGACTTATCGCGGCAACGTCAATTGGGAGGTCATCCGACTCAGGTGCAATGCTGGGGCTTACCACAGTAATATTAATTGGCGGGTCGTCCGGCTATCGTGGGTAGGGCGGGAGGAATGCCTGCCTCGGCGTCTTCAGCGGAGGCTGGTTGTTGAGCAAAGTCCGCGCCAGGTGAGCTATGTCTGCAGTGCTCAGGGCTTACCGCAGCAACGTCAATTGGGGGGTTATCCGGCTCAGGCAGGTAGGGCGGGAGGAAGGCCCGTCTCAGCGTATTCAGCGGTGGTTGGTTTTTCAGCAAAGTCTGCGTCAGGTGAACTAAGTCTGCAGTGCTGAGGACTTACCGCAGCAACATCAATTGGCGGGTCATCCGGCTCAGGTGGGTAGGGTGGGAGGAAGGCCCGCTTCGGCGTCTTCAGCGGCGGCTGGTTGTTGAGCAAAGTCCGCGCCAGGTGAGCTAAGTCCGCCGTACTGGAGACAGCGCGGGCCTGCGCGCACAGCGACTCGTAACGACGGAGCTGGTTGTTCGCCTGGAAATGTTTGAAATAATTGAAATGGTGTAGTCAATACAACTTTATTGTAATCAGTATTTTGAGTAATAAAATTTTACGCTTTATAACTTGATTAAAATAAATATAGAGATTAGGACAATGATTCTAGTTAACTGATTAATTATTGATGATCACTGAAAGAGATTATACATTATAGTTAACTGTATGTTAGTTTATTTATAGCAACTAGTGGTCGCCGTGTGGTCGAAATTCATGCATAATTCATGCATACCTAATTCATGTATTTTTGAGTTTTGACTTTATTAGAATTCTTTTAGCAAAATTGTATCAAACGCATGGCCAGTGTACCTAAGTTATTAATCTTAGATGTAGTGTGTAACGTTGTTTTTATTTATTTATTGTATTCTTAAGCATCACATTATTTTTTGTTTGATCTGAGTTATTTAAAAAAAAAACATTTTTTGTCTTGCTTTTTTTAATTTCTCCTGTGGGCGCTGTAACTTAGTAGATAGTGGACCTGCCGATAAAGACAGGTGGCAAAGTCTGCATTTGAAAACCAATTTTTAAAACTCCTACATAACTTTCCAGATTAATCCCTTTTTCTTCACTAAATGACAAGGCTGCTGGGCCTAAAAAGGCTGTTCTGTTGTTTAGACTCAGTAACTAAATAAATACAAAATTCGACACTTATTTAGTACCTAGAAAGCCACTTAGGTATATTTGTAAATTGTTTCATTTGAAGTTGAAATAACCTAGAATTGAGATAATTCAAAACCACCGCAGAATTGCTAAATATTAATGAAACAATCAAAGACGCAGATTAAGAGATCTTTCATTTTGTAAAGCACTATAAGTGTTGAAAGTCCAATTCAATGTTAAATTATTCTCTAGCAAATTAAGTGCTAACGTTTTTACACTATTTGGAATTGAAAAGCGATTGAGTTGAATGAATTTAGAAGAAACCTGTCTCGTAAAGTATGTAATGAAGTTAGAACTCTCTTGAATATTTGGCCCTCCATCCTCTTACTTAACTTATCCTTATCCAGAAATATATAGATGTAATAATATTATGTAATAAATTAAATATGTTAACAAATACATTTTTTGTAGTTTTGTAATTAAATGATTTAAAAATGCCAAAAATATTTAAACATTTTTTGCTACATTAAGTACCTAGTAAAAAACTACATTATTAGTGTACTTACATTATATACAAAAGTAACAAAAGTAAGTACGTCTGAACTTAAACACACAAACGGAGATATTAACAAGTCTGTTCGCGCGACACACATTAGTCAGTCACAGTTTACATGGAGAGTTTTCACGAGACTTGCGAGAAATTCTGTAAACAAATCGCTGTACCTTTGAAAATTATATTGATTTTTATAATATACTGTTTGATGTTCTTCCGAGAAAATAAATACCTACTCACATTTTAGACTACTATTAATATTTTATGCAATAAAAAAATCCAATCTAGCATATTGTTGATTATTATTCCCCATATCTACCTGAATATTAAATATCGAAAACGGCTGCAAGTATTACAATGAATACTTGCAGCCGTTTTCGAGAAACTGATTATATATACAAGATTGTCTAATTTAATCGTTTAAAGTATAAGAAAGTTATAGTTTCAGGAATACCTTATCAGTGATAATCTCGCCCTCCTGACAGATGGCGTCGCTGACGGCCGTCGTCACGTCAGTCAGGATCTCCTCCAGTTCCTGAAATATGACGGCAATTAACAACGACACAATTAACACGTTAAATAATGCGGTAATTAACGAAGAAGACAGATGAAAAATTCTCTGACAACGTTTTTGAAAGAACGCTAATTTGTAAAGGAAGTAAGTAGAGTGAATTAATTTTGTTGATTTTGTTTTGTAGGCAGACATATGATTAACCCAAGTAGCACAAATATATATATATAAGAGCTGTAGTGGCGCTGTAACAGCTCATATAACTTTGTTTTGGGCACAAATTAAACAGCTGTCAGCTGAATAATTGTGACATTTGCTGTATATCAGCATTACATCAGCAATATTAAAGGTAACTGTTGTTCCAAGAGCTTTACAGTGTGGTATCTGTGATGCGTAATAGCGCTGACATACAGGCGAAAGAGTAATTATCAGCTATTGCAGTTATAGTGTACTCAGTAGGTACTGTTATACCTCGTTATTAACACTAATGTTACCGATGTTACCCTATGTGTTATCTTATACATCAGTTTGTGCTACTTGGGATGTAATCCTCGAAATGTCAACAAACAACCGAGCTGATGATGGTGAGTTATAGCTAAGATCACTCTCGATCACGTCAGATCTCAAACAAAAAACATTCAAAATCGGTCCATCCGGAATCCGGATCCAGGGCGCTACGATGCCACGGACAGATACACACACATACACACACAGCCACACACAGAAAGACACGTTAAACCTATAACAACCCTCTATTTTCGTCGAGGGATAAAAATAAATGTAGATTTATACTACATAATAACAAAAACTGTTAGCGGGTAATGAAGAGGTATCGCTTTCCTTTTCATATTGAAAATTGAAAACAATGCATTTGTTCTCTTTTGTGTAAAATGTATTATTTTCAATCGAGTTTAGAGTTGTCTAACTTGAAATAGTAGCAGAAGGACGCGTTTAATGACTTTCTTTCGATACAACTCTTCTTAACTCTACAGTTTAAGCTTAGGTATTTCGGCTTCATAATATATTAAATATGCAATCAATGTGAAAAATAAATTCAATTCGCTACATAAGCCATTCCCTCCGATCATTACAGTGATGAAAGACGCGTTCGTAGACATTTTGCAGCGAACACAAAAGGAATAACATAATGATATATTATGCTGATCGCACTCGTATGATCTCGCTTTCATCATTTTAATTAAAATCGGAGTACCTCCGGCTCTGATCAGGGCTGAAACAAACCGAAAATTGAGAAAACTTATAATTCACAGTTTTCGGAGACTGTAAAATACTTATGCTGGACTACGCGTGTTATCTACCTATTTGTATAGTGAGTTTGTTACTGGTATCTATAAAGTATAATGTATAGTGGTAGTGGTTATTACAGTGGTAGGTAATTAAATCATGTCTGTAGGCTGCAATGATAAATATTATTTAAATTTTAGAGCTATGGGTACAACATTCTTATGTACACCCGCAGCTGTAAACTATACCTAAACAGAAATCAACAATTGTATATAGGTCCAGCCCTGGGTCTCAGCTGTAAGACTATGTCATTTCGGGATTAATAACGGAAGTAGAGTTTAGGAAACCGAATTTATCCGCGTCTGGCTAGTGATTAGTGCACCTTAAATAACCGAATACGGATAGTCGTGTTTTGACGGCAGAACTGGGTTTAGAACTGACTAAATAATCTCAGGCGTATTAAGTTTGAACAACCATCTTGCAGAGGTACTAACTAATCTAATTCACCGGAAAATATCACATAATTCTTCACCATTCCCTCAGTTTAAGATATTTAAAGCAGTACTATGTCTTTGTCACGAATACCAGCTTTAATAATTTCAATAGCAGGTAATTAAAATATTGTAACCTTATAGGTCGCAATAATAAAATATTAATAGACTTTGGTAGCTGCGGGCCTAACATAATATGTTGTAGCGTAAAAAATCAAATTTCCGAGAGAAAACTAAATTAAACAGAAAATATTTGTATGTAATACGTTATGTAATAAGTTTCGCCAACCCTGGATTTCAGATGTAAGGCTCTGTGTTATTCCGGGATTAATAACGGAAGTACGGTTTACAAAACAGAATTCATCTGCGTCTAGCTAGTGAATGGCGCACCTTAATTAACCGACTACGGAAAGTCGTGTTTTGACGTTCGTATTAGAACTAGGTATTGACTAAATAATACTTTTCCGTAGCTAAATTCTTAATAGCATCTGGCGAATTAAGTTTAAATAATCATCTTGCAAATGTAGTTTCAATGTCTTAAGAGGGTTCAGCTTGACTATCTATGCAAGTTACAATAGCAGTGTAACTTGTAATTACATCTTATATTATCCTAATGTCCTTACTAATATTATGATTTACTAGCTTATGTCCGCGGCTTCACCGTCGTAAATACGGGAACAGTTGACTTTTTCGGGATCAAACGTAGCCTAAGTGTTAATCTAGAGTTCAAACTACTACAATAACAAATTTCATCAAAATCCATTCAGTCGTTTTTGCATGAAAGAGTTACAAACATTCATCCATCCATACATACATCCATTTATCTATCCTCGTAACTTTCACATTTATTTTTACTTTATTCAAGCTGTTACCCGCGGCTCCGCCCGCATAAGTACAGTATCCCTCGGGAACACTGTATTATTTCGGGATAAAAAGTAGCCTATGTTTTAATCCAGGGCCTAAACTACTAAGATACCAAATTTCATCAAAATCCGTTCAGTAGTTTTTCCGTGAAAGAGTAACAAACATATTCTGTCCATCCATACATCCTCACAAACTTTCACATTTATAATATTAGTAGGATAGTAGGATAAACTCGAGCAGAAACAAAACATGCAAATAACCTTATTTACATTTATCAGTAACTTGTGCAACAGGCGTAATTTCAGTGGGTAGAAATGAAATACGTCATACTGATAGCGCGGCTTACCGGCTTTGATAAGATACGCGAGTGACGTCATAAAACTTATCTAACTTATATTGTCAATAAAACTTGTTAAATAAATCCAATTTGCGTGCGAATATGTTTTAACAAGTTATGTTGTAAAACTTGGTAAATAAAGTCTATGGTGATATATCAAATGAAAAAATATATTAATTTTTAGAAGTAGGTGTCCCCTAGAAATTTAAAATTATTTCAATACTAGCTGTTGCCCGCGGCTCCGTCCGCGTAAATATAGTATCCCTCAGGAACACTGCATTTTTTCGGGATAAAAAGTAGGGTATGTTTTAATCCAGAGCCTTAAAAAGAAGAATTTTCCATCTTTTTGCTAAAAGATGGCCCCGTGCGAGTTTCTTACGCCGCGCCGGTTCTTCTCGCCGGGTTAGTTCCCGAACCGGTGGTGGGCATCAAGTAGGGACAATTCTTTAAGCGTTACTTTGTAACCCATATGGAAATAAAACTTTTTTGATTTTGATTTTGATTTTAACTACTGCAATACTTAATTTCATCAAAATCCGTTCAGTAGTTTTTGCGTGAAAGAGTAACAAACTTAAACTTTAACATTTATTAATAAGAAAAGACAAACTAATAATAGCGAATTTTGAGAAGTATAATAACAACAGAATATTACAGAAAAAAAAAACTTTTTGGGGTAAGATAATTTAACGATTGATTCTTATAAGGTTTGATCGGAATATTTTTTGTCCTGATAAAGCGCTGGTACAAGAAGCATACTTATTATTCTACATAACAAATCCCACATCTCTACTTATAAATATGATAACAAATCTAAAATTTTTCACAGACCTTCAATTGAAATTGTTTTATCTAATATTAAATGCTGTCGATTTGGTCATCAATAGTTAGTTTTGAAACTAAATGTTTTCATTATTGGGAGTTTTAGCTAATCTGTAGAGTTTCGTTCCAGTTGATGAATCTATATTTCAAAGTTAACTGTTCATATAACTAACTTTGTTTAACACATGATTTAATGTTTTAACAAAAGGTAGTTTTTACAATTTAGTCACTACATTAAAGTTTATTAAGTATAATAATAACTTTACTAATATACCATAATATATATTTCCCATGTCAATTATCGGGCAAAAGTTCAGTAGCTGGCATCACAACTTTTCAAGCTCACTAGAATTTATAACATGTTGTAAATTTCCATACCTACTACGAGTACAATAATAACTTGCCGCATTCACGAAGCTTTTAAATATGAACTGACTTGTTCCATTTTTTGCTGTCAATGCTGGAATCGAACCTACCGACCTCCGAGTCGAGAGCCAATGCTCGAAGACCACGGAGGCTGTTAACACCAATATAGTATAGTTACAAATTAGAAAGACATTTGTTGTACAATAATAATAACAATAAAATTGTGATATAATTTTATTCAAAAGTAAGCTGTGAGTAACAACAAGCTATTCTTGAAGAATATTGCTATTAAAGCAATATACAAATTCCCCACGAATTCGTAGCGCTAGTTTAAAATTGAATGTAACTGGAGTCGCAAACTTTCCAGTTCAGGGCATTCCCGTAAACAAAACTGGGAGCTGAGTAAATAATTCGCCTTTACGTGCAGGTGTACGGCTTACAAATTATTCATTGCATGGTTTTGGTAGCCGTAAATAATAGTGTAAATAGTAGTTGCAATATAATAGTATTAAAACGGGAATGTATTCAAATATAAACTATAATAAAGCCTTGTCTAAGGATAAAACGGAGGTGTAATTATAGGGGTACTATATTGGTAATGAGAAAGTATCAAAAACCACTGGTCGGATATTGACAAATGTTTACGTGGTAGAGCCATGCTTCGGCACGAATGGGCCGGCTCGACCGGAGAAATACCACGGGCTCACAGAAAACCGGCGTGAAACAGCGTTTGCGCTGTGTTTCGCCGAGTGAGTGAGTTTACCGGAGGCCCAATCCCCTACCCTATTCCCTTCCCTACCCTCCCCTATTACCCTATTCCCTCTTAAAAGGCCGGCAACGCACTTGCAGCTCTTCTGATGCTGCGAGTGTCCATGGGCGACGGAAGTTGCTTTCCATCAGGTGACCCGTTTGCTCGTTTGCCCCCATATTTCATAAAAAAAAAAAAAAAAAAAGTAAAGTCTGTGGCACGATGAAGAGTAACAGCACAAAATAGAAAATAATATATAAAATTACTATCTGTTGCTCGCGGCTCCGCCCGCGTAAATATGGTATCGGATATCCCGCGGGAATACTGTACTTTTCCGGGATACAAAGTAGCCTATGTTTTAATCCAGAGCCTAAACTACTACCATACCAAATTTCATAGAAATCCGTTCGGAAACATCCATCCATCCATACATCCTCACAAACTTTCACATTTATAATATTAGTAAGACGTACAGAGAAACAGCTTTTATAGAACGATCTAAAACGATCCAAATTTAAAAATTTTAACGCCATCTTCAACGGTCCACATTTTTCAACACAATCGTGGGTACACCGTATGTTTGTAGTAAATAGTAATCCAATCGACCCGAAAGGTAGCTGTTTATCTGTTCCTCTTTCTTTATTGTGTCTGTGGTATCAATGTGTACTTGGCTACTGTGCTACAAATGCTACGATATAGCCTCCGTGGTCTAATGGTTAGAGCATTGACTCTCGGCTCGGAGGTAGTGGGTTCGATTCCCGCATTGGAACAACAAAAATGTTGTTTCCAAGTTTGGTTAGGACAATGCAGGCTAATCACCTGATTGTCTGAAAAGAAAGATGATCCATGCGTCGAAACATATAGCCTCCGTGGTCTAGTGGTTAGAACATTGGCTCTCGACTCGGAGGTCGTGAGTTCGATTCCCGCATTGTAACAACAAAAAATGTTTCCAAGTTTGGTTTGGACAATGCAGGCTGATCACCTGATTGTCTGAAAAGAAAGATGATCCATGCGTCGGATGGACAGGTAAAAAGTCGGACCTACGCCTGATCTCTCGGATATCCGTCCCACTGGATTATGAGAGTAAAAGAAGAGTGAGAGTGCTCTTCTGTACTGCGCACACACTTGGGCACTATAAAATTACTCCTGCGTAACTGGCCTGGTTTCAAATCGGCCGCCGTCACAGAAATCGGTGTGGGAGTTATCATTATTATAATATAGCTGGAGGTCTTGTGGGGGTCGTAGCACGTGGTCTCTACTAACTACCCAACATAATATTATTGTCTATCTCTCTCTTACCTGCAGTATAGTCGGCAGCGTGTGCTTGTGGTACTGCTCTATCATGGCGTTGGTGGCCGTAAGCTGCTGGACGTAGGTGTTATGGGAGTCGTAGTAGGTGGCGAGGTTGGCTGGGTTCGAGTTGGCGCAGTAGTTCAGGAACGCGTTCCGGTAATCTTGACGACTCTGAAATGTAAAAGTTTTTAATTATGAATCATAGACAAAGTGAATAAGTAATTCGTAGATACAATAATTATATACAGTGTTATGTTATGTTGTGAGAATGCCGGTATGTGCTTGGGCAACCATACGACATTTAAAAAGGCACTACAGTATTTCAAGAGTGGTTACTTCGCTCGGAGAATACTGTAAATCGTCCATTAACGGATGAAAATGCCTAAGTTTTGTATGTCGTTTCTCGTCTCGAGACTTCAACAGCAGTAAATTGGGATTTTTGTAATTTTTTCTATGTATAAGTAATTTGAGTGTTCTTATACTTTCAACAGCTGGATTGTCTGTAGAAAGAACTTTTTATGTATTTAATGTCAAATTGTAGGCAGTAACATCAGTAATTCTATTAATAAATAAAATTTTGGGGTAAACGGGCTGGATTAATAAATATTTATAAAATTATTAAAAAAAAGTTTTTTTCCCTAATTTAAATTTATTCTATTCTAAGTCAGTTCTAAAATAAATTATTATATAATGCAAACATTCTTGTTCGGTATGAAACGAAACCCTTTTGATATTTATATATTATGTGTAGGTAACCAACAAAATTATTTACTTAGTTTTATTCAACGTAAGGTAGTAAGAGTACCTAATCGAAACATCAAATATTCAATTGTTTGTGGCTCGGGGATCACAAAACATCCCTGTCTTGTCGATAAAATTAAATCTATTATCTGTTCACACACTGTATATTATTGAATTATTTTATTACATATTTACTAATTGATAATAATTTTTATATGTATAATTAATTAATAATAAGAGTCATGAGTGTTGTAATTGTTTATTGCCAAATTAATTATTTAAGTGGCTAACCGATTTAACCGAAGTCAACTGTTGAGCTAATATTTTTTTAAGTTAAATATTTCAACAACGGCTAAGAATTAAAGTACTCTTTTTATTTCATCCAATAAAATTCGATATCTAACCACTAATAAGATTAAATCAAGAGTTCACATCAATTATAATGGATTACTAAGGAGTTAAAAATATTTGCGTTATTTTCGATATCGAAAATGGCAAAAGGTAAAAATTCTTATTTATTTACCAGTTACTAAGCTCCTCTGACATTTATTTCTTTTCCGTGGTAAGGCCATTAATAATTCTGTACTGTGATCGCAATAAAATTATACCCACATACATCTTGTTTAGTTCTGGATACTGTTCTCATTTATTTCTTACACGGAAGCCATATTAGGCACGTGCTTTGACCACCGATAGTAATTTTGTGAGTCTAGTCGTAAGCAACGTGAGTCGCATGAGTTTTTTCCATTTGAGTCGCCTTGTGAACCAGATCGAATTTTCTTAAGAAACGAAATGAAGCAGAAATTCTGCCGACCGAAATTCCGCGACTCAAGTTCATAAAATAATACCATTTTTTTTGTTTTGTGTATCATGTGTTTCTCGCCTTTGTATAAATAATATGTAATGTATTATTATTTTGTGAGAAATAAATTCTTAAACCCAAATAACGCTCGTTTGGCCTCGCCTTTGGACTTAAGAGGTGTTGAATGTAGGTTTTCTTTTGAAAAAATAACCAGAAATCATATTATATCTTGCTTTGAACGTCGATAATTTTTTATTACAAAATATTTGGAATAAATAAAATAAAGTTATTGTTTTCATATGCACGGTACAAATAATACGCGTCCATAATTTGTATTAGAAAGTTTAAATAATCTAAGTTTAAGTCCTACTTCTATTAGAAATGTGAAAATATGTGAGGATGGATGGGTGGAAGGACGTTTGTTACTCTTTCACGCAAAAACTACCGAACGGATTTTAATGAAATTTGGTATGGTAGTAGTTTGAGCTCTGGAATAACACTAAGGCTACTTTTTATCCCGAAAAAAAAAATTGTGTGCCTGTGGTATACTGTATTTAACATTTCATAATTTCAAAATCTAAGTACATTTCATAATTTGTACTAGAACATTGCCAAAATCTAATGTTTGAAGTTTAAGCTTTAATTAATTATAATAATTTAATTATAGGAATAATACATGTTTCGCCTAGTAAAAATAATGAAGTAAACAACTCGTGCGCAACAGCTGATTCGCACAGTAATACCTACCCTAGTGAGTCCGCTCGGAATGCAACGCAAACTGGAACCGAGCTCTTATCGCAGCGTACCTACGCTGACGTGTGCATTACATCAGCCGAGAATGATATGAAAAGTCTTCACAAGAATACGGAAAATAGGACTTTAATTAAAACCGACGAGAACTGGACTGTGGTCAAAAGAAAACGACTTAAAAATAAGTTTATAGGCCAAAAGGGCAAAGCGGATTCCAAAATGGATTGTAATTTTAGAGCGGCGAACACAAAAATTCCGTTCTATATATATAACGTAGATATAAACTGTGAGGCTAGTGATATTAAGAAATATATTAAATGTAATACCGATACTGAGGTTGAACTAGAAAAAGTTATTGTAATATGAGATTAAAGAAAGACTACGGGGCATATAAATTTTTTATTCCTAAGGATAAATTGCACCTATTTATGGATGAGAATCTGTGGCCGAGTGGGGTCTGTTTCCGTAGATTTATTAACTTTAATAATAAAAAGAATGCGGAAAGTGAGAAGATGACGAAAACGAGTACTATAAATATCAATGAGTAATTAATATGGATAGAGAGACAAATAATAATTTATTTATAAACTTGTACAGTTTTAATTGCAAGTCGTTCAAACGATCGATAGATTGTATTCGGTCGATGAGTAAAACAGCTGATATAATTGCTCTGCAGGAGACTTGGCTGATGCCACACGAAATTTCCGACTTAAGCATAGTGAACGAAGAGTTCTGTTTCTTTGGAAAGTCTGCGGTTGATACAAATGTGTTACTAAGCGGTAGACCATATGGTGGTGTCGCGTTACTATGGCGAAAGAACTTATTTGAGACTGTATCCGTTATTAAGTGTAAAAGTAGTCGTATTGCCTCAATTAAAGTATCTGTCTTGGACAGATGTATGTTATTCTTCAATGTATACATGCCTACAGATGAGTATGACAATCTATGTGAATTTATTGAGTGCCTAAGGGGCCGTGCATTAATCACGTGACGTTTTTAACAACTTTTTAGACCCCTCCCCTCCCCCTGGTGATACGTGGTGAGGTTTTATACTACCCCCCCCTCCCCCACCTAAGATCACGTGTATTTTTTCACATAGTAAGCAGGTCATGTTTGAAGAAAAACTTTAACTTAAAAAACCGTTTAATCGAATAATTTAAGCATTTAAAAACCATACGAGTCATTTGTCTTGTAAGTATTTAAACAACACTACGAATGTACAGCTGATAATAATTTCGGTATGCATAGACTAGATTCGAAAATTAATACACGTGATGTCTCCTTATACCCCCTCCTCCCCTTGGTGATACTTGGTGATTTTTTTTCGGACCCCCCCTCCCCCTTTAGGCATCACGTGATTAATGGACGATCCCTAAGTGAAATTACAGCAATAGTGGAAAATGAAAATATTGATACTGTATATGTGTTAGGAGATTTTAACGCTCACCCCGGGAGATTATTTGGTAAGGAATTGTCAAGTTTTTGTTTAGAAAATAATTGGATATGTGCCGACTTTAAAAAACTGGGTATTGATTCTGGCTCATATACGTACATAAGCGATGTTCACGGTACTTGTACTTGGCTCGATCATTGTTTGACTACTGAAGCTGCGTGGAAAACTGTAATGTCAGTGAAAATCCATAATGACGTGTATTGGTCAGATCATTTCCCTCTGCAGGTCCAGTGTGATCTTGGTATTGTCAGGCGCAGAAAGATACCAATGTATGATAGTATTATAATTAATAAAATTAAATGGGGTGAGCGTGATTCGAATCAGATTGATATTTTTAATAATATTTGTAACAAAAAGTTGAAGGATATTCATTTTCCATCTGAATTAAGTCAATGCTGTGATTCTTTATGTAGTAATGTAGCTCATAGGTGCGTTATTGATAATTTATATAAATCTATAATTAATGTGTTGTGTGAGGCCTCTGTGCGTAGTTATAAAGGACGGGGCGGTCATGTAGGTCATAATGCAAAGAGACGGGGGCGAGTGGTTCCAGGATGGAATCTTCATGTGCGTCAAGCTCATCGGGATGCTCGTCAAAAATTTCTTTGCTGGATTTGGTTTGGTAGACCGAAAGGCGGGCCAATCTACAAAGAAATGGTTGACGCCAGGAAAATATTTAAGGCGAAGCTGCGTTTCTGTCAAAATAACCATGAACAAATAAGGATGGATATTTTGGCAGTAAAACATAAACAAAAGGATTTTCGTGGTTTTTGGAAGACAACTAAGCAGTTAGGCACTAAAGCTAGTGTCCCGGTGAGCGTTGATGGTGTGAGTGAGCCGAAAGACATAGCCAATATGTTCATGAAACATTTTAGGGTGCAGTCTCTTGTGTCTGATGTATGTGACAATAATGAGACTGTCGGGGCCGAGATCCCCGTCCAGATACCGGCTCGTGTCACAGCGAAGGAGGTTTTTGATATTATCAAAAGTATGACACGAGGACGATCACCCGGCCACGACAGTCTCAGCATTGAGCACTTTCAAAACGCGGGTCCGCACTTGCCAAGACTCTTAGCTCTTTTATATACCTTTTGTATTAGGCACGCCTACTTACCTGACGACCTCATGAAGAAGATAGTAGTCCCGATTTTAAAAAACAAAACTGGGGACCTATCGGATAAGGCTAACTACAGACCCATTTCGTTAGGCACTGTTACTGCCAAGGTACTTGATGCGGTGCTTGAGCGGCAGCTTTTCAAGTATCTCAGTATAAGCGATGCGCAATTCGGGTTTAGACCTAAATTGTCAACTGAGTTGTGCAATTCTGTCGCTCAAGCACATTGTTAAGTACTATACACAGAGAAAGACCCCGGTTTATGCTGCCTTTCTGGATCTATCAAAGGCTTTCGATCTAGTTAGATATAACATCCTATGGAGCAAATTGCGACAAGCTAGGGTACCTGAACCACTTAATTATCAGTACCTTCGGCTACTGGTACAGCCAACAGACTAATCAGGTTAAATGGGGTAAAGAGCTATCAGAGGTATATAGGTTAGAGTGTGGAGTGAGGCAGGGTGGACTGACGTCGCCATCCCTGTTCAATTTTTACGTCAACGAGCTGATTGAGGGGCTGGGCAGTACTGGTGTCGGCTGCTCGATTGATGGTGTTTGCATGAACAGCATCAGTTACGCGGACGACATGGTACTGCTGAGTCCGTCAATCAGCGCGCTCAGACGACTAATATCCGTGTGTGAGGCCTATGCAGATGCGCATGGTTTAAGGTATAACGTACTTAAGAGTGAGCTTTTGGTTTTTAAGGCTGGAAAGAACAAACCGTTGCATATTCCGCCTGTAGCTTTAAACGGTATTGCGCTCAAAAGAGTTTCGCAATTTAAATACCTGGGCCATGTCTTGAACGAGAACCTTAATGATGATGACGATTTAGAGAGGGAAAGAAGGGCTTTAGCCGTGCGCTGCAATATGCTGGCCCGCCGCTTTGCACGGTGTACAGTGGAGGTCAAAATTGCACTCTTTAAAGCTTTTTGTCAACCACTGTATACTTGTGCTCTGTGGGTGGCATATTCGCGGCGGGCGTTTGATGCTCTTCGAGTACAATACAATAACGCATTCAGGATGCTGCTGGCGCTCCCGCGGTACTGTAGTGCATCTGGTATGTTCGCTGACGCTAGAATTGACGATTTCTCGTCAATTATACGTAAGCGTATTGCGTCATTGATGTGCAGGGTTCGCGGGAGCGACAACAGCATACTGAAAGCGATATGTGGGCAAGCTGACGGTGTGATAGCGGGGCACTGGGAACACTTCCACGTGCATGTACCCAGTGCGCCGATACCGTGGCGCAGATACGCCAAATAATAAAATATAATATACTTAAAGCTAGAATATAGTGTTACTAACATAGGTGTAAGGTTTAAATGTAAGTACTAACTCTATGGACTATTGGTCTGCAATAAACGTATTTTATTTATTTATTTATTTAAGCAGTCGTAGCAAAACCTTCTTCATCATCAATAAAGTTAACTATTATCTTGTCCATGACTCCGCGTGGAATAACTTCAAAATACCAAAACTTTAGACGGACTTTTCAACGTGCTGGATCTATGAATTCGTATCAATGGTGCAGGTCAACTATCGCCCCCCGTGGGTCTACCTTTTCAGGTAAATAATGGATATTACTCGGACGGGTCATTCTTTATTAAGGCACCAGGTACTTTAGCGCGTCTTGTTGCGTGAACAAGAATGGGCAACGAGGAAATCTCCATCTAAAATATGGCGTCTCAAAGTAGAATGACATTTGGTAGGTTCTAAGGTTCAGTGGCGTAGCGTAGTAGGGGCGGGGGGGGGGGGGGGGGAGGGGGCGCCCCGTACGGCACTTTTAAGGGGGCGGCAAAACCTAAGTAAGGGGGCGGCAAAACCTAAGTAAGAGGGCGGTAAAACCTAAGTAAAGGGGCGGCAAACACCCACGCTAAGGTTACAAGTGACGTAATATACTATGAAGGTAAGTTCCTACCTAGAGTCACAGAATTAATAAACATAGGACCAGATAAATAGCTACATACTTAACTTTCGATTTGATTGCCCTACTACAAGGCACAAGCATAGGTACAGTATGTTCACAATTCTCCTATCGCGTACACGACCATAGTGGAAAAATCTGGTTAGAATTGGGTGGCGTCGAAAGTTTGTCATGTGTGTTTTGAAAAATGAGATAAATAAAAATATCTCGTTTTACCTATCCCATGGATAGGTAATATTAAAGTAACAAATATCTAATTTTCTAGGAGATGTCTTGCTTAATTAAAAGAGCATCCATGACCTAGTAAAAAGACCCCCTGAGTGAGCAGGTTCGATGCCGGGTTGTGGTGTGTTCCAATTATACTTAATAACTGTATACTGACGCCAGACTCAGTTTAATTTATCCCTACCTTCTGTGACAACCCTGACAAAATTTCGATCGTTCCATGCAAGGTGTACTACTGTACGTATTTTTACTCTGTGCTAGAGTATCTAGGTACTGTTTAGAAATCTGTGATATGGCCTGTTGTCGTTATGATAACAAATATTATTTGGCTCGGTGATATATTAGATCTCTAGTGTTGTGTCCATGAGTGGCGGTTTTCGCTTGCCATCAGGCGATCAGACTGCTTTATTACATAAAAAATAAATGTTTTGTGACAATAAGTGTGATATTAACAAAGAAGTAATAAGTAAACTGTGTACAAATAAATATGTCATACCAATAAAAACCTAATCAAACGTTTAACATATTGCATCATGGATGTTTTAAAATAAATAATATTATCAACAAAACTACCTTATTTCTTTTACTTTGAAAACTACCAGTAATTTGCAGACTGTACTCACAAACATTTTAAAGCCATAAAAAATTATTAGGTAAATTATGGACGAACTGACGAATCCAAATAGTAATACAATTTGAAAATCGCCTTTTTATCCTATTAGAATGAAACTTGTGGGACGAACAAGCGAAGTACCCATATTTTAAGCCTACAGATTCCCATTTGAAAGTTTTACATTTACAACCATTCCATTCTCATTCAAAATGTCAAACCACCGTGGTCATTTACTTTGGTACACAAAAACTGAATCCATTTAATTCAGATAGCGTGACGACCACGACGGCAATGAATCATTACTGTTTACCACTTCATTTTGACAAAACCTCAATGTTTATATTGCACACACGAAATTTATTTACAGAAACACGGTGTAAATATTTAGTATTGACTAGTTGGGGCACCAACTGCGTTTGCATAGAATTAACAAAACTGAATACTATTTTTAAAACGGAACCCTTACACAAAAGTAGCTTATGTTACACCTTATAACTAACGTGACGACCTCTGTGGCTCAGTTGGTTGAGCGTGTTGGTGCTCAAGCCGGGGGTCGCGGGTTCAAATCCCGCCGAAGGAACAAAAAGTTTTTCTGTGTTCCTGGATCATGGATGTGTATTAAATATGTGTATAATATAATAAAAATCTTAAATATGTGTATAGTGTAAAAGTATTAAATATATTTCCGTTGTCTGGTACCCGTAACACAAGTTCTTCGAGAACTTACCACGGGATCAGATTGACGTGGTGTGAAGCGTCCATAGATATTATATTATTATATTATTATATAACAGTGAAAGTTTCAGTTTTAGAGATTAGCCGGATCAAACAGACAGATAGACTAGACGGACAGACATAAAACATTTTATTGTAAGTACCGTATTTACTTTCATCTATTCTATAATATATAAAGAGGTAAAGTTTGTAATGTTGTAGGGGTAATCTCTGGATCTACTGAACTGATTTTGAAAATTCTTTTACATTGGTTTTTACCCTTTCAAAAGAAAGGGTACGTTATTTGTGAGTGACACGTTAATTGTGAGTGACAGGCTATATGGATAGATAGATGGTTGGTTTGTTTGTTACTCTTTCACGCAAAAACTACCGAACGGATTTCGATGAAATTTGGTGTTGTATTAGTAAGGTCTGGATTAAAATATACGATACTTCATACTTATTATATGTACGCGGGTGGAGCCGCGGGCAACAGCTAGTATGCAATATGCATTTAGATATATATGTCACCGTAAAATTGTAAAAACCGTTAGAATGTAATAACTAACGAGATTGTAAAAGTATGTCGAAAGATTCAAAACTATATATTTATAATCTAACGAAAAATAATGTGTTAAATTATAGGCAGCATATTCGCATCAGAAATCTATGAACATTTTACAATTTCACTAGTTTTATTACAATCTAACGGTTTTTACAATTTTACGGTGACATAATATTATACACTGTTCATTTAAAATTACAAACACATACTTCAATCGTATTAATTTGTATAGATAAAGATGATGCCTGCGGCTTCGTGCGCCCAATCTTTTACAATATCTTGCAGGGAACATACATTTTTGTATCCTTCCTTCCTTTTGTGTCCTAAGTGGTCTAATCTAAATATGTGCCAAATTTCATCAAAATCGATCCAGTAGTTTTAAAGCTTATTCAATGCAAGCAGAAATAAAAACAAATAAAATATAAAAAAGCGAAAGGTTTTATAATATTACTAGCATATTTTGACCGCGGCTTCGCCGGCGTGAAATTGGTTTTTATAAAAAACTATCATCCCCTATTTTACCCCCTTCGGGATTGAATTTTAGTAAACACTGAATTATGTAACTCATTATTTTTTTCGCACTCAATTCATACGATATTTCATGCAAAAATGACCAAGGAATAAAAAGTTTCTTACAAACTTTTATTCACAATTTTACAGACAAAAAAATATTTTATTGTAAGTACCGTATGTACTTTCATCTATACTTAAGGCTCCCACAGACGAGAGGCCGATCGTTTCAGTTAGAACTGACGTCAGTTCGGCCTGAACGGATTCGAGCACACACACGGAAAAAATCGCATCCAACCCAATTTACGTCAGTTCGGCCTGATCTGATTCGGGCCCACACACGTAACAGTTGCATCAGTCCATTCTGGTTTGCCGCGCGCTACGGTCGTGTTTATAAATTTTGTATTTAATCACCGCGAAAACTCATACAACGCTTGTACACGATACACGCCCGCACGGCCGCGGCTCGGGCAAGATCTGAAGCGATTTGTCCACACACGGTCAGGACAGGCCGCGCGTTCAGCCCGCTCGGTCAGGCCAGAATTAATGTTGCCAACTTAGTTATTTTACAAAATTTTACTAAATTCAGTATTTTATTCCCTCCTTGGTAGAAATTTAGTTATTAGTAGTGTTTTAGTAGGAAAGAGCCAGACAGTAATCATATGCAAAATGGCCTAGGTTCAACACAAAAAAAAACCTATCATAATAATACATTCGTCCGTAATTTTCTTAAAACTACACGTTTAATTACTATATACGTAATATTTGCTAGTATATTTTAATTTAATGGTAAAATTTATAGTAAAATTCAATGAATGAAAAAAATTTAATATAACAAAACCTAAAATGCAATGATTTTTGGGGGGCTTCAGGAATTCCTAAGCTAAGTAGCTTCTTTAGTAGTGTTTTAGTAGTTTTAGTAGAAATCAATACGAGTTTAGTAGTTTCACAAAAAAAGAGCTGGCAACACTGGAACGAATCGCTTCAGTCCGTACGGCCGCCTGACGCGATCTCGAAATTGCACACACACGATACGATTTTGCATCCGTTCAGGCCGAACTGAAGGCAGACCGAACCGGATGGGGCCCCTTATTAAAGTACCCCTACAACATCACAAACTCTTTACATCTATACTAATATTATAAAGAGGAAAACTTTGTTTGTATGTTTGTTTGTTTGTAATGAATAGGCTCAAAAAGTACTGGACCGATTTCAAAAATTCTTTCACCATTCGAAAGCTACATTATCTACGAGTAACATAGGCTAAATTTTATTTTGGAAAAAAATAGGGTTCCGTAAGATATTTGGGTTTTTCAGACACAAGGTGTAAAAAATCAACCAGAAAAGTTACTTATTTTGCGTACGCTGCCTAAACTATAAAAGATAGAACCATATAATGTTCTAATGAATTGTAGATCTTATAAATATCTAGAAAAAAGTCCGCGACACACTATACCTATCTATGTCGAGTGCGGCACAACAACCATTTTTTTATTTAGAAATCTTGAAATTTTTTTGGCCTACATTATTTTATCCTTATCAAAATAAATTATTTCATTTCTAAGTACAGTTTATGTAGATAATATTTGGTTTTTGAATGATTAAAATTGGACGTTTGGTTTTGAAGTTATGGCGAAATTAAAATATTACGATTTCTGCTGAACGGCCCGTTGCGAAGTGGGCGACATTCTGTAGTATTAGTATCATTATTGTACCCGTGCGAAGCCGGGGCGGATCGCTAGTTATAAATATAAAGAGTTTGTGATGTTGTAGGGGGTAATCTCTGGATCTACTGAACTGATTTTGAAAATTATTTTACATTTTTTACCACCCTTACCCCGCGTAATGACGGGTGGAATTTTGAAAAATCCTTCCTTAGTAGATGCCTTCGTCATATTATGAGGAATACGTGTGCAAAATTTCAAATTTCTAGCCTTTGCGTTTGGCCTGTGCGTTGATACATCAATCAATCAGCTTTGCCTTATATATATATACCTATTACATAACTTATTTGGCCATTAAACTTCGTACAAACCGTCGAATTTTTATTTCGCACAACTGTATGCTTTTTCTAAAAACCTAATAAAATACAGTATATGTCCGTGATAGATGTCAGTTAAATTATAATTTTAACTGAAACTTTACGACGATACGAACATTAAATTTTCATATAAGTTTAAACCGCTTTAAATGCTTGAAAAGATCGAGCTAAAGTCTTAAACTAGAGCACTCATATCGTTTGACAGCATAACGAGGACACTTTATATATAATAAGAGCCAATCCAAGATCTTTTATTTATCTTTTATGTAATTTTTGCAGGTTGCAGGTGTACTTGTTGGTGTTGGACTGTACTTACGTGTATGTACTTAAGTAGTTATTTATTGCAGTGGTAATATTTTAGTAGGTACCTACCTAATATTTTAAATCGTTCTGATGGTGGGTGTGTTATGGGTCTTTACCTCGTAAATTCTAACTCCTACAAATATTTTCTTCGTTTAAAATAACAAAAAGAGTTTTATAATACTAATACTATTAGTGTTCCAAATCCTATACATCAAAGGATAAATCTCAAGCAGCAAGTCGTCAGCCACAAAGGGACAAAGGCGAATATTTCTCAATATGCGAAGGAAACAATAGGTGAACAAAATTGAAATAGTTTCCGACAAAAGTGAGCATGTGGATTATATTATATTACGTGACGATAAGCAAAAAGCTTTTCCTTTGGTAAAAAATGTTTTATTTAGGTAAATAGTTTGAATTAAAATTGAATTATTTGCGGAGCACACTAACCAAAATTGGCCCTTTGAGTGAATTTGAGTCTTCACTTTTTACGCGCAATGCAATCGACTACCTCTTTTTAATAATACATCTATGCTTTATGTAGATAAATTAAAACCATTAAAAAATTCAAATTTTCCACCGAATGATAGGTATAACGAAGCTTTCGCAGTGGTATTTCAGATTTTATTTATTTCATGGCTAATATTATTTATATTATTTTTGGAGAAATTCTTATCAATTTTTAACCCATCATTGAATAATGGCTGTGTTCGGTGGAAAAAAAACGCTTGTTAGCGCTTGCTAGCGCTAAAGAAATAAAAACATTTTATCGGCCAGGACACGTTTGCTAACTTCAATACTTCTAACATAATCCGCCATTTTGCTTATGTAACGCCAGCGGTCGCCATTTTGCTTACGTTTTTTGTTAGCGCTATTTTATGCGAGACACAGCCAATCTATGAAAAGAATTAATAGAGTGTCTGTGTGATGGATACGTTAGTTGTACGTGAAAGAAGCAAAATAATTTCCCCTCCCTGCGCGCAATAATTCTCAATTAGCGTAATTAATTATATGCTCCTTTAGTTATATAAATAAAAAAAAGATTACCTTATTTAACTGTTCGTCAGCTTTTCCTAGGATTACTTCACAACCTTCCCGATGAGCGAAAATCTTCCTCGCTTGTACTTTCATATGGAAGGTTTTTTCTATGAGCGGTGTGGCGACCACTCTCTCGAGCGAGGTGGCCGCGTTGCTGTAGCCCAATACATCTGCTTCTACCTCTTGAAGAAGAGTCTCCCAGGTGTGGAAGAGAGAGGATGGACATGTTGCTCTGTTGACAAAAACAACGAATAAAATCAGAACATTATAATTTCACTGCTTATATTGCAATCTAACAGTTTTTACAATTTTACGGTGACATATATAATGCCTAAAATGGCCGGGAAAATTATGAAACGAGGTCTATTCAACACATTTCCTATGAAATCTGTACATATAGTTAGAGTTTTATACGAATATATATAAATAAATAGGTATTGTAGATGGGCCTCGAAATAAATAAATACTTAGTTGAGTTTTAAAGCTAAGTTGTAACCTGATTGTCTCAACGAGAACCTTAATAAATATTATTATGTTTTCCAGTTTCATAACATTAGTATTATATATATTTCCTAAATAGCTTAGGAATTGTATAGGTAGGTACCTACGTTCTTTAGGAGTTGTACAATCCCTAAATATTATACGTTTCCTGTAACACATAATTTTTTTCACTATATAATAAATGTTTTCTCAAATTCGAATATTATTCTTTACAAAAAAGACAACACCTTAAAGTTTGAAATTCTTTAATCAGATGTTCTGCTACAAAACATAAGACAAATAGGTATCTATACATAACAAAATAAACGACGGTAAATAATAATAAAATTAATCATACTAAGTAAGGAGCACGAAATTGCTTATTAGAAAACTTGTACAGAAACGATAAATAATGTTTCGCAACATACATCAATCACGCTCATTTTTACCAATCAAATTCTTAAATTGCCATTCATCAGCATGGATCCGTATTTATTTAACAATAGTAACCGAGTTTTTACGGGAGTTCTGATAAATTAAAAAAAACCAGCAACCGTTTTAGTTAAACCGATTAAGTAGGTATAATATTCGTTAAAGTATAAAATACCTATTATGAGCAAAAAATCTCGCGAATTTTTTTTCGGTCCAGTATAAACAAGTCGAATAAACAATAAACACAAATTATGCATTCTTTATCAATGTTAATAATAAAAAAACGTAGGCTTTTATATCCGTTAATGTATGATTTAAATACAGTTATCTCCGAGCGAAGTAACGACTCTTGAAATACTGTAGTGCCTGGGACAGTTGGTTTTTAAATGTCGTATGGTTGGCCCAAGCACATACGGCATTCTCACAACATAGTCAGCCTTGTTCCAGAGGAAAGAACTGGTCAATACGCCTGGGGCCAACTATGTGCGGGTTTCCTCACGATGTTTTCCTTCACCGTTACACCGTCCGTATAATGTACTTGATATCTAAAAAGTCTCATTGGCACACGCCACAACCTGGGATTCGAACTTGCACTCTCTCGAGTGCGAACCAAACGGTCTACCCACTAGGCCACGGAGCTCTCAATGTTAATAATAAAATCTATATTATCAGTATTTAAATAAGTAGTTCAATTAATAATTGTGTATTCAAAGACGTAGAAACAGTAAAATCAAGTTGCAATGTCTCTCGACAATCATCGTTTTTCTACGGAAGAGACATAATTATATTAAATTACTAGCTGGTGCCCGCGGCTCCGCCCGCGTAAGTACAGTAACACACGGGAACTGTATACGTCTCGCAATAAAAAGTAGTCTATGTCCTTTCCCGTGGTCTACTTTATATCTGTGCCAAATTTCATGATAATCGGTTTAGTAGTTTTTACGTGAAACTGTAAATAAAGTATCCTACGGGAACCGTACATATCCCTGCGATAAAAAGAAGCCTATGTCATATTATATGGCTCTAGAGTCTAGACTATCTGTGTACCAAACATTTAAATCAGTTCAATAATTTTGGCGTGAAAGACGGACAAACAGACAGACACACACACTTGCCCATTTATAATATTAGCATCATATAATATTATTCCATGTTCCATAATATTTCCATGATATTAGTATGGATTATGATGTAATGAAAAGCGACTATTCCCAAAAGTCAAATCGTGGTCCTACTGTACATAACATACATATATAATATAATCACGCCTTTTTCCCGTAGGGGTAGGCAGGACCGCCTCTTTCCCGTAGGGGTAGGCAGGACCGCCTCTTTCCCGTAGGGGTAGGCAGAGACCACTTCTTTCCACTTGCTACGATCCTTCCATACTTGTTTCGCTTCATTCAATTTCATTCTTACCATCCATTCCTCCTCTTGCATTCAACGTAGCGAAGCGACTCTCCATGGTCCGCTTTTCGCCTCCGTGAGAAACGAGACGTGATGGGTGGCGAACCACATCGCCGCCATTTTGGATAATTAAATTATTTTTATGATTATCCATTGCGTTCCTACAGGTTGGTGGAGAGGGTAGGAATAGGGAAAGGGAAGGATAGGTGGTGTGGAAAGGAAGATTGGTAAGTTAGAGTGGAAAATAGGAAATGTAGGATATTACCGCCCAGGAGGGCAAGGGATAGGACAGTAATAGCTAGGGAAGCCGGGGTCGCGTACCCGTATATTATACCACAACTACCGGACAGGTAAGTTGGGATGAGTATCCCATGACATATACTGTACATAACTATTATTCTTAAATTGCCATTCATTCACTAAATTCGTTTCTAGAGAGAAAACCTTTTGGTTCAGCGCGAGCATAGTAGCAAGTAACAACAAGTGCTACTTTAAACCTAGGAACACACGTATCCTGTAAAGATGTCAAATTGGTCAAAAAACCTAGCATTTAATCTGAATTTGACATCCTTTAAGGAAAAGTCAGTTTTCCATACAAAACACGCACGTCCCACATACGTGCTGACTCGTTTCGATCCTGAATATATCAGATTGATCTGACACTTTCATACTAATTCGTGAATTTTCACAATATCCTACTTATTATAAATGTGAAAGTTTCTGAGGATGGAATTTGTTCCTCTTTCACGCAAAAACCACTGAACGGATTTCGATAAAATTTGGTATGGTAGTAGTTAAGGCCCTGGATTAAAACATAGGCTACTTTTTATACCAAGAAAGTAGTGTTCCCGAGGGATAATATATTTACGAGGGCGGAGCCGCGGGCAACAGCTACTTTGACATAAATTCAGTACGTGTGTTCCCAAGCTTACTCAACAATCATTATTCATGGCATACACAAATGAAAATTAAAAGCAAACACTATTATGCTTAATTAGTGAACGCATATTGGCAGAACAGCCTCTGAATCCTAAACCCAAGTAAATCAGGGACATAAATCGTGGAGAAACCCGAACCGTTTAAAACTTGAGGGGTTTTCACTTAGCGATCCTTTACTAAACGTCAATGGGAATAGGTTTACAATGCTCGAGTTTCTGAATGTAAACAAAGCCAGTTAAGTCGAGCATTCTTAAAAAGAAGTGTAGAAGAGCCGATCGAAATATTGCACTTATAGCTGTTGCCCAGCTCGGCCCCCGTAAATACAGTATCCCAAAGGAACACTATACTTTTTCGGGATAAAAGTAGTCAATGTTTTAATCCAGAGCCTAAACTACTACCATACCAAATTGTATCGAAATCCGTTTAGTAGTTTATGCGTGAAATCCATCCAGCCATCCAGCCATCCATCCATCCATCCATCCATCCATCCATCCATCCATCCATCCATCCATCCATCCATCCATCCATCCATCCATCCATCCATCCATCCATCCATCCATCCATCCATCCATCCATCCATCTATCCATCCATCCATCCATCCATCCATCCATCCTCTTTTATATCCTCATAGTATATTTCACAACACTACGCTACGACCGCGCCCTGTGCTACGATATGCTACGCCGCCGCCGCGCCGCGCCGGTACGTTGCTACGAATCTTAAGCTTGTCGCCCACGTCATACTTTTGTAGGACCGATAATCGGGCAGATTTTTCCTCCGATTCTTATGACCGATTATGTGACCGACTCAACGCACACGGCCGTCACTTTGTCTGTAGCTTTCGAGGGAGTAGTAGAGTGCAAGCGGCCGACTGTCGGTGAGCAGTGTGCGTTAACGCATACATTTCCGGATGTTTCATTTTTCACCGACAATCGGATCGGTCGAGATGCACCGATTTCTGACCGACGTTTTGTATGACGTCTGCATTACACTATTGCAATCAGTACGTTCTATTTTTCGTCTACAATAAATCGGTTACTGATTATCGGACGTGGGCGGGCTTATTTGGTCAATATAGGGACAGTTCACACCGCGAGTAGCGTCGCGTATCGTACGTGACGCTACGCAGCGTAGCATTTTTTAGATAGCTGTGCAAAATTGAACTTTATTCACTACACAACAAGGTACACGTTTCTTAGGACATCAGTCATACACTGCACATGAGCCGTGCAGCGTGGTGCAATTTGACATTCGAACTCTTACAATGAAACGTGCATCTTCTTGCGTAATGAATAAAGTTAAAATTTGAATAGCTATCTTAAAAATGCAGCGCTATGTCGCGTATCGTTTCGTTTCGGCGTGAATTGACCCGAAGCCTCTATTTAACCAAACTTCTTTAAAGGCGCTTATCGCTCGCATTTGATCTCTCTCTCTCTCTCTCTTTCTCTCTCATTCAATATTAGAACGAGACAAAAAGATCTTGAACCAAAGCTTCAGCTTTAAACGACGTTTCAATACGTTAGTGAAATAAATCCCCTATTTCACTAACTTTTTTGACGTCATATACCTATTACCTATACTATAATATTACAGTATATTAATATAGTATAACATAATATAACTGATGTAAATAATATAGTCTCGCAGCTAAAAGTAAAAAAAACTAATACAAATGATTCTAAAGTAGAGTTAGTAAAGTTTGTTTTTCATTTAAGTCAGGAAGGTTTAATGGATCTTCCTCACCTCAGTCAGAGTAAGGCTGTATTCGGTGAAGATATTGGAAATACGGGAATAGTAAGTCGCTCGTCCACTATTGTACTGTGAATATTTAAATTTCTTTTAGAAAATATAGGAAAGTTTTCATATTATGTACCACAGTACGTACTTGGCTTTAAAGTGATGTGACATTGTTGTAGGAGAAATGTGAACCGAAATTTAAATGCACTAAAATATGAAATCAAACATACAATACCAATAAAAATTGTCTTCAGTTTGCAATAAAAAAGATGCATTTGTTTTTTTGTTAACGGTTGATCGTAGATATGCCGTTGCAATGTCAATATTTCCTGGCTTATGACTGCGCCGAGCTAAGGCTTCCAATCCCGCAATACCGGGATCTCGGTATTGCGGGATCCCGCGCCATTTTCCAATCCCGCGTGATGCGGGATTACAGGCGCGGGATCCGCGGGAATTTCGGGACTGAAAAAAGCGTGCATGCGATGTCTCGCGAGCGCGATCGCTCGGTGACGGTCGGCGCACTGGCGAAGGAACGGAGCGAATCGCTCACGTCGCGCGGCATGTCTCGTGGATATTTAGGAACGAGCGCGAGCGAGTGTTATTTGTTAGGTTCAATCAAAGTAAACAAAACAGGATAATCTGCGTGAAATATTCTTAATAACTCCAGTTATTAACTGTTTCGTATTTTCGTGAAGTTTATTGATACAGTGATACTATAATACTATAATTAAACATAAAAATGTCAAGGCCAGTGCAATATAGTGTATTTACATTTTCTCAAATCTAATGATGCGTCAACGGCAAAATACAAACTGTGCAATACTATACTTAAAACCACCGCTAGATCAACCAAAGGATTAAAAGTGCATTTGAAACCTAAGCATCATATAGAGGATTTAAGCAAAAGCGGGCCCGAAAATGCAGCGTCGTCGTCAAGTGCGAGTACCAGTTCATCCTCTCGTGTGTTATCTTCAGAATTACAGCCTAATCCGATGTAAAAACGAAAGAAGATCACGGACCGTTTTCCAATTCAAAACAGTGCAAATTCAATGGAAGAAAGAGTTGCACGTATGACTGCAAAAGAAAGCTTACCCTTCAGTGTTTTTGTAACTTCTGAAGATTTACGAGATTACTTAATAATTAAGTAATGATTTATCAGTTTAAAATGTGTTTTTTTTTGGTCATTGACGTTATTTGATTGATCTCATTTTAATGTTGATTAATTTATTGTTTTATTTGCCTTAATTGTTTTATTTTCAATA
This sequence comes from Glaucopsyche alexis, assembly GCA_905404095.1. NCBI lineage: Eukaryota > Metazoa > Arthropoda > Insecta > Lepidoptera > Lycaenidae > Glaucopsyche > Glaucopsyche alexis. The sequence goes on along the minus strand of FR990052.1, from coordinate 15,873,151 downwards.
TGCGGGACCCCGCAAATACCGAGATTCCGCGGGATTGAAAATTCGTAGTCCCGCAAATACCGAGATTGGATTCAGGCCGCGGGATTGGAAGCCCTACGCCGAGCGTAACCCGCGGGCGCGCTGTTTTTGTATGGAGAACTGGTGAGCCCGCGCGACGCATATTTAAATCGACTCGCGGCCGCCATAGTAAAAATGTATGGGGAATTTAATGCACTTATTGATAAATATGTATCTTATATTGTCTGATAATAATTTAAGTATTTAAGACGGGTAAACTGTAATATACCCTTTCAAGTTTTGTGTCATCTAAAAATCATGTTAGATTTCTACTGTTATGATATTATAAAATATTACATAACGGCAGCTTATGTTTTTACAGTTTTCGACTAACTTTATGTAATTCTGTAGGCTTAAATATTTATTATTTTGAGTTTTTTCCACGGAGTAATTGTTAACATATTCTTAGTCATGGTAACTGTATTTTTTTATATATGTATATTGAACGAATACTTTTGATTTTATCAACTTAACGGTGAGTGCCTTTTTTGGCATTTTCGCTCGGCGCAGTCTTATTATGTACTTTTCGAAAAGCCATTAAAAATGCACCTTCTCTATTTGGTACAATAGGATCTTTGGACCTTATTATTATAGTTAAGGTCGAAAGGCGGTTCATCAGATTTGACGGTAACTGTTCAGTAGTTATGGTGGTGTTGGATCAACCTGCATAAATTTGTGTTAGGGCCGACCACAGGAACTAAGCTATAGTTATAAATAATTAAACTAAACGACAATTAACACAGAATAGCAGATGGTAATTGTATCTAGTTACTTGTTAATGTGCTAACTTGTAATTGATAAATAATAATAGGGATGTTGCCTAGTGTGGAATATCACAGTTTTACAAATTAAATTTTAAAATTGTTGATTAAATATACATAAATCTGAAAGAAATAGGTATTTGGAGTGACGGGTTTAAAAATATATGCAAATAAAAAATATTGTCCATCCCTTTCTCGCAAAACGATTCGTGACGTCACAACCTGCTACCGCCATACATTTTGTAATGACAAATGTATGGCGGTAGCAGGCTGTGACGTCACAGGCCGATATATCGCTCTCTTTCATATTAAAAATTTCAATGGCTTGTATCTACGTTATTTTTTCAGTTATACAAAAATGGGTTCTGGATTATTTATTAACATGTTGTCTAACATCGAATAGACGAAAAAAAAATTTTTCGGCAACATGCCTATTGAGGAGTTCCGAACTAAAACGATCAAAGATCGTTATGTACGACTATAACAAAAGACCAATTATCAAGACTATTTGGACTAATCCCTGTAATTAATGTTACTAAATGTGGCAGTTATTAGGAGTCAATAGGCAAAACTTTATGTTGTTATTATGTTATATTTTAACTTCGCCCGCGTGAAATTAGATTTTAAACTTATTAGATTAGATAGGGAATGAAACCCTACTTTACCCCCTTGGAGGTTGAATTATGAAAAGTCTTTCCTTAGTGGATGCCTACGTCATATTATATGAGGAATTATGCGTGTGCAAAATTTAATATTAAGCGTTTGGCCTGTGCGTTGATACATAAGTCAATCAGCTTTGCCTTTTATATATTGCTAGATGATGCACGCGACTTTACGCGCGCCAAAGGAAATCCTGCGGTAACCGTACATTTTGCCGCGATAAAAATAGCCTGTGTCCTTACCTGTGGTCTAATCTATATCTCTAGGTACCAAAATTTCATCAAAATCCGTCCAGTAGTTTCTAAGCCTATTTAATACAAACAAACAAACAAACTTTTCCTCTTTATTATATTATAGATATTAATATAGACTAGATGTTGCCCGCGACTTCATGCAAACAAAAGTAAATTTCGCAGAAACCGTCCTTTTTTCTGCGATAAAAAGTAGCCTTATATCCTTCCCCGTGGTCAACTCTACATCTGTGCTAAATTTCATCAAAATCAGTCCAGTAGTTTCGGAGCCTATCCAATGCAAACAATCAAACTTCTCCTATTTATTACATTAGTATAGAAATAGAGTAGATTTCAAAATAATGATTTTTAATAGTAATCTAAAGCCTCATTTACACAAGGAGAGTTTCTCGAACGGGTGCAGGCGACAATGTCAGGCGAGAATATTCTTGCATAGTGTAAACAACCTTTGAAGGCGATAATCGTATGGCCAGTCTCGTATACGAGAATATGATACGATATTCTCGCCCAAATCGTACGATAAACTCTCCTTGTGTAAATCAGGACTAACTCAGGGATCTCGTATGTCTCAGGGTCAAATCACACCAAATCGTAAATATACTTGGCGTAGAGCTACATTTTAATGATAGCTATTGGTGTCATATGAAACGTGTATCTTTTAGTGTAATGAATAAAGTTCAATTTTGAATAGCTACCTTAAAAATGCAGCGCCGCATCACGTATCGTTTTGGTGTGAACTGACCCTTAAGAGATCAAGAAGTTTTTTTTTTTTATGAAATATGGGGGCAAACGAGCAAACGGGTCACCTGATGGAAAGCAACTTCCGTCGCCCATGGACACTCGCAGCATCAGAAGAGCTGCAAGTGCGTTGCCGGCCTTTTAAGAGGGAATAGGGTAATAGGGGAGGGTAGGGAAGGGAATAGGGTAGATGATTGGGCCTCCGGTAAACTCACTCACTCGGCGAAACACAGCGCAAACGCTGTTTCACGCCGGTTTTCTGTGAGCCCGTGGTATTTCTCCGGTCGAGCCGGCCCATTCGTGCCGAAGCATGGCTCTACCACGTAGATTTTGTATGATTTTGATTAACAGCCTCCGTGGTCTGAAATTAGAGCTTAGCTCTCGACTCGGAGGGTTTGATTCCCGCATTGGAATAACAAAAAGTGTTGTTTCCAAGTTTGGCTAGGACAATGCAGGCTGATCGCCTGATTGTCTGAAAAGAAAGATGATCCATGCGTCGGATGGGCATGTAAAAAGTCGGACCTGCACCTGATCTCTTGTCAGTCGTGTCGGTAATCCGTCCCACTGGGTTACGAGAGTAAAGGAAGAGAGAATGCTCTTGTGTACTGCACACACTTGGGCACTATAAAAATACAACTGCGTAACTGGCCTGGTTTCAATGAAACTGGCCACCGTCACCGAAATCAGTGTGGGGAGTTATTAATTATTTCTAGACTTTTCTCTATTATAGAAGGTACGTAGTACGTATACGTCCTGTAGCTTTCGAGACCATCAAGTTAGTTTTTACTTTTTACGTTCTTCTCTAATGTCACATATTACACACTGTTATTTTATTTAGTTTTGCAGGAGGCTATGTTCAATGTAGACGTCTTAGGCGTCTCTCTGATACGTATAGCTTAACACGTAAATAAATATAGAAGTTAGGAGATAGAAAAGAAGTGTTGCTGTATCATTGGTATCTGAATTCACCACCCTAACTTAATAGTGATATGCAAGAAGAAACAAGTCAACGAGCATATAAAACACGTCATACACCATATTCAAAGATAGCTAGCTACTCTAGACTGAAGACTAATTTCAATTTACACTTTTTCTATTACCTTTGAAAATCCATTAGGTACCCCATTTTTAGGGTTCCGTAATACTTAAGGAACCCTTATAGTTTCGCTCTGTCCGTCTGTCTGTCTGTCTGTCTGTCTGTCTGTCTGTCCGCGCCTCTAGCTCCTGTAATTATGAATATAAGTTGATGAGATTTGGTGTAGTTATAGATTGTGTATAGATCACGGTTTCGGGATTATAAAAAAGTAATAATTTTATATTTTAGGGGTGGCTCTCCATACATGTGAAGCGGGGATGAAAAATATTTTTTCACTCTACCCCATCGTGTGGGGTATCGTAGAATAGGTCTTTTAAAATAAAGGCATGGTTTCATACGTTACTTTTTTATAAAGTTGACCATTTTCGAGTAATCGGCCTCCAAAGTAGTTTGTAAGTTGGTCCCTCCCCTAGCATTTTTAAACTATAGGAGATAGAAACTTGCAAATTTCCATGCTGATAGATCATGCTAAAAACTCTTTAGGAAAACTATTTTGAACAAAATCGCATCATAATTTCTATTTCTAGAGCAATTATAGAAAAACAAATTAACATAAAGCAAAATAAGAATAATTATATAATAGGTTGGGGAAAAAGTCTTTTCGCATTATAGTATGTATGAACTTGTCATAAAATATCTTGGGCTATACCAATTGTATCTGGCTGATTTTGGTATCATTAAAAAGTTTTAATTTTACAGAAGACAATTCCAAATTCAAATTAGGTAAATTTGAGATTTTCATTTGTTTTTCTTATTGTTAAAATGAGTGATTCTTATGAAGAATTTCGATACATTTTAAAATTTTATTACAAAAAAGGTAAAAATGCAACACAAGCCGCGAAAAAAATTTGTGATGTTTATGGACCTAATGCAGTATCTGTGAGAGTAGTGAAAATTTGGTTTAAGCGTTTTCAATCTGGAAATTTTGATATCAAAGATGCACGTCGCTCTGGTCGCCCTGTTACGGACAAAACTGTTGCCATTTTTGAAAAAGTGGAGCAAGATCGGCATATTAGTAGTTACGATGTAGCTGAAGAACTGGGGATTGACCACAAAACGGTTTTGGCGCATTTGAAAAAAGCTAGGTACACAAAAAAGCTCGATATTTGGGTGCCTCATGAGCTCACTGAAAGAAACCTAATGAACCGTGTACTCATTTGTGATTCTTTATTACGACGTAATGAAACCGAACCATTTTTGAAGAAGCTGATAACTGGTGATGAAAAGTGGATCACGTACGACAAGAACGTGCGAAAAAGATCGTGGTCAAAGGCCGGTCAGGCTTCACAGACTGTGGCGAAACCCGGGTTAACTCGCAACAAGGTGATGCTGTGTGTGTGGTGGGATTGGAAGGGCATTATTCATTATGAGCTGTTACCGCCAGGCAGGACCATCAATTCTGAACTGTACTGCGAACAACTGATGAGATTAAAGCAAGAAGTTGAGAGAAAGCGGCCGGAATTAATCAACAGAAGGGGCGTGGTTTTTCACCATGATAACGCTAGACCTCACACATCTTTAGCCACTCAGAAAAAATTACGGGAGTTTGGATGGGAGGTGTTAATGCATCCGCCGTATAGTCCTGACCTTGCACCTTCAGATTTCCACCTGTTTCGATCGCTGCAGAATTCCTTAGGCAGTGTCAGGTTGACATCATAAGAGGACTGCCAAAACCACTTGTCGCAGTTTTTTCATCAGAAGCCCCAAAAATTTTATAGCAATGGGATCATGTACCTACCAACAAGATGGCAAAAAGTTATCGAACAAAATGGCACCTATATACTTTAGTCACTTGTAAATAAACTTTATAAAAAAACCTTTTGATTTTTTATATAAAATGCGAAGAAACTTTTTCCCCAACCTAATATAATGTGAAATGATTATTTAAAATAATGTTTCAAAATTGGTTGCATAGTTAAAAAAACTGAAATTAATAATTAATAAAAAAAAAACGAATTAATAATAACTAAAACACGCTGTCGGGTTTGAACGGTCTACATTCGAGGACAAACACTGTGATTAACTGAGCTGCAGTAATTATATAGATTGTTACGAATTTATGTTTCTTTACCAGAATTAGAGCTAAGTTTTGAAACACATGTAAAATTTTAATTAGTAATTAATTTTACGAATATATGCCTCTTTTACCAATTATTACAATAATTTAATAACACTGAAAACACATTAATATATGTTATTAATTACCATAGTATTATTGTTGTTTATTATAATTTAATACCTACCTTTAATATTAATAGCATCCATTTTCTAGTAACTTTACGAAAACAATATGGCGCTACTCGCTAGTCTGTTTAAATCGTCGGTTGTTTTTGAAAAATAATACTAGATGTCGCTGTGTTATTGGATTTAAATTCTGTATCACGCTATCGAAAACCTCACTGATATATTGTATAAGTAATAAGTATCTGATTGTATTCTTTATACATTGAGATAGGTGATATCGTCTTAGACTTAAATATGCTCAAATATTAATCAAATATTATGTGAATTAGCTAATATTAAAATTTTAAATTAATAAAAACTCTGTAAAGTATTTAATATCATCGAAATCGAATAAAAATTAATCTTAAAGAACATCTGGTAGTATATTCAGTATTCACTATATATTTTGATTATTAATCAAAATTCAAAATAATAAAGAAATAATACATAATACTACATAATAATATTATTATTAATTTATCATACGTTTAAAATTTTATAGTGTACTATAGTGTATAGTAAACTTAATAGTTTACGGAACCCTCTTTAGACATGTCCTGACATGCTCTTGGTTAGGTTATATTATATTCATGGAACGCGTGTATTAAATGTCTCAATCAGAAAACCAATATCCGATGTCCTGTTTAATTTATTATGAATTCAGACGATCGGACACGCAAAGGACCGAGCGTTTAAACGGTTACATCAGATTCAATTTTAATTTAATTGCTTCGAGTGTCACGTCACGTGACACTCGAAGCAACCGGTCGCAATGGAAATTTATGGGGGAGACCTATGTCCTGCAGTGGACGTCACCAGGTTAAAACGAACGAACATGCACAAATCGATAGAGAAAATTTTAAATAAAACTGCATTCATAACTTATTTTGGGTAAAATGGTTTATACGACCTTTTTACCCCAAGGTATCGATATTATATTCTTACCTACTTAGAAACAGCTTTCATAGAACGTTCCAAAATTGAAAATTTTGACGTCCCCTTTAACGGCCCACGATTTTTTCACATAAACGTGGTATATATGCTTGTAGTTGTTCAATAAAATCGATAGATAACTATGTAGCTGTTTATCTGTTCTTCTATAATCTGTGCATAGAAGTTATACGCCGATACGATCGATAATTTTTTAAAACTATATTTACCAATTATTAACAGCTTACTATTGACGGGCTACTGGACCTACGACGCTGGACCATGAGAAAGAACTGAGTATTGCCCTGAACATTAATATTTTATTTTTTATAATATGTATTTCCATAGAGAAACATATTATATTTTTCAAAAATATATTGGTTTATGATTTTACGGTGCGTATTTTAATTAATATGAATTCTTTAGTAAATATGCATTATATTAGGGAGGTTTTTAAAAAAACCGGGAGTTGCAACAAATTCTAAATTTTATATACCCACCACTTTTGGGTATTTACCCAATATACCCGGTATTTACCCAATCTACCCGGTATATACCCAAATGGGTAGATTCGGTATTTACCCATCGCCCATCTCTAGTCACGTGTGCCGATTAATATTCTATACCTATAATATATAACATCTATGGCATTCCAATTTATTGGAACCAGAACCAAATTTCAGTTACCAACTAATATCAGTGAGTTGTAAAATTTTGTTAGCCCGTATTCGCAGGAAGCGTTTGTCAAACATTTTTTATTTAGCAACTAGATGTTGCCCGCGATTTCGTGCGCGCAAAAGTTAATTTCGCAGAAACCGCAAATTTTCCGCGATTAAAAGTAGCCTATGTCCTTCCTCGTGGTCTACTATATAATTATCTGTGTCAAATTGGTCCAGTAATTTCGGAGCTTATTCAATGCAAACAAACAAACTTTTCCTCTTTATTATATTAGTATAGACAATACGTTCAGGAATGTAAACTATAATATTAAAAGAGCTAAAATTATGTCACTTTTTTATTATTAATGTTAATATAAGGGGAGACCGGGGATGCTTGGTAAGTTTTTAATTATAACACGGTTACATTAAAACGGTTGTAAATAATTATCACTCGTAGAAACAAACCGATTGCACAATTAATACACCGTCACTTATCTGCACAATCGCAATTAAACGCTACTCAATCTATCGATTGTTCGTAATTATCGCCCGGCTAAACCACCGCCACTTGAGCACGTCTCAGCCGGGGAGCCTTCGAAACCCGAAGCTGTGATAAAATTAATAAGGATATAATTTCATTATTGTTAAGTAAAGTGATATTACCAAAAGTTTGAATATTGTGAAATTCAATACAATTTCCTACAGCGGAATTGAAAATTTTACACAAATAAAAATTAAATCATTCTATTAAGCTATAATGGAATAATATTTAGAAAAATATTTACTGCCATTCATCCTGAATTTTTTTTACGGTAAAATACGTAAGTATGTTAAAATTTTCATGATAGAAAATGTGATCTGTGAATGAAGTTAAAATACTTTCGTTTTCCATTTATACACTTTATGTGGTACGGATTATGGACTACTTTGGGGTACTTGATCACAAGGACCTGAAGCAATTCATCCCCACGTCAAAGACATGATCAGTCCGCAAATGGGTTAAGTGGAGGTCAAATTATGACAGGACGCTAACGAGGACCATTTGCGTCTAACGTCCTCTTAATATTAGCAAAAACCTTCGGACATTAGGACGTCAACAAAAATACCTATACCCTTATGATCCCTAATCACAATTCTGACGGTATAATAATACCAAATACCTACGAGTAAATTATTATTAACCTAACACATACATGAAGTCAACTTTATTTTCTTCTGATCAATTTTGTTTTAGGTATCAAGACTCCTTTAGCTTATCTCTTTTATTGATCACCCCTGTGGCTCAGTGGTGAGTCCGTCGGCGCTTGAGCCGGATATCGCGGGTTCGAGTCCCGCCGAAAGGACAAAAAGTTTTTCTGTATTCCTGGGTCATGGATGTGTCTTATCTATATATATGTTACCGGCCAAACCCGATTTTAGGACAAACTAGTTTTGCCTAGGCTAAACTGGTTCTTCCTATACGCGATAGGATTAACTAGTATATCCTAGTCCAAACTAATTTGTCCTAAGCCCGATAGGATAAACCAGTTTAGCCTAGGCCAAACTAGTTGATCCTGATATTAATACGCACATTCCAGGATAAACTAGTACGGCCTAGTCTAAACATTATGGTATATCTAGAAAGTCTAAATAAATATATAAACTGAATAAAATACTTCGTAATTGGAAAAATTAAGTTATTATATAAATATAGTTAATCATTATCGTTTATATAATATATAAACGATAATGATTCGTCGTTAAAAGATGTGGATATATATTGGTTATACAAACAATAACAAATAATAAGTGTTTTTTAAATAAAAGCAATAATCATATCTCAATAATTAAAATTGTTATTTATTTTTACATGGTGTGCTTTGGTGGCACTTAGAATTGCAGAGTATCATTGCCTTCTTGCACTTGCATCTGTTTGTGGAACAGTTTTTGATGCAGCTGCATCTCACGAAACCTAGTCCTGATCCAACTGAATGTTTCGTAGCTGCAGTCCTATAGTTATTTGTCCTAGAGTGTGCGTATTAATATCAGGATCAACTAGTTTGGCCTAGGCTAAACTGGTTTGTACTATCGGGCTTAGGACTAATTAGTTTGAACTAGGATATACTAGTTAATCCTATCGCATATAGGAAGAACCAGTTTAGCCTAGGCAAAACTAGTTTGTCCTGAAGTCGGGTTTGGCCGGTAACATAATAATTATATAAAAGAAAGTCGTGTTAGTTACACTATTTATAACTCAAGAACGGCTGAACCGATTGGGCTGAAAATTGGTGGGGAGGTAGCTTAGAATCAGAAGAAGGACAAATGATACTTTTTATCCCGTTCCCGAGGGACTCAAAACTCGAAAACGGCTGGATCGATTTGGCTAATTTTGATTGTGGCTAGTTCTGGGAAGGTTTAAACAGTGTAAAAGGTTTAAAAAAAAATTAGGAGTAGGTGAAGGAGTGGGGGCCGTGGGGCTGTGGGGCTACCAAGCGTCGCCTGGGGAAAGAAAATGAATCGAAAATTCTTATTGACCGTTTTTGATACCTTTGTGTGCGTAGAGTTTGCCATCTAGCGGCAGAAAAATTATCAATACCTATACCTACGATATTTTACTGACGTATAGATGCTTGCACAGTCGTAACTGCTAACGGTAGAAACACGAAAGGATAGTAGTTTTGAAAAATTTCACCCTTAAAGGAGTAAAATAGTGGTTGATTCTCTCTTCCAAACTAGTGGAGAATAAACCACTGATTTGTGTACAATGTGATACAAATTTTCAACCACTATTTTACTCCTCTTTAAATCCGCACCTGTCTGCATCAATTTCAATGAAAATTGAGATTCATGGTTTTAAATACATTTTATTAAAAACGTTAGGGTTTATTAGAATTCACCCTCTGAGGGTGTTTAATAAGGGTTGAAAGTTTGTATGGGAAATATTTAAAATTTGCACCTATTTAATCTAATTATATAAATATTATAAACTAATTTATTGACGTGAATATAAATTATGCGTCATAGATCATATTTTGACATTTAACCTAAGGATTCATTACATTCTTAACACGAATATAAAAATTTTGAATCTTATTTCTTAATTAAAGTAATTACATTAATGTTTTTAATTCATTAGGACCTTGCTAAATTTGCGAAGCTCTTAAAATCCTCAAACATAAAATAAATGCTCCTTAATGATTACTTGTCCTTTTATTGTATTTTGAACTACGTACGAAACTAATCATGCTAAAAGTGTATCGTATTGGGATCAAAACAATGCCTTTGTTTGATATTTTCTTGTATTTCTGTTCGATTTCAAACGAAGTTATTAATCCATTAAAGCAAATTCAAAGGTTCGTTGAAGTAAAAACTCAACAAAGAAATTTGCATTTATAAAAGTGTACATTGGCAAATAAAAGAGTTACGTTTTTTTTTTCTATTTGTATGAAAAATGTGTTCGTATTTCGTAGGTATTGTCTTGATTCCGAATAACAAACTGAAACATATTTTTATGTGACAAAAATATTGTGTCCGAGTATCGACAGAAAAGAGGCTTAACACAATATTATCTATAACTAGTTGTCCCGACAGTCGTTGTTCTGTCTTAAACATGAACTGGAATGAATAAATAACTACACCGACAGTGCAACCTATCTCCTAGTCCTACTGCCTACACCTACACCTTTTCCAATATTTCTCAACGTTTAAGCCTTCCTTGAACTTCCACAATTATTTCAAGACCAAAATTAGCTAAATCGGTCCAGCGCTTCTCGAGTTTTAGCGAGACATTGGAATTGCAATCCATTTTTTTATACATATATACATAATACCACGTTGTATGTCACGTCCCTCGGGAACGAGATAAAAAGTATCATATGTCCGTCTCCTGATTCTAATCTACCTCCCTACCAATTTTCAGCCAAATCAGTTCAGCCGTTATTGAGTTATAAATAGTGTAATACGACTTTATTTTATATATAAAGATAATATATTAATACGTGTATATATTATCACAATAAAACTATAGAGGTCGAATGTTTGTACATAAAAAAAATGCTTTCGACTTGTTCATAATGTAGCCAAATTACAATGCAAATATAAATTAAAAATATAAATATATTATTAGGTAATAGGTATGCATTAAAATATAAGTAACCGCTGGCAGTCTAGAAATATTTTAAAGCAGTCAGTAGTCAGTACTAACCGAACCACACTCATAATTTTATATCACAAGCAAAAATATTTTACGCCTAATGAACGCACGGGACAGTTAGTTATGAATGACTGAATTCACATTTTTTGTATCCTCTTCGATTTTCTTCCAAATGTTTATAATATATACATACTAGCTGTTTCCGCCCGCGTAAATATACTATCGAGTATCCCGCGGGGACAATGTACTTTTTACGGGATTTTACGGGATAAAAAGCAGCCTGTTTTTATCCAGAGCCTAACCTACTACCATATCAAATTTCATCAAAATCCATTCAGCAGTTTTTGCGTGAAACAGTAACAAACATCCATCTATATATCCATACATCCATACATCCTCACAAACTTTCACATTTATAATATTAGTAGGATTAGTAGGATAACCAACCTACCTATACCTAACTAAATAGCGTTTTTTGGTTGCAATGAAACCATATTTGATGATCAATTATATCATAACTTACATATTAAATTATATATTAAATCATAACTTTACAAATAATTAATTTTAGCAAATAATTTAATAACTTTCTGTTCATTGAATTAAACGTTTTGATGGCACGCGAACGAGGATTAGATGAAATGGAACTTCCAATATGGTCTAATACATTTTTAATACCGCATCCCGCATCAACAGTGCACGGAAGTGGGGCGATGCCATTCGAAACGTATTGCAATCCCGGGGCAGGTTCCTAATTCGATGATATTGGAGTGGTTGACCCCAATCGTAATCTTCACGCGTTGGCCTATATCGCCCCATCTCGCCCCAGTGTGATATGATTCATACAACTTTTTCGCCCGTCTAATTCAATACAATGTTTCGCTGAAGAATAGGGTTGCTTGATCCTTTACGATTATTTGATTTTATGAAATCAAATCATCGAGGTATGCCTCGATAAAGGGTTGTGAGAAATTGTGCAATTTCCAAATACCTCAAAACGTTATAAATATGGGCTATGACGTACATTTGACAGAACAAAATATCTTCATACAAGAAAAAGTTACGCTATCTTGTTTTCACCATACTTTAAATGTCAAAATGGCCCCAAACAACTCTAAAAGTCTTTTCGCGTATAAACTAAATACATAATACTATTGTTATGTTTATTAAGATACCGAGGGAAATATAGGCTTGCTCTCAAGATGCAGAATTATTATTTACTCCTAGGGCAACAGATAAAATATATAAATCTAACTGTCCCGACACACGTTGTTCTATTTTAAATATGAGCTGGAATTAATTAAATTAAATTAAATACCATTTATTTCGGGCTGCAAGGCCCATATTATAAATACCTTATATATTATGTTAAAAAATAACTACACCTAAAATGTAACCTACGTCCTAGCTACCTATATCTACTACAACCTTTTCCAATGTTTCTCACCGTTTTAACCTTCCCTGAACTTCCACAATTTTTTAAAGACCAAAATTAGCGAAATCGGTCCACTGTTCTCGAGTTTTGAGTCCCTCGGGAACGGGATAAAACGTATCCTTTCCTTCTCCTTTATTCTTTCTCCTGGTTTTAAGATACATCCCCACCAATTTTCAGTCAAATCGGTTCAGCCGTTCTTGAGTTATAAATAGTGTAACACGATTTACTTTTATACATTACATAGGTACATTTATAATAATAATAATAATATCTACGGACGCTTCACACCACGTCAATCTGATCCCGTGGTAAGTTCTCGAAGAACTTGTGTTACGGGTACCAGACGACGGAAACATATTTAATACTTTTATACTATACACATATTTAAGATTTTTATTATATTATACACATATTTAATACACATCCATGACCCTGGAACACAGAAAAACTTTTTGTTCCTTCGGCGGGATTTGAACCCGCGACCCCCGGCTTGGGCACCAATACGCTCAACCAACTGAGCCACAGAGGTCGTCCATTTATGTTTTTCATATTACATTTATATATTACTTACATTTATATATTAAATATATATATATATATATATATATATATATATATATATATATATATATATATATATATATATATATATATATATATATATATATATATATATATATATATATATATATATTACATTTATGTATGTATTTCCATTAAAACCCCGGTGTTCTTTGTGTCCTTTAATAAAGCAGCTTTTTAATTATTCTAAAATATTAATACACGAAGAAACTCATACGCGAATCATTTTTGTTCGTTTTGTAGTGAACTACGTAATTAAAATATGTTAGTGAACGTTTAACACTTTATAACTGGAATTAATGTTATGTGGCCCAATAAAATTTAAAATTTATTACACTTTTGTATGAAAAGGACTTATGACTAAATATCAATAGTATTTTAACGTAAGTACCTATGTACTTAGAAAAATAACATACCAAAATTCTGTTTTATTGTTCGTAGTTATCTTTGTTAGATACAAGTGTAAACTATTTAGGTTATAATATAAAATACTGATATAAATAGTAATGTGTAATCGTATAATAATTAATGATTTAAATGCGGGTAATATTATGATTTACCTAATTCTTAATAGCTAAATATTTGTTTATGAAATGAAACGATTTTAAAAATAAAATATAAAGCAAATGAAATTATGTATGTTCAAAGTGTTACTGTGTATGTTTATTTTGTATACGAGTATTAATATATATTATTCATTCAATAGGCAAGCGGACTGATTTTTTTTTATTGCATAAATGAATAGTACTCTTAAATATGAGTAACTTCTCAGAAGAAACCGTATATCAAAAGTCAATATTTTCAAAGGTACAGCGATTTGTATACAAAATTTCGCTCCGCTCCAGTACCAAAAAAAAATTTTTTTTTTGCGAAATTGGTAAACAAAACCTACATCATTAGTTTACTCACATCATATACAAAAACATTCATTATGGTAAGTATGAACTTAAACGCACAAATATCGGAGATATTTACAAATATATTCCTGCGGCCATATACTTCATATACTACTTCATACTACTTCATATACAAGTGACGTCATTTGTAGGTCGACTTTAGTATGGAGCGTTTTTAGGAGGCTCGCGAATTTTTTTATAAAAATCGCTGTACCTTTGAAAATATTGACTTTTGATATACGGTTTCTTCTGAGAAGTTACTCATATTTAAGAGTACTATTCATTTATGCAATAAAAAAAATTGTCCGATTGCCTATTGTTGTGGATGAACTTGGTTATGATTATGAACAGCGACAAATTGAGATTGATTGCTAACAATTATAGGCATGTTGCCGAAAAAATTTTTTTTCGTCTATTCGATTTTTGACAACATGTTATTAAATAATCCAGAACCCATTTTTGTATATCTGAAAAAATAGCGTAGATACAAACCATTGAAATTTACAATAATTATGAAAGAGAGCGATATATCGGCCTGTGACGTCACAACCTGCTACCGCCATACATTTGTCATTACAAAATGTATGGCGGTAGCAGGTTGTGACGTCACGAATCGTTTTGCGAGAAAGGCATGGACAATATTTTTTATTTGCTTATATTTTTAATCCCGTCACTCTAAATACCTATTTCTTTCAGATTTATGTATTTTTAATCAACAATTTTAAAATTTTATTTTTAAAACTGTGATATTCCACACTAGGCAACATCCCTATTTAAGGAGAATAAATCCCGTGGTAGGTATTTGGAGTTTTAATAACTGGACATACTAATAGGATAGATGATTGAATTTTATTTCATAAATGAATAGTAGGTACCTACTCTTAAATATAAGTAACTTCTTAGAAGAAACAGTATATCAAAAGTCAGTATTTCCAAAAGTACCGCGATTTGTTTACAAAATTTCGCAAGGCTCGTGAAAACGCTATTTTAAAGTCGCACCTAGCTGTGACGTCACGCCTCGGTAAAGTGCAAAACGTATTGTTATAATATATTAATATTACAAATGTAAATATATCTATCTATATAATATTTGTCCGTTTAAGTAACTGTAACTAGTAACCATATAAATGTTTTGGTACTATATTATGATGTTAGTGAACTAATGATGTAGGTTTTATTTACTAATTAAAAAAAATGTTTTGTACTTTTTAGATGTATCTAATAACTAAACTACACATAAAATATGTTTTTACATTTTCCAAATAGTAATGCCTCAATATTTCTGAATATATTAATGAGACTCAATATTTTAGATGTAGTCATCTCCCCTATTGTAGAGAGGACTCTACACTAGATACTAAGTACTCATCGTTTCATTGTCAAATCCATCCAGGGGTTACTTCGACTGTTTCACAGTCTTTTAACACATGTCGGATAGCTTATTTGGAAATTTTGTGGCTGTTGTACAAATCACTTATCAGTAGATTGTGTAAGAGGGTATTTTTAACCACCTGATTCAATTTTTTGAATTTCAATCAGGTATTCTTTACTAATTTCATTAAACTTGATTAGTGCTTACACACAATGTAATGGGCAATGATAATATAAAAATTACTATCTCGTTCTTTATAGTCCACTTTTATGGACGAATAAGCAGGAATTGTTCCACAATATTCCTAAACCCAGCTAGTACCTAGTAGACAGCCACAAACCAGAGCTTAGCGTGGCTCTGGTTTAACGAGATGTTTTCTAGTTTATCTTTGAATAAAGTCTTCCACATGGCCTTTGTACGGAGAATTCATGTACCTACAAATTATTTTTGGCTTTTACTTTATTATCTATTGCTGAATACTCTGTATGAAACTTTTTGTTATTTGGACATATTATATTATGCATGATATGTTGTATAAATTTGGGCTACAGAAAAAATAACGAGTTACGTATTTCAGCGTTTTCTAAAATTCAGCCCCTAAGTATGGGTAAATAAAGCTTAAAACCAAATTTCACGCTAGCGAAGCCGCGGGCAATTAATGCTAGTTAATGGATAAGATACGAGTCCAAACTCGATGGGGTTACATTGTTTTATTGCGGAGTTCCTATAGCGACCTTCCAGCTCCAGCATCAGATCAGGTCCATGTCATCATAATTTTGCATTATCACGCGACATACATATTATGCGTGCAAAATTTCAGCTCAATCGCTACCTGGGAAGTGACTAGTGAGTCCAATGCGTTGGCTTGTAAGATTTGGTTATGCACATAGGGACAGGTGAAAGTAAATAAAAGCTTGTAAAAATATATTATGTAGATAAGAGTAAATAAAATTGATAAATATATACAAAGTCTTTTTAAAGTTATTCTCAAAAATCACATAAAACAAAAAATTAAAACGGGAACAAAAATAGGCCTTTTTATCATTCTTAGAATTTCTACGTTTTTTAAGCCATTTATCTTAACAAACGTCTGTCACTGTGACGGAGGTCTCCCTTGACTTTTGGATTGATGTACCAGTTTTTTACATTTTCTGCAATAGTTCAAAATGCAAAAAAACCTTTTTTCATATTTCAGTATTAATCCGAGGATAATTTTACCATTTATTTACATACTCTTTGGGCTATTTACGTTCATATTATATTACCTACCTAATTTGGCGCGTATGCAAAAATGTCAGGTTTACGCGCGGCAAAAGACCCAGGGAGACTTACCACTTACCAGGTTACTATACCTATATTATGTTGAAAATTAGGGTTCAAAACGAAAGGGTCATGAAAGAAATCAAGTATCCTCAGTCTCCCCTAATCAAAAAAAAAAACAGATACTATTGACTAAGATTAAGAACCTCTACTATTGTACTATAGTCTATAGTCACTAGGCATACTTCAAAACTATGTTAGTAGAATATTAGGCAGTTAGATTGCAAATTGAAAGTGGTAATCACTTGGCATATAGTTTCCAGGCTATTTCCCTGAGAAATCGCTCAGGAAATTTCTAGATTAGATTGTCTCAACCTTCATCTAAAGTAATTTAATTCGCATAAGTGAGCAGGTACCTAAGGCTGTTACTACGTGTGTCAGTTTCAGACGGAATTCAATTTTAGTTGGAGCTCTGGATATTAGGAAATATTCAACCTAAGTTTCGACTTTTTATGTATTGGATTATGCAAGTCACTTTGTTGTTAATCTTTATGCAAGAATTCCTAAATATTTTTTTACTATGTAAATTAGTCCAGAAACTTTCGTAATGCAATAAACTGGCAAAAATTAATGCTGGCAAATTTTCAGACACTGCCCATTTGCACTAAACTTAAGGATCGCCTAAGTTCTTTCCTAACTTGTTTAGGCTGCTCCTAGCAAAAAATACTATTGCACTAACCTTAGGCCATTCCTAAGTCCACTTAGGATATTCTTAACTTTATGAGCCCGATTAGGAAGTGCGTAAGCGTAGGCAACACATAAATCGGGAGTTTTATCTAGTCTTGTAGATCAGTGTTTTTCAACCTTTTTCATAATGCGACCCCCCTTGTAGGAAAATATATTTCGCGACCCCCCGACCCTTCGCTTTTTTATCATGTTACAGTTATGTTACAGTCATAAATACAGTGCAGTGTTACAAATATGAATCATTCCATACGACGTTTTTATGCGTCTCTATAATTAGGATTCGGATTTACGTACATAATATAGTACGTTAAACACATTATTTTACAATTACATACATCGATGATATCGATGATCGATTTATGAGTATATCATTTTGTTAAAATCCTCTTAATTAATAAATCAATATTTTAAATCTTTATTGTTTTTTTAATAAAGTTCTCTCGACCTCTGGCGCCCCCCCTACAGAAGCTTCGCGACCTCTACCGGGGGGTCGCGAAGCAGGAACAAGTTGAAAAACACTAGGTACTTTTGTCTAATACTCTATAGCAGTGTTTTTCAACCTTTTTCATGATGCGACCCCCCTTGTATGAAAAAATATTTCGCGATCCCCCGACCCTTCGCTTTTCTATCATGTATGTATGTATATGTTACAGTGTTACAAATATTCATTCCATACAACGTTTTTATGCGTCTCCATAGTGAGGATTCGGATATAAGCACATAATATAGTACGTCAAACACATCATTTTACAATTACATACATCGATGATATCGATGATTGATTTATGAGTATATCCTTTTGTTAAAATAAAGAAAATAGATAGATAAGTAGAGACTTAATAAATCAATATTTTTTTAATCTTTATTGTTTTTTTACTAAAGTTCTCTCGAACTCTGGCGACCCCCTTACAGAAGCTTCGCGACCCCCCAGGGGGTCGCGACCCACAGGTTGAAAAACACTGTTGTAGATTATTTGTAACTATTGATATAGTTTTATTGATATAGTATTGTCAGAGATCTAGCCTTAGATGTATTACAATAAAAAGAGGTATATTTTTAGCAGATTTTTTATTAGTGGTTTTAAAAATTCAAAGCTTAAAATAGTCAGTACGCAATAACCATTTTTCATAATGAACAACACGCGAGAACTAGAATAACAAGATCACGACCAAACTGCTTCCAAAATTTCGATGAAATCAACTTCTTCAAGCGGTATAGGATGTGCAAAAGAATTATTTCTCTTTATTCGTCATGGCATCGTGAGAAGTTACTTTCGATAGGATGCACGGGCCTTCGTCGCACAACAATCGCACAAAAAATATTTTTTCCTCCGCCGTAAAGTATGCGGTTTTTACTTTTTCTTTTAATTTATTTTCCATAATAGATAAATTATTAATAACGATTCGAAATCAATCGTAATGTATAATTATTTTAGTCAACAGTAAACACGTATATATAATATATCTGTTTATTCTATGAAACATGCACCGAATTTGACAAAATATGACAAGACAATTGACAGCCTTTTGATGAATTTACGTTACCAAACAAAATAAACCAAGGTCTTATCTTTTGTCACTTTTTAACACACGACAGAATCAATGTAAAGAGAAGGCCAAAATATTTTCTATGGACTACATTACTTAGCCGGTTTATAAAACCATAAATAACCAATCTTCACATTCGTTCAATCATTCACTTAACTAAGCAATGCCTAAGCTACGACCTATATAAGTTATATCTGTTAGTGCAAATAATATGTTTAGCTAGGCTGTTCTTATGTTTAAGTATATCTTAACTAGGACAAGCCTAACCTACGTTTAGTGCAAATGGGTATTAACATATTATACGAATTCACATTCACGGGAGCACTAAGTAACTTTACTTATTTATGTTGCTTCTCGACATTTGTTGAATAGGCTTTATATCTAATCTAGCCGTTAGCCGCGGCTCCGCCCGCGTAAATACAGTATCCCTCAGGAACACTGTATTATTTCGGGATAAAAAGTAGCCTATGTACTCCTATGTATGTATCCAGAGCCTAAACTACTACCATACCAAATTTCATCAAAATCCGTTCAGTAGTTTTTGCGTGAAAGAGTAACAAACATCCATCCATCCTCACAAACTTTCACATTTATAATATTAGTAAGATAGTATGAAGTATGATATTCAATATTATCGCGATGAATGTGACTGCGTTTATTGACCTACTGAACTCCTGTCCATTAGAGCATTTAATATCGTATTACATCCGATAACACGAGATATTAATATTAGGTTGGGGAAAAAGTTTCTTCGCATTTTATATAAAAATTCAAAAGGTTTTTTTATAAAGTTTATTTACAAGTGACTAAAGTATATAGGTGCCATTTTGTTCGATAACTTTTTGCCATCTTGTTGGTAGGTACATGATCCCACTGCTATAAAATTTTTGGGGCTTCTGATGAAAAAACTGCGACAAGTGGTTTTGGCAGTCCTCTTGTGATGTCAACCTGACACTGCCTAAGGAATTCTGCAGCGACCGAAACAGGTGGAAATCTGAAGGTGCAAGGTCAGGACTATACGGCGGATGCATTAACACCTCCCAGCCAAACTCCCGTAATTTTTTCTGAGTGGCTAAAGATGTGTGAGGTCTAGCGTTATCATGGTGAAAAACCACACCCCTTCTGTTGATTAATTCCGGCCGCTTTCTCTCAACTTCTTGCTTTAATCTCATCAGTTGTTCGCAGTACAGTTCAGAATTGATGGTCCTGCCTGGCGGTAACAGCTCATAATGAATAATGCCCTTCCAATCCCACCACACACACAGCATCACCTTGTTGCGAGTTAACCCGGGTTTCGCCACAGTTTGTGAAGCCTGACCGGCCTTTGACCACGATCTTTTTCGCACGTTCTTGTCGTACGTGATCCACTTTTCATCACCAGTTATCAGCTTCTTCAAAAATGGTTCGGTTTCATTACGTCGTAATAAAGAATCACAAATGAGTACACGGTTCATTAGGTTTCTTTCAGTGAGCTCATGAGGCACCCAAATATCGAGCTTTTTTGTGTACCCAGCTTTTTTCAAATGCGCCAAAACCGTTTTGTGGTCAATCCCCAGTTCTTCAGCTACATCGTAACTACTAATATGCCGATCTTGCTCCACTTTTTAAAAAATGGCAACAGTTTTGTCCGTAACAGGGCGACCAGAGCGACGTGCATCTTTGATATCAAAATTTCCGGATTGAAAACGCTTAAACCAAATTTGCGCTACTCTCACAGATACTGCATTAGGTCCATAAACATCACAAATTTTTTTCACGGCTTGTGTTGCATTTTTACCTTTTTTGTAATGAAATTTTAAAATGTATCGAAATTCTTCATAAGAATCACTCATTTTAACAATAAGAAAAACAAATGAAAATCTCAAATTTACCTAATTTGAATTTGGAATTGTCTTCTGTAAAATTAAAACTTTTTAATGATACCAAAATCAGCCAGATACAATTGGTATAGCCCAAGATATTTTATGACAAGTTCATACATACTATAATGCGAAAAGACTTTTTCCCCAACCTATTATTATAATCGACTAAATACGGAATTAGGTTAATACCTAGTTTTGTCAATTGCATTAGTTACTTAGATGTAACAGATTTACGCAAAATCTTTATATATATTTCTTTTGTGCGTAGAAAATTTTTGTATGTGTTCATGTGGATTCGAGAATTGGTTAGATTTACAATTGGACCCGGTAGGTGGCGCTGCTGTCAGTGCGACAACAAATTTAATTCTAACTTTTAAGGCGGTACGAAGTTTGCCGGGACAGCTAGTCCTATATAAATATATAGGACTAGCTATCCCGGCAAACTTATACCTATGTATTTGTAACCTAGATGTAGGTTTTACATTACGCATTTTTGTTTTAAAATTTCTATAAATTAACGTCTATAACGTTAAACCGAGAGACAATCCGCGTTTTTTCTATACATTATTGAACCTAGCTTAGCCAATTTTTCTCCCCAAAACTTCCTTCACACTAAATTTCATGTTATCATGAAATCATACTTACAGCCGTTTACGACGTTCTGATTATACATGTCATACAAGATTTGTTCGTTTAAAGTATAATATATCTTATGGATGCATTTCCCGTGAGGACTGAACGGTTGGTTGCTCGTCAGCCACACCGAGACTAGACTTTAAGATAGTGATTCAAAATTGAACTCTATTAATTATACAAGAAGATACACTTTTAATTGCAAGGGCGGCGCCGCACGCGCAGAGTGGTGCAGCTTGAAATTCAAACTCTTGCAATGAGGGATACGATTACCTACATGTAAATTATTTAGTTTAATTTATATATTTACCCCTTTACTAATAAACGCTGTATAAGCTTTGAATAGTTATACAGTGTTTTGTTCCCGTCACACAAGTGACATTTTTAATTCGATGGAAGAAGACAAAACACTGTATAACTATTCAAAGCTAAACAGCGTTTATTAGTAAGGAGGTTAATTTATATACTCAGGGAGATAAATAATAATAATAATTTATATACTTGATAAACTTAAAAAATATAATAATTTGTGTGTACTTTAAATTTTAATATTTAGATACATCTAAAAATGCAAAAAGTTTCAATTTTTCTAAATGAGTAAAAAAATCTACATCATTAGTTCACATAATATATCATTAACAAAAACATTCTTTATAGTAAGTATGAACTTAAACGTATGGAGATAACAAATACCTATGTTTATTTCATACACTTTTAAAAGTTACTCAAATATTATAGAGTCGGTACACTATTCATTTATGCAATAGCCGCAAATGCAAGCCGTCTAGCCTTTTTTTTTTTTTTTCGCCGAGAAATGCCGTTTCGCATTCCGCGGGGGATTGGGGATTCCATTATATCCGCGGATATGTGAGACTCGCTGCGGCCGTAAAGATGGAATTGACCACAGCCCTACCCACTAAAACTCCGTACTCCGACAGTACCGCCCTTGCCGGAGCCACGGGAACTATAAAACAACCGCGACTCCGACGACGGGCGCTGCGTTGTGGGATTTGGAGGCCCATCCAGCCGTCTATCCTATTAAAAGTGTATTTTCTTGTACTAATAAAGTTTAATTTTGAATCGCTTTCTTGAAAATGCAACGCTGCGTCGCATCTCGCATCTCATTGTGAACTGATGCTTACACTAATCACTTACGCTACTTATTATACTAGATTTACACTCTCGCGCGAGTGGCGAGGCGAGGCCCGAAGTGAGTCGCGAGGCGAGTGTGTAAACGTAGTTCGCCTCGATGCGAACTGCGTTTACACACTCGCCTCGCGACTCACTTCGGGCCTCGCCTCGCCACTCGCGCGAGAGTGTAAATCACTTATTACAGTCGTTATGATTCTTCAAGTAGCAATAATTGCTGTAAGTCGGTGAAGCAAACTTAGTTACTTGATACACTTGGCTGATCTCTAAGAATTCTTACGTTGTAAATTGCACTACAAATTATAATAACGACTTAATATAAAAATAGTATTTCAGACCTCTGGCCTCTTGCGTTACTGCTGGCCATACCGGCTGGTTTGTTTTCATGAAATGGCCCAGAAAACGAGCAGTCAGATCGCTTTATGGTAAGCGATTACTGGACACTTGCAAGTCGGAACAGCTGAACATTTGATCAAGTTGGCATCGCTGTGTGTGTCGCGTAAGTTCCGTGTTTTCCTTTCGAGGTACGGAACCCTAACTATAACCCGACTATGTAATTTTTTAATGTAATGAACCAGGAAACGAGCAGACGGATCGCCTGATAGTAAGCGATTACCGCCGCCCATGGACACTCGCAACACGAGTGAGTTGCGACTTGCGTTCCTGGTCCTTAAAATCCCCAATCCCCCATGGGCTCCGGTTAGCGTTATTTCACGCCGGTTTTCTGTGCGGTCGTGGTATTTACCCAGTCGAGCCTCGATTTATTGACACCTCCATTCATTACGATCGGATCAGTAGTTTTGGCGCTACGGCGGAATACATACATACATACACAGACTGCCAAAATCATTACCTACACTTCCTTTTGCCTTTGCCATAGCCGAGTAACAAAAGTTGTTTGTTTAGTTGTTTACGCTACCTCGTGAATTTATATAATAGTAAAGCTAAGCTAAAGCTATATAAGCCTTTCACCACAATAAATAAAAGCCTCTCTAGGGAATTCGTTTTGTGCTCGAATCGGTGGTTTCGAATAAATTTGTTTAGCGTGCACCCACCACACCACAGTATATCCAACCGGCCTTTGATGTGTGTAACCGCCGTTAATTAGTTGGATAAATTATACAGAAAATACAATTTACTTTGTGTGAATTCGATTACATTAGCTGAAATCAATTTTCACGTTTTATAGAGAAAATATTCATATTATAATAGGTCTTGCACCGCGTTGCTGCCACGACGGTACTCATATTCCATTTACTCGAATTTTTAACGTATCCATGATGACGAAAAATATTGAAATGCGATAAAAATGTAACATTAATCAATAAACAAATGACTACGTACTGTTGGAAAAAGAATTCCATATTTTTAAAATAAAATTAATTTGAAATTAGAATTTTAGCCAAACAAAAATTATTTTGATTTGAAATGGTGAGCACTGCAGAACGGCAATTTCATAGGTAAAGACCTACATTTTCAGCATGAAATTTAATTTTAAAATGTATTCGTTTTGTTACTTTCACTTCTTAACTATAAAATTATTATGCCCAATCGAACGTCTCGCCGATTAGGTCGGCTGACCATCAATATAATATGTCTCGCGTTCTCCTTCTTGCTATCGCAGAGACTTGTCTCGAGAGAGACGATTACTAATATATATCTGTATTATCTATGGAGACGATTGTCGATTTCTCGCAAGAATTTTTGCCGCGAGTCTGAATGTATTAATTAATAAATAGTGGTAAGGGTTATTCTATATATTATAAAGACAAAAGACCTGTCTATTTCTTTGTTTGCATTGAATAGGCCCCGAAACTACTGGACCAATTTTGATGAAATTAAGAACAGAATATATAAATTACACCACGGTAAGGACGAAGGCTTTTTGTAGTGGCAAAATGTACGGTTGGTGCAGTTTTTTTGCGCGCACGTAGCCGTGAGTAAGCAGAGCTATTATATAATATAGGCATCGTCAAAAAGAAAATCGTGTTAGTTACACTATTTATAACTTAAAGGCTGCACCGATTTGGCTGAAAGCTGAAGAGGTAGCTTAGAACCAGGAGACGGACATAGGATACTTTTTATCCTGTTTCCGCGGGACGTCACATAAATATCAACCATGCTGGTTAACGACCGAAATTAATAATGTATCTACAATCTTAGATTGATTTCTATCTTAAATTCTCAAACAAAATTTGACGTAATTTGACGTATAGTCAATCTTGGGATCATTGAAATGTATTGAAATCTTGATCTCAGATAGCTAAAATGAGATCAAGAGTGATTATTAATAAATCGGGCGTAAGTGGGGTTAAACGCCTTATCGTCCAGGCTGCAAATTCACCACCAGTACCTACTAATAGCCGTCATTAGTGTCATTAATTACGACCTCTGTGGCTCAGTGGTTCAGCGCGTTCGTTGGTGCTCAAGCCGGGGTCGCGGTTTCGAATCCCGCCGAAGGAACAAACAGTTTTTCTGTGTTCCTGGGTCATGAATGTGGATAATAAAAATCTTAAATATATGTATAGTATATAAGTATTAAATATGCTTCCCATTTTCTGGTACCTGTAACACAAGTCCTTCGGATACTTAACACGAGGCCAGATTGACGTGGTGTGAAGCGTCCATAGATATTATTATTATAATTAATGTCAATCCTACTACTATTATAAATGTGAATGTATGGATGGATGTTTGTTAGGTTCTCTTTAGCGCAAAAACTACTGAACGGATTTCGTTGTCGTTTGTTGATAGGTATGGTAGAGCAGAGCCTCTAAGTTAAAACATGGGCTACTTTGCATAGGTTAATTCCCGTAGGATACTATACGCGGGCGGCGAAGCCACGGGAAAAAAACTATTTAGTCATATAATATGGTCATTACATAAACTGGGAATAGTATGATATAGCCATTATAACCTCAGGTTAAATAATAATATATCCAATACAACTCCGGCAATAAGTAATATAAAACACTTCTAGCAAAAAACCTTCGTTATTCTGTAACATTTTATCACCGACAATACTTCAAGGGATAATG
Organism: Glaucopsyche alexis; assembly: GCA_905404095.1. Taxonomy (NCBI): domain Eukaryota; kingdom Metazoa; phylum Arthropoda; class Insecta; order Lepidoptera; family Lycaenidae; genus Glaucopsyche; species Glaucopsyche alexis. The sequence goes on along the minus strand of FR990052.1, from coordinate 15,847,123 downwards.
AAGATTCCTAACAGAGGTTTCCCGTATTAGGTAGGTAATAATATTATAGCAGTATTATTTAATAACAATTATTTAATGACCAAAAATATATATAACTTGGTATCTATGTTGGCATAAGGGTTACATCTATAGAAAAGAGAGAGATTTTTAACTAGCTTTTGCCCGCGGCTTCGCCCGCGTTGAATAGTGTTCTTTGAGAAAAAAACTTAAAAAAACTATACTCACTGCAATATAGGTACTTCTGTATACAACATTGAAAATGTTATTTAGGTTTTCGTATCCAATGGGTAAAAACGGGACCCTATCACCTCGATGCGACGACGTGCGAGACGGCTTGATATATATTTTTCGCGCTTTAACCCATTTACCGCCGCCGTACGCAATTGGGTACATACATACATACATACATACATATAATCACGCCTGTTTCCCGTAGGGCTAGGCAGAGACCATTTCTTTCCGCTTGCTACGATCCTTACATACTTGTTTTGCTTCATCCACTTTCATTATTCCCTTTATACATGTCTATATACTTTATACTCTTGACCTGGCCTTTTTTCAAGACGTCCCCGATTTGGTCTTGGAATGTCCGCCTAAGTCTACCCCTTCCAACACTTCCATTCACACTCGCATTATACACTTTTTTCGTCAATCGTTCTTCATTCATTCTCTCAACATGGCCAAACCAATTGCCAAAGCAATTGGGTACACCTACAAATTTAAGCGTAGAGTAAAATTGTTCATAATTAGAGTGATTATTTACATGTTGCTTGATAAAAGGATAATGTTTTACTTAAACTTTAACAATAAAACAGGAATATATTTATAATTATTGTCACTAGCCACAAACAAAGTTGATACATTTGGAGCTGCACATGTAATACTGTGTCGTATTTGTCGGTGCCTAATTTTCAATATAATATGTTAATTTTACTATTTTAATTTATAAAATACACCTGAATCTGTAAAATAAACGTAAATTGATAGATTTCAATCTTATATCTGCAAGGATATTGTTTGTAATACTCTGCCGTACCCAATTGAGTACAACGACCGAATACGTACAGCAAATTTTTTAAATATTTTTGTTATTTTTTATATAATTTTATAATTTATAATAAAAAAAAGTTAACATAAGCTGTAACAAATGTTATTTAATAATACAAGATATTATGTATTGGCAGTAAAATTACAGAATTTTGATTGTGTCATAGACAAATCAATACATTTTCGCAAAAGAAGGTCGATTTTTGACATATACATAAAAGTAAGCTTGTCCAAAAGCCTGGCTCTCATGTGCTTTGAGTTGAGGCACACGTCAAGGGAAGTGGTAAAAATATTAACACGCTTTTCAATTTTTTCTTCAAATTTTATGGATGAAATTGACTAAATTCAGTGCAAATTTTACTTAAAATATGCGTAATTTACTTTTTAAAGCTTTGGAATCAATTGAACAGTGTTTTATTTCTTTAAAACAATCTATATTAATTGTAAAATAATGATAAAAAATATTTTATTATAAAAATTACAGTAAATTGCTTGCACCCATAAAGGCCCCCACAGACGAGAGGCCGATCCACAGTGTTCTATTTGACTCAAAAAATTTCCCTATGCTGTTTATTGCATAAATCGATGAAGAAATGCATTTTAAATGCAAGAGTAAAACACCCACGTGTCTATTTCAAATACTTTTTTTTATAAAAAATAATTCATGTTTCGTGACCTCGACGTAAAAAAAAGACTTAATAAATTCTGTAAGCGTGTCTGATCAATATATATTTTTTTGATTAATATGGTTTAATGAAGGACCTTTAGGCGCATATTTTCCATGTTTTATTTTTTGAAGATCACTTCTGGTTACCGAGTTATTAATTTTTATTCTGTTTTTTGTTTTTATTTTTTTTCTCCCAAATAACTCAAAAGTGCGACTTGTGACTGACACTGAAAGATTGACCTTTAATGCGTCTATCACTGATAAAAAAATCAAGTTGCACTATGGAAGCGTTTGGGAGTTAGAATAAAGGTCAAATGGTACATTTTAGGGTTATCACTAAGGTCAAAAAGTAGGCGATCGGACTTTTTTTTTACTGTATAAACGTATAGTACTCTTAAATATGAGTAATTTCTCAGAAGAAATAGTATATCAAAAGTCAATATTTTCAAAGGTTTGTATATTATGTCACCGTAAAATTGTAAAATAACTCAAGAGATTGTAAAAAATATGTCTAAAGATTTATTACCATAGTCATAATTGTAAATCATATACAATTTTGTAGTTAAAGAAAAAATTTCATTAATTTGAGCAAAAATGAAAGGTCAAGTTGAATGACACCCCTAACACAATATTTTGAAATTCGATTACTCGTAAACGCTTCCATAGTGCAATTTGATTTTTTTTATCAATGATAGACGCATTAAAGGTCAATCTTTCAGTGTCAGTCACAAGTCGCACTTTTGAGTTTTTTGGGAGAAAAAAAATAAAAACAAAAAACTGAATAAAAATTAATACCTCGGTAACCAGAAGTGATCTTCAAAAAATAAAACATGGAAAATATGCGCCTAAAGGTCCTTCATTAAACCATATTAATCAAAAAAATATATATTGATCAGACACGCTTACAGAATATATTAAGTCTTTTTTTTTACGTCGAGGTCACGAAACATAAATTATTTTTTATAAAAAAAAGTATTTGAAATAGACACGTGGGTGTTTTACTCTTGCATTTAAAATGCATTTCTTCATCGATTTATGCAATAAACAGCATAGGGAATTTTTTTTGAGTCAAATAGAACACTGTGCGATCGTTTCAGCTGGAACTGACGTCAGTTCGGCCTGAACGGATTCGAGCACACACACGGAAAAAATCGCATCCAATCCAATTTACGTCAGTTCGGCCTGATCTGATTCGTGCCCACACACGGAACAGTCGCATCAGTCAATTCTGGTTTGCCGCGCGCTACGGTCGTGTTTATCAATTTTGTATTTAAACACCGCGAAAACTCATACAACGCTTGTACAAGATACACGCCCGCACGGCAGCGGGTCGGGCAAGAACTGAAGTGATTTATCCACACACGGTCAGGACAGGCCGCGCGTTCAGGCCGATCGGCCAGGCCAGAATTAATGTTGCCAACTTAGTTATTTTACAAAATTTTACTAAATTGAGTATTTTATTCCCTCCTTGGTAGAAATTTAGTTATTAGTAGTGTTTAAGTAGGAAAGAGCCAGACAGTAATGATATGCAAAATAGCTACTAAATACGTAATATTTCCTATTATATTTTAATTTAATGGTAAAATTTATAATCAAATTCAATTGATGAAAAAAATTTAATATAATAAAACCTAAAATGCAGTGGTTTTTGGGGGGCTTCAGGAGTTCCTAAGTTAAGAGTGCGCTAGTCAACGGCTCGAACTCAGTGCTGCGCGCGGGAAAAATGCTTGTTATTTCACCTAATATTGGGGAAAAAAGGATATACCCATAAAATAGTAATCTATACTTATAAGAGAAGCTATACTACACACATTTATGCAGCTGTGTAAAGTATTTTAGAAAAGGCGTCTTGAAATTACGCAAATCGTCACTCAGCTGTTGGTGTTTTATGAAAAAACTATATAATATTTTTGTCTGAAGTAAAATTATCTCAATTGCTGAATAATTAAACTGTGTCGGTACGTGCTTGATTTTTTATTATCATTCTTCGTTTAATTTTTATTTACGTTTAAAGTTGCGCTAAAAATACGATGTTTGGAGGCTATTATTTTCTACACTAATTTGAATTTCAGAAATATAAGCAAATACCGACCTAGATAAGTGTCATAAAAATCGATATTACGCTAGAATTTGGGTCTACAATGTTTGACTTTGGAGTAAATCACCAACAGCGTTTGTATGGAGAAAAATCCGACTAGATAGCGCAGCCTTAAGTAGCCTCTTTAGTAGTTTTTTAGTAGTTTTAGTAGAAATCGATACGAGTTTAGTAGTTTCACAAAAAAAGAGCTGGCAACACTGGAACGAATCGCTTCAGTCCGTACGGCCGCCTGATGCGATCTCGAAATTGCACACACACGATACGATTTTGCATCCGTTCAGGCCGAACTGAAGGTAGACCGGACCATGTATGGGGCCCCTAAGGCGCCATTGTACATAAATGAGTACACCCCCCAATAGGGAGAAGGAATATTTTTTTGGGATTTTTTATTATTATTGTGTTTATGTGGTTTATATTAAATAAGAAATAGTACATTTTATTCATTTTACTTTGCTGCCTTTAATTGGCGGTTAATGGGTTAATATAAATTTTACGATGTCTTCTAAATATTATGTTTAAGATATTATTAATTTAAACTGTATGGTTTAAAGGGCTACTATAATGTGTATAAAATGCTTAAACTAACGTAACGTATTTAATATGGATACTGTCCGTCTATGGATAGATGGATGGATGTTTGTTACTCTTTCACGTAAAAACTAGTGAACGGATTCCGATGTAATTTGGTACGGTAGTGGTTTAAACTCTGGATTAAAACATAATACTTTTTATCCTGAAAAAGTACAGTATTTCCGTGGGATACTATATGTAGCGGATTAGGCGGGCAACAGTTAGTCTATACTAATATAATAAAGAGGAAAAGGTTATTTGTTTGTTAGTTTGTTTATTTGCATTGAATAGGCTCTGAAACTACTGGACCGATTTTAAAGAAATTTGGCACAGATGTAGAGTTAGACCACGGGAAAGGACATTGGCTACTTTTTATGCGGTAATCCCGCGAGATCTCCTTTTGCGCGCACGAAGTCGCGGGCAACATCTAGTTATCTATAAAATTGTAAAGTCTATGATCTTATAGCGTCACCTTTAGCAATAAGTATCTCTCTTATAGTCCCCAAGAGACATAGCACTTGTCCAATATACGAACGGTTGTAAAAATAATGTATTAGCTACGCCCGTAGCATCCCAAAGACTTCGCTGAAGTCACAGTGAAATATAAGGGTATAAATAAAACCTGAAAACGTGAGGCGATAATCTATGGCATTATACAGTATGTCGTTACGAGGCTAAGGGTCAACTCACACCGAAATGAGACGTTACTCGTCCAGGCGCTCCATTTTTAAAAAGTGATTCAAAATTGAACTTTATTCAGTACACAAAAAGATCACGTTTCATTGCAGTCTATGCAGATCATAGTGCTGTACCCCAAGCAGGAACATTTTGCGGTATCGTTACGTGTACTTAAGCGAGAAATATTTTATGAAAACCATGAAAGCGCCTCTAGCGGACGTAAAAGTAACTAAAATTTTCATACAATATTCCTCATATTTCTCGTTTACGTACACGTAACGATACCGCAAAATATTCCTGCTTGGGGTACAGCTCTATGCAGAGTCTAGTTTGAAATACGAAATATTGCAATTAAAAGTGTATCTTATTGTGTAGTAAATAAATTACAATTTTAAATCGCCATCTTGAAAACGCATAGCCGTGTCGCGTACCTTTTTGTTTCAGTGTGGAGTATGAACTTACGCTAAGAGCATTTAAGAGCAGACGTTTACTTTTTTCAATATATCACTTAATTTAACATAAAACTTTAAATCAAGAGTTTTCCCGCTATTGTAATCTTGCTTAAATCATCTTCTCGCAATAAAATTCGAAATATCTAATTAATAAATATAGTTTAAAACACGCTTTTTAATATCGAACTAAAAAGTTGAAAATAATTCTAAAATACTAGTATAATTGAGGGAAAAGCGTGGGTCGCTCGATATACGAAAATTATGGCACAAAGCGCTCCACGTTTTTCCCTCAATTATACTAGTATTTTTAAAAAAAATTTCAACTTTTTAGTTCGATATTAAAAAGCGTGTTTTTTTAGTTTTTTTTTGTTTTTTTTTAAACTATATTTATTTTCAACTTTTTAGTTCGATATTCTTGATGTTGACGGTCGCCAAGCAACTGTCAACTTCAAACGGTTGCTTGGCGACCGCATTGTATTGATATTTACATACAAGCAACGTAAACAGAACTACAATTCTCGTGATTAACTTACATTTTCATCTTACTTTTATTGAATTATACATGTGTCGTCTTGATATAATAAACATATTATTTTTTAAGTTTGAACCAATCAAAACGTGGTTTGACCGTAAGAAAATACAATTTTGTAGTTTCAACATACCTATCGGACATACGAACTGTTTTATTGCAGGATTTAGTGAGCAGAATCGACATTCTGTTTGCATGAATTTTAAAAAGAAGATTTCCCGGAAAGTTTACTCCTGTGTTTGATGTGCTTGGGATGAGAAATATCTCTAATATTTCTTTCACCTTAAGTCTCCCTTTCATTAAACTGTGCCGGTGATATATTATTGTCATTGAGTGTCTTCTACAACTTTATTAATTTAGTACACTGCTGGTTGAGCTTTGTGACTTTATCTATTGATATCTTTAAATATTGTTATAAATATATTATTAGCTGTATAGAGTAAATATTATACAATCTATTTTTGCCATTAAATAATAATAATATAAGTAAATTATTGATTTTAGTTTTACTTTTATGTAGTGAGTTTAAGTTATGTAATGTCATCTTAGCATGTGTTTAACTTTAATTTGTTTAATATTAGTAGTAACTTGTTATTGTCATTTCGCTTTTTAATATGTATTTTTATTGTTATATATGTTTTCCAAACAAAATAAAATAAAATAAATAAATTATTTGGATTGTTACAAAAGTATGTTTCTGCTCAGTTAAATTGCATGATACCTTAATTTAAATATTTTCCAAGATTCTAGACGATTTTTCGCTTTTTTTTTACTTTTAATTAATTAATTTTATATATTTTCCATTATCCATTTGTACAAAATATCTACACTTAATAATAGCATTTTGTGGACATTAAATCTTTTGGTTAGCTTGAATTTCTCATAGCTACTCTACCTACAATATTTTATATTGCCCTGTGCTCATAATCCTCAACATTTCATTTTCCCTCAAGATTATTTGCTTTGCCCTTAAAATAAATGTTTATTTAAGGATATATTATGATCCTAAGAAAAAGATTGGGTCCCGAAAGAAATTTTTATTTATTTACAAAAGAAACCGTGGAAAATGTACCTACTTTCCTCAGTCCTCACCTATTTTTATATATATATTTTTTGTTTGGTTCGAAAATCGTCTTTTTTATTTTATTTCTTAGTCTGATCCTTTGTCTGTGTAGATGTACACATTTATATGTATTATATTGTCTTATCCTGTTATGTTGGTACTTTGTTTTATGTATGTAATGTGTTTAAGTGTAATGCGAGCGTTGAATAAATGATTTATTATTTTTAACATTCGGTATACAGCAAAAGTTGCGTAAAATAATAGGTTTAGAATTCCTGTGTATTTTGGTTTTAGTCATTAAAACAATTTTAAATTCATTTTGTGAAAGAAGATATTATTAATAATTATATTATTCCTAACCTGAAATTTGTATTAAAGTTATGTATAATATTTTCATAAATATAACCTCATAAAAGTTGTCTTCGTCGTTTTACATCGATTCAATCTGTTTTCTGTATAAAGATAATAATTTAAAAATAAATTTTCTTACTCTAGTTTGAAGTGAAAAATTATAATTTTATTCAGATACATTCTTTAAAGAAAAATGTATATCTACTTGTTTAAAAAAAAACTAGGACACCTCAAAGGAACTTCGAAAACATATCATTTTAAAACACTCGCGTTTATGTTTCGTCAAGTGCGACTGGTACTTTTTAGGATCCCATACTACTACATGGACGATGGAACCCGTAGAGTTTCGTGTCCATGATTAAATCGGCTGCCAAAATAGTTCACAAGTTCAAGTTCGTCGTATCATGTTCGGTTCGTCCGTCCTCGGCTTCCGAAACGGGTTTTGCTAGGAAGATGAAATTAGTAATTGTCACGTCTATAAAGTCCTGAAAGATAATCATATTATAGTCTGTGGTATCATTAAATAGGCCTTTTAAAAACATTAAGAATTTGCTGAGACGATTTTTTGATTTAGGTATCCGTTTGCGAGACTTTAAAGTTTAATAAAGTGATTTTTTTGTTAAAGTAGGTCGTCTCACCCTCTTAAAGCTACACGGCTGGCTCTAATAATCTGACAAAAATCAACATAGTCCATATTTTAATGAACTTTGAACGAAAATTATAACGGCTTAGATAGCCTTGTTAGTTCAGGAGTAACCTTAGAGCATCCAAGGGATTAACAGAGGACTAACTATTAAAATGCATAGGTATTTGGAAAAAATCGTTCAAAAATAATTAAATAATAATTATTAAAACGTGAAATATTAAAAATAAAACCATAAATCATAAAGACGTTCGTTCGTTCGTTTTCGCGGCCTGACTTTTCATATTATATTATGATGACCTCTGTGGCTCAGTGGTTGATCGTGTTGGTGTTCAATCCGGAGGTCGTCGAGCCGGACGCCGGAGGAGCCGGGTTCGAATCTCGCTAAAGGAAAAAAAAGTTTTTCAGTATTCCTGGGTCATGGATGTGTATTAAATATGTGTATAATATAATAAAAATCTTAAATATGTGTATAATATAAAAGTATTAAATATGTTTCCGTTGTCTGGTACCCGTAATACAAGTTCTTCGAGAACTTATTGACGTGGTGTGAAACGTCCATAGATATATTTTATAATATACTAGCTGATGCCCGCAACTTCGTTTCCACAGAACTAACGGAAGCGGAACTCTATTTTTTTAAACGGAACCCTAAAATAAAAGTAGCCTATCTTAGACCTTATAATATCAGTTATCTGCTAGTGAGAGTCCCGTGAAAATCGGTCCAGCCGTTTCAGAGATTAGCCGGAACAAACAGACAGACAGACCGACAGACAGACAGACGGACAGACAAACATTAAAAAAAATGGTATTTTATTGTAAGTACCGAATATACTTTCAGATGCATTATGTGAAAAGCTGTTAATTTGAAGTTACAAACAGACACTTCAATTTTATTTATTTGTTGAGAGTCCCGTGAAAATCGGTCCAGCCGTTTCAGAGATTAGCCGGAACAAACAGACAGACAGACCGACAGACAGACAGACGGACAGACAAAAAAAAAAAAAAGTATTTTATTGTAAGTACCGAATATAATTTCAGATGCATTATGTGAAAAGCTGTTAATTTGAAGTTACAAACAGACACTTCAATTTTATTTATTTGTTGAGAGTCTCGTGAAAATCGGTCCAGCCGTTTCAGAGATTAGCCGGAACAAACAGACAGACAGACCGATAGACAGACAGACGGACAGACAAAAATTAAAAAAAATGGTATTTTATTGTAAGTACCGAATATACTTTCAGATGCATTATGTGAAAAGCTGTTAATTTGAAGTTACAGACACTTTAATTTTATTTATTTGTATAGAAGATGTATAGATCAGTCAAACCTTTGAGTTAAACACTACACAATGCACACATGAGCTGTGCAGCGCAGTGCATTTTGTTATTCGAACTCTAATACCCATTTGCACTAAACGTAAGTTAGGCCTGTCCTAGTTAAGATACACTTACACATAAGAACAGCCTAGCTAAACATTTTGTTTGCACTAACAGATATAACTTAATTATGTCGTAGCTTAGGCATTGCCTAGTTAAGTGAATGATTGAACGAATGTAAAGATTGGTTGTTTATGGTTTTATAAACCGGCTAAGTAATGTAGTCCATAGAAAATATTTTGGCCTTCTCTTTACATTGATTCCGTCGTGTGTTAAAAAGTGACAAAAGATAAGACCTTGGTTTATTTTGTTTGGTAACGTAAATTCACCAAAAGGCTGTCAATTGTCTTGTCATATTGTGTTAAATTCGGTGCGTGTTTTATAGAATAAACAGATATAATATATACGTGTTTACTGTTGACTAAAATTATACCTTACGATTGATTTCGAATCGTTATTAATATACCTATTATGGAAAATAAATTAAAAGAAAAGTAAAAAACCGCAAACTTTACGGCGGAGGAAAAAATAAATTTTGTGCGATTGTTGTGCGACGAAGGCCCGTGCATCCTATCGAAAGTAACTTCTCACGATGCCACGACGAATAAAGAGAAATAATTCTTTTGCACATCTTAGATCGCTTGAAGACGTCGATTTCATCGAAATTTTGGAAGCAGTTTGGTCGTGATCTTGTTTTTTCTGTAATTCTGTGTGATCTTGTTATTCTAGTTCTCGCGTGTGAAAATTATGTCATTATGAAAATCGACTACTACAAATTCAAGGAAATTCAATAAATATTAAATCCCCTGCCATGGTGATTGCGATCTGACTATTTTAAGCTTTGAATTTTTAAAACCACTGTAATAAAAAATCTGCTAAAAAATATACCTCTTTTTATTGTAATACATCTAAGGCTAGATCTCTGACAATAGTATATCACTAAAACTATATCAATAGTTACAAATAATCTACAAGACTAGATAAAACTCCCGACTTATGTGTTGCCTACGCTTACGCAGTTCCTAATCGGGCTCATAAAGTTAAGAATATCCTAAGTGGACTTAGGAATGGCCTAAGGTTAGTGCAATAATATTTTTTGCTAGGAGCAGCCTAAACAAGTTAGGAAAGAACTTAGGCGATCCTTAAGTTTAGTGCAAATGGGCATTAAAATGTTAACTCTTAAACTCAAAAAAATGAGTATCAGCGTCGCCTGCAGTCGCGTCGCGTCTGCGTCAATGTGAACTGATCCTAAAGCTTAAATAATAGTAAAAGAGCATAATGTAACTACCTACTCAGAACTCTTTAGAATGAAATTAAAATATAAGCAAGTTTTAACTTTATAACCTCTGTTTATTCTTGAGACGTATGGTAGGTACGCTTTGTACGTTATTTTTCTCTATGTTGAGATAAAACTGTACAAAGCACGCTAATTTATTAGAACATAAACTTTTAAAAGAAAAATAACATTTTATGCATAAAAAGCACAAGATGGTGGTAAAATAATTACTGTAATCCTAATAGAGAAGCATAAGCAAACCTTTCATAATATCTAGTGTAATCTGTAAGATTGTAAGATTCTACAAACTAAGTAGGTTATCTATACTAATATAATGAAGGGGAAAAGTTTGTTTGTTTGTTTGTTTATTTATTTATTTGTTTCTTTGTTTGCATTAAACAGGCTCCGAAACTACTGAACCGATTTTGATGAAATTTGGCACAAATGTAGAGTAGACCACGGGGAAGGGCATAGGCTACATTTCATCGCGGAAAAATCTACGGTTTCTGCGAAATTACCTTTTGCGCGCACAAAGTCGCGGGAAACATCTAGTCTTAAATTAAAAAATAACTGATTAATATCTGGGGGCACGGCAGTGCCCCCGCCAAGTCGAGCGCGAAGCAAACACTGCCGTACCATCCTTTACTGGAACCATTTCGCCGCATTTTCAGGCCCCTATTTGAGAACCTCTGGATATGACCAGAACGCAGAAATTTTCGTCATCCAGTAAGCTATAATCACATACTTAAAATCCAAAATTTCAAGTCTGTAGGTCATTTAGTTCCGAAGTTAAGCGAAAGCAAAGTTTCGCATTTCTGACACTCACTCACTCACTCACTCACTCACTTATACACTCACTCATGATCATCAAAATAGAACTAGTACTTCCCATAAACTCAGAGAGCTGAAATTTGGTACAGAGTTAGGGTTTAATGGCCACATAAAGGGAAAACTATAAAAACTAGGATAATCGATCTGGGGGCACGGTAGTGCCCCCGCCAAGTCGAGCGCGAAGCAAACACTGCCGTACCATTCTTTACTGGAACCATTTCGCCGCATTTTCAGGCCCCTATTTGAGAACCTCTGGATAAGACCAGAACGTCGATCTGGGGGCACGGCAGTGCCCCCGCCAAGTCAAGCGCGAAGCAAACACTGTCGTACCATTCTTTACTGGAACCATTTCGCCGCATTTTCAGGCCCCTATTTGAGAACCTCTGGATAAGACCAGAATGTTGATCTGGGGGCACAGCAGTGCCCCCGCCAAGTCGAGCGCGAAGCAAACACTGCCGTACCATTATTTACCGGAACCATTTCGCCGCATTTCAGGCCCCTATTTGAGAACCTCTGGATAAGACCAGAACGTCGATCTGGGGGCACGGCAGTGCCCCCGTCAAGTCGAGCGCGAAGCAAACACTGTCGTACCATTCTTTACTGGAACCATTTAGCCGCATTTTCAGGCCCCTATTTGAGGAGCTCTGGATAAGACCAGAACGCAGAAATTTTCGTCATCTAGTAAGCTATAATCACATACTTAAAATCCAAAATTTTAAGTCTGTAGGTCATTTAGTTCCGAAGTTAAGCGAAAGCAAAGTTTTGAATTTATGACACTCACTCACTCAGTCACTCACTCATGATCATCAGAATAGAACTAGTACTTCTCATGAACTCAGAGAGCTGAAATTTGGTACAGAATTAGGGTTTAATGGCCACATAAAGGGAAAACTATAAAAACTAGGATAATCGAACATCTGGAGTACCTGGTGACCCTGATTAGAAAACACAAGAGCCCAACCAAACTATTAGAGATCGACATACCGCCTTTACAAAAAATATTCAACTTGGTGGGCCGCTTCATTTGATGTCAAAAATCGAAGGTCTGAAGTATCTGATGAAGAATCCTCAGCTGGTTTCAGCTGATTAGAGATATGGTAATGCCCCCCTTCTACTATTGGTACATAAAAAATTCGACTGTCATTGCAAAAACCTAGCGAAGTGGGACACATCTTCTAATTTAATCTAGTCCGTAGCATTCCACTGCTGGGCGAATGCCTCCCTTTCTGCTTTTGATACGCATATAAATAAAATTAAAGGAAAACTCTGGATAAGACTAGACTGGCTTTTATACTTATATTTACAAGTTTACAAGAAGAAATAGTCGAACGATTAACTTTATTATCATTACACAAATTAAATAAACAAATTACACTGAAATCTAGTAAAATAAATCAATATGCCCACGTTTCTACAAAAAGAAGTGAAATCCCACCAAAAACATTCTGTAAAAAACTAGCCAAGTCTCGATAGAGCTGCTTGTTTATCTCTAAAAAGTTGTGAAATCTAGATAAAGTCGTGCCAAGTCTAAGTTTCCTTACTGCGATTTCTTTATTATTATAGTTAATGTTGTGTGACTTGGCCGTTGAACATTCTTTATACGTTACAAGTGGGTACGAGTCAATTTTGTTTACACGTAATGTATATCTGTTGTAACTACCTACGTTTGTTAAGCGAGATAATAGCCCATACTGGTATTCGTAATTGGACGCTAGTGAGTAGTGTCTCATTTTAGGCTGTTGTTGATTGTAGAACACATGTATTGGAGCAATGGTGTCATGGAGCCCCTTTTGTACCATTGTGTACCCTTCAACGGCCAAGTCACACAACATTAACTATAATAATAAAGAAATCGCAGTAAGGAACCTTAGACTTGGCACGACTTTATCTAGATTTCACAACTTTTTAGAGATAAACAAGCAGCTCTATCGAGACTTGGCTAGTTTTTTACAGAATGTTTTTGGTGGGTAATAATTTACTGATTAGGTCGAATATTATATTGCCTAGAAGACGAAACACAAAATTGAATATAAAACGTTATATTTTACCACATTTTGTTATTTATACTAATATAATTAGGAGGAAAAGTTTGTTTGTTTGTTTGTTTGTTTATTCGTTTTTTGTTTGTTTGCATTGAATAGGCTCCGAAACCACTCAACCGATTTTGATGAAAGGCACAGATGTAGAGTAGACCACGGGGAAGGACATAGGCTACTTTTCATGTACGGTTACTGCAAAATTACCTTTTGCGCGCACGAAGTCGCAGGCAAAATCTAGTCTTAAATAATTAAAAAAAAACAATCTGAGAGAGTATCTCTCTAATAAGACGACTATATCTCTAGAAGACGAAACATAAAATTGAATATAAATTATTGTTATATTTCACCACGTTTCGTTACTATGAATATGATTGTGAATATTGGATGTGGGGATTTACATCTAATACAATTCCAGTTACTTATAGCCATTCAATACATATTTTAATTTCATTATTTTGTAAATTAAATAAGGTGCACATTGATTTTCATCTCGTATCTAAATATAATTATTCAAAAGGATTACGAAAGAAATGGACTGTATTTTCTATTTTCTCTTATCTGACTTTAATAAGTGTTTCTTTTTTATTTTATTCCAATAAAACATTTACCTACCTTGTACACCCACTATAGATTACTAAATAATCACTACGTAGTCAAGTACTTTCATCGTCATCTTCATCATTATCACTAACGTCCCTTTCATAATATGAGGAAGATTGGGAGTAAGTCCACGTTCTTACTTTTTAAAAGCTTTTATTTAACTTGGTACATATTATGTATGTAATTAGTTCGGGTCGAATTTTATAACTCAATTTTGAAGCATAATTATCTTCACCCGATTGAGCTGTAATTTTGTATACACATTTAGTTTGGATGACAATGATGTAACGTCATACTCGAAAATCCAACATGGCGGATCACTCAAGAATCAAGATGGCCGACAAGTCATTTTAATGCACTCCTACAATATGGGTATCAACTGAATGGCCTTGCTGAGAATAACTAAATAGTTAATTTTAAGTAACTTGATCTGATAGATTTATGAGACAATTTTTTACTTTTAATTTATTTGCATTTTTTTTTTCAAGATTCCCTACACTATAATCAGCCAACTTGCCTTCGAAAATTGGTAGTCGTTTCTTTGCGGTCACGGTGTTTTTTTTTTCATTATTTAAGGCCTTGATGATATGATTTTCGGATTAATTATAGTTAATCTTAAGAGATTAACTATAATTAATCCGAAAATCAAAAGCACGAGACAACCCGATAATCCAAACGAGATTAATCCGATAATAATTACATGAATTACCTTACAGGTATAAATGGGGAGTTTGTTATTAGTCCAATAAAGTTAAATAGAATTTGAATATTAATTATTTAGGAAATAAGTAAAATTCAATTTTGTGCGGACAATGACTGTAATTAATCCAATGGGGAAGTTTCTCCAAATAATAGCTTTGCTTTCCAGTGAATAAATGGACAATTTCCAAGATAACAATTCATTCCGAAACATGGCAGGATATTAGCTTTAGCGAGTAAACATTTTCTGATATGCGGTGATTATATTTCTGAACATAAGTAAGTTACTATTATACATAAATAGTGTATTTGCAAATCGGAAAATTCTCTGGATGATTTTAAGAATATTCCAGAAGGTTTTCTTGTACCAAGTTATAGATGATCTTGTCCCTCGATATTCAAATGATTTTGTTTGGCTTTTACACATAGTTTTTCAAGATTCCAATAAAACATTTGAAATTACTCTCTATAATTTGGAAGTGGAAATTCAATAAAAAAAAATTAATAAATAAAAGTACCTTTTTCATCGCAGTGGCAAACTTCAAAATGTACGGTCTATTCAAATCTTTGGACATAGGCAAGAGAAGGCGTTATGTGGAATTTTTACCCACTAAAACCCCTGCAGCGGCCTACTTTGACACAAAAAGAGTTACGAGAACTCCATGAATACATCAGCAGAAATAAAAGTACCTACGGGCCACAACATACTACAGCCACAGTGTAATAAAGAGATACAGTGGTCCAACGCGTTTGAAGTCGCGCGAAATGCCGCTTTTGTGTAGGTATTCGTCATTGCTGCAGGGTTGTCACAATAATGTGTTTTATTATAATCTGTTCTACATTTTGTGTAGGTATTCGTAGTATGTATATGTAGAGTACTAGGAATAAAACAAAAAAAAAATATATATATAGAAGTATTAATGAAGAGTTTTATTATAAAAAATACAAATGCGTATACAAAAGCTCAGGGTTAGCATGATATATATCAATTGACATATATCGTATATATATCATGATATATATCAATTGATATTTATGCTTGATATATTATATCAAAATTGATATTTATATTTAAAAATGTAAAAGAATGTTTTAAATGTAAAAAATCTTACATCAACACAGGTCTTATTTTCCGAGAGTTTCACAAGTTAGGTCATCAAAAACTTGCTATTTGACACGACATTAACTAATCATAGCCGTCGACGCGGCTTGTAACGGCATATGACACCCACGTGACCCCCTGTTTTTCGGAAGAAAATTCATTGTTTGTTATTATACTATTGTTATACCATTTATATCATGTGTCAAATTAATTCGACTGATAAAATTAATACACTTTTTTTTCTTCTGGTTATAAACAAAAGTCATTTTATGGTTTTATGGTTTATTTAAATTGATACTCAAAAGTATCTATCGTTGATTTTTAATCGATTTGAAAACTTTTAATATCAATAATAAATAAATGAGTTTAATTTTACTTCCCTATCTTCAAATTATCAGACATACAAATTATTTCGATTCAACTATTACGAAAAAACATATCAGAGTACCTATGATCTCATAGGTACTCTGATGATATTTTCAAAATTACATACAAATCTTTGTATGTAATTTTGAAAATATCAAAAAATCAAAAATATCGGATATATATAATCAAAGATATCTGATATTTTGATATTTATTATAAATATCGGATATTTACGAACCCTGCAAAAGCTACAAATGCGAAACTGAAAGGTATTTTCGACAGTAAAAGACAGTTTAAGACAGTTAGATTTACTAGTTATTAGATTGCGATTGTTGAATTTGACGATGTAGTTAGTAAATTCTCATACGTAGATACAATTTTACTAAAAATTCTGACGGGAAACAGGCGCATGGTTTTGTATTAAAATTAATCTTCTTTAGCTGTTCATATAATTGACCATTGTAAATAAGTACCTACATACAACTCATACGAAACACTGTCGCAAACCACTTAAAACAATCAAATTAAAAAGCGTCAACCCCGGCTGACGTGTCCCAAGCGAGTGTATGGCAGCCTCTCTCACCCCGCACGCCCCGCACGATTGCTCTGTCTAGACGTGTCCGTTGGACGACTGTAGGTAATAGTTCTATAGGCTGTGCTACAGCTAAAAGGACATTTCCTGTATTACTATATTTACGTTCCGCTATTTAAATCAATAAACAAGTGGTTTTGAATATTTTAGCTGCAGCTCGCCATCTATGGCGGGGTGGAATGACCGGGTCACTTGAAATAGTTGACTTCTATCGATTCATTGTTGCGACTATTTTGGTAGGACGAATCTGTCTTATAATTTTTCGGATTTTAAGGAAGCTACGTTTAGTCTGTGCTATACATAATCTGCGCACTTAAACTGTATTTTCTCTATCTTGGTACTTTTTTATTACTTATTATCTAATTAAGGTTTTTATTTCTTTATCTACTATTTTTATTATTATTTTTTATTGTTCCTTTTGGTTGTAAGTAGCACATTTTACTTACAACCCAAAGGAAAACACACTCATATATGAATGATCATCATAATGACTACTTCTCGGAAATGAATCGTATTTTTAATCATGTAAAGTAAAAAACCTTAATGTAATTAGTTTCCTTATTTTGTAATTTGTTAAAACACTAGCGTACCCACCAGACGTTGTTCTGTCTTTACAATGAACTGGAATAAATTAATACCTACATACCTACTACACCAACCTACACCTACACACTGTACCTACCCCTACAACTTACAGGGCGAGGTGTGAAAGAGTACCTACACACAAGTGTTATTATCGACCACAGCTGAGGTTTGAAGATTATTACAGTACCTACTAATATTGATATTATGCCATGCCACACCAACCGTGTTAGAAGGGGAAAAGTTAAGTTATGTTTATTTTTTAATGCCAATTCATAAAATATTTAAAAAAATCTGTATCAGTCACTCTTTTGACTTAGGCGTATGAAAAATAGCTATCAAACTATTTTCATACTTACCAAATACATGTCCAAATTCCATAAAAAATGGTTAAGCCGTTTCAGAGGAGTTCTGTGGCAAACACTGTGACACGAGATTTTTTATCACCACATCGTATAAAACAAAGTCACGTTTTTTGTCTATCCCTATGTATGTTTAGATATATATAACCACGGAACAGATTTTGTTGCAGGTTTTTAATTAGTAATTCAAGAGGAAAGTTTATATGTATATAACATGCATACCTAATATAGTAGATAAACTGATAATTTTGGAGGTTTCTAATGTCCTAAATAAACACATTATTTTGCGCTTACATTGCAAACGCTGACTGAACCCTATATATATTAAAGATCAAATTAATGAACTACAGTATTTTACACCTTAAAAAAGTCTATAAAGAAGTCCGAGATGCTATATTATGCCTAACTCTTAGGGGTAAGTTATATTATGTGATAACCATTTTTAACCTTAGAAATAATGGCTTATTCACGAAGCGATTTTAAGCAATACAGCATTAATCCTTATCCAATTAAGTACGTATCTTAAATAAATTGTGAATTTAATATATTATAGATCATTATAATATTATATAATACGAAACCCTAAAAACATTTTCAATAGTGTAGACAGTGCTGTAAGTTTTTCTATTCGCATTCGATTGTGAGCGCGTTTGGCGTTTAGCCGTTTACTAGGAATTTGTATGTGATTTGCACAGCGCTACAGATCGCGCAACGGTTTATGAGCGCTCAGTGAAAGTGGAGGGGGTCGTTCGCGCATGTGACCAATAGCAAAGAATATATATTACTAACGTACCAATAGTGTGTCGGCAGCCATGTTCGGCATGCGTTCGGCGAATCCACACCTCCCCGCCCGAGACCGCTACCGCCAAACACACCCAAAAACTGATTTCTGCGCATACCCCCTCTACTTTTGTTGAAAGATCTTAATTCGTTGCGCGACCTATACTTAGTTGTAGAAACAAAATATGTGAGTGTGAGTCACATACAAATTCCTAGTAAACGCCAAACGCGCTCACGATCGAGTGCGAAAAGAAAAACTCACACTAAGTATATCGCAGGGAGTAGAGTTATTTGCTGAAGTTTTTTCTCCAAGAACACTATTCCACGCGGGCGAAGCCGCGGGGATAAGCTAGTATAGTAGGTATAAGATTAACATTAAACGTACATATATAAAATTTACATAAAATTATAAAGCCATAAAGACATAAATAAATATTATGTTTTGTTGTGATTTATTTTGAATGTTATTAAATATTTTTACTGACATTAATACGGGAATACAATTTTTATATTTATTGAGGTATGCTATATAATGTTATGGAAAATTACTTTTTACCCGACTATGGCGAAGCGGTAATGATTTTAGTAGCTTATGCATATATTATGTATGTTTCTTTCACCGTAGCGCCTAAACTACTGATCCGATTTTAATGAATGACGTGTTAATAGATTCGTAATAATAACCCGGGTAACATAGGCTATATACTTAGTTGGCGTAGTTGGATTATAGTTTTTAACTTTTGATTATTATTAATTGCACGAATGGGCGGGCTCGACCGAATACATTCCACGACGTTGCAGAAAACCGGCGTGAAATAACGCAATTTTGTTTCGCCGAGTGAATGAGGTTACCGGAGGCCCAAGGGAGATTGGAGATTTTAAGGACCAGGAACCCAAGTCGCAACACCAGAACAGTTTGTAACTCCATTGGTATTGCGAGTGTCCATGGGCGGCGGTAGTCGCTTACCATTAGGCGGTCCATCTGGTCGTTTCCTGGTTCATTTCATATAAAAAAAGGAAATAAATGCAAAAGGTATGGTCTAGAATGCAAATGTAATATGAAATAAAATGCAAATTATGTTATTAATAATTTGACTTATTTATCAAAAACTTGGAAAATACCCTATTATTTTGAGCCTATCATAGGGTAGACTAGAGATACATAATAATATAAGGTTTGGTAAAATCAATTACGAATACTTCGGGTACGTGATCTACTGCTTATGTAAGGACGTTTAGGCAAAAAAAAAATTAAACCCGTTTAAAAAAATACAATCTAAAATTATTAAATTAAAATATTGCAAGAAATTAAATATTTTGCATAAAGCATCCACGCACGACAAGGACAGCAGATGTAGTACGACAGAGACAGCGATACATATTGCGTACACCAGGAAAGGTCCTTCGAGTTCATATCTGAACAGCTGTTCGCGCGTGGTCGATATAATGCAATAAGATGTAATTTCCTGCAACATAATTTAATTTTGTATAAAAAAAAATCCACGAGTTCCAAATTGTTTTTAGCCTAAACGTCTTTACATAAGCAGTATATGACGTACCCAAAGTTTCCGTAATTGATTTTACCAAACCTTGTATACGATCTCGCGAGAGTTGTTTAATTTATGTATACTAATAATATAATAAAGAGGAATGGTTTGTTTTTATGTTCATTTGCATTTAATAGGCTCCGAAGCTACTGTACTTATTTTGGTCGTAAAAATAGGTCCAGCCGTTTCAGAGATTACCTTGTATTGATATCATGCTCGGGCTACACGAGGCTAGTTTTTCAAGCTAGGATAGCAAGCTAGTTTTTTACCAAACTGTCCTGGCTTGCTGACCTAGCTTGGAGCATGCTAGTTTTGTTTACATGAGGATAGATTTTTTTAAGCTAGTATTTACTGGAGTGCTGAGGTGACCACTCGTCCAAAATAAACTGGATACGAAAAAAAACACAATTCGACTAAAGCAGTTGCTTCGAAAACTGTATCATTTCGCGCTAGACGAACTAGAAGATGAACTACAAAAACGGGTGTGGACAAGACCGTGGATTTTACGAAGGGATAAACGTGGATCATCTGCTTTACTTTTTAAAGAATTTATTATATTTAAGAATAATATATATTTGAAGAAATTAATCGTCGCGGTAGAAAAACAAACCAAACGCGTGGTTCCTGTTTACTAGCCAACTGCAAACTAGCTTCGCCGGTCACATGAAGCTAATAAACCAGGAAAGTAAAATCAGTGGTGGGGGGATGCTACTAGCCTGAAAAAAGAACTCCATCCTATTAAAAACTGTACTGGTTTGTAAACTAGCTTACTAGCTTTCAAATGAAGATAGTTTTGTCTACACGAAGCCAGAAGTACTAGCTTGCTAGCTTACTAACACTAGCTTGCTATCCTAGCTTGAAAAACTAGCCTCGTGTAGCCCGGGCATGAGATTAACTAATGTGTTATTAAAATTATTTATAAGTACTGTATATACTTTTATAAGTACTGTAAAGTTGTTTATGAATAGTAACTTTAGAACAATGTATGTGTTAAAAACATTTTTTGCAAAAAAATATTGCATAAATAAATATTATAAAAATATTAATAAATATTGCATCATAGACTTTAAGTATGTATCATATTATGGTATTGTATTTCAGTTCGCCTTTAGCTCATAAGTCAGTCGGGCCCCGGACACCGAAACTGTAACGCGCATTAAGTCCCAATGAATAATAATCCGTAACTGGTATCTCATTTATATACCATAATAAAACAGTAAAGTTAAATGAAAAAACCGACACTTTATTTTTATTTATTTGTATAGATATAATATTGAATAACGAATTTCAAATATTAAATACAAATGTATATTCTTTTGTAAATTGCATTACAGTGTCATGTAATTTATAAAAGAATTGCAATTATTAAAGTAAATTGCATTACAATGCAATGCAATTTACATTAAAAATGATGTATCTAATGCATTATAAAATTTTATGTGGTTTTAGGGTACCTATATAAAACTTAAATACTTGAAATAAATTGTATTACTTCCATCTAAACTTTACGATAAGACGCAGCTTAAAGACCGTAAAAAGTATGTAAGTTTGTAATAAATAATTTCTAATTAATTTGCAGATTTCAAATGTTAATTTTAGTTCACCCTCACTGTTATAAAAACCATAACCAGTGTGGCGTGTGTTAGTTTTTATCACTACCCCGTAAAATGAGGGTGTTTGATATTTTTTCTGCCATTAGGGGACCCAACGCACACAAAGCGTCATCTGGTGGCGTATGTGGTATCAAAAGCGGTAAATAAACATTTTCGATTGCCACCAGGCGGCGCTTGGTAGCTCGACGGTCCTTGTCATGTCAAAATCTGTCAAATATCACGATTTTAAAAACCCTCATTGTATAGCATCAAATTAGTTACCGTTGTTTGCCACTAGAGGTGTTGTTTCGACATCATACCAGCACACTAACCTATTTTTTAAAGTCTGTTCGACATCTAAATGAGTGTAAAAGGAACAAATTATTATTAGTTATTGGTATAAAAGAGATGTTCTAGAAATGTATGAGGCGTGGGCCAGCACTATGTACACTATATGTAAATATAGCTACATAATATAGTAACTGCTTCCTATTCTTTATTTTATTTTATTTCACTTCGTTTCAATGTACATTTTAATGGCCGCCCTAAAAATAGTGTTCTCGCAATAAAACTCTTCAAATAATCATTTTTGTACGCGCGTCAAATTATTATTTTTTTGTATTTTTATGAAATTCCCATATTTTTTTCCTATATACCTACGTAGTGTTCATAGAACTGGCCCAGAATCAAACATCTCTTTTAATATATTTTTTGGCAACTTTCAGGCATGAATACGAGTGCAGGTATCCTTACGTTGTTATCGGCGCTAGTGTACTACGTAATACGAGTGAGCGCCTACGACGATGTCGACGAGAACTTTAGCTACGACGATCTAGCCAAGAACCGCACTGGCCTGAAGATTTATTTGGACTGCTTCATGAACAAAGGACCGTGTGATGACACAGCAGCGCATTATAAAAGTTGGTAACAAATCTTTATTTTTAAAGTGGTATACTTTGTACTGACTTTGGCAGTCCCACTGTACCGCTAACGATTTTAATGAATGAGAATAATAACCCGGGTATCATGGGCTATATAATTTGTGTTATGGTTTATTTAACCTTTGATTCAATATTACCATGTAAAGCTTAGAATTAGATTCTACATACATAATATAATCACATCTCTTTCCCGTAGGGGTAGGCCTTTGCCTACTTCTTTCCACTTGCTACGATCCGTACATATTTGTTTCGCTTCGTCCACTTTCATTCCTACCATCCATTCCTCCTCTTACATTCAACGTAGCGAAGCGGCTTTCCATGGGCCACTTACACTGGAAAAAATTACAGCATCCAATTTTACATTTACAGATCACATAACGGATGCGGTATCGAACAACTGCAAGAACTGTAGTCTGCGACACAGACACAACGCGCATGCTTTCCTGTCGGCCATAGAGAAAGAGTTCCCGGAAGAAACGAAGGAATTCAAAAAGATGTACGACAAAGAAGGCTCCCACTTCAAATCCATGGAGGAGTTAGTTGATCGATATTAATAAATCGGATACAGTATGATATAAGATTGAAATAAAATTAAACTGCAGATTCCCAAATTTCGATTGACCAAAACAATTGTCTTTAATGTAATATGTGTAATATATATTTCTATACTATTTAATATAATAAAGAGGAAAAGTTTGTTTGTTTGCATTGAATAAGCGCCGCAATTACTGGACCGATTTTGATTAAAGTAGACCACGGGGAAGGACATAGGATTTTATGGCATTTTATAATAAAATACCTGAGAAAATAGCTTGCTTGCCAGAAACAATATTTAAGAACTTATCAAAGAAGTTCTTATTGAAAAGCTTACTATAAAGTTGGCAATGGCCAACTTAGCAGGATACAATATCGATAAAGTTCCTGCTCGACCAGTTTCTAAACATTTTTCTTTGCATTAGGGCGCCTCAAAATATATAAATGCAAAGGAATTGACCGCACCGACTGCATACGTGGTTGAGCTACGTATATACACGTGAGTATGTTTTCGTGCGTGCGATTCAACAGCTTTGTTAAGCGATTTGAAAATCGAATGAAAATCTTATGCCTGGTCGAGCGGCAACTTGTTTAATTGGTACTTATTCTAATTAATTTAGTATTACATAAACATTAAATAAATAAGAAATATTATGTACTAGCTTATTGCCCGTGGCTCCGTCCGAGTAAATACAGTATACCTCGGGAACACTGTACTTTTTTGGGATAAAAAGTAGCCTGTGTTTTAATTCAGAGCCCAAACCAATTTTCATCAAAATCCGTTCAGTAGTTTTTGCGTGAAAGAGGAACAAACATCCATCCATACATTCATCTATCCATACATCCATCTATCCATACATCCATCTATTCATACATCCTCACAAATATTTACATTTATAATATTAGTAGGATGCTTATGATAATTATCCTTCTAACATTCCTCCCGGCCTTTAATCTATTTTAATCTATATGGACGTCAAAAAGTATTTTTGTAAATCCATTTTGAATTAATATCTCTGATTTTGACTTTGAAATACTAAAAATAAATTTAAATGCTTTTGTTAATTGAATTACAACCATAATTATGCATGTTTTAGAGGTATAAAAGAAGAGTTTATGCATAAAAAACGTATTACACGCATAGTGTTCAAAATGAGTGGTGAGCAAAATCAACTTTTTTTTTTTAATTATATTCCTGCAATTATTATTCAGACTAATTCAGATAGGTCACTTTTTTACTTTATTCAGGCTTATAAGGTCGAGTTTGTCGTTTGCCATAATAATAATTTCTACTAATTTATGTATAAAATACTTATATAATATAATAAAGAGGAAAAGAAAAAGTTTGTTTATTTGTTTGTTTGTTTGCATTGAATAAGCTCCGAAACTACCTACTGGACCGATTTTGATGAAATTTGGTACAGATATATATTTGACCATGGGGAAGGACATAATATGATACTTTTTATCGTGGCAAAATGTACGGTTTCCTCAAAATTTCCTTTTCGTTTTTTCGAAAAGTCGCGTACAACATCAAGTTTTATATACATTATACTTTACTTAAAAATGAGTGTGTTTAACTTGTATAAAATATGTAATTGCTATCTTCAGCAAGATTTTTATTATAAACTTAATAATAACGCATTCGTATTACCAGCATACCTTATGTGTTTCGTGCAAGTTCACTTTTTAGGGTTCCGTAAATTCGTAGTTCACGTCTCGGAACCCTTATAGTTTCGTCATGTCCGTCCGTCCGTCCATACTCGGCTTACCTTCCGTTAGTGCTAGAAAGATGTAACTTTGCATGAATATAATGTAAATAAAATCACAAAAAATATGGGTACGTTACCTACACGTAAAGTGGGGATGACTTTTTTCTCTTGTGTATGGGGATAGTGTGGAGTATCAATAAATAGTTGAAATAGGTCATTAAAATATTGAGATGCTGCTAAGACGATTTTTGATTTAGGTAACTGTATGCGAGATATTCAACTTTAAAGAGCATTTTCTCCTAAAGCACGGCGTTATCTAAAAGTTAAACGGCTGGGCCCCAATTCTCGTACCTCGAATCTCGATTCGATTCTCGCGCTTACTCATTCACACAGGCGTCAAATCATGCGTGCGCGAGCAGGACAGACTGACAATCGAACCGATATTCGAAGCACGAGAATCGGGGCCCTGGTCTGAAAAAAAAAAATCTCGTGTCTAGTTCACACGTGATGGTAGTGAACCCTTTAAAAATATCTCATAAATATTTCCTTCCTTAGATAATTTTTGTTGTCACTTGTATCTTATATATTTTTCTTGTCAGTTTTTGATTAGGTACACTGTATAATGCTTCAGAGCTCCGTGGCCTAGTGGGTAGACCGTTTGGTTCGCACTCGAGAGAGTGCAGGTTCAAATCCCAGGTTGTGGCGTATACCAATGAGACTTTTTCAGATCTCAAGTACATCATAGATCATACGGACGCTCTAACGGTAAAGGAAAACATCGTGAGGAAACCCGCACATAGTTGGCCCCAGACGTATTGACCAGTTCATTCCTCTGGACTAGGCTGACTATAATGTGAGAATGCCGTATGTGCTTATACTTTACTTAAAAATGAGTGTGTTTAACTTGTATAAAATATGTAATTGCTATCTTCAGCAAGATTTTTATTATAAACTTAATAATAACGCATTCGTATTACCAGCATACCTTATGTGTTTCGTGCAAGTTCACTTTTTAGGGTTCCGTAAATTCGTAGTTCACGTCTCGGAACCCTTATAGTTTCGTCATGTCCGTCCGTCCGTCCATACTCGGCTTACCTTCCGTTAGTGCTAGAAAGATGTAACTTTGCATGAATATAATGTAAATAAAATCACAAAAAATATGGGTACGTTACCTACACGTAAAGTGGGGATGACTTTTTTCTCTTGTGTATGGGGATAGTGTGGAGTATCAATAAATAGTTGAAATAGGTCATTAAAATATTGAGATGCTGCTAAGACGATTTTTGATTTAGGTAACTGTATGCGAGATATTCAACTTTAAAGAGCATTTTCTCCTAAAGCACGGCGTTATCTAAAAGTTAAACGGCTGGGCCCCAATTCTCGTACCTCGAATCTCGATTCGATTCTCGCGCTTACTCATTCACACAGGCGTCAAATCATGCGTGCGCGAGCAGGACAGACTGACAATCGAACCGATATTCGAAGCACGAGAATCGGGGCCCTGGTCTGAAAAAAAAAAATCTCGTGTCTAGTTCACACGTGATGGTAGTGAACCCTTTAAAAATATCTCATAAATATTTCCTTCCTTAGATAATTTTTGTTGTCACTTGTATCTTATATATTTTTCTTGTCAGTTTTTGATTAGGTACACTGTATAATGCTTCAGAGCTCCGTGGCCTAGTG
This sequence comes from Glaucopsyche alexis, assembly GCA_905404095.1. Lineage (NCBI taxonomy): Eukaryota > Metazoa > Arthropoda > Insecta > Lepidoptera > Lycaenidae > Glaucopsyche > Glaucopsyche alexis. The sequence continues at coordinate 15,820,408 of FR990052.1, read as the reverse complement.
GGTAGACCGTTTGGTTCGCACTCGAGAGAGTGCAGGTTCAAATCCCAGGTTGTGGCGTATACCAATGAGACTTTTTCAGATCTCAAGTACATCATAGATCATACGGACGCTCTAACGGTAAAGGAAAACATCGTGAGGAAACCCGCACATAGTTGGCCCCAGACGTATTGACCAGTTCATTCCTCTGGACTAGGCTGACTATAATGTGAGAATGCCGTATGTGCTTGGGCAACCATTTAAAAACCAAGTGTCCCAGGCACTACAGTATTTCAAGAGTGGTTACTTTGCTCGGAGAATACTGTATAAATCATCCATTAACGGATGTAAAGGCCTAAGTTTTTTTTTTATAATGCTTCATATCTCATTTTCTTCCACGTTAAATCTTACGAATTTATGTGTCTGTCTCTTTTTATTGCCGCTTTTTCGTTTTATTGACTTTCAAATCACAATGATGCTAAAGAAGTTTTCACTTCAAAAATGATAGTCCATGTGATGAACTTTAAAGAAATACTATAACTTTACGTGAATACATATTTTGTTAGTTCAGGAGTTATCGTGTCATTAGGGTCGTTAGTATGGCCATTTATTATAAACTTGACAGACAGGATGGAAGGACGGCTCTTTTAAGAGTTCCGTTTTTTCATTTTGAGGTAACCCAAAAAGGCAGTATCAAGTAAACGGCCTTAGTGACGTAATAGCAAATTTGAATGTGACTTCTATAAAATATTGTATATTGTTTGGTCTGGTATCGACTTCAAAATGAAGAAAATTGAGTAGAGAAGTATTTTAAATTTTAGGCGAATTTAAAAGGAGACTTATTTAGAAATTAAGTCATATTTCACACATTTTTTGTGTATTTTTACATTGGAAGTCGGTTTAATTTTTTGTTTAAAAATAATTCAAACCCAAAGAAGATAGATTTGAGATCAAAATGGCGAGTACGACAATTACAGTATTCAAAACACAAATGCATAAATAGCGGCATAAATTTGAAAATGGAATTAATAACCAAAGAAGATAGATTTGAGATCAAAATGGCTAGTACAACAAAACGCCAATTTCATATGTAAGGACCTAATAATATTAGTAGGACAATAAAAATTTAATTAGACCTATTTTTTTTTTGTTACCAGGCATGACATTGCGAGTTCTGGTATACCAGTCGGCGTTGCTCTGCTGCGCTATTCTGGTCAGCGGTTACAATGATGTCAACGAGAACTTTAGCTATGAGGAACTAGCCAAGAATCGTACTGGCCTGAAGATACATTTGGACTGCTTCATGGACAAGGGACCGTGTGACGATATCGCTGCTCATTATAAAAGTTAGTATTTGTTGTTTTATATATTGATTGTAAGTGTTCATCTTTACTTCATCAAAAGATTTTAAAACAATTATGACTAAATAGTCATAATTATTTTAAAATCTTCTAGAATCTAAAAAAAAATCGCTTCAAAAATAATACTCTATAACAAGTAGGTAAAGAATAACATAACAGATGTGACAGGCCTTGGTCTTAATTCGTATGTCATAATATATAGTAGTAATCTTTGATTAATTATTACATAAATACGTTATATCCGTACAAAACTGACAATATTTCTGTCCACGACACAATTTGACATGGGACGCATGTCAATGTGTCAACGTCGCATAGTAACACAAAACACGCTATTACTCGCGGAGCACACTAACCAAAATTGGCCCGACTCGGGCCAATTCGAGTCTTCATTTTTACGCGTTTATAACATATCTACCTCTTTTTAATATTATATATCTATGGTAGTAATAGTATATAACTGGGAGACCGATCTTTGCTTGTAGTTCTAGTGATATGGTAAAAATTAATTGGCGATTGAAAAACTGAGTCACAAAATATAAGTCGAACCTGAGAAACCAATTTGCCAATAAAGCAAAAAGTCCAAATTAAATGTAGCTGAGCCACGCTTTTTGACAAATAGAAGGCGAAATAACTCATTTCTTATTACGTAACGAAAGAAAGAATATAAGTAAAAAAATTCGCGGATTCTCTGGGATAAGGCCTAGATCGATTTTTCACTCCAATAATCCCCTGCATACACAATTTCATAGAATTTGTTGAAGCCGTTTCCGAGATTCCGATATACATATTTCCAAAGGTTGCTCGTTTAAAGTATAAGATTTAAAATAACGGTGTTGTGCCTTGTTTAGCTTGAAATTTTGTGTAAATTTTGTTTTGCGACTCTTATGGTATGAACAATGAATTTTTTGAATTCTTCAAAGCGCAAATTCTAATGCTGAATTAAAGAAATCCTTTTATTATTATCGTAGTTCCTCGTGACTGTGAGTACCTATTTTAGTAATACATTTTATTTTTTTCGTTCGATAATTGTACAATATTAATTGTACGAATACCTTTTATAAAGTAGTGTTGTATTTATTCTGTGTAGTGGGTTACTACACCCAGACTTAGGTACGGCAAAAGTCTCGAGAGAAGTAATCACTCTCATGAGAAAAGAGATTTTTGATTTTGGGCCAGTTCTATATACACTACATAGGTAAATAGGAAAAAAATATGGGAATATCATAAAAATACGAAAAAAATAATTTGAAGAAGGGTACATGCGTACGAAAATGATTATTTCAAGAGTTTTTTATTATGAGAACACTATTTTTAGGGCGGCCATGACAGTTGTTTTGACTTGACTTTTGACGTAGTAGACAGTTTCACGAAGAGACGTCGTCTTGAATGTCATACGTCTTTCTTTGTCAAAAGTCATGTCATTGACAAAATGACATTATTTAGTTAACTCTGATCAGATCCGCCATGTTTTATTTTACTTGGTGTTGCTCTCATTGATGAAGTTAATTTAAATGTACATGGAAACAAAGTAAAATTAAACAAAGCAAAGAATAGAAAACGGTTACTATATTATGTAGCTATATTTACATATACTGTACATAGGGCTGGCCCAGGCCTCATACATTTCTTGAACATCTCTTTTCACGCGGAAAAAAAGAGACACTTCACATTCAATATACATCTAACGTACAATAATTATACATACTGAGTGCTAAATATGAGTTCTTCTTTTCGCATTCGATCGTGAGCGCGGTTGACGTTACTAGGAATTTGTTATATGATTTGACTTAGTTATAGTAACCTAGTGCTTATAACATACCTAATACGATTTAGTTTTATGCGAATGATAGAATATTTTAACCAACATTAGGCCACACCGTTATCTGTGTAATAACGGTATGCATAAATTAAAATCTTCGTAATTTACAGAAAAATACCTTAATAATATTTCCTAAAATATCTCTCAACCATAGATATATAATATTAAAAAGAGGTAGATATGTTATAAACGCGTAAAAATGAAGAATCGAATTGGCCCGAGTCGGGCCAATTTTGCTTAGTGTGCTCCGTAAGTAATAGCGTGTTTTGTGTTACTATGCGACGTTGACACATTGACACGCGTCCCATGTCAATGTGTGTCGTGGCACAGAAATATTGTCAGTTTTGTAAGGATATAACGTATCTAAGCTCTTAAGAGTACGCTAGTCAACGGCTCGAACTCAGTGCTGCGCGCGGGGAAAATGCTTGTTATTTCACCTAATATTGGGGAAAAAAGGATATACCCATAAAATAGTAATCAATACTTATAAGAGAAGCTATACTGCACACATTTATGCAGCTGTGTAAAGTATTTTAGAAAAGGCGTCTTCAAATTACGCAAATCGACACTCAGCTGTTGGTGTTTTATGAAAAAACTATATAATATTTTTGTCTGAAGTAAAATTAACTCAATTGCTGAATAATCGAACTGTGTCGGTACGTACTTGCTTTTTTATTATCGTTCTTCGTTTAATTTTTATTTGCGTTCAAATTTGCGCTAAAAATGCGATGTTTGGAGGCTATTATCTTCTACACTAATTTGAATTTCAGAAATATAAGCAAATACCAACCTAGATAAGTGTCATAAAAATCGATATTACGCTAGAATTTGGATCTACAATGTTTGACTTTGGAGTAAATTACCAACAGCGTTTGTATGGAGAAATGACCGACTAGCGCAGCCTTAACGCATGGATGTCCTTGCACTGTCGTACGCGATACGTCGCTCCGGCTTTGAAGGCTACGCGCGCGAGTGTTGTATCGACTTGCGTTTGTGTTAAAGCAACTTTAAATAATTTATTCCAGAATAATCTCATCAAAATTACCTACACATTATATTTTTAGAACGAGAATTCAACACTGATCATGGTCATTGAATATGTATGGTTTTTTTCGGAAACAGGATGTATTTCACCCCCACAACTATAACTATAGCATTTTGTTCTCTAGGTCACATACGGGACGCAGTATGGAACGACTGCAAGTACTGCAGTAAGAAGCACATGCACAACGCACACGCTTTCATGGCAGGCATAGAGAGAGAGTTCCCGGAGGAGACCAAGGAGTTCGAGAAAATGTACGACAAAGAGGGTTCCCACTTCAAATCCATGGAACAAGTGGTTGATCGGTACAAAAAATAAATATAAATAGATATTTTTAGTCCAATTTTTTACCTATTGGACGATGCAATATCATTATAATCGAATCCTAAAAGATATTTTGTTTCATTGAATCCTACTGCTATTATAAACTAGCTGACCCGGCAAACTTTGTTCTACCTTAGAGGCAATAAATGAGCAGATTTTGGATTTCATTAAGTGCAATTTT